>OY294045.1:79107694-79553752 GCA_958510825.1 Brachypterus glaber | reverse complement strand
TAGTTAATGTAACTATTTTGTTAGCTAATGTAACTAACAAATATATTTATAAACTAAAAAAAAAATATTATATTATTACATTATTATTACATAAACTAAAAACATTATTACGTTAAATATATTTCGGAAACTAATAAAAGGTTTTCCTCAATTAGTTGTAACAGTTTTTAGTTCAGTTGGTAATTTTTCTTCAGTTTTTACTTGTTGTTCCTCTTTTTTTTTCTATTTTTCTTACTAGTTTTAGAACTAATGCGTATGGCTTTTTTTAAATGAACAAACTAATTTGTTTTTTTTTTTCTATTTTCTTTGTATATTTCTGATCAACTATTTGTCTTATACACTGATAAAAAAGATAATTTTGATTTATTTGGATATGCCAATTAAATTATTTGGTTGCGAGTAACAAATTTTATTTGGGTCAAATAAATATTTAGTTCATGCAAATAAATATTTTAATCTCAAAATCATTAATGGAAACAAAATAGTTTATTTGACAGAAATAAAATTTATTTGTCACAACCAAATAATTCAATTGGCCATATCCAACCAAATATTTTGTATCAGTGTATGTTAGTTCTGTATTTGTATTTTTTAAAATTATTTTAAAGTCGTAATTTTACCTTCTTAATTATTTTTTAAAGCATACGATTCGTATCTTACTTGGTCTTGGTGCTTATTTCCTTTTATCCAAAAATCGGTTTATTGAAAGCATAATACAACTTTTTGTTTGAGGGCAATGGATATTTTTTTTAATGTCTGAGGGTTCACTAAAGAAAAAAAAAAACAAAAATAGTTGCCTTAACCATATACGTTACAAGCATTACATTACATTTTGTTTATTTAGTCAGAAAATTAATTGAAACATAATGAAATCTGGTTGATACATCCGAAACTCGTTGCACCAACCAATGACATAAAAGTCCAATCCATATTTTTATAGTTGTTTCATTTCTTACTATTAGATATGGTTGGTCAGAAATATTTACATTAACATTTTGTTTAACCTCGTACTATTCTACTTAATTAAGCATCCCCTAAGTCCAGGACTTGTGTGGGCTAGTAGTAGAGGGAATCACCGGCTTTAATTGACTTTCGAACCAATTTATAGGGAGTGTCCGCTTCACTTACGCCTTCGCCAAATTTCAATTATTAATTAACTGAAAAAGGCGCCGGTGAGAATCGAACTCACGCTATTTTGGGTAGTAAACTCGTCAAGTACGACGCGGTAGTCCACTACACCAATCCTCCCACAACTACACCAATCCTTCCACAAATATGATTGGTACATGCAGAAATATAGTTGGTAAAACTAGTTGTCTGGTTATGGCTACTATTACACTAGTGTAACACTTACGGGTTGTATTATTAGATAATTAGGTTTCTGGATGTACAACCAATTAAAAAAGTTGGCAAATAACTTTTTTTTAATCCTGTTAAGCATTTAATTAAGTGTAAGTCTAAACCAATAAGAGCACATTACATTACACTTAAAAACTTTCGTTGTATTTTTAATGCTGAATGTTATTTGTTAATACATATTTTTTATTTATATCGCCACAATTGGTATTTAATACTTAACTTGTGATATTAAATACTGCAATGTGTGTATTGTTTACAAAATGTTGTCATACTAACAAAGAGAAGGTGCTGGTACATTTTGATCCCCACGCAACATGTGTTTAATAATACTGTAACATTTGGAAAATTATATCACAGTTATAGTCTGGTATACTTTAAGTTGTAGTTGTTGTGTTATTGATCTAGTTTAAAGTATGTTACAGTATTTAATAAAATAACAATCGGTAAATTATACCAAAATTTTGATTAGTAATAATACAGAGAAAAGTAAAAAAGGATCGATTATTTTGTCAGTCTATAATTGTGTGTGGTGGCAATCTTTATATTACTACTAATCAAAATTTTGGTATTATTTACCGATTGTTAATTTTTCTGAATACTGTAACATACTTTAAACTAGATCAGTAATACGACTTAACAACAATTCAAAGTATACCATACTATAAGTGTGATATGATTTACCAAATGTTACAGTATTTTTTACTATAACATGCTAGTATTAATAAACACATGTTGCGTGTATCATACCAAGAAAATAATTTTGTGATGACCCTCATAATATGCTAATTTTCTCCATAAAAATATACTATATTTTTTATAATGAAAATGTTGCTACTCCCTCGTGCTAATCTTTATTCTATAATAAGGAAGCAATTTGTAAGCCTTAACACTTTTTTAGCTTCTCGTTTTAAATGGCTCTGTTATTCAAGTGCTTTGGTATTGCAAAAAAGTAAATTATTCGATAAAAACTTCATGATGTTAGATAAAAGATCAAATGCCTAATATGTTACACTTTACTTGCATCCAGTGATTATTGTGATAAAATAACATGCTTTATTACTATCCGATACGGTGTTTTTTAAGCATTAATCGCACAATGCTCTCTTTACTACACTCAGAAAATTTCGTTGTATTTTTATTACTGAATGTTACTTGTTAATACATATTTTTTATTTTTATAGCCACCATTGTTATTTAATACTTTACCTGTGATATTAAATACTGGAATGTGTGTATTGTATACAAAATTTTGTCATTCTAACATAGGGACCGTGCTGGTATATTTGGATCCCCACGCAACATGTGTTTATTACTACTGTAACATTTGGAAAATTATAGTCTGGTATACTTTAAGCTGTAGTTGTTGTGTTATTGATCTAGTTTAAAGTATCTTACAGTATTTAGTAAAACAACAATCGGTAAATAATACCAAAATTTTGTTTAGTCATAATAAAAAGAAAAGTAAAAAACGGATCGATTATTTTATCATTATTTATTTATTATTTATTTATTTATCAGTGTGTAATTGTGTGTGGTTGCAATCTTTATATTATTACTAATCAAAATGTTGGTATTATTTACCAGTTGTTAATTTTTCTGAATACTGTAACATACTTTAAACTAGATCAACTTAACAACAACTCAAAGTATACCATACTATAAGTGTGATATGCTTTACCAAATGTTACATTAATTTTTACTATTACTAGTATTAATAAACACATGTTGCGTAGGGATTCAAATGTACGAACACGGTCTCTATGTTAGTATGACAACATTTTGTATACAATACACACATTGCAGTATTTAATATCACAAGTAAAGTATTAAATACCAATGGTGGCGATATAAATAACTAATATGTATTTACAAATAAAATTTAGTTTTAAAATTACAATGACATTTTCTGAGTGTATAATGGAAGGTAACAATGTAGCAGATACGCTTATTTCGCATAAGCAGAACTCTGAAAAAAAGATATAATTTGCACGTTTAAAAAATATATAAAAAGCAATAAATTATATTATGTCTGTTCTCTTTTTTATAATTCCGATATATTGATAGCCATTTATATTATAGAGAATTCTTCTTCAGAACTGAAAATGTCATTATTGGAAAAGTTTAATGAATGTTTAATATTATTATTTTTATTTTTTATTTAAGATTATTTTCCTGATTATTTACCATTTTGTTTTGTTTTGTGGACCACCAGAAATTAAACAAACATGTATTTGTTAAACAGACCTGAAATACTGTCCCAAACAAAGAACTTTTACCTCAAGAAGTTATTTCAGACCAATGTTTATGAAGGTGTCATCTTTTTGTTTGTTCGTTTACATAAACGTACGCGATACTGCTTCTGGTGTAAACATAAGTATCGCTAGTTTTGACCTTCTGGTGACCAGAGCGAAGTTGCTTAATTTTCACTTTATCATTATGATAAATCTTTATACTTACATTAAAATTTAAAAAAACTGCTATACTACGACACTATAATTATGTTTGATAATGTAATATAATTAAATTTATTAAAATTAAACTACTATTTCATATAAAACTCAAATAAAACTAATATTTCTTAAAATTTACAATAAAATGTCTAAAGCAGGTGTTGCAACCGGCAACACTGTATTGCTTGATATAGTTCACGACATTAGACTGTGAGTTTATACATTCTTTCTCTCTCTTTACGCGTACTAAGTGTAAACAATAGTCACTCCCCACCAGCCTCACCGTAGTTGGTTCACGCTTCAAACAAAGCATACGGTAGATTTCATCATGTTCATTCTTGAGGTAAAAGTTCTTTGGTCCCAAACAATCTTATTTTTGTCTTCTTATGTTTCTCAAAAAATTCAAGGAGTTTTTATATTTTTTGTTTTCTGGGGTTCGTTTTTCGAAACTGTGTGCTTACGTGGCTTGACCAGTTAGCGTCCTATATTTGTCCTAGTTACCGTACACTTTTTGCACGTTGGTTTTCACGCTTATTTATGAAAAAATGGTAGGACTATAACTGGTATTGTTAAACTTTGTTATGTTAACAATTAATATTTGAGACAATTCATAAAAAAATATTAATTTTTCTTGTCGTTATAGTTATATAAACTTAAAATGAAATTGTTTCAGTTTGGTATATGATTTATTTTCTTCCCCAGATATCGTCAGGTTTTTTTTTTTTTTGTTAAAACTGAGATTTATCCTAAAATATTACATAATAAAGTTATTAATGTGCTTTTCAAATTACTAAAACCAATGTTTTATTTAAAATGTGTTAAAATGACCGATATATAATTTACTTCAGACCTCCGAACTTATCTGACGGAAAAGAAGTGCATGGTGCATTATAATGTGATGGTTCATTTGTTTCTATAAAATTATACAAAAAATAATGCTGTTCATAGGCTGAGTAAACGTAGCCAACATATAAAATATTTTATTAAAAATTTAAAATTATGTTAATTTGGCCCGATTTTCTTATTCTTTAATGAAATATAAGAGAGCGGACGATAATTGGGAAATGGTCAATAATTAGGATATTTACCTTACGTTATACATTTTCTGTTCTTTTTAGAGTCATTATTAGAGATCGAATTTTACCGAGTCGTGACGTCAAAATCCATAGCCGGGTAAAAAAAATTAATAATAATATTATAAAAATATTTTAAAAGCTATCAAACTACTACATTTACAAAGAAAAGTATATAAATATTATGAAAATCCCCTAGCGTTGAAAATTAAAAAAAAAACATAACAGATCCGAAAATTATAATTTAGTTGGACTTTTAAATAATCCAAATTTTTTTTAATAGTATTGTAACATGGTGGCTGGGTATAACTATTATCAAGTTAAAAAAAATCTGCCTGGCCAATTCTTTTCTATTTGCAATAACCACTCACGTGACTCGTCACGTGACGTTTATAACTTGTAAAAAATATTTTTAAAAATTTCTTCGAAATTACGATTTTTACTCAAATCTTTTTTTTTTCCATATTATAAATAAAATATAAATAAAATACAAAATTACACAACTAGAACATATAGTGTTTGAAGAAAAAGCAAACTACCGACGAAATCTTTTTGTGTTTTATTCAATTTGTGAAGAGGTGACTGGAAGGTGAAATCTATTTGAACTCGTTATAAACATGTACTTTGCAGAGATCTAAAATCTCTAAACTTGTTTCCGCATACGTGCGACGAAATAAGTGAGATGTAAGATCAAGCGTGTACCATGTACGTTATTTTATTGGTTAGAATCACGCGCATGCGGAAACAAGGTTTTTATTGCAAGTAAGGGCATATCCACAGGCTCGCATAACAACATATATACTATATAGCACATAACAATGCGATGCCGTGATTGACTTGATGTGCAGCCATGTATCTTGTAAATTAATCACGGCATCGCATTCTTATGTTTTATGTTCTTATGCAAGCTTCTGGATAGGCCTTAAATTGAGTCATTTTTTTTGACTTAGCAATGCGAATTAATTTTTTTTTTCTCTAACTTTTTTTTTAATATACATAACTATTGGGCCTAATCTAATATTCATTTGCCACCGTTCATTTAATTAGTTAAATCTCTCAATAAAATGTTTGTAAAACCATTACTTACTACGGTTAAATCGTGGATTGAAGATTATCTAGAACTAGAGTTCGACAGCAATATTTTACACTGCATATTTTGTAAAAAAGACTGAACCTGGGAAACTTAACTTGGGAAAGAAAAACTAATATTTTAAGACATGTGAATAAAAAAACCCATAAAGGAGATGAGGAGCAAGGACAATTTAATATTTAAAGTAAGTAAAAAAATACAAAATTAATTTTAATCACAAGTTATAAACGTCACGTGACCTTTTATTGCGAATAAAAAATGATTGGCCAGGCAGATTTTTTTTAACGTGGTAAAAGTAATACCCAGCCACCATGCCACAATACTATATAATTTAATTTGCATTATTAAAGAGCCCAACTAAATCTTAATTTTCAGAATTGTTATTTTTTTAATTTTCTTTTACTTAAATAAAACGTTAGAGGATTTTTATAATAGTTATATAATTTTCTTTGGTAATGTAGTAGATTGGCAACATATTAAACATTTTTATAAAATTAATATGAATTTGTTAACTTATTGTACTCGGCTATGCATTTTGACGACTCCCTAAAATCCGATGTCTAGTCATTATATTTACCTTCTAGTAAATTAATCTGCTTGGTAATGTAACCACAAATGACAAAGCATGTAGCATTTAACCTGTTGCTAGCGTTAACAGACCTTAATTTTAGGTGATTTGTTTTACTTTAAAGTAAAAGTGAAAATTTCATAGTTTTTTTCTTCTTTAAACAACTTAACAAAAAATTATCTTGAGTACATACAATTTTATGTAATTTTAATGCAACATTAACAGTATTTAAGATCTGGTAAGATGCACACTTAGTTTGTCTTGGCAATTAAGTACCGTTAGCTATTACTTAAATTATCGAGGTTAGTTAAATCCGACTATTAGTTCTAATAAATTTATTTGGTAAAGAGGACTAATTACTTATCCAACACGCACAACACCAGCTCCTTATCGGATAGAAAATAAATACTTTATTTCTAGAGCATCGTAGTTCCTTCACATTAGATTAATTTTAACATCTCTGAAGTCTGCAAAAATGCACGGTATCTATGCAACAAGGAGATTTTTGGCCAATACACCTACCCTACAAGTTTTTAGCTTTTTACATTCTGAAGTAATCTTATTAAGCAGAGCCGCAGAAGGCCTGCTCAAGCTTTGGGACAGTTCAAAATTTATGAGGAGTTGGGGAATAAAACATCGCAAAAAAACAGCACAGAAAATAATAGCGCAGTAAAACTAGAGCGGTGTGCAAAATTGGCGCGCTATTTTTGTAGTATAGCGCCTTGGCGCTATACAAAATAAAGCGCTGAAGCAAAAATATTTTTTGCAATTTAAAATTAAATATACTTTAATAATTTATTATAATTAGTAACAATCGAATAAAAAAAAAATATAATACACGGGCGAAAAGTTAAAGTTTGATTTCGTAGGTTTATTACCCTCGGGCCGACCGGCCCTTGGCTTCTAAAAACCTACTCAATCGAAATATTTAAGTTTTCGCCCTATTATAAATTTAAAAATAAAATATTACAAATCTATGTTAATGCAAAATAATATATTATTGTTCTCTTAGTCCCATTGCATGAATATTGTCGTGCCTGTAACTTAAAACTTTCGATGACATGATTTTATTGATTTATACTTAAGTAGATGACATAAACTTGTTTGAGGTCAAACGGGATACATAATAAGTCATAACATAAGCTGATATTTATTGTTATTTTATTGTCCTCAAAAGATTGTATGTATTTATTGTCGCCAGATTGTAATATGAACTACTATATTGTATGTAAAAGTACTAAGAAGGCAAGTTTTATTGAAAAGTAATATTATCAGGCTTATGCGAACACTACACGTCATTTACTCAACTTTTTGATAAGTGAAACACTGTTCAAAAAATTTAAATAGTTTAAGATTATGCACACAATTGCAGGAAGAAGTTGTTACATATTCTATATTTTATTACAATATTGAAGCTTTGATTTAAATTGGCTTAGCATGTATTTTGTGGTCTCTCGCTTTTTATACACATACAAAAATATTGTCTTAAATCAAGAATATGGTAATTTGTATATAACGAGGAGAACATGTTCTTCTTTTATGCATGGCCCAATCAAATCGTTCTTAACTTATCGGTAAAACTTTTTCTCTAACACTAATTCTTTATTTTTGAGGTTAATTTAATATTGGAGAGAAAAAACTGTAAATTGTATTGGACTTTTTTGGACATTGCAGTTGATTCTCCAGATTACGTTTTTTATGTATTATTTATTGTATTTTTAATACTGAATGTTATTTGTTAATGCATATTTAATAGTTTACTTGTGATATTAAATACTGCAATGTGTATATTGTATACAAAATGTTGTCATACTAACATAGAGACCGTGATGGCACATTTGGATCCACACGCAACCTGTGTTTATTAATACTGTAACATGTGGTAAATTATATCAAAGTTATAGTTTGGTATACTTTAAGTTGTAGTTGTTGTGTTCTAGTTTAAAGTATGTTACACTATTTAGTAAAATAACAATCGACAAAATAATACCAAAATTTTTATTAGTAATAACACAAAGAAAAGTAAAAAAAGGATAGATTATTTTATCAGTGTGTAATTGTGTGTGTTGCAATCTTTATATTATTACTAATCAAAATTTTGGTATTATTTAGAGATTGTTAACTTTTCTGAATACTGTAATATACTTTAAACTAGATCAGTAATACAACTTAACAACAACTCAAAGTATACTATACATACTATAAGTGTGATATGCTTTACCAAATGTTACAGTAACTTTTACTATAACATTCTAGTATTAATAAACAAATGTTGCGTGGAGATTCAAATGTACCAGCACGGTCTCTATGTTAGTGTGACAATATTTTATACAATACACACATTGCAGTATTTGATATCACAAGTAAAGTATTAAATACCAATAGTGGCGATATAAATAACAAATATGTATTTACAAATAAAATTTAGTATTAAAATTACAATGTCATTTTCTCAGTGTAGAAATTCCACATTTCCTACCCTATTCCACATTCACCGTCTTTACTCTAGCATTATCTAATTTTGGTATATTTTTTTAAGAAAACGCAAACAAACAATTATGAGTGAAAGTAAGCAATGACAATATTTTTTTTTATATTTGAATCACTTTTGTTTGTTTAATTGTTCTTGATCATTAAAACATAAACTGTACATAAATGGATTTATGGCGAATTATTTAGAAAACGGTTTTATAAGTTATAAATACTTATTTTTTTATGTGGTTTGAATTATAATAATATTTTGTTAATATTTTAATTAAATGATTTTATTTGTCAGTTACTACTTTCTACAATCCTTCACATATATCTACTTTTGTACTTATAATGCCTAGTGCAATTATTTCATTCAGTAAAAGCAATTACTATCCGCCCACATAAGGAATACAAAATTTATATTATAAAATTTAATCTTTTTTTTTGTCTGGTCTGGAAAGAATATTTAGCTCAATTTTCATATAACTTAAGTTTTTTTTTTCATAATTTAATTATTTAGAGCTTTGGCATCTATTTAAGACCAAAGATCTCATTGTAAAATGAAACTCTTTAATTTTTATTTTTTCCATTTTTAGACAAAATTAAAAACTTTGATTTAAAACAAAAACTAATCGATTGATTTTTTTTTAATATACTTTTTTGGTAATAGAAAACGATATCGTTAAATGTCAATCCCAAATGCGACGATTTGTTTTGTATAAGACTTTAATCGATCAAATTTACCCCAAAAGCACAGGAAAAAGGCATACGTGAGTCCTTCACTATAATTGATCTAGTAAGCGGGGGCATCGTTATTCTGTGGAAATACCATAGCACTAAATAGTTGGATACCTATAGTTTCACGGATACATCATGGTTTTTCTAAACAGAGTTGCCCCCTCTAAAAATTGGCTCTCCAAAAAGGGCATTATTTTAAGAAAAATGTTCGCAGCGCCCCCTATGATTTAAAATCAAAACAATTTTTTTATAAAATTATAGTCACTCATAAGGGTCATTTGTTGCCTAAATTTTAAATCAATATATTTTATAAAAACCATTTTAAAAAAGAATTAAGAAATTAGGGGTTTTCTGACAAGGTATGATGGTTTGGTAGCTGGGAGCCAAGTCTGGGGCCCGGTTAAGAAAAAAATGGCCATAGGATTGAATTGCATGTAGGGACGCACAAAAAAAAAATCAATCAGAAAACCAAACACCCTTTCAAAAATATACCCCAAAATCGTGTGAAAGAATGGCGGCAAATTTCAAAGAGCTATCTCTTATAGTTAAGGAGATATTTCGTAGGCAGTACCTCTAGTGGCACTCTGTATAGGTCTGTTCCATCAACGTTGCTAGTACAAAAAAAAAACATTTGGCCCAGCTATGTCAAAATTAAAAATTTTAGGTCAATTTCGGTAAGGTTTACGTAATTTACAAAAAATTACTAATATATTCGCAGTCAATGCATTGACATTTCAATAATGCAGAGATGTAACAAGAAACCTTATAAAATTATTTGATACAAATTGTAAAAGGAATTAAATGTTACCAGGGATGACGCTAGGGGGGTAGGGGGCGTCATCGCCAATCAATCTCGAGGGAAATTCCACTGACTGACTAGTTGGGGAAATTGTGTAGTTGGTTATGTTTTTTTCTTGTTTACTTTTCGCCAGCATATGGGTATTTCTGTACGAATCCATACCACCTTGGTGATTGAATGTCACGGATTTTCGTTAAACTTTTTTTATATTATCACCACTTTAATACTAAAAGCCTTATGCAAAAAAAAGAATTAAAAAAAATTTTTTGGCTCAGATATTATTTTTTTAAAATTTTGTAATTTTTCAATTTTTGACGACTAAGAAAACAGCTTTATTTTCAATTTATTACTATAAGTCTTACAATTTTAATCCAAATTTGATGAAATTTGGTGCACCAATGTAAACTTAGATGACAATCTTGAATTTTTTATAATTTTTTTTAATAGTGGGTTTCTGCTCTTCTACTTCTTCTTCAAAAATATTTTTTTACGTTTTTTTATAACTATGTTTAACCCGATTTTTCGTAAAGTGCCCCCCTACGATTTTTCTCAAATTTTGTTCAAATGTACTTCTAAGTGTCATTTTTTCAATGACTTAAAATTTATTCTGGGCAAATTAGGTTTACTATATATTTTAGCCATTTTAAATTTTTACGACAATGAGGAATTGTGCTGTTTTACAAAAAAAGGCACATATTATTTTTTATATGTTTTTAATAGTTTAGGTCAAATGCTTCATTTTAAGACAAAACAAAATAATTAATTGTTGGTTTTTTTCAAAAAAGGCTTAAGTCCACAATTTTATTACTTTTTTATTTCTATATATTTTGTAGGCGTTTTTTTTTCTGGTGTAAACTTAAGCTTACGTTAAATACTAAGTCTTTTACATCAAAAACTATATTTATTTTTTTTTTTAACACAATATGTTTTTTGGTTTTGTTTTTGATCTTAAAAATGCCTGAAAGTTGGTAAACTGTCAGAGTAAGAAACTTTTTTTTTGTTATAAATCTTTTTTTAATTCGCAGCTCAGAGAAAAGTTTTCTATGCCGGGCATAAATCCTTAATAAAAATTAATTTAAAAAATATTAATTTATTTAACACACTAATTCTTTATTTACACTTTATTTATGTCTTATTATTTAACTTTAATTATTATACAAAGCTTATCAAAATCTTTTAAATTTTTGTGAAGCGCATCCATCGTTAAAATATAATGAACTATTTTTTATTTGCTTGTATCCCAAAGTGACATTGTTCGGTTAGAACTGTTAAGTTAAAAGTGACAACAGTTTGTCTTTTGTTTTACTTCGGCGTTCCCTTTCAGAAAATTGTATAGCGGTTGTGCTTGAAAAAACAAAAAAAAAAAAATTGTTGGCCCCTTATGGAAAATTGTCAGATAACTGACAGAACCAAATTAAAACTAATTTTACCTATTACTTTTACCTTTTACAGGCCGCGGCATGCCGGATCGTAAAAAAATATTTTTGAAGAAGAAGAAGAAGAGCAGAAACCCACTATTAAAAAAAAATTATAAAAAATTCAAGATTGTCATCTAAGTTTACATGGGCGCACCAAATTTCATCAAATTTGGATTAAAATTGTCAGACTTATAGTAATAAATTGAAAATAAAGCTGTTTTCTTTATCATCAAAAATTGAAAAATTACAAAATTTAAAAAAAATCATATCTCAGCCAAAATTTTTTTTTTATTCTTTTTTTTGCATAAGGCTTTTAGTATTAGAGTGGTGATAATATAAAAAAAATTTAACGAAAATCCGTGACATTCAATCACCAAGGTGGTATGGATTCGTACAGAAATACCCATATAAAAAGTTGTGAAAATCGCAATCTGAAGTAAAAAATTGGGAAAATCGCAATTACGCAACACACTGGTCTGGAAACAAGATATAGCTCAACTTTCATATAACCCAAGTTTTTGTTCATAATTTATTTATTTAGAGCTTTAGCATCTTTTTAAGATCAAATATCTCATTTCTTTTCAAAAATACCGAGTCATAAAATATTTCTATTAAGAGATTCGGATTCAACGTAGAATTTTGTAAGAACAATTATTTAATTTCATTCTGAAAGTCCTCTATGTAAAATGGAGATTTTTTCATTAATTATTTTCCATTTTTAGACAAAATTAAAAATTTTGATTAAAAAAACTAACCGATTGATTTTTTTTTTCAATATACACTTTTGTTAATATAAAACGATAAGGAATCTCGAGGGAAATTCCACTGACTGACTATTTGGGGGAAATTGTGCAGTTGGTAATCTTTTTTTTCTTATTTACTTTTCGCCAGTATATAAAAAGTTGTGAAAATTGCAATCTGAACTAAAAAATTGGGAAAGTCGCAATTACGCAGCACACTGGTCTGAAAACAACATATAGCTCAACTTTCATATAACCCAAGTTTTTTTTTATAATTTATTTATATAGAGCTTTGGCATCTTTTTAAGACCAAAGATCTTATTTCTTTTCAAAAATACCAAGTCATAAAATATTTCTATTAACAGATTCGGATTGATCGTAGAATTTTGTAAGAACAATTATTTAATTTCATTCTGAAAGTCGTCTATGTAAAATGAAGCTTTATTCATTCATTTTTTTTTCTATTTTTAGACGAAATTAAAAATTTTTATAAAAAAAACTAACCGATTGATTTTTTTTTAATATACACTTTTTTTAATAGAAAACTATAAGGAATCATGTGGACAGGAAACGATAAGGAATCATGTGGACAACTATGTTCATGATTTTGCCTTTCAGAAGAACCGTGAACCCTGTTTGCGAGAGTAGAGAAAAACTTATAAAACCCTTATGAGCAATCCCCTAAAAACTTAAAACAGTTTAAAATTTAAAAGTTTAAAGTTTGGTTTTGATTTGTCGAACGGTATGGCCTGGACTGATTGACCGACGGGACGGACAGACGCTCTAAAGTTACAAAAATTCAATTTTATTATCATATTTAATTAAATTGAATCTTAATTTTATATACATTTATGTATTCCTTGGATTTGAATAAGAGCTTTCCGGATAAAATATTTTCTCAGTATATCGCTAAACAAAATTAATTGTATGTAAATTTATTTATTTAAATAAGCAAAATCCTGACTTTTTGAAATTGAATTGAAAAAGAAAATGTTTTTGAAAATTTATTTTATATTTATTTATTTATACTCATTTTTGGGACCTTTGAAAAAGGTAGTTTATACCAACCACAGAGTGTTTACAATACTATAATAATTTAAAATTTAATTTGGTTCTTGGTTTATCTCAACATTTGTTCTATGAAAATTATTTCCAATTATGCTTTCTGTTTCATACACTCGTTGTATTGTTTTCACCATTTTTAATAATAAATCATAGTTTTAAGCCTGGTATTTACAGTTACCATTTATATTACATTTCTGACTTATTTTAATTATTATTTTTTTTTACTTTTTTAAATTTAATCTCATTTTTTTTACCGTTACAGAATATTTCTATTAACTGATTCGGATTCAACGTAGAATATTTTGTAAGAACAATTATTTAATTTTATTCTGAAAGTCCTCTATGTAAAATTGGACTTTTTTAATTTTCACTTTTTTTAGCAGAATTCTGAATTCATGAAAAAAAAAACAGCATAGTAGACCACTTATACAAAAATAATCTAAATCATTAAGACATTGAAGGCCTGTATTACTATGTGTACTATGAATTTTGTTTTACATAGTAAGTGGCAGGAACAGGAAAACATTAGATACACAGCCGTATTTCCGAATTAGTTTCAGTTTAAACCTGAAATAAATACTTTTCAGGTGTTGTGGTAATACATATGAAAAGCTTGTATTAAGGAAGTTAAAAATGCATAGGTCGTGAAAACATCCTGTTCATCTGTTTTAGCATTAGGGTGGTGCGCTCTAAAAAATATAATAAAAATATATAAACTATAGTATATATATTTTTTGTCCTAGTAGATTACACTGTATGATAAACAATAATTTAAAAAATTATAATATTGGCAAGATAAATTGCTCAGCCACACAAAAAAAATCAAGAACTTTTTCGGAGACCATTATATTCCTATGTATGTTAAGGCGCTGAATCCGAATTTGAGGTCAGAATAGCACCTAATTCAATAAATTTTGGGTAACCTCAATCTCAAAAAACGTTATTATTGAGTATATGAAAACAACGTTTTTTAAGACCAAAACTAACGGGATGCGGTGCTATTTTGACGTGAACTTCCTATTCAGCGCTTAAAAATATATAGGAATACAATGTTCTCCGAAAAAGTTATTGACCTTTCTTTTCTGCGACTGTTTTTTTAATAAACTTTCATATGCTGAATCCGAAGATGATATTAAATTGCGAAAACTTTTCGCAATTTTGTTTTTGTTTTACCTTGTGTAGCAAAAAAATGCGTGATACGAGGACATGGATATCATTTTCGGCTTCAGTAAATCCAAACACGGTGTGCCTTAAATATTTTAAATGGAAAGTCGAACCACCCCGGATTTTTTGATTTTAGGTTGTTTTTGAGACATTTTCGAACACTTTTTGACAAAAATTGAAATCGCTCACGAAGCCGGTTTTAAATAAAGTAATTCCTCTTCTTCTCCAAGTTTTTCCTGACATCACAATACAGAGTATTTTCTATGACACATCCTATAGCATAGATACTACCCATACTTACTTTGTTAATGTCCAAAATTACGGTCGTCTTATTTTGGACATTAACAAAGTAGGCGTGCAAATGGTCGTGATTATATTGAGTATCATGGGTAGTACCTATGCTATAGGATGTGTCATAGAAAAAACTCCTTAATGTAATGTCAGGAATAACTTGAAGAAGAAGAAGAAGAATGGCTTTATTTAAAAACGGCATCGTGAGCGATTTCAATTTTTGTCAAAAACTGTTTGGAAATGTCCCAAAAACAACCTAAAGTCAAAAAATTCGGGGTGGTTTGACTTTCCATTTAAAATATTTAAGGCACACCGTGCAAATGTAATAAAAATAACGTATTTTGTTTAGATTATTAATAATAATATTATTATTAATATTATTTTTTATTTGTTTTTTTTTTTATTCAGTATCATAAAATTTATATTTATATTTAATATAGTCGCGACTAGTCGGTGATACTGCAACATGTGCGCAAAGTCGAGGTGAGCTTTCTGCACTGCACTATGGAACGAACCGGGCCATAGGTTGGACATCGGGTAAAAAACAAAAATTCAAAAATAGGGGTTTAAATTTGGTTTTATTATATTTAATCATATTATACATTGAGTGCAGGCAAAATTTTCATGTATAATTAAGGTTAGCCAGAAAAATTAGCGCTTATATAGATGTCTAAATTATGCCTACTAATATTTCTAGTCTTTTTTTTTCTTATCATACAATATAATCTTTTCCTATTAATTGCGTAATAATAACAACATTAAAGTGTATTATATAAAAAAATAAAATATCTCCTATTTTTTGTTTTATCGTATTTTTTTTAATTTTCCTACATTTAAATGTTTTTCGTTAAAGTCCCGCAAAATCCCGCACATTTGTTATTACTACAATATAGTGGACTAAGTAAGGAAAAAAATGATGTAGAGATCAGACCCCAGAAGACCCCAGAACCCCTTTAATTTAAATTTTTGTGTTAAAAAATAACTAAAAAAAAATTACTTTTTACATAGACTTTTACAGATATTCTTTGTGGTGGATAAATTTATTGGGAAATTACGTTATTATACTATTCACAGCCCGTAAGCGTCTGTTCATCCGCCCGTCTGTCCGTGCCATTTTTGTGGACAAGATAACTCAAGAACGAATAATCTGATCGACTCAAAATTTTCAGGAAAAATCAAGTTCTATCATCGGATGATCCCTATTATTTTTATTAATAATCCCCATTTTTTTGAATTTTTTTTTTCGAAAAAATGTTTTTTTTTGAAAAAATAATTTTTTTTTAATTTTTTTTTTCGAAATTTTTCGACAATTTTTTCATACTCAGTACTTGGCTAAATGTTTTACTTTTTCTCGAAAAAGCCAAATTTATTAGCTTCAATTATAATTTTACAAGTTACACACATTTTGCAGATTTTTTCCAAACCGTATTAAATACATAGCTAAATATCTTTTTTGTATACTAAATGGTAATTAACCATATAAAAGAAAAATAAATTTATTTTTTTTAAGTTTTCCAGATTTTCCAGATTTCCAGATTTTTTCCCAAAAACGAAACCTAGTTAAAATGCTTTGTCGTACCTAAAAAAAAAATGGCTACATACCAAATTTTATCAAAATCCCAGTTATCGTTTTCAAGAAAAGTATGATGTCCGGCTTACGGCCCGGTTCGTCCTATAGTGCACTGGTTAGGTAGGCTGCGCAGGTTTGGTAGGTAGAATACTCATTTCTACCATGTGAAGACGAATTAGCAAACCATCAACCTTACCTAGGACTGGGTGGAAAAAACACCCTTAGAAAAAAAGACAGGGAAAACCCTGGATTTTTCCGCTTAGAAAAAGGCCAGAAAAGAGTTCACCAAAAAAAATTATATTCCAGATACTAGACCAACGCATTTTTATATTTTTAGGATCGCTGAAACCGAATCTAACCTTAGAATTGCTCCATCAGGTCAAAATTTTTTTCTACACTTAAAATAGGGTGTGAAATTTTTTTCGAGATCAGATTCGGTTTCAGCGACCCCAAAAATATAAAAAAGCATTGGTCTAGGGCTAGTCTCTGGAATATGCAAAAAAATGTGCGCTAAGATTATAATCATTAATTTTAAATTCCCAAGGCCCAATTTTTTTAAATTGTTTTGGGACTTTTTGTTTGGGAGTTTGGGGGTCGCTGACACAAGTTTACAAATTTTAACTTCTGTCTTCCCAGAAAAACTTTTTATATTTTTTGAGACTTGTATGTCTACCGATGATAAATATACAGACAGAAATGTTTCAAAGCGTCTGGTTGTTTTTAGAATAACAAAAATGTTTTCATTACCTTGTTTATAAATAAGACAACCCTGTTAAAAATTATATATCTGATCCCCCTTTAAAGTTACAGGGGGTGTTCCATTTAAAAGAATAACCCTATATGATGTGAGCAAACTTTTTTGACAACAAAGGATTTGTAGACCCCAAAAACTCCCAAAAAAAACTTTTTTGTCTCTGTAGAAAAATACCTGTAAACTAGTGTAATTGTACCCGGGGTAAAAAATAATTTTTTAATTATCACAACAATTTTATATAGTTTTTTTTTTTGAGTTGCTAAATCTACAATAAAAAAGTCTTCCTCCACCTCTTTTAAACGTTGGACAAAAAATATATTTTTAGATTATTTTTAATTAGATTGTTATTAAATGTTGCTAAAATAGAATTTGTTGTTAAAAATACCCTTATATACATCGAATTACGAGGTTAACGTTTAAAATTAAAAAAAAAAAAATACAAAAAGGCAGAAAAGGACAGAAAAATTTAGAAAAAGTTAGAAAATTTTCCGGAAAAAGACGTGTCGCGGACTTTTTTGAAAAAACCTGTCTTTTTCTACAGCCCTGGCCATATCTGTCCCCCTATAAAAAATGTCATATTGAAATGTATTGAAACACATTCAAACGATTCCAAATTCGTATTAAAAATTAGTTTTTAATACGTATTTGGAATCGTCTCTATGTGTTTCAATACGTTTTAATATGAAATTTTTTATAGGTCCGCCCATTCAGTGCTGTAATAACAATCAGAAAATCACATGTTTTTCGCATAGCAGTATTGCAGCATTATCGACGCTATATGTATAAGATATAGCCTGGACAATGCTGCCCTCCTAAAGAGGAACGCGCCCTGACACATACGGTTTTCGAGCTTAGTATTATTTTACTACGGAGAATAACGGTAAGTACCAATCCTAAGGAAATCTGCGGTAAGTACACCGAAGAAGTTACCTGCCGCGTTCTTTTTATGTAAAAGTTTAGCATGGACTTTAATCTTTTAATAAACGAAATAATATCTAAACTAACTATATTTATGCTTTTTGGTATTTAAAAAATCTGTTAATTTCTGGTATCTATATTTAAAATAAAATTTAATTGAACTATATTTATTTTGTGAGTGCAAGTGAATTTTTGAAATAAATTATTACATCAAATACTTTTTATGATTTTCTGTAACAATATTAATTTTTGATACCTTATAATCATTAATCGGAATAAATTCAGTTATGACTCATCAACGTTGAAAATAAACACAGAAAAATTTTGCCGAATTATGAGGCAAATTTTTATAAAGGTCACTAAATCGAAACATTGACGACTAATTTGTTAAATACAACAATATTGAATATACATATTAACTATAAATATGTAAATATATCGGTGTTTTTCGAAGAAAATAAAAATGTAAATATTTAAAACCTCGCGTCAACGAAAGAATCGACGCGGCGCCTATGCGAGCACTGGAAATTCGCCGATGACTGCTTATAATATAACAAGCCGTAAAGATATGTAATGCTACGTATTCCATTATATACTATTCACAGTAAATGGTATATTGCATTTTCCCATATCCTTAAAAGAAAATAATTTTCAAAAAAAAATAAATAAAAAGATATATTTTTTTTAAACAGATTTTTTTTGAAAAACGAATTTTTCTTAATTTTTTTAATTTTTTTTTCATTTTTTTTTTTTTTCGTTTTTGATTTTAATAAACCTAAGCCTATAAAGGAAAGTATTATTTTGTTGGCAGCAGTTTTTATATTATATTATTATTTAATTATATTTAAACAGATATCTACTAATAGATACTATAGTACCTATACTAATAATACAATAGTAGTAACAGTAGTATTAAACAATAGTAGTATAATATTAAACAATATATATTTTTTTATTTCTTTTTTTTTATTTGTTGATTCATCAATATTTTATAATATTAATTTTGTCTTCTTATCAGAAATGTATATTTCTTTAGAAACAATAAATGTATCTATTTATCTATTAATTTTGTCTGACTGTCACTAAAATACCCATAATTTTGTATTTGCTTTATCCTGTTTCTCTTTTCAAAACAAAATTCAAATAGAAAGAACGCGGCAAGTAACATCTTCGATGCACTTACCGCAGATTTCCTTAGGATTGGTACATACCGTTACTCTCCGTAGTAAAATAATACTAAGGTCGAAAACCTTATGTGTCACGTGTACATGCCGCGTTCCTCTTTAGGAGGGCAGAATGGTAAGTCTGGCCACCCTGTATGCAATCATGAGACTGGAAAAATTGCTACCGGACATGACCTTTAAATGACAGAAAACTATATGCTATGCTGAATAAGCATTCTACAACTTTTATCGGTTCAATGTAACTCTGTTTTGCGTAAAACGCCCCACGCAACTTATGAAAGTAATAAGGTTGTTGTTTTTTGTTCTATTTTTAATAAATTTTCTTATCAATCTACCACAAGCTGTAAGGTTACGCAACTAGGTTCATTCTAGAATTCTACAACTTGTACTATTGCAGTAGGTCCGGGACTTTTTTTTTGGTATTTGATTTGCTACAGCCATCTGTAAAATCATGGAAAAATTTAAAAAAAAGTCCAAATGATAAATTGTTTAAATTAAGAAATTCTTGATCCTTACTCATATTGGAGTTGATTTAAATAAACCATAGAAAAAATGTTATCTCTCCAAAATATAAATTTATTGTCTATTAAACAAACATTACAGCGATAATTGTTTCGACTTTTTTAACATAAAGTCATCTTCAAGCTACAAATAATGAAAAATTAGGTTGAAAATGGTACAATTCCTTTTAGAAAAACTTACCTTTTAAATTTATAACTTGAGTACACATTATTAGAAATGTCATACTGACCTTAGATATATTATTTTTATAAAATCTTAAAAATTAAACAAAAAGAAAACTACAATAAGTTAAAATAAAATAAATTAATGAAATGTAAAATTTAAAATTGAATAAAAATCTGGGATGATAGATGTCACAGCGATTCTCCCTAGAATTTTCTCCAGTAGAAAATTCCCAATATAACTGTAATATGATTGGACAGAAATAAACACGTGGTCAGAAATATTGTTAAATATGGAATTGTCTGTCAGCTGATACGTTTTGTGTAATAAATTATTATTAATAACTGTAAAAGTATTGTGTAGTCCTTAATAATGTTTTATTTATTATATTGTGTATATATGTATGTCTCTAACGTGTATTCAAACTGGGTTTAAATTTTTGTCTGAGGGCGAGGGAAACCACCCTCGAAACGTCATGATTTAAGAAAATAGTTTGAGTATTATTAATTTCAACCCTCTTTCCAAAAAAACATCAACGAATAAAAAAACACTAAGTTAAATGACTGGTTGATTAAAACGTTAAAAAATAATCATGTTAATTACTCTACAGGAATAACGCTATACGGAGCGGTCCAAAAGTCAACCACCCCCCCCCTCTTAACTTTTGAACCAGTTGAGATATCGACTTCAAATTTGGAACTTTTAAATAAGACAACTTAAACTATCTTCTAGCATATATTTAATACTTTCAGCTCTTAAAATGTGGGCAGGGGGGCATGGGGGAACATTTTTTTAAATGGAAAGGGGGGTTGTGTAATACATCATTTTAAAGCTTATAAAATTCTCCATTTAACTCTATATTTTAAAATTAAAAAAAAAAATGGGTTTAAAATGGGTTTGAAAATAGGTATTAATGTCAAAATTCCTCTAAAAAAAACAAATAATTTTTTTAAAATGCCTAATTTTATCATAAAAAAATGTTAATTATACTTTTAAACTAATTTTAGTTGTCATAAATAAAAATTTATAAAAAAAACTTAAAAAATCGAATGTTTTAGCACAAAAAATTAAAAAATCAAAACCTTAAAAAACATTTTTAAAAAATTTAAAAATGCTAGTTTAACTAGAGAATTTTATAAGCTTTAAAATGATGTTTTGTATTTAAATAAATAACAAATTAAATAATGTATTGTCCATTCTTAAAGTGGAGTAAAATATTTCAAAAAATAAAACAAAACTTGAAGTCTTCTCCACAATTTTTTAAATAATTATATTTCTAATTCGACTGGCTACATATGTTTCATCCCTAAACAATATGGGACATCTTCAGGCCACATACTAAAAATAGTGAAAAGAAAGTCAACCTGATAGTAAAAACATGGATAATAATTTAATATTTTAAGGTTATGTTTACTTACCTCAAAAACCGTCAACAAATTGTAATATCCGTCGTAAAATCATTTAAATAACGTTCACAGTACAATACTTATCCACGGTTGGTTGAATTTCCGTGGATAAGGTGGTTTTCTGTAAATTTAGGTAACCCGCTTTAATTTGACAGAATAATGAGTAATTTTATAAAAATTATATTTAATTTATTTATTAGTGTTAATTTAATGTTAGTATGGTAATGTGAACGTTATTTTAATGATTTTACGACGGATATTACAATTTGTTGACGGTTTTTGAGGTAGGTAAACATAACCTTAAAATATTAAATTATTATCCATGTTTTTACTATCAGGTTGACTTTCTTTTCACTATTTTTAGAATGTGGCCTGAAGATGTCCCATATTGTTTAGGGATGAAACATATGTAGCCAGTCGAAATAGAAATATAATTATTTAAAAAATTGTGGAGAAGACTTCAAGTATTGTTTTATTTTTTGAAATAACAAGTTATATAAGTCATATATACAATCCTAAATTTAAATAAAATATATGCTTATAAATAAATAAATAAATAAATAAATAATAACTCAAAGGCATCATCTTTTTCTTGTGGTAAGTTAAAAAAATATTCATACTTTATGAAATTCCTGGAATGTTTTCCTTCTTTGTCTCAATCACATATTTAATGTGTTACTGGAGCATAATAGTTTGTGACATGTTTACCTTTTTTGTGTCAGCAGATGCGTTTCATAGCAAAGAACAAAATGTCTATCTCAGTCAATTTCTTGCAAAAAGTGCAATCTTTCCCTTCTTGATCTCACCGATTCAATTATGTGTTGTAATGCTCATTAATCGGAATAAATTCAGTTATGACTAATCAACGTTGAAAATAAACACAGAAACATAGGCTTACGGAATAATTTTGCCGAATTATGAGGGAAATTTTTATAAAAGTCACTAAATCGAAACATTTGATGACTAATTTGTTACACATAACAATATTGAATATACATATTAACTATTAATTAAGTTATGTAAATATATCAGTGTTTTTCGAAGAAAATAAAAATGTAAATATTTAAAACCTCGCGTCAACGATAGAATCGACGCGGCGCCTATGCGAGCACTGGAAATTCGCCGATGACTGGTAATGATAATTATAATAATTTCGGATAATAATTTAAGGTAAATTAATTTTATATGTATTATATTGTGTCCTGTTAATGGTATACACTGTTGGGCAATAACGTTATATTTATTTATGTTTACCTCGATTTTTACATCTATAAAAAAAAAGCGTCACGCATGCACGGTGGGTTCATATTCCCTTTCCCCCTTATTAAACTTCGTCGCGAGCTAACCCCCCACTTAATGGCTGATCTAATAAAGAATGGCTCACTAAAGTACACTGTCTCCACGGCTAGAAATTAAAATAAAATCACCTTAATAAAATAAAATGTAATTTATTTTTATTTTATTGCAGCTGAAATGGGCTCTTTAAATCAATGCAGTCATAATTTGGTTTATTTAATGATCACTTTATTGTTGTCAATAAAATATTTATTAATAGCAAGGACGTACACAAACAATTGACCATTAATGTTTTATAAATTAAACATTATGAGCACTTAGTGACCAAGTCTGAGTTGCATAATAAATATTTATGGATTTTTTAATATTTAAATAAAAGTTAATTGGCTAGTCTATTATTTTTTATGAATAACTGTTTAGTTAAAAATTATTGTGTATACACCCAATAAATAAAAGCGGTCAAATGCATTGAGGGTTCCGTACCTATATTTATATGTCTGTAACTCTAAGACTTTTAAGTGTTAGCTCAACATTGCATATGACTTTTTCTAGAAAATTATTTGATATTTCGTATTATTTCATTTTAATTTTTATGATAATTAGTAAAGCCCGGGCGATTGCGAGATATTAGTCAACTTTTGTCATGTTTTTAGCGTTTTTATAGATACACTGGAGTTGCTCTGTTCTAGAGGAGGGACAGCCGTCTTGCTGTGCACCTCGCTGACTTCTAATCAGTGTTTAATTGATGCTATAGATGATTCAAAACAGCTCGCTTATCCCCGACCTATGATAATTATTAAGCAAGTAATCGATAGAGATATGTGTGAGCAGTGTCGGACTGGACAGGTGAGATAGTGAGAAAAATCTCACGCCCCCCTCTCGTATTGAGGTCCCGTCATACGTTGGGGTCCACCCACGTCAGAAAGAGATGGCCTTGTTTTAAAGTCATCAAAATTTTTCACACCAGGGGTAAATTTCTTTCTTTTTCTTTTCGAGGTGAGAACCTGTTTTTTTTTTTGTCATCAAATTTTTCAAAGGTGAAGCTTTGTTTTTAGTCATAAAATTTTTCAATGACTAAGCTTTTTTTCAGAGATGATGACCTTTTTTAGTCAATATTTTTTTTTTAATTACTCACGTTTTACAAATATCTCACGAGCCTCGGATTGTCCATTTCAACACTGTGTGTCGGAAACTAGAGTGACACTTTTCTAATTTTATCATTATATCCAGTCTAGTACTATTTTCATGATTGAGAAATAGGCCTATCCTATAGGATTGATTCGAAAAAACACTTCATTTTGGCACTTGGTGCATTCTATTTTAAATAATACCCCAGTATATTCGCAAAAAATGAAAAGAAATGTAACAACCAAACATCCAATTTGCATTACAATAGCTTTGGCATTAGTCATCTTTCCTCCAAATTATTATCTGATTATCTGATAGTCAAATTTGCAAAACTGCTCAAATAAAAAGTACGAAAAACATATCTGTAAAAAATCTACCCATGTAGAAACAATACCTTGACAGTGAAAATATATATCCTTTTTTATACTCAATTATTTATAGCATCCTTGAACCATGGTACTGGCTTTGGATTTGCATATTTCACTCAGTAGGACTTTCTCTCAAACCGTGAAGATACTAATACCTCTAAACACAGAGGCAGCAAAACATTTTTCTGAGAACATAAAACAAAAAAAACTGCTGTCAACAAAGATACTGGCCCCTCGATTTCCTGGGTAGTTTATTAATAGTTATTTATGGTACTAGTGGGTAAAGTAAGATATTGCCAATAAGAAAATTAACCTGCGAGGCGGCAGCCAAGCAGGTTAATTTTCTAGAGGGCAATATCGGTTTACCCATGAGTGCCATACAAGGTTTTATCCAATAAATAGCTTTGAAATTCATATTTTTATTACAAATTTTAATGGCATTTACAAGAAAATAATTTGACAAGTGACAGTTGAGTGGGTAAAATAATTATCCACTCAATAAAGTAAAAGCCACGCGGGGGTTATTATTGAGTTTATCTATTTAAAATAAAGCTGGTAATTGTCTCATTATCTGTATTTATTGGATAAAAATATAAAATATTATAATTTAAAAATATTTTTTTTTATCCAACCTATTTCACTCGTTTACAAGGTTTCGGGGCTAACTCAGATTTCCATATTTTCTAGTAAAACTTTTTGTCCTGAATCCAAATCTGCCAAGAACTTTGTTTAAAATATTACTGTTTTCGAGATATCGGACCTGAAAGTAGAAGAAATAAAAAAAATACAAAACTTTTACCGTTTTGCAGTTAAAAAATATATTCCTTTAAACATTGAAACCTTATTTGCAAAATAATAATAATATAGTATATTAGGGAACGTTCAAGTATTACGTAACGCTACTAGGGGGGGGGGGGTGGGGGTCATTTTGGAGTGTTACGCCCATGTTTATGGTATAGGAAAATAGCGTTACAGGGGTGGAGGGAGGGTCCAAGATTATCAAAATTTTCGTTACGTCTTACTTGAACGTTCCCTTACGCACCGAGTACCCAAACTAGTTTTCCTAATATTGCCATACAAAGTAGTTGACAACAAAAAATAAATGACAAAAATAAAAAAAAACAAGAAAAGAAAGTAAAGAAGAAATCAGAGAGTTCTGAATCTTGGTTCTGCTTTTTATTTGAAGAGAGTCGCCAGGCTGATATGATACTCTAATCGATACGTACATGAAGAGTGCCCAAATAATACACAAAAACAGCTGAAATTGTTATTGCGTCCAAAAATTTTCTTATTAGTTTGTTAATTTTTTGCAATTTTGTTCTTTACTATTATTGCCAGTGTGGGAGAGTGGGGATATTTCGACCTCTTAATGTTTAAATCGTTTTATAAAATATTTAATAAATTATTTTATTTTATTTTTTTATACCAATCTATAGTTTAATATGTTTTCTATTGAACAATATAGTACAAGTTGTATTAATTTAAAGAATAATTAGTTTTATAAATTAAAATAAAAATTGTTACATTTGGTTGAAACATCCCTCTAGGGTGGGAAGTTTCAACCAGATGGTGGGGATGATTAAACCAGGGTAAATAAAATTATAAATTTTATTAAAATATTTAAAATTTATCATTAAAACTTTATAATATAGTTCTAATATAGTTATAAAAATATAGAACCAACATTAAAAGGAACCAGAAATTATTTAACTAATATAAAAAAACAATACAACACTACGTAGTAAGTACTAGGTTTTCTGAAAATACCAACCAATATTTAAAGTATATTGGAAAACTAAAAAACGGATTGGATTTTTAATATGATTTTAATTTATCAAATATTCCATCGTGGTCGAATCATCCCTATATGCTCATATTTTAAATAATATGATGGTACCCTGTAAAATAAATGAATTAGGTTAAATTCAGTGCATGAAAATGAAGCCAATAAAACACTTGTTTAGTCATATAAAACCGATTTTAAATAGATTTTACCACTAGGAAAATATCAATAAAAAATGAAGAACCAAAACCTTACCTGATTTTCACAAAAAAATGATTTTTCGTAATTTTTCTTAGACCTTTCCGAATTTGACCAAACTTTAACTAGGCACTATAGCCACTAAACTTATTAGTTGGCACTACTGGAAACACGCAAAATTTAAATAGTTTTTAAATAAAATCAAATGGTTGAATCCTTCTAAATCACCGCCCACCCCAAAGGGGGTGGATTTAGAAAAAAATATTTCAAGTTCAATGTTAGCAACCCCAAAAACCTCCATATGCAAATTTTCACGAAAATATAAATCCCCATATAGCAATTCTCAAATTTTTGTAAAAAAATATTGTTTTCCACCATTTGTCCCTCTTGTCCCACTTCAATCTTCACCAAAAAATCCCGAGCGAGAACTTTTGACAACATACCTGTATGCCAATTTTCAAGTTTCCAGCTTAAGACGATCTTCAGTTATCGACCGATCACATAATAATGTCTACGTGGTAGACTTCATACCTACGTATATCATAAATAAAAAATATGCGCTAAACTAGAAAAAAATCGATGTCTCCTACAAATATCAATATGAGCAAAAATGAGCATACCTAGAGTTCATGCGGAGAACAAAGACAAAAAGTCTCCGACGGAAGGGGGAGGTATTATGCGTGCTTTCTTCTTTTCGTCAAAAGCGCTATAAGGCGTGCATGCCTGCAACGGACCTCTCACTTGCACACACATTCCTTACATATTTCCCGAAGACCACAGATCCTTGCGTCAAAGTATAGCATGATTGCCATAGAATAAGCTATAAATTGATTTATATAAGTTTGGACTTTTTTGACTGAATTGACTGTTAATGAAAGTATGCACTTTCCCATAAATGTATTATTTTTTTCATAAAATATTATGGTAATCGAACAAATCCTTAAAATTTAGATTAACTTTGACATAGTTGTGTTGCTTTATAATTTATTAATCAATACATTTAAAAAAAAATAAAAACAGCAAAAAATTTATTGGATTTACAAATATATTTAATATTTGAACTTAAGAATTATTAAAAAAATTAACACATTTTTTAAGTTTGAACGGCTGCCCACAAAAAAGTATTTGTTTTATGGGCAAATAAATTTGGTAATAAATGCCACAACTATCCCTAAATCAAGTGCTTTTATCCTTTATTGATTATCGTTAATTTTGGCAAGAAACATTCTAGCCCATAGTGTACTTTAATATTTCACTGTACTATATTTTTTTTTCTATTTTGAGACTCTTATAAGCTCATAATCACACGTATTTTGTGTCTTCTTATAGGCCCATAAGAGGTCTCTACTTTTTTTTCTGTTGGGTTGGCAACATACAAAAAAATCTCTTGACGTTTTGCGTGCAATTGTGAACGTCGGTTTAAAGTTTAATTTTCTACAAAATTTTGTGTTTAGGTTATGTTTTACCATGTTAAAATTGTGGCTTGGTTACTTGCAGTGGAAAAGAGAAGAAATGACCATAAAATATATCAAAATAATATTCGTTTTTAGAATTTTAAACATGGCGAAAACTGTAATGCCAATTCAAAAAAAAATTCCTAAATCAGTCATCAATTTAAATCTAAGTTTTTTAAAATTTTAGAGCAAAATAGAAAAAATTGTATAAAGAACTCGTTTCTTAACACGTTTTTAGCGCACTAGTACTTTAGAAAACTCACCGCAAGCGGCTCGTTTTCTAAACTTGTACTCGTGCGCTAAAAACGTATCTTATGAAACTAGTACTTTAATATACTATAGCAATATTAGGCACCTAAAATATTTATTTTTGACAAAAAAGAATCATTTAACCCACTGTGCTATGGAGTCGTATTCTTTATTGTTACATCACGACTGTTATAATAACCATAATAGCGCCGGAATTTAATTAAGAATGTCATTGGAAAATTTAAATAAAACTGTATGGCTATTGTTGAATCTAAATACATATCTGAACTTGAGGTCAATAGTTAGAAAGAAAGTGAAATTTTGATGAATTGAAACTCTTTCTTCTGCTCGTTATTAAAATTTTCTAACAATTAAATGAAGAGTAGTATAATTGAATGAGATGACCAGGTCGCGGGAGTCGTGGAACCATAGACAAAGAACATAGATGAGCTGTCATCTCAAGGTTATATACAAATTTACGATCCGCCATTTTGATTATAAGTTAACCGGGAAATTTAAATTAATGGTTAAAATGGACATAAACGATATAACCTCACTTAAAAAAATATATCATCTACTGCAGAGATGAATTATGCTCATAAAAAAGTTACATAGGAATTCGTGCAGTGCAATGAAGATCATGACTGTCCTACTAGGACATACACTTCAGTGTGTAGTCAAGTCATGTCATTTATTTATACACGTACATCATGTAAGCATGAAAAAACCTAAAACATTTTGACTAAAAACTATTAAACTAAGCCAGAATTTAGAAACTAGGTACATTGCACGCTTTTAAATTATCTACCATGGACCATACCATACCATAGTCTATGGTATATTTTTCAATTTTTTTTCAATCTTTGTTCACTCGATATGTTATTTGACATTATTACTACCTTTACTATGTACTATTAAACAATTACCACTTAAATTCATGAACACTGTACAATGTATTTTATTTACTTTAATAAAAAACAATCTAATGTTAACATGCAATTTTACAAAAGAAACTTTATTGTTCAAAGCCTAGTTTTCAGTAAATCTTTGATCGATCAGAAAAAAAGTGTCACTTAGCAAGAGATCTAAAGATAGTCTTGTGAGTCGACTGATCCTAAAACTAGAAGCATATACCTAGTTAGATTTAACTAGAAACAAAAAATATTAGAGTTAGAGCTGTGTGCGAAGAATCATATTTTTATATTCAAATTACTGTTAAAAATAAATTTTTCTATGTAAAGTATAACATATTTTAGTTTATATATATATATATATATATATATATATATATATATATATATATATATATATATATATATATACATATATAACCAACTATGGCGACAAAACAGTGACAAAAAGAAACGTTTACTGAGTACTGAAGTAAGATGAAAAGTCACATCTCTAACAAAGAAAATAATGTTACACAGTGTTACCAACATAATATATATATTTTTTTACTTTATGTTGGACATTTAGAATCAAAATGAAGGACGCATTTAATCTGGACGCAGAAGTATGCGCAGACGGTCAAAAATCATTCTAGTTTGTTATTTGGTCTATGCCTGGAACCCAGGTACCTACTAAAAAATATATTTAAAAAATTATGTCAGATAATTTATTTGTAAATATTGAAAGATGATTAATCGTTTTACCCCGTAGAAGTAGATAGACTGGTTTAATAAGGTAGTTGGTTAGTTTACACATTACACAAAAGAGAGTACCTACCGACATACACAAAATCTCAGGTCCAATATGGCGGACGGAAGTGCGTCATCAAGAGGATAATTTAAACTAAATAATTTTTAATTTTGATTGTTATTCTATTTGTCATGTCACCGAGCTGCGTAGCAGCGAGGGATTTAAGAGTGCAAAGCTATAATAGTTTCTGCTACCGTAGTTTATGTATTAGTTTTTTCACTACTAGTACTGTTTAACTATTATTCAAATAATAAAATAAATCATTAACAGAAATTATATTTCATGAAATTTTCATAAAAATCAAGTACCATTGATAAATGACATAAAAACCCTAAAAATCGGCTAAAAAAAATACTTGACGTAGAAATAGCTTCGTGGACAAAACGGACGACAAAGACCAAAAATACACCTAGAAATTTCTGATCCACGTCAACCCACAGAAGAAAAAAAAATTCTGTGTAATTTAAATAAATCGAGATTTTTTTTATAGAGTCGGAATAGGCAAACAACCCCAAAAAGTGCCAAAACCACCTTAATCGTAAAGAAAAAAAAATAAACTACATATTATTATTTTGCAATGTAAAGTCTAAGAAGTAAATGATATGCACCGCAGGAGTACATACAATTTTAGCCTCTAAGTGTATAAATTATTACAGTAATAATAATAGCTATTGTCTACATTAGTAAGATTATCATTTTTATTATTTATTTGTTCTTTTGCAATACCAAATATTTATACTGGGTATGGTATAATTTGTCAATTACAAATATAATTTTATGTAAATGCTTAGCCTATACAATTTAATATACTTACCTATATGTAGGATCTAGATTTAAGATAAAATATGCATGTGTACATATTAAATATATTTAATAGGCGTTTATCCTATATGCATATGAATCCGACATTCAATCGTTATCATGGTGCCAGAAGCCACAATGGGATAATCACAGAGTTGGGCATAAGGATATTACTGTTCCTTATACTTCTTTCATACAAGTCTGATTTCTTGGAGCATACCCCGTCAGCACCAAAGGTACCAGCTATCTTCCAGGAACTTTTCAACCTTCCTTTTTCATAACATTCTACAATCTACCTTCCTGAAAGCTTTCAAGCGTTGGAAAATTGAAACATTATATTTGTCACCTTCCTGGAAGATTCCAGGAACATAACATAACATTCCTGGTAGAATCAAATCAAATCAAAACACCAAACCAACACAAAACCAACGTTGGTTTTCTGTTGGTTTGGGCTGATCAGTTTTTTGACCCAAACTTTTTTCTGTGTAACTTTTTTGTAATTTTATTTTTGGTATATGATTCTTCAGGTCAAAGTAAATAAAAAAGTTCTCCTGTTGTAACACTGTAGGACGGCAGACTAACATCTCTAGTCTAAATTTCTCTACTCCCTAACACCACTACTCCATAACATCTCTACTCCATAACAACTCTACTCTGTAACATCCCTACTCCATAACATCTCTACTCCGTAACAACTCTACTCCACCCTATATGCACTTTATTAGCCACTTTATAATAAATGAGCGGTTTGCAGAACAAAGAAGCTTCTTCTTCTAGATTATTTTATTTTTTTCCTAAAAAACGTTTATCTTTAAATTTAAATCTAGAACAATCATAAACGAATTATTCTAAAATTCACATTTTCCGCGCACTCTTAACATGCACTAATAAGTAAGTAATTAATAAACTAAATTCATATTTGACATGACATATATTTTTTTGAGTTAAGACAAGTGGCTAATCGAGTGCATATAGTGCGGAGTAGAGTTGTTACGGAGTAGAGATGTTATGGAGTAGGGATGTTACAGAGTAGAGTTGTTATGGAGTAGGGATGTTATGGAGTAGGGATGTTAGGGAGTAGAGAAATTTAGACTAGAGATGTTAGTCTGCCGTCCTACAGTGTTACAACAGAAGAACTTTTTTATTTACTTTGACCTGAGGAATCATATACCAAAAATAAAATTACAAAAAAGTTACACAGAAAAAAGTTTGGGTCAAAAAACTGATCAGCCCAAACCAACAGAAAACTAACGTTGGTTTTGTGTTGGTTTGGTGTTTTGATTTGATTTGATTCTACCAGGAATGTTATGTTATGTTCCTGGAATCTTCCAGGAACGTGACAAATATAATGTTTCAATTTTCCAACGCTTGAAAGCTTTCAGGAAGGTAGATTGTAGAATGTTATGAAAAAGGAAGGTTGAAAAGTTCCTGGAAGATAGCTGGTACCTTTGGTGCTGACGGGGTATGCTCCAAGATATCAGACTTGTATGAAAGAAGTATAAGGAACAGTAATATCCTTAGTGTAAGTTCAATGGAGATTTCTCCATTTAGATTAGACAGGGACAAAAGTTCTACCCAAAAAGGATAGAAGTAATATCACCAACATAAAGAAAAAAAAATCTACTAGCTTTTATGTTGGCTGCACTGTCAGTAACGCCATTTTCGTTAGCCACTGTCATTGTGTGAGCTGCGTTTGATATTGTTTTGATTTCAGTTTTTTGTGTGTTTTACTAAATATTGTGTTTTTATTGACTATTATAGTACTTTTACGAATTTTGATATTTAAATATTGTTTACCAAAGTTCTTTCTTTATACCTTAGATTTAAAGCCTAGGCGAAATTCGTTTGGACTTTTGCAACCCTTGTAAAAACATCTTGGCATTTGGTAGCTATAACAGAAATAACGCTCGTCATAAAATTAATTTCTTGAAATGTAGAAACTGGTAACGATATTAAAATATATAATAATAATATATAGTTAATAATAAATATGATAAACGTTAAATAAAATCATATTTACCTTTTCATATTTGAGATTATGTTTTGTAAATAAATAAACAGATTAAGCAACCAACCTAAGAACAATTAATAGGATTTATATTTCATTCTTTATTTTACTATTAAATCGTCAGTTTTATTTCTTAGCAAAAAATATTCATTTCTTTAGGTTTATTTACAAAAATCAACGGTAATTGTTGATAAAAATGGAAAAAAATGCAATATTTTTTTAATTTATTTAAGTTGGTAGTGGTGTGCAGTGCACAAATGAGATAGAGATAGGGTAGAGGTCTTCTGTTTCATAATTCTAGTTGTACAGACCTCTATTACTGATATGTTTGTTTTGGTATATCAATATATATTCTGCTTAAAAGTTGTTTAAGCGCATGAAATGCACGAAAAAACTTTCCTTAAAGCAAAATGCTTTTGATGTACAAGAACAATATTATCTAATAATGAATTTGATTTACTATTTCATACTAATATTAACAAAGTGATAATTGCACTAGTGTAAATTACCGGTGTAAGTTGTAGAGTAATATCTGTTTTGAAAAAATAGCAGAGTGATAAAGTTTACATATTCCCCAACTCTAAACTCCTTCTAGTTTTCTTTTTGAAAGTGTAACGGCTTTTCTATTTGGCCGATATATATATAAACTCTTTTATTAATTTAATTCCTTTGGAATTTTGTGAAAGTGACTTTTTCTGTCTCTCAATTGACATTAACTATCAAAAATATATTATTAAATAAATTTACTTCAACCTGTTGACTAACAGATACTACAATAAACCATTTCTTTAAAAAATCTTCAACAGAAAGTATAAAACATTACGCTTCTAATAAGGTTTACCTGGCTTTAAACTGAAAGAATGTCGGTTTAATAGGGAATTTTAGGCTAAATGACAAAAATGTATATTTAAAAAATAATATATAAGTAGCCTTAATACTGATGGCCTGGTATATGCCCTTAATAACTTAAACTCTAAAAAAGCTAATCTACTCTTTCATAGGAAACTGTTTGAAGCTGCGCTCTTTTGTTTTGAATTAATATGAATTGATAAAGTTCTGTGTAGTTATATTTTCTCTTTAGTCTTTTATATTGTTTGGTATGCCTTTCTTTAATTTTTTTAACAAATAATCTAATTAACGTTACTCATTTACATTAAAGTATACATCCTTCTGTAACTTTTAAGTTAAACTTTTCTTTTTTTATCAACATTTTATTTTTTTTTTATATAGAATTTAGTTATACTAAACTGAATTGCGAATTCTTGTAATATAAACATGTACGTTTATTATATAAAATAAAGTAATACAATAAAAATACAATACAATACAATATTTAAAAAAAAATACAAATTGATGAAAATAAATTATATTGAACAATGAATTAAATAAATAAAAACTATAACAAACATGGCAACAGTGCATCACGCATCAATGCCAATTATTAGGTATGTTCGTTGGGTCCTGCATTTTTGCACTTTACAATTAAACAAAGTCATTTGTCATGTTAAAGAATGGGAAAAAGAATAGAGTAATTATTTGATTGTACGTCAGTACAAGAACAAACCTATTAGCGCGATTCCGACCAATGGAGCTTATTTTTTTCAACCTCTTATTTGCGATGTTGCCATGACCTGTATTTCTCTATGTAATGAAATTTTGAAAAAGTGGGTGTTTTTTTATAGTGTGCAAAACTTATTATTTTGAGTGTTTATCAAAATCCGATACTCTATTTTGTAACTTAAAAAAATCCATATAATCTTTTTTTCAGTAGATAAATTACACAAGCCCACAAAAAATTCTGAGTCTTGGATTCAGATATGATATTCCTATATATTTTTTCCCGCTCAAAAAAACACCCGAAAAACTACTGAAACAGCTAAAATCATCTATGCCATACCACTGTCACCTCCCTGTCCCCAAATTGATAATTCTATAACACTAGAACCCCATAATACCCTAACCTCATACCCTAGCCGCATAACCTCAAAACCCCGTAAAGTAGAAAAATCTAGTTTGGGAAAACAGAACAAATTCTCCAGTTTCTTTTTTTGTGGAACATAGTCATAGGTAAGTAACTCTATAACACCAAAATCCCCTAACACCCTAATCTTAAAATCCCTTCACTTCGTAACCCCATATACTTATCCCCGTTATCCTATTCTGTGAAAAAGTCCGGTTAAAAAAATAATGAAGTAGACCTTGATTAATGACTTCACTCACAAAACTCTTATGATTTCGAGAACCGGACTTCTCCACAGAATAGGATGATTGGGTTAAGAGGTGAAGGGGTTAGGAGGTGTGATGTGATTTTAGGGTTATACAGTTACTTATTCATAACTATGTTCTACAAAAAAAAATTACGTAATTGTTCTGTTTTCCCGAATAGGAATATTATATTGGAATCCAAGACTTACAACAAAATTTTTTGTGGGCCTGTGTTATAGCTTTTAAATACTTACAATAGTTGTCAAGTTTTTTATATTTTATTTATTTTATTTTATTATCATGTTGGCTGCCTGTCATTGCATTAAGCAAGTTCTCGTGGCGCCAACGGATTAAACATCGTCACATTCTTAAAGTCGAAAAATCTTATCGAATTCGTAAACAACCACTACAAAAACTTTCTACTCAAACATATTCAGATTTCTATATTGACAAACAATAGCATTCCGGATTCAAAAATGCTACCAAATGCAAACTATCATAATGTGACTCGGATTGTGCTTGCTAGATATTTCTTAAAAAAAAAAGAAAAAACGAAAAAAACGCCCATATATTGATGACTAAGGTGCTTAAAAATTACTGTTATATTTTTAAATATAACATTTTGTTGATGTTTTTTTTTGGGAAGAGAGTTGAAATTAATAATACTCAAACTATTTTCTTAAATCGTGACGTTTCGAGGGTGGTTTCCCTCGTCCTCAGACCTTTAATATGAGAAGAAAAAAATATTTAAATTATATACGAACAAGTTTCTGTATAACCAAATTTTTTTTTTGTTGGGTTAACCAAAAATCATTAAAAACTACTTACAAAAATTTAAACCCAGTTTGAATACACGTTAGAGACATACATATATACACAATATAATAAATAAAACATTATTAAGGTCTACACAATAATTTTACAATTATTAATAATAATTTATTACACAAAACGTATCAGCTGACAGACAATTAAAACAATACTTCTTCTTCTTCTTCGTCTACTGTGTCCGCTACAAGTATAAATATAACAGTAAAAGTTGGGCAGCCAGCATGATTTGTTTAGGATGGGACCTTTTTTATTCTATTTTTTTTTTCTCTTAAGTGCAAGAAACTTTTGATTTATTTTGATTTTTTAATAACAGTCCTAGTTATTAGTTAGTTAGTCTAGTTACAACCTTTTTATTAATATTAAAAAAACTCCACTGCATAAATAGTAAAAATATAGGCTAGAGTGAAGAAGCCTGAAGAAGAGGGCATGAGTAAAAAATAGCCAAAATTAATGTAATTATTATATGGCTCTCAGGGAAATAAGTTAAACCCGTTGTTACCTATATCCCTATTTTTTTAATGTTATTTATATTCCTATCGTTGCAATGTTTATATTTAAAAATTCGGAAAATATCGTGGGCTTACAAGTAAAAGTCACTAAGTCACTTTTTTGCAAAAATGAGATTTTTATGGCACTGTAATTAATTTTTGATGATCTATATACAGGTAAACCGAACTAACTTCTAGGTGGACTGTCAAGGGAATTACCCACTTTACAAAACGCACCAATTTGATTTTGGTTGAAATTTTATCTGGCAATAGGCACTAAGTCACTTAGTGCACTTAGTGCGTTTTACTTGTAGTTATTTCAAATGTTTCTGCACTAAGCGACTTAGTGTTTGTTTGTTTGCCGAAACGTGCATTTTTGTAGTGTTGTTTTTCGTTTTCTTTTTGTATTTTACAAGCTAAAATTAAGTTAAAATGTGTAGTCCGGGTGCCAAAATATTTGCTTTGTTAACAATGAAGAGCAACCAGAGAAAAATAATTGTTTATTTGAGGTTATGTTATTATTTCTAAAAAAGAGTTAATTTATAAAAATATGTTTGCTTGAATCATTTAAATGATACAATATCGCGTTATTTATTTTACTGGCAGAAGCATTCAAATTTTGCTATGTTAAAGTTGATGGAATAGAGACAGAACAGGGAAACAGAACTTTACCTGTAAAATGTGCTGTGCTTTTTACGTGTACTTTCGATGTGTTTATAATTATTGACTTTAGAAGACGCTTCTTTGCCGGCACAGCCGATGGCCTCTGAAAACTGTCTTAGTTCTGGCATATTAAGCAGTTTCATATAATTAATACTAATTAATTATTATTATTTATTTTGGAAACGTTCTTTGAACAATCAAAAAGTCCAAACCCTTCTTTTAAAAATCTAGTTTTTGAAAATTTATGTAAACATCTTGTTGTCTACTTTATAGTTATACATTACGTTTAATTATCATGATAATAGAAGGGTTTTAACTTTAAATACTTGTTTTTTATATTATTTTATTGACTTAGTGCTCTTTACTTGTAAGCCGACGTCGTAGGCCTATAAGTAAAAGGCACTAAGTCTATGTCTTTTTCAAATTTAGTTGAATTAAACTACTTCATTTTTTCTTTATTTAACGGCAAATGGGACGTTATTATGACCAAACATGACATTGAGATCTGTGGTAGTTTTTTTCCAAAAACAATTATTACAAAAATAAAAAACAACAATAAAAGTTAAATTTGTCAATATCTCAAAACCATGTTCTTGGACTTAGTGCTCTTTACTTGTAAGCCGACGATATATCCAATAAATATAAAAAAGTAAATACTCACTTACTTCTTATTATTAAAAATATATTGTTAAAATATTATTTTAGTTGACAACTACTAGTTGTTTTTACCTAAGACCAATTACATAGTAAGTTTATTTTCCGTATTAGGTAATCCAATTATTTACTGATCTAGGTACTGTTTTGTTTTTTAAATATTGGATTACTAAAGCTATTTGTTCTGTCTTTCTAGAATTATTTTTTATATTGTTGGTAATATTTCAAATATAATTGTTGCTATATTTGTACATTGCACATGGTTAGTTAAGTTCTACATATATTTTTTAAGGATCTTATTATTAGTTTTCTTAAAAAAATTTTAAACAGGGTGATCCAGATTAAACCAAAACCAATTATTTTTGCCTAGTATAAACTTTAACCAACGAACTAAGAACTCTTCTTTCTAGAATAGGCATACCGTTAAAATAAAGTAACCCCAACATCTCGGTTTGTTTATAAACAAATAGATATATTCAGGCCTGAACAATAAAATTAACAGTGAATGGTATTGTTGTCTCTGTTAGAACAAAGATGTGCGAGTAAGACAGATGAATGTTTATGTTGCCGACGTTTTTGTCAGTTTTTACGAATGAAATGCCTATTCTAGAGAGAAGAGTTATTAGTTCGTTGACTTTAACCGTGCATTCAAAAACTGGTCATGGAAGGTTTAAGTATAACGTAAGGCAAAATTTATCCATTTTTGACCCCCACCCATTTGTTACGTAAGATTTTTTTTTACAAAAAGTAAAGAAATTGAAAGGAAATTTAGCTTTAAGGTTTTTAATTGCTTATTGCTTCTGTGTCTCAGGTAAAGCGGTTATTGCCTATGGTTATCCATCTCTATTTTTTTTTTGTTTAGAGGATTTAGTGAACACCGTGTGCAATAAAATCCGTATCTTAGGCCTAGATCATTGTTAAAAACGTGACCCAATAAACTTTTTATAAGTTTATAATTTTTTAAGTGTTACATAACATTTTTACTGACACCCACCCCACCTCTGTAATGTGGCGTAACGTTATCTAACCCCCTCCCCCTCTAGACCGTTAGGTAATACTTAAAAATTATTTCAAAAGAAAATAAATAATAAGACATTTTAATTAAAACATCATAAGTATATTTGATTCTAATTAATATATTTTTGTCTTCTAATAGAAATTTGGATAATTAAAGAACCTTGATGTTTCATAATATTTAATTCCTGAAACATAAATTATTATTACAAAATAATCATTTATTTCCAAAAATGAAAAGTTAATACATCGATTCCATAAATGGAATTGATATAAAAAATTATAAACAATGCAATATATTAATTTATTATGTTTTGGTGGAATTGGACATTTATTGGTATTCATAAAAAATGCGTAGGTATATTTTTAAATAATATTGAATGTACACTGTTAAAAATATTTCCTGCAATTTAATTACCGGCTATTGGTAGCAGAATTTTAAAATAAATTATAAATTTTTTCAGAATTTCATACCTTAATTTTAAAACAAGTCGTGGAGATTTTTAATGCTTCGCATTCCATAGTATAATCTTTACAGTTAGTTTGTTTGTTTGTTTGTTTGTTTGTTTGTTTTAACCTCGTACTATTCTACTTAATTAAGCATCCCCTAAGTCCAGGACTTATGTGGGCTAGTAGAGGGAACCACCGGCTTATACTGACTTTCGAACCAGTTTTTATAGGGAGTATACGCTTCACTCACGCCTTCACTAAATTTCAATTATTAATTAACTGAAAAAGGCAAATCGGCGCCAGTGAAAATCGAACTCACGCTAGTTGTAGTAGACTTGTCATGTACAGACGCGGTAGACCACTACACCAATCCTCCCATAGGATAGTTAACTGCTTAACTTACTCGATATTCTTTCCAAAATATAACTGCTTTGATACTTTGCGCAATTACGGGTACTTTATTTTTTAAACTGTATACAAAATATATTAAATAGCGGCCCCCTAAATTTTCTTCAGTCAAAGAAACTTTATCTAGGTTTCGATAAGAAGTCTGATACATACTGCAAATGATTTTTCAGAATTCTTGCAAAAATGTATATTAAAACTTACTTTTGATCATATTTATGGTCCGCAACTCATTCTCAGTATTTCCAAAAGTTTTATGTTGTACGAGTCCAAAATCACTCTATTTTTAAATGAACACAATTTTTCTGAGCTACGAAACTTCTCTGGGCTTAAGCCCTTCTTAAGCGCTTCTATGACATCTCTGTGTCTCTCTCTCTCTCTCTCTCTCTCTCTCTCTTTTTATTTGGTATTTTTCTTCCGAATAATTAACCAGGGTTTCTCTCATAGAAAAAATAAACAAATAGATTGATTTTTGACCGTCTGCGCATACTTTTGCGTCCCGACTAAATGCGTCCTCCATTTTGATTCCAATTGTCCAACATAAAGTAAAAAAATATATATTTTATGTTCGTAACACTGTGTTGCGTTAGATAGGAATATTTTCTTTGTTAGATATGTGTCTTTTCATTTCACTTCAGTAGTCAGTAAAAGTTTCTTTTTGTCGTTGTTTTGTTGCAACAGTTTGTTATATATGTAAAAACTAAATCAATATGTTATACTACACAGATATTTATTTATTTTTACCAGTAATTTAAATATAAAAATATAATTCTTCGCACACACCTCTAACATATTCGTGCAACAGGTTAACATAACCTAATTTATGTATATTTTGAGTTTGTTTTCGAGGTTTTTCTGTTATTTTTTCTACGCGTTTGGTGTTTTGTGCTAGAAGGGTGAACATTTTATTTTATTATAGACTATATAATAGCGTTTTTGAATTTTAAAGTCCTTCTGTGTCATTTGTATATTTGTTAGTGCTTTTTCAAAGAACTAGTTAAGTCTGCAATGACGTGTTTTATAAAAAGTTGTAGAAATATAAAACGACTGCTACCTGCAGACAGCAGTACCATATTTTTTAGGTAAGTATGGTTTTTTTAATATAACATAAGAAACAAATAAAATTTTATATACCTAATGCTTAATAAAAATAATTAACTGCCTGTGATACAGGATAAAATGTAGGTAATTTTTATTGTTTTTCTTTTTGTGAGAATTGTGATGCACACAAAGTAGTAATTTTTACTTAAGTTTTTCTTTCGGGGTATGTTCGAGAACTACGTGACACACTTTTTGGACATTTTCACAGAAACAGAATGATATACTTTGACAGTAAATAATAAAAAAATAAAAAGTAAGGTTATGTCGTTTATTTATTTACATTTTACACACTAATTTAAATTTCCCCGCTGATTTCTGACGTAACTTCCGATCAAAATGGAAGACTCGTAAATTTGTATATAACCTTGAGATGACAGCTCATCTATGTTTTTTGTCTATGGTTTCTCTATATAATCATGAGGTTTCCAGTACGCAAGTACTAATCGAATATGTATCCTGACTTGCGCACTATCACTGACAAATTACTGTTGTAGTAACTTCCACGCTAGTATAAAAAATTTCATTAAACACACAAAAAAAAACTATCCTCAAACGACCATTATTATCAATTTAAAATTCAGCAGTTCACACGATTAATATGGTTCACTTTAACTTGTACATAAAACATTAATATAAAAATACTCTAGGCACATCATAAAAGATCGCAAAAAAAAATACACAAGGCAAAAAAGATGGCGAATTCGATGCACTGAAATCAGGTGCCAAGAAGGATACACCCGTCCCTTTCAAAGGCCACGCTGTTACTGAAAATCTATGTGTCAAATTATGACAGCATAAAGAAGTGTACCAGTAATACGAACATCTAGGAAGTAATCCTAAATTGCCATTGCTGTATAGGTTATTTTTAGCTTAGCTTTTGCTAAACCGGCTGACATAGTGTGTTTTTATCTTATCTGTGTGTCAGTGAACCGTCAAACAGGGCAACTTGGGTTGCACCTATTTTTGGGATATGTGCAGTAAAAACATTGTATTTATAGAAGAATCACCAGCTCAGATGCCTTAGATGTTGGACTTGGATCCGCCTAAAGATTGATTCAGGCATAATTAGGACTAACTAAACTAAGCACGTCTCTCCATTTTATGGCCAGATGAGAAGAAATCTCACTTCTTGGCCAATCAAAAGAACAGAACGGCTTAGTTTGGTTAGTGATAATTATGCTTGAATCAGCCTTTATTGGAAGCTTCTGCCTTTGAGTACAGGCTATCAGATTTATGATGCCGGGAGAAGACCGGGAATATAAAGTTTGAAATAAGACATTTATGCCAGTCTTTGTCAGTATCTTTATCTATGAGTAGGTAATCGTATGGGACCAGCGGATTCATGCCTATTTAGTCCATCAGTAATGGTGTTTTATTTTTGCAGACGCTTATTTTAAAAAATAAATAGGTAGCAGCAAAATTTAGTACGTACTCGTAGGTACGTATATTATTTAGTGAATTAGTTATTTTCATATTTATATTAAAAATTGTAGACATTAAAATTTTGTCTTTGTGTAGAATCTACACTGAATATACGTTATAAAGAACAGCAACGATTTCGAAATTTATATCTGTTGGATTTTGTTAATATTGTAATATATAACCTACTCTTATGAAAAACAATTATCTGAATAATATAGATAATCACGCAAACTTGCGATTTTCTATGAGTTGTAGGTGGAAAGTAATTACAGATATTATTTGGGAAGCAATGCTTAAAAGGAACGTACTTGGACACCTACATAATTAAAAATTACACGGAAAAACATATATTTGCTTCGACCAGAATAATTGTAAATAATGGCATAACAATTTTTTTTTTAGAAACTGGAATTCTATAAATGGCAACTAAATATTTGTTATCTTAACTAAATATTAGTCTCCTTAACTAAATATTTTTTTGTATGTACTTATAGAATTCTGGTTGCACTAACCAGAAAAATAGTTGTGACATATTTTACTTTTTTTGTGATCGAGGCAACTAGATTATTTTTTCCGTGCATGCTGCAAAGTTAAAACAACTCTTTTTTATTGAGGATATTTTTCCATGAGACCTTAATTGAGGAGTTAACATGCAAACCGTACTTTTTTTGGGAAGCGAGTTATTGATAGATTCTTATCACTCTATGTTATTTGCACATGAACCAACCTCACTTTTCAATTAAAACAAGCTTTTTCCTATTTAAAATAATTGTTAAAAACTAGGGTTTCAATCAGAGTGTGTTTTGTGTGTTTTGTTTAAGCCCACCGAAAAAAATGTTGTTTTGAGAAAAACGCGTTTAAAGTTTTTTTTTAATGAAAATTTATCAAAAAGACTACATACACCGTGTATTTGAAATAGCGTCGGAAAAAAAATACACGAATAGCTCATGGTATAACTAACATTTTCCGTAAAAATTAAAAAAATATGTGCAGCAGTTTCAGAATGGGATTTTTTTGAAAAAAAAGATTTTCAACAAATTTAAAGTTAAATATCTCCGAATATAATAAAAGGTACACATTTTGAAAAGATTACATGTATTTAGAGTTGCCAAAAACTTTACACTACTAGTGATATGGTATTTTTTCTACTAAAAAATCTGCAAGTGTGAGTTAAAGTTGTGTGAGTGAAAGAAACCCATTAAGTTTCAGCATCTGTTAAAACAACATCTGTTAAATAGTTTGTAGGTGAAGATTATGAATATGGCAAGTACATCTTTGGTTATTATTTTAACATTTTTTACGGTACTTTATAATTATTGTTGATAAAATTCTATGATGATTAAAAGACGATAAAAGTTATTTTGTCAAACAGTAAATACGGAATCGACAAAATCTGACAACGTTGCATTTTGCAAATTTGAAGCGCGATGATAAAGCTTACAGATGCGTCGTCTGTAGGCTGGATTTAAGGTTTTCTAATGAATTTTTTTAGATTTTTTTTTCCAATTTTTTTCTTTCTGAATCGATTTTTGGGGTCACAAAGATGATCTGGTTTTTTTTTCCGACGCTATTTCAAATACACCGTGTATACTATTGAGAAAAACCCCTTTTTATTTTTTAATACAATTGAGAATTTATCAAAAAGACTACAATGTAGTATATGTCATATGGGTATTTCTGTACGAATCCATACCACCTTGGTGATTGAATGTCACGGATTTTCGTTAAACTTTTTTTATATTATCACCACTCTAATACTAAAAGCCTTATGCAAAAAAAGAGTTTAAAAAAATTTTTTGGCTGAGATATGATTTTTTTAAAATTTTGTAATTTTTCAATTTTTGACGATAAAGAAAACAGCTTTATTTTCAATTTATTACTATAAGTCTGACAATTTTAATCCAAATTTGATGAAATTTGGTGCACCCATGTAATCTTAGATGACAATCTTGAATTTTTTATAATTTTTTTTAATAGTGGGTTTCTGCTCTTTTTCTTCTTCTTCAAAAATATTTTTTTACGTTTTTTTATAACTATGTTTAACCCGATTTTTCGTAAAGTGCCCCCCCTACGATTTTTCTCAAATTTTGGTCAAATGTACTTCTAAGTGTCCTTTTTTCAATGACGTAAAATTTATTCTGGGCAAATTAGGTTTACTATATACTTTAGCCATTTTAAATTTTTACGACAATGAGGAATTGTGCTGGAAATAGCTGTTTTACAAAAAAAGGCACATATTATTTTTTATATGTTTTTAATAGTTTAGGTCAAATGCTTCATTTTAAGACAAAAACAAAATAATTAATTGTTGGTTTTTTTCAAAAAAGGCGCAAGTCCACAATTTTATTACTTTTTTATTTCTATATATTTTGTAGGCGTTTTTTTTCTGGTGTAAACGTTAGCTTACGTTAAATACTAAGACTTTAACATCAAAAACTATTTTATTTTTTTTTTAACACAATATGTTTTTTGATTTTGTTTTTGATCTTAAAAATGCCTGAAAGTTGGTAAATCCTTAAAAAAAAATAATTTAAAAAATATTAATTTATTTAACATACTAATTCTTTATTTACAATTTATTTATGTCTTATTATTTAACTTTAATTATTATACAAAGCTTATCAAAATCTTTTAAATTTTTGTGAAGCGCATCCATCGCTAAAATATAATGAACTATTTTTTTATTTGCTTGTATTCCAAAGTGACATTGTTCGGTTAGAACTGTTAAGTTAAAAGTGACAATTTTGTTAACAGTTTGTCTTTTGTTTTACTTCGGCGTTCCCTTTTGGAAAATTGTATAGCGGTTGTGCTTGAAAAAACAAAAACAAAATTTTGTTGGCCCCTTATGGAAAATTGTCAGATAACTGACAGAACCAAATTAAAACTAATTTTACCTATTACTTTTACCTTTTTGTGTTAAAATATGTTTAGAAGCGAAAAAAAAAATAGCTTATGATCCAAAGACGAGGAATATATCTCAATCTCTGCATGCGACCGAGCAACATTATTTCTCGTCCTTGGATCATACGCAATTTTTTTTTCTCTTATAAACATATTTTTAACAAGAAATAAATAATAATGTCATATTTAAAAAATGGCAGGCCAGCATCTTGTCGTATATAACTGGCAGTTGTTTTACGATTGACAGGCCGCGGCATGCCGGTTGCCTACACTGTGCGCGCGAAAAAATGTACTTTCCCGCACGCTGCCATGGTAACGTGCGGGAAAGTAAAAAGCTAAGAAATAGGATATTTTGTGGTCAGAAAACTTCATTTGTTTATGTAGAAATGTGAACTTTTCTATTAGATCGTAGAAAAACTTTTTTTGATCTGCGTTATTATGGTATGGTATTTTTTAATTGTAAATCAGTTAGCCTTGGATTGGTTTATGCATGACATGTGCCAAAATATACTAGCGTCTTTTCAGAATTTAAATAAAAAATAACTTTGTATAATAAATTAAAGTTAAATAATAAGACATAAATAAATTGTAAATAAAGAATTAGTATGTTAAATAAATTAATATTTTTTAAATTATTTTTTTTTTAAGGATTTATCCCTGGCATAGAATTCTCTGAGCTGGGAATTAAAAAAAGATTTATAACGAAACAAAAGTGTCTTAGTCTGACAGTTTACCAACTTTCAGGCATTTTTAAGATCAAAAACAAAACAAAAAACATATTGTGCTAAAAAAAAAATAAAAATACGTTTTGGTGTTAAAGACTTAGTATTTAACGTAAGCTAACGTTTACACCAGAAAAAAAAACGCCTACAAAATATATAGAAATAAAAAAGTAATAAAATTGTGGACTTGTGCCTTTTTTGAAAAAAACCAACAATTAATTATTTTGTTTTTGTCTTAAAATGAAGCATTTGACCTAAACTATTAAAAACATATAAAAAATAATATGTGCCTTTTTTTGTAAAACAGCTATTTCCAGCACAATTCCTCATTGTCGTAAAAATTTAAAATGGCTAAAGTATATAGTAAACCTAATTTGCCCAGAATAAATTTTACGTCATTGAAAAAAGGACACTTAGAAGTACATTTGACCAAAATTTGAGAAAAATCGTAGGGGGGGCACTTTACGAAAAATCGGGTTAAACATAGTTATAAAAAAACGTAAAAAAATATTTTTGAAGAAGAAGAAGAAGAGCAGAAACCCACTATTAAAAAAAAATATAAAAAATTCAAGATTGTCATCTAAGTTTACATGGGTGCACCAAATTTCATCAAATTTGGATTAAAATTGTCAGACTTATAGTAATAAATTGAAAATAAAGCTGTTTTCTTTATCGTCAAAAATTGAAAAATTACAAAATTTTAAAAAAATCATATCTCAGCCAAAAATTTTTTTTAAATTCTTTTTTTTGCATAAGGCTTTTAGTATTAGAGTGGTGATAATATAAAAAAAGTTTAACGAAAATCCGTGACATTCAATCACCAAGGTGGTATGGATTCGTACAGAAATACCCATATACTATTGAGAAAAAGCTCGCTGATCCCAAATTTTATTAATAGCAAAAAAAATATTTGACGAGTGATCGCTAGCTAGCTCGAGATCTTCAAAATTCTCTAGCACCTACACTATTAGGTTTTGGGATTTGCGTCTAAAGACACTTTAAATCAGAAAGTCTATAGAACTACACTTGAGAGCAAAAAAAAAAAATCGATCCACCTAAAAAATTACCATTTTTTAAATTCAAATTAATTCAAATTTTAGATAAATGAGCCATAGGCACTGAGCCTGTCTCGTAAAGACCAAACAAATTACAGATGATGACTACACTTGAGAGCAAAAAAATCGATCCACCTAAAAAATTACCATTTTTTAAATTCAAATATTTCGAAAACTACTTTATGGATTTGCCGATTCTTTTTTGTTTTAAAGCTTAAACATTCTCTAGAATGATTAAAAAACTACATTTGTATTAACTGCAACAAAAAATTAACTATGTTTTTGCCCCATCTTCAAAAAAAAAAAAATAAATAAAAATAAATAGGGACAGTTGAATAGAGAATTTTAAGCTCTTTAAAATGATGTATCACAAGACCTAAGGTGCAATTTAAAATATGGTCTCCCATCTGGACTTTTAAAAGCAGCGCTGGGGGAGGGGCAGCGCTGCCTTAACGAACAAAAAATTAAAAAATATGGCAAATGATAGTTTTTATTATGTGATATACATGTTCCAAATTTGAAGTTTTTATCTTATTCCGTTCAAAAGTTACGGGGGGTGTACCATTCAAAAGAATAACCCTGTAAACAAATCACCATATTCTTGATTTAAGACAATATTTTTCTATGTGTATACCGGTCGTTTGAAAAAGTGGTTACGGAAGTTTTCTCTTCGTACAACTTTGCCACGTTTCACAGAGGAGAATCACTGTTACATTAGAGGGGAAGGTGGTAAAATGGAACCCTGTGGATATATTGGAACCCCACGTTAAGTAAGAATCAGGCAGCGATATCTAGTAAACAATAGTTAAATATCAATTAGGAGGGGTAAAAATTATCATACAAAAAAGTACAATTAATTTTTACCGCTAAACATTGAAATATTTGAGGTTATGTGTAAATACCAAAACCGAAAGTATATTTGTAGATTTTTGTAACGAAATATTAGGTAAGTTTATTAGTTTTATTGTCTTTTTTTTTGCTTTATTGGTTTAGGAACTTCTTGTAATCAAAATGCGACAAATAACCGTTTAAAAAAAATATTTAAAGTTAGAAAATTTTACTTGTTGTTAATATGGAACCCTATGTATGATGATGGATCAAAAAAATGTTTCGGTTGCGAAGAAGATATTTATATCTGTGGCTTTTGTCGTTAAATAAAAAAAAATCTTAAAAAAAAATAATATTTTATGTTTAATTTTTTTAAAGTTTTTTACATACACTTGTAAAGTTTTGCCTTTAATAAATGTTCATTTTGATTTAATACTTTAATTTGTATAACAAACAGTGACATTTTTGGTGTTCCATATTTAAAGTACATAGGATTCCACATTATAAGCATTTCATCTTTTTTTAAAAAGTGCTTGTAATTTCCTTAACATAACACAAAAAAATCAAAATCATAATTACCAGATAAATTTTGAACCAATTAGTGCAAAATATGGTTAAAAATCATAAACCTTATTGAGATATAGATAAAAAACAAACAGGGGTTCCATATACCTTCTCCTCTACATGATCCAAACTAGGAGAATCTAAATAATAGAGATATCATATTCAGGAAAGTATTTTAATACACAATCAATTGTACATATGACTACCTCTATCTCGACCTCTAAAAATTATGTAGAAAGGCGGCGAATAACAGATTTCTAGTACACGGACCAATTTGTCATCTCGTAATTTTTTTTTCATAAAAACAATTTTAAGTATGGAAATATTTTCGTATACTAATTTTTTATAAATACTAATTAATGTTTAGTTTATACAATGTATCTTAAAAAGTTGTTCCTATTGTGCCAAACAGGAATACATTTAGACAGATGCCGTTATAAAATAGAATATATTTAAAGTTTATTCAAAGGGAATAAAAAAATGAGAACATGGGACACGATTGGAGTATAGAGATATGTATATTCACATAGAGATGATCAAGGAGGACAGTCAGAGAAAAGTTAAATGCCGCTTCATTAAAGAAAGAAACTAACTGAAGCCCTTACTATCAAACAAAAAAATAATTTTATTCAAGTTTTTCATAATCACAAAACAACTGTTAGTCTTTGATGCAAAAACTAAAGATAAAGCTATGAACAACAACGCAATCCCTAAATAAAACCGTTCATGGTTTGGACTTTCGAGTTTGGAATTCGAGTAGCAAAGAATTAAATATTATGAAATACCGAGAAACATTTTTACAGAGTATTTTATTTTTTTTTTAATTTCCTTTATAAAGATTATTTGGACAGCATGCTTGTAAGAGAAAAGTTAGGAAGGCATAGAATGTAATACTGCTCATAAAGAACAAGGTATACATTGTAGTGCATAGAAATTGTAGGAAAATGTATTAAACTAGGCTAGTTTTTTTACCAGATTATTTTAAGGAAATATTGTTTTTATTCTAAAGGCTCCAATTCATAGATAGACAAAAAAGGTAAGGCAAAATAAAGATGATGCACTAACAAGACACTGATAAAAGCAAAGGCACATACAGTAGCGCAACTAGGATTCCTAGTCTAGGATCTTTTATATTAATAAAAACCATTTGTTATACTTTTCGTTAAAAATACTAAAGGAAATAAAATAGACGAAAATAAAAATATATCGACATGTAAATTTCGTAACCTTTTATCTCCAAAAATCACATTACGGTTCCTCTTACTGATCAACTCTGTACATGATGACTAACCTGTACAAATTCTTGCTTGAAGAAACAGACCATAGGCTATTTTTTTTACCAGATTATTTTAAGGAAAGGTTGTTTTAATTTTAAAGGCTCCAATTCATAGATAGACAAAAAAGGTAAGCAAAATAAAGATGATGCACTAACAAGACACTGATAAAACCAAAGGCACATACAGTAGCGCAACTAGGATTCCTAGTCTAGGATCTTTTATATTAATAAAAACCATTTTTTATACTTTCCATTAAAAAAAAAATACTAAAGAAAAGAAAATAGACTTAAATAAAAATATATCGACTTATCGTATTCTATTGGTGTATTACATGTACATATTTCGCTTTTGTTTTTGTATAAATTAAAACACCAGAGTGATGAAGTATAATATGTTCTTATTTACAGTATATCGACTTGTAAATTTCGAAACCTCTTATCTCAAAAAATTCAAAAAATCAAATTTCGGTTCCTTTTACTGATCAACTCTGTACATGATGACTGGTAACTTGTACAAACTCTAATTAATTACTCGAATATAACGTAGCTCATAAACTAATTGGAATAGTTTAATGGACTTTGTATATGTTACCCGTCTTCATGTACATAGTTAATTAGTACAATGAACCGAAAATTGATTTTTTGAGATAAGAGGTTTCGAAATTTACAAGTTGATATTCTGTAAATAAGAACATATCATACTTCATTACTCTGGTGTTTTAATTTATACAAAAAAGATAATGCGAAATATGTACATGTAACGTTAACAATATAGACCAATAGAATACTTTTCTTTTATGAGTGACGGCTCGTATGCCAAACTTTTCACTCGCGCGGATGTTTTCTAATCCATACTAGTTATAAAATATACTATTCTGCGCTAGGGTGTTTCTTAAGATCCAACTTGGCAAAGCCATGTATTGCTGAGCCTTGTCCCACCATCAATTACATATTAGGTACTAATGAAGAAAATCTAGTATCTTATGGTAGTAAAGTTTACAGATGATAGCTATTCAATTCTTGTTATTATAAGTAAAAAAGTTATATATAAGTTATATTAACGTTAATGAAATATAACACTGTTTAAAACTGTTTTTTTGTGAAGTAAGTTCAATTGGCGTAGATCGGGAGTATAGTATTCGTTATATAGCTTTGTAAACTTGTTTGTGAACTATGGTCTGTTTTTTCAAGAAAGATAGTAAATTAAAAATCGCACAGTAAATATTTTTACAACAGGTTTGAATAGTATATGTTTGTGTATAGAATATAATTATGTTTTATAAAATAAACTACATCCAATATTCGAATCTATTTTGAAAATATTCACTGTGCGATTTTTAATTTACTATCTTGCTTGAAAAAACAGACCATAGTAAAAACAACTATGATTTCTAAAGAAATGAGAGAAATAGTGCAGTTGGTATAGTAACAAGTTAAGAACACGTTAGGAATGTGTTATTTACTTGTTACCATAGCAACTACATTTTCTTTCTGATTTCTAGTTATTTTTCACTAGGTCTAGTTCATAAAGTTACAATACAAAAAACCAAATTCGTGCTATTACTTAAGGGTGAAACCCATAACTTGTAGATGCGCTACTGTGACATAAGAACAAGGTAGCCGGGCACTCCTAGAGTAAGATCACATATGGTAATACGAACGTGCCTAGACGTATAAACACTGTTCACTTGCCTTATTCAAACTACTTCCTCTCTTGGGTTCTAATTATGACACTAATCTCATAACTTGAATTATTTCACATTTTACCTCGAGAATGATAATGTATATTGTTTCGTGACATAAATGCTTTTCTTTGCCATGCCGACATTATTTTTATAAGAAAATTCCAACATTAACTCTCATTATCGCAGACTCGATGCACTTATACTAGAAAAGTAACTTCTTTTATGACGCTGAGAAAAAATTATCAATTTATTAATGGATTTTCAAGAAACAAGACTTTTATAATAGGTTATTTTATAATATATTAAAGTACTAGTTTCACAACATCCATTTTTAGTGCACGGGTACATGTTTAAAAAATAATCCGCTTGCGGCGAGTTTTATAAAGTACTAATGCGATAAAAACGTGTTATGAAGCGAGCGCTTTTTACAATTTTTTTCTGTTTCGCCCTCTAATTAAAAAAACGGACATTTAAATGGATGACTGATTTCACCATATTTAAAATTTAAAGAACAATTTTTTCTGAACAAATAATATTTTGATATCCGCAAGTTACTAAGACACCATTGCAAAACAAAATTTTGTGGATATACAGGTATGTATATGCATATTGAAAAAAGCATAGATGGATGTAACTAGCATTCTTTGTGAATTTTACCTAAATAACTGATCTCACTTATTATATAACTTTATGGTGTTAAACACAATTTAGTATATTTTTATTGGTAACAGAATAGTAAATTCTACCAAGGATATTACTTTTATTCTTTTTTTACTCAATAGGAATAATAAAGTTGCCTTAACTACGTAATTACTCAATAAAATGACCACCAGGGTTATATTACTAAAATGTTCAAAAGGTACGTCGCTGCAGCCATAAAAAGTACCCATAATCGTACTTTAAAGTAAGCATTCCTATGTAACAACTACGTTTTTAAAACTTCATACATTACTAAACAATAACAGATAACTTTTTAGTTACAAAGGTATCGCGCGGTTATAGCTACTCATTAAAAATACTTAATAGTTTTAATTTAATCCCCATATTTTATTTTAATGAGTATGTATATTGGTATATATGGGTTTTTGGGGTGGTCAAAATTAAATCTTAAAATAACATTTTTCTAAATCCCTGAGAAAATGAAAAATGAAAATTGGTATATTGGGGTTTTTAAGGTTGCTAAAAGTGAATCTAATAAAAAATTCAATTCAATTCAATTAATTAAGCATCCCCTAAGTCCAGGACTTGTGTGGGCTAGTAGTAGAGGGAACCAACGGCTTTAATTGACTTTCGATCCAATTTATAGGGAGTGTCCGCTTCACTTACGCCTTCGCCAAATTTCCATTATTAATTAATTATAATTATAATTAACGGGAGAGCTCTTTTACTGGGCAGTGTATTTTTATCTGTGTCACTTATTGTGGGTAAATTTTTGAACATCCTGTACAATAAGAAGAGAAGGAAGATCGTATAGCAAGAGGTCAGTTCCTGATTACACGTTTACTGCATTTATACAAATGATAAAAATTTAAATTCCAGTGTTTCCATAAATCGAGTGTTTAGCAAAAACTTTACAATTGTAGACTTTTTCTAAATGCCTTAGTATTATACTTGGAGGTATACACGATAATAACTTACAGAATTGTATTGCATTATAGTCTTAATCTGACATTGTCTGAATCTCAAAATCTATTATAGTTAGTTAGCGATTCCGTTAGAAAAAGAATTCTTTATCTTTATCAGTTTATATTGCCGTGCCATTATATTTTATCATATTCTACATTTAATGTTTCGTCAATTTAAAGGCATATCCACAGGCCGCATAAGAACGTACTACATAACAATGCGATGCCGGGATTGGTTTGATGTTCCGCCATGTATCTTGTAAGCCAATCACGACACCGCATTCATGTGTTTTATGTTCTTATGCAAGCTTCTGGATAGGCCTTTAACCGGTTCATCTAATTAATTATCATTTTTAAGTTACAGCAGAAAAAAACTAAAATATTTTTTTGTAATCTATTATTTTTAAGTAAAGGTTTTGAATTTGGACTTATCAAAATATTTTTTATTTATACTATTATAGTTAGTTAGCGATTCCGTTAGAAAAAGAATTCTTTATCTTTATCAGTTTATATTGCCGTGCCATTATATTTTATCATATTCTACATTTAATGTTTCGTCAATTTAAAGGCATATCCACAGGCTCGCATAAGAACGTAATACATAACAATTCGATGCCGTGATTGGCTTGATGTTCCGCTATGTATCTTGTAAGCCAAGCACCGCATTCTTATGTTTTATGTTCTTATGCAATCTTCTGGATAGTCCTTCAACCGGTTCGTCTAATTAATTATAATTTTTAAGTTACAGCAGAAAAAACTAAAATATTTTTTAGTAATCTATTATTTTTAAGTAAAGGTTTTGAATTTGGACTTTTTTTTTCAAAATATTTTTTATTTATACCGGGTGTCACAGCTTTCTGTCAAAGCAAGATATTAGTTGTTTGTTAACTATTTTTAAAAACTTTTAGTAAGTTTTATTATAGGGGTTTAACAGGTGTATCTTTGGAAAATATTTTTAAAAGTACAGGGTGTGTCAAAAAAATAGTACATTTACAACGTATGTTTTTTTTTAATGGAATACCCTGTATAGTTTTTAAATTTTGCATTAAATTCAAAATCTTTTTATTTGTAGCAACTTATATTTATCTCCAATAGTTTTTGAGTTATTTGGATTTTAACGAAAAATTTTTCATTATCAAGCAATGACCAAAAAATCTTATCTCTTAACGTTTTAAAGTTATGATTTTAAAGATTTGGGTTAATTACTTTTATAATTTCAATATATAAAAGTATTGAAATACACATTTTTTTTCGATTTTTTCACTTTTCTCGACGTTTCCGTGTTAAAAAAACATCTGTCTGTCATGTTAAAAAAATATCTGTCTGTCTGTCGGTCTGCCAGTTACCATGATAGCTCGAGTACGTTTGGAGCTAGGAACTTGAAATTTGGTATGTATAGGTGTATAGGCGTCATAGCTCGGATAAGTTCGAAGATGGTCAAAATCACGCTTTCCAAAAGAGGTGGTAACTGCGCAACTCGCTTAATTTACCTCCCAGGTGATTTTTTTTTCAACAATACCAAGGGTTTTTGATTCTAAACAAAAACATGAGGTCATTTTTTTGCTAGGGCGTATACTTTTCGAGGTAAAGCGGTCAGAAAGGTTTGATGGAACATATTTATGCGCAGAAATGATTAATACTACATATGAATGCGCAAAAGTGTTCTGGCAAACTTCTACAAATATACTACAGTAGGTTTTGGTAGAACATAGTTATGCGCAAAAGTGTTTAATAATACATACGAATGCACAAAAGTTTTCTGCCAAACATATATAAATATAGTATGCGCAGAAAGGTTTGGTAAATCATATTTAATATGTTTAATATTACATACGAATGCGCACAATTATTCTGGCAAACATATACAAATATGCCATGCGCAAAAGTGTTTGGTAGAACATATTTATGGGCAGAAGTGTTTGATAATAAATACGAATGCGAAGAAGTGTATGAAGAGTTGCTAAATTCTGTTGGTCGATTTCACGTTTCAGATATTTTTAAGGTATTCTTTACTCTGAAAATAAATTTATCTCAAAAAACGTATTTTGGGTAAAAAAATAATTCCAGCTAGGCGTGGTTAGTTATAGGGTTGATGCAAATACGACAATATATCATGGTTCAGCATTATCTTATTATCAAAATTATTGGATATACCTAAAGAATTTATTAACATGTGCAACTGCATTTGCCACACGATATATCATGGTATGATTATTATTTATTATTTTCAATAAAATCAGTGCAAATCTACCGACTGACTAATGTTATAATTAATTAAATGTCAGATAGATTTTCCAAATTAGATAATATCCGATAATATCTGAGTACAACAAGCTATATACTAATAATGGAACCTTAGCCACACTCTATAAGAGAAAATAAAAAATTGCCACTCATCCGTACCCGAATTTTTATCTTACCTATAATATTGATGGTTTAGTATTCACTCTAAACATCCTTAATAGTCTCAAAATAAGAATGCTGTGCAGTTACATCCGGAATGTACAAAAACTCCGCGCATTTATTCTCAGTGAATAACTCACTGTTTTACTAATTTAATTCTGTTGAAAGTAAATCTAATAATATTAACTCCACCCCCGGGGTTGTTTTCGTGAAAATTTGTATATTGGGGTTTTTGAGGTTGTTGAAAGTGAATCTATTTTTTTTAACGTTCTACTCTACAAGTAAAGCAAAACCATGATAACGTTAATATGTTTTAAGCCTCCAGTTACGAGACACTGTTCCAGCCCCCAACCCCTTATCGTAAGCGTCACATAATTTTGGGACACTTTTTCGTAAAGGTTCCATGAGACACTTTTCGTAACGGTTCCAGCCTAAAACATATTGTTAAAAAATTCTAACTACACCCCTTGAGGGGCGGTAGTTTTCTTAAAAATTTCATATTGGGGGTTTTAAGGTCGCTAATATCCAAACATCTAAAACTAAACCTTAAAATATTTATTTTCTAAATAACACCTTGAGGGGTGGGGATTAGTTCTCGTAAAAATTGGTATATTGAGTTTTTCAAGGTTGCTGAAAGTAAATCTGATAATAAAAAAACATTTCACGTACGGATGTGACAAATGGGAAAGCTCTTTTACTGGGCAGTGTATTTTAATATCTCCCTTTTGTAAGGCATATGTAAACTTAAAATAAAAAATAAATGCTCACACAAAAAGAAACAACTAGCCTATAGGGGTAATCAAGAATTAGTTATATGGTATAGTTATAAATATAGGCAAATAAATTGTGGTCAATATAATCGTATACTAATATAGTTAAATTAACAATGGTACTGTTGACGAAATAAAAGAATATTGTTGCAGCAAAAAATTATGTAGTTGCTTTAAACGGTTTTATTTGATTTACAGATTTAAAGCATCGAATGACGTTATGCTTATATTATTAGGGTGGACCTTATATTTTTTTCTTAACTTAAAATTTAACTAGAAGATATTGAAAATTTAAGGTCTGTTCTGATGGGGCCCTAAAAATCGTAAAATTACCATAAATCTTAAAAAATCGTTAAAAATTGTCTGTAATTTTTGTTTTAGTGAAAAATTTAAAGGGCTTAAAATATAAATTTTTTTTCTTTTGAGCATAAAAAATTATGTGCCAAATTTAAAATGTCCAAAAGATTCTAACCCGTGCCGAAAATCCGCTAATACTAAAATTTACGAATATCTACCATCTAAAAAGTCCAAACGAATATCTACCATAAATATCAAACGGCAGAAAAAAACATTTTAAAAATGTATCAGATCGGACTGAATTTATTTTTCTTTATTACGTTCTAATATTTATTCAGAATATTAAAATGACTTGAATAACAGAAAATCTAATAATTTAATAAATAAAACATTTCAAAATAAAAAAGATACAAATGTGTGGATATGGATAGTATTTGCAATGTTATATTATAATTTAGAGATACAAGAGAAATTAGACAAATTTATTGATATAGTAAGAGAAGACAGATATAAAAAAATACAATGTGGGGCAATAGAAAACCTCTCAAAAAAATGTTTGGTTTTTAAATTAAATCCACAAAATAAAATGTAACTTTCTTAGTATATAAGTATAATATGTAATAGGCAATTAGAATAGTAAGAAATAGTATGTATTGTACAAATTTAAATCTGTAATTTTTATATGTGAATAAAGGAATTATTATAAAAAAAATAAATCAAAACGAGCTAAGCGTCAAATAAAAACTTCTGAATAGAATACATTAAACAATAATAAATTCAGTCCGATTTGATAAATTTTTAAAATGTTTGTTTACCGTTTGACTCACATTAAATTTAAGTAGGGTTATTTGTGATAAAACACTCGCAAATAAAAACTTTATTGCATTACATAATCATGCCAACGTTTCACCTAATATTTAGGCTTCTTCAGGGTTAAAAAGATATAAAAATTATAAAACTTTTTGGACATAACTTGGACATTATAAACTGATTTATTGGAAAAACAAATGTATATAAACAAAAATAAAAGAAATTAATAAATTAAAAACTTTCCTAAATTATTAAATATGCATTAAAACAAACAAATTAAACAAAAACATTACATCAACAAACAAAATACACTGATGTTTAATTTGTTTGTTTTAATGCATATTATTAATATAGGTAAGTTTTTAATTTATTAATTTCTTTTATTTTTGTTTATATACATTTTTTTTCCAATAAATCAGTTTATAATGTCCAAGTTATGTCCAAAAAGTTTTATAATTTTTATATTTTTTTAGCCCTGAAGAAGCCTAAATATTAGGTGAAACGTTGGCATGATTATGTAATGCAATAAAGTTTTTATTTGCTTCATTTCCGAGTGTTTTATCACAAATAACCCTAAATAAATTTCAAGAAGTATCCTGTAGGAAATATTATTATTAAATTTAAGGTAATAAAAAAATATAGGGTCCATCCTATTATATTATAGATAAAAATCTGATTTTAGATATAATATTTATTTGAAAACTATATAGTTCACAGCATTCCAAAAATGTATAGTCTGTCTATATTGTGTAACTATTTAACCGTCCAGTCCGTTAATGTCGGTAGAATCTTATAGAAATCAACTTAATCCAAGATTAAAATCAGTGTATCTCCAAGATGTTTAATAATATTTATGATGATGGTATTGTAAAAAAATATAATTTTTTAACTCAGGAAGAATTCAAGTTACAGTTAATTTTTTTTATTTACTAATCATATCAATAGCATCTTGTTAGATACATTTAATTGTAATTGATTTTGTATAGCAAAAATATTAACTTGATGTGTATTGTACTTGACTCGACTTTATTATAATGATTAGCATTTTTTTTTTATTTATCTATCTTAAATTTATCTGATATATTTTATGTTAAGTTACTGTTATTGCTATAATGTCCTATAGGAGAATATCATAGTTAAGAAGAAAAAAAATATATATCAAAGCTACCGATCTGTTCAAATTATTTTTTTAATTTAATTTATCACAAATTGTGACTCACAATCATAGATGAAGACAATGTCTATTATAAATTCTAAATAAAAATCTCATTAAAATATTCACGAATAAATATTTTTAAACCCATATGTTATATTAAGAATCAACGTTTTTTTTTCTTTTGCGACTATTAATAGTACATTAAAGTACTAGTTTCATAACATACGTTTTTAGCACACGAGTACAAGTTTTCTAAAGTACTAGTGCGCTAAAAACGTGTTATGAAACGAGTGCTTTATACAATTTTTTCTATTTTGCTCTAAAATTAAAAAAAACTTACATTTAAATTGATGACTGATTTAGGGATTTTTGTTTTGGATTGGCATTACAGTTTACACCATGTTTAAAATTCTAAAAACAAATGATATTTTGATATATTTTATATCATCATCATCTCTTCTCTTTTTTACTGCAATTAACCAAGCCACAATTTTAACATGGTAAAAATAACCTAAACACAAAATTTTGTAGAAAATTCAACTTTAAAGCGAATTGACATTTGCACGGAAAACGTCAAGCGATAGGCCAGGTCTGTTGCCAACCTAAAAGAACAAAAAGTACAGACCTCTTATGGGCCTATAAGAACACGCAAAATGCGTGTGAACATGAGCTTATAAGACACTGTATATACTGCTCAGTAAAAAATCTTTCCCATTTTTCCACCCCGCGCGTAAAATGGATTTTTTATTATCAAATTCTCTTTGAGCAACCTCAAAAACCCCAATATACCAATTTTTACAAACATTACCCCCCGCCCCTTAAGGGATGATTTGGATTTTTTTATTTTAAGATTCAGTTTTAGCAACCTCGAAAACCCCTTTATTCCAAAAGTCCAAATCACCCCTACACCTTGGGGGGTGAGTTTTATTCAGATTTACTTTAAGCAACCTGAAAAGCCCCAATATACCAATTTTCAAAAAAATCATTTCAGCAACCTCAAAAATCCCTATAATGCAATTTTCAATTTTTTATAAAAAATATTTCTTAAATTCTGATTAATTTTAAGGCCCCACGGGGAATCAAAACGACCTTCAAACAATTTAAAAAAACACACTGGTTATACTATAATAAAGGCAACTTTTGGTACATAGTGATATATAATTGGGAGAAAAAAAAATTTCGCTCCACCCTAATGTATATCTGTGTTACATTTCGACTAAAATTATTAGTATTTATATTGCGACTAACAAAGGGTTAATCATAAAGCTACAAAAAGTCCACATTGTATCGAATTTTAACTGCTGCTTTAACACGAACCATAAGGTTATAACTTTAACCTATGCTCTGTTCTCGGTAAAATATATTTAGCATAAATTTTAAAATTACATCTCTATCTTTAGAGTTGACGGGGACATAAAGACCAAATAGAAACTTCAAATCAGTTTATGGTAATCTCGATGGGTCCATAAATCTAAGTAGTTTTGCCCCCCGGGGACCATCCCCAGTTCCAATACCCATAACACCGATGATTTAAATCCACAATGGCGTGAAATCGACTGACTATTCGAAGAATATATAAACAGAGTTCAGATTTTTATTCTATACCTTATAGAAGCACTTAGCCAGTACTTAATGTCAATGCATTTGTATAATACAGTGTGGTATTTACAAAATAAACAATGATACTTTTTGAAATTGTAAACTTGAAATAGTTATTTATGAACCTAGTGCGCGAAACTATACTTTTTTCTATTTTGCGACTCTTATAAGCTCATAATCACACGCATTTTGCGTGTTCTCTTAGGCCCATAAGATGTCTGTACTTTTTGTTCTTTTGGGTTGGCAACAGACCTGGCCTATCGCTTGACGTTTTCCGTGCAAATGTCAATCTCGCTTTTGAATTTTGTACAAAATTTTGTGTTTAGGTTATTTTTACCATGTTAAAATTGTGGCTTGGGTAATTGCAGTAAAAAAGAGAAGAGATGACTATAAAATATATCAAAATATCATTTTTTCTTAGAATTTTAAACATGGTGTAAACTGTAATGCCAATCCAAAACAAAAATCCCTAAATCAATCATCAATTTAAATGTAAGTTTTTTTAAATTTTAGAGCAAAATAGAAAAAATTGTATAAAGCACTTGTTTCAAAACACGTTTTTAGCGCATTAGTACTTTAGAAAACTCGCCGCAAGCGGCTCGTTTTCTAAACTTGTACTCTTGTACTATTTAAAAATCATTCGAAATCACCAAAGTGATTTCGCCCACGTGTTTCATACAACGTTTTTTCTACAGAATGAAAATATAAAAAAAGTAGGTAAAATCATAATACAGCATAATAACGAAATAGTTATTTCAGGGCAAAGTAGCCTGTTTTTCGTTGCTAAGAAAAATAAATCCATGAAATGTCCCATGGGACCATGGGACGCTGTCATTTGTTGAAAAAGTCATTTAAATGTTATAGGTAAAAATCAACGCCAAAAGTTCCAGTCTTGTGAACAGATGGCATTAATCGTAAATATAAAAAGAACGCTAAATGACAGTGAGTTTCAGTCTTATACCTAAGTACTTGTAAATTTTTTTTGTTTGGCAATAAATATTAATTTATTATTCCATCAATCTATTTTTTAACCATCGTACAGAGTGATATTGGTAGACTGACAGTTTCGGGCTGCTGGCCCTCTTTAGTACCAAGAGTCTACATCAATCTAATGGCTATATTCCTTTTGCAAATAAAGTCTAAAACCGTTTTCTTAATCAGCGTGCAGAGTTGACTCTTGGTACTGAAAAGGGCCAGCAGCCCAAAACTGCCAGTCTGTACGATGATTAGAAAATAGATTGATGGAATAATAAATTAATATTTTTATAATTTTGTTTAAAATTAAAAATTTCTGTCCCTGATAATTCTACGCCTAACCACTCGTTAGTGGTACTATGTGCTTGAGAGTCTCAAGAACAATAAAACTTTTATTGTTCTTTTTGACCAATTGAATGCCAGAATTTTAATAAAAGAAAATAAAAAGAATAGTTGATTTACCAATTACACAGCCACACAAAAAAAAAGTCTGATACTTTTGACGAGACACCTATATTTCTATGTATTTTGAGTCGCTAAATCCGAATCTGAGGTCGAAATATCACCTCATATAATTAGTTTTCGAGATAATCTCAAAAAACGTCATTTTTGAGTATGAAAATAACGTTTTTTTGAGGATACCTCCAAAAATAATCGGATGAGGTGCTGTTTTGACTTTAAATTCGGATCAGCGCCTCAAAATACATGGGAATACAATGGTCTGCAAAAAAGGTTTTGACCTTTTTTTTTAGTTTCTCTGGCCCCACATGTAGTCGCAAAAAAAGGTCAAGGGTTTTTTTTGGAGACCATTGCAATGCAATGCATTGTGTTTCTATGTATTTTGAGGCGAGGAACCAGTATTTGAGGTCAAAACAGCACCTCATTCAATTCGTTTTGGAGATAACCTCAAAAAACATTATTGTCGGTTATAAGGAGTATAAAGTTTTTTGAGGTTATCTCTAAAATTAATCTATGAGGTGCTATTTTGACCTCAGATTCGGATTCAGCGACCCAAAATACATAGGAATACATGTGTCTTATTAAAAGTACCAGGCTTTTTTTATTTTTGTGTGGCTGTATTATTTTTGTGGATGCCAATTCATACTAGTTTAGTAGTTTATTTATTTATTTATTTATTTATCTGTTTACAATTTCTATACAACATATATATTATACCGCCTAAACCATACGGTTTGTGTTGCGGTTTTAAGTATTTAATATACATATTAGAATTAATATTTAAGCCTATTTTTATAAATTTAAACAAAAAAAAATATAATTAAGAAAAATTAATTAATTATAAAAAATTAATGGATAAAGAAAAATACTAGAAAGAATATTACGTCAATTTGAGAGTGTGAATGAAAATGCTTTAGTGTAAAATTAAAATTTGGCGTAGATTTTTTGTAGAAAATATATAGTAGAGAAAATAAACACATCATTAGGTCAGGAAACATAAACATAAAGGTGTTATATTTCATAGTTGATTATACTATTTTTGTTTTATGTGTAAAAATTTTTACATGTGAAAAAACATGAAAACTATCATATAAAATTAATCAGACAGCATCTTGAGATTAACCCACACAATTTTCAAGAATAAAAGTATGCAAAGTAGGTGTAGGTTTCTATGTAAATCATATTGCTTATTAGTTTTTGCTTATTATAAATAATATTATAATAATAATAAATCTTATCAGTACAGATCTAAATTACCGCTTAGCATTTTTGCCTTTGAAAGGTACAGATTTGTTTGAAGACTTTATTTTCAAAACTCAGTACATATCTCATTTTTTTCGGTGTAGCTATGGCATAATAATAAACATTTACTATTCTATATATAATCCGTCCAATTATGTGAGATAGTTTCAAATTCCCGTGATTTTTAAGCAACATCAGTGGTTAAAAACTCGTACCTTTTAACATATAAAATATTGTGACATTTTTTATCTATGACAATGATTGAAGGTCGTTAAAGCTCATAAAAGAAGAGAAAGTTTACTATTCTATATATAATCCGTCCAATTATGTGAGATAGTTTCAAATTCCCGTGATTTTTAAGCAACATCATTGGTTTAAAACTCGTTCCTTTTAACATATAAAATATTGTGACATTTTTTGTCTATGACAATGATTGAAGGTCGTTAAAGCTCATAAAAGAAGAGAAAGTTACATAAAAAATGGTAATACTTAATGTTTGTATGGTATGGAAAAAGGTACTAAATTAGCATATTCTACGTATTGTACAAACGTAAATTATATTGAACACAAGGAAAACGTCAAATTTTTAGGTTACAGTTACAAATTAAGGCCTATCCAGATACAAGATACATGACGACACATCAAGCCAATCCTGGCATCGCAGTCTTATGTACAATGCTTGTTGTGCGAGTCTTTGGACATGCCCTTTCCAGGAAAACAGTACCGACATCTGTTAAATTTTTGATAAACTACGATTTATGCATAATTATGCTATTTATGCGCTCTGTGGTGTAAAACGGGCCGCGTCACTTACTATCTTGCATAACTGGATGGAGTATAGGCCTTTATTGTTTCTAAATATGAATATCTATCCGACTAAAGTTATACAACTAAACCCATTATGTTAGGGATGCTGCTAATTTTACTATTTTTATTAATAAGAGCTTGTGCGTAACTGCTTTTGTTAGTTTTGTGCCTAAATAAAAACTGCAGAATAGAATGTTATTATATCAAGAACTGGAATTTAAAGTTGTAAATTTATAATGAATAACGTGTAAAAAAAAACTTTTGCTAAAAAAAGTGTTAAGTTATGTTTCCACTTTACGCAATCTTAATTTTCAACAAAAACATAATTAATATTGGGTGTGTGTAATAATTTACTATTCCTTAAAACTGCTTTTGTTTTGATTAACGCAGTCGTCCAACCGATGTGACTGATCACTCTTCAGAGCCACATATCGGTAGAAGGACAACTACGAAAATCATCATCATCATCATTTAGTTTGTTTGGGTTATTTAAGAGACAAGCGTAGTGCCTATGGCTCATTTATCTTAATGGGAATTAGTTTGAATGGATAATAATTAGGGGGTTAGTCTCAGCTCATTGATGCTGTAGTTGCATCTGTCATGAATTGGTGAAAAAAGGGGGGTAAGTGGAGGAGGAGGATGAGGAGGAAGGGGAGGAGCAAATTAACGAAAATCAATATAAGGTAGAAAAATAATTGTAAGGAACTGGTTAAAGAACCTCTTGCACGCATGTCGATAGGGGCAGCATTTATACCACTGTGGACATTTGAATCCTAAACGCTAGTCGCTCCTCAAATTAGGGCTTGTTTAAGAATTGTATCACTGAATTTATGGTATTTTTAGACCTCTTTCTCCCTCCCATGGCCACCTTTTTGTATCATTTTATATGGGCTAGAAATTTATTTTTTAGAGTGAAGGTTATTTGACTTTAAAAGCCTTGTATAGGCCTATACTGCCTTACTAAGTTAGAAAGCACTCCATTTGTTGTATAGCCACCTTTTCACTTCATCTCTGATGTAATATTTTAAAAAAGCTGCTATTAAGAAATGGAGTTTCTGCTTTCTAGCTTAGAGGGCAGTATAGGTGCAATCATTAAAAATTAAAAATATTTATTATAATTTTTAGTGTAAAACAGTGAAGAATTTCATTTCTTTATTATTTTTATTTTTATTACAATAAATATTCAAACAACCACAGACTAGCAATAAAAGAAAAAAGGTGCGTATACGAGAACAAAAACCATATTTGCAGATATAAAGCAACATAATAACGTAATCACAATTTGCCTATTATTTTAGCAAATCTTATTATATTTTTTAATAACTTATAATCATAAAAAGTACCATAAAATGTAATATAAAAATTACAAAAAGTATTACAAAAAGTTATTAAATTGAATTGATTCGGTTTAATTTGAAATTCTCATCAAGGAATAAAAGTTTTGTAACATGTATTCAGACTTTTCTTTTTAGGGGGCAATTGCCATATATTTATTTATAGGTAGGCGGAAAACCGTTTTTAAGGGTTCCTTATTTTAAAAACACAAAATAAAAGGAATATTTTTAAAGAAAGATTTATTTTTTTATTTTTTCGTGTTCCAAGTGAATCACTATGGTACTATGTAAAAACGCCATCCGGTTATTGAAATACCGGGTGTAACAAGACTATTTTCTAATCTTGGTACTGAAGAAGCCCGAAACTGTCAGTCTACCAATATCACTCTGTAGGTACGATGATTAGAAAATAGATTGGTGGTGTTTTGGAGGAAACGAACAATTATATATTTCAAAGAACTTTTACTGCTAAACTCGACAATAAACTGATAAACATAAACTTATTAATTAACAAGTTAAAATTATCAACTGATGGCTAGCTGATTCTCTTTTATATGCACAAATATTTAATCTGTACATCTTTACCACCGGTCTTCTGTAAACACCAGATGATGTTTTTAGTTCAGCCAATTCCTGATCTCCATGTTCTTTGTAACATCATTCGTCCTATAACATTTACTTCTCTTTTATCATTTTTTGTACCAGTACCAGTGATAAAAACCAAGTTTAAAACTACATTTGTCATCTTTTGGGTCCAATTATCTAGATCTCGAATTGTTACTCTTCGTACGGCGATATCGTTATCGATTAAATGAGTTCCCCACATAAGAACCGCTGGTAATTTTTCGATTAACATGGCAATTAAGCTTCTTTTGCTTAAAGTTCTGCAGTCAACATCAGCAATATTTCTACTTGGGTCCAATTAGCTAGATCTCGAATTGTTACTCTTCGTACGGCGATATCGTTTTCGATTAAATGAGTTCCCCACATAAGAACCGCTGGTAATTTTTCGATTAACATGGCAATTAAGCTTCTTTTGCTTAAAGTTCTGCAGTCAACATCAGCAATATTTCTTACTTCACAACTATAGGTCTCAAATGATTGTAAATCATTAACCGTCAATACATGCTTCGCACGATGCAACAGTTTATCAGCTATTATATTTGGTTTACCATAACATGTTTAAAATTTGTAATGTCTCCTCTGGTTCTTTTGCTGTAGCAATCAGGATTTCTATTTTATATCTGGTTTCGACTTTTAAGCTTTTGTTAAGTCTTAATACATTTTCAGTACTTGAAAAACCACAAGCTTCAGCTGTTAATTTATATTGAGAGTAAAATGTAGGCCACTGTAAGAGGACGTTCCATCAAAGGTTGCTAAACTATCTCCAGTTGTTTGCCTATCAAACATTTGACTAAAAGTCTTAGATAGCTGCTTTACCTCTTGTTCTAAGTCATTTTTTCCTCGTATTATAATTTGATGCTGCTGATGCTATTTCCAAATGGTTTATAATAATCCGCACATGCGCGTCCGTGCTGCTGAGCGCCGACTTAACCCTTTGAGTGCCACCATGTAAAAGGTAGCAAGAGGGTCCCTGGGGCCGAATATTATTATTTTATTTTTAGAATTGGAAATGATTAGGTTTTAAAAGACAGACTTAAATTTTACCTAATATGTAATTTTTTGACAGTTCTGTATAATTGAGAATTCCATTTATTTTACTTTTAATGTTTTCAAATTGTGATTGATATCTTGATTTTTACAAATCACAAATATGTGTTTTACTTTTGTTTTATGTTGTTTGACGTGAACATGTTTATTTGAACGACTCACTTGCGAATGGATAAATTTATCCGAAACGATCGTCGTGTTTAAATATAAAAATTGTTTTTCAGGACTAGGCCGTTATTTTTCTTATTTAAAGAATGGTTCTTGAACCAAAGAAGTTCTCAGACTTTATGTAATTTTTTGTCAAAAAATAGTATTTTTTTTTGCACACCCACCACGGCCTATATGACAGGGATATTCCATATTTGCGGTGACAGACAAGAAATTTTTACTTCTTGTTCAGCAGGAAGTAACTATACTATATTTTTAGTTTTTTAATGAGGTGCGTTGCGAGACCACCAAACCAAACCACCGGTCAAATCTGGCAAAACTTATCCAAAATAGTTGTTAATAAATTGGCGTACGATAAGTAGGCCGCGGGAGCATAAATGTGTCCAGCTATAGCCAAAACTGGTGGACCACCAGTGGTGGTCTAGGTAAACCCACCACGGCCTGTCAGGCAAATATTTACCTGGTGGGTCGCGTACACCCACCATGACACTCAAAGGGTTAAATATAGCAAGGTAATTGTTCCTAGATTTTTCTCCGTGTAAATTGTTAAATTGTTTGGTCTACAGTTTACAATCACATTATTGTTCTGCGTGTAAAATATAAAATATAAAATATAGTATAAGTAATACTTAGTATAGTTCAATTGTTAGTTTTGATACCAAATGCTTCATCTGCAACATTGTTAACGTATTTTTGAGACAATTCGTTAAAAATAACTGCCGTTAGGTCATCGTGTGGATCCTAAAAACAGGTTAGATTTGTAATGACAGTTGTTTACCTAGGTAAATATTTACATCGTGATAAAACAATCGTATCACATCCTTCAAACATTTTATGTAAAAGTAAAATGTTCGCTGAATCTTAATAATCCGCGAGAAAACAATTAGCCTTGGAAATCGCCATTTTTTATTGATTAAAAGTTCTAGTAGCTTCTTTTCTATTTTTAAATGTGTGAAAATATATAAATTTCTAGGGATAACATTTGACCAACACCTAAGTTAGGATTTACTAGTGCAACAGGTAAACTAAATAAATAAAATTAGACGTTTGGTACCTTTCTTTAAAATTTTGAGAGATGTTTTAGATGTCAAGCGACTGAACATTGTATATGATGCACTTGTGGGCTCCCACCTAAGGTATGGTATTTTAGGTTGGGGCGGGGTTTACAATGGGTATCTTGAAGATTTAGAGGTTACTCAAAAACTAATTTTAAAAATAAAGCACAAGAAAGAAAATACGTACCCATCTGACGAACTCTTTAAATTATCTAGAAAGATGGACTGTCACCAACTATACTTTTTGTCAATAGCCTTACACATCCATTCTGAAAAAAATATACATTACATAAAAACAAATACGAGAGAAATAAATAAATTACCTGTTCCAAAATTCATAAAACTTTAGGCCAAAGAAGTAGCAAATATCTTGGACCTAAAATATATAATTTTTACAATTATAATTAATTAATGTTTGACATTGTTCATTTTTTTTTTCATTTGCAAAATATTATGGAATTTTGTCCAATAGGTATTATAATGTGTCCTGTCTTTGGAATTCAAGGGAAATCAATAATTGTTTCTAACACTAGGTATCTCCAACTAGAAGGGAAATAGTTATTTATGGTACTAGTGGGTAAAGTAAGATATTGTCCATGCCCAAAATTAACCTGAGGCGTCGGCCAAGCAGGTTAATTTTCGAGAGGGCAATATCGGTTTACCTATGAGTGCTATACAAGGTTTCATCCAATAAATAGCTTAGGAATTCATATTTTTATTAAAATTTTTAATGACATTTACAAGAAAATAATTTGACAAGTGACAGTTGAGTGGGTAAAATAAATAATTATCCACTCAATAAAGTAAAAGCTACGCGGGGGTTATTATTTAGTTTATCTATTTAAAATAAAGATGGTAATTGTCTTATTATCTGTATGTATTGGATAAAAATGATTATTACTCTAGGCGCAAAAAAACAATTTCTGGGATTAAAAACATGATAAAGAAGGCTACGTTCCAAAGCTAGTAGTGAAAAAAGTATTTTAGTGACATAACGAACAATGTCAAAAGCATAGTAGAAATCAAAAAGACTGGTTTCTACATTAAAGTTTTATCTGAGGGTTTATTTGGGATAACTTGAAGTTAGCTATTAAGTTATTACCTTATGGGGTTTGTCTAGAAGGCCTTCGTCCAGTAACTGAAATTGTACCTCTGATATCGGAAAATGCAAGATTCCTTGGTTTACATATTGATTCCAAACTTCTATGGAATAAGCAAGGTGATGTGTTGTCTAGTAAACTGTGTTCAAATATATATCTGTTGCGTAACCTGTCAAATAATTTATCCACAAATATATTGCGTAGTGCTTATTTTGCTTTAGTCCAATCAAACATATCAAATGGTCTTATAGTTTGGAGTCACGCCAGTATAAAAGAACGCATTTTTAAATTACAACGGCGTGCGCTAAGAATCCTAGCTGGTATTTGATATAGAGATGACTGTAAAGTCGGTTTTATTTCGATAAATATTCTTACCGTACCATGTCTTTATATTCTGGAAAATCTAATTTATATAAAAACTAACTTTCCTGCTTATTCTACTTTTGATCAAGTACATATGCTAAACACGCGTAACGGTACAAACGTCTGTTAAGACTTTATTAGGCTAAGCAGGACTCAATCGGGTATCAATTACTATGGTATAAAGTTTTACAATGTTCTACCACTAGAAATTAAACCTTTTAAAAATAAAGTTAAGAAATATTTATTAAAGAAAGCATTTTATAACTTTGACGAATATCTGTATAATAATTTTAACGATATGTAAATTTTTTGTATAACTGTTTATTTTATTTCGTGTTTTTGTCTATTTTAACTATTTAAATATTTTAACTTAAATGAAATTTGTTTTGTGTACTATTTATTTTTTTAATTTAATTTTATGAACTTTCTGTAACTATTATAAATTTTAATTATTATGTATTATGACAAGTGTAACCTCTGGATAGCACAAATAAAGATTATTATTATCATTGTCTACGATACAGTAATGTTCATCTACGAAATCATATAACTGAAATATTTACAGTTACACAAAGAATTTTGTGCAAAAGTAAAATATTTATTTATTTATTTATTTATTTATTTATTTATTTATTTATTTATTTATTCATAAGGACACCCAACAGGACAAGTCCCAATAAAAGGGAGTCACTAATTAACAAAAAAATAAAATAGTAGCTTAGTCTAAAACTTAGTAATTAAATAACAAATTAAATTGTACAATAAATTGTTTTTTTTTTATTTATAGGTAATAATACACAAATTTTATTCTATTGCTCTAGCTGATATAAGATAGTTAATAACTTTATTCTTAAAAAGATAAATGGATGTACCAAAAATGTCAATATCACATAAGTTATTATTATAATAATTAGGAATTCTTTAAAAGGCAGAATTCTGGTCCAAATTACTTTTTGATAACTCAATTACGAAACTATTCTGTAATCTGTTTCTATGACTAGGTACTCTACTCTTTATGTAAGAAAATTGCATCTAGTAAGATTCTTCTTTCTTGTAAGCTTAAAATCTTGTAGGTTGTTAGGTTTTCAGTATAAGTGCTTGCAACGAGCTCCGGGTTAAATCTGTAATTTAGCCTTTTTAAAAATACATGCTGAATTTTTTCAATTCTTTCAATATATTTTTTATAGTGAGGAGTCCAAGTGACCAAGTGATCGAGCATACTTCTAATAAGGCTAAAATACAGACTTTTAACACAATTAATGTTTTTAAAGCTCTTTGTAATTCTCATTACAAACCCTTCATTATTGTTTTTTTTTTTGCATTAATGTCGTCCATTTACTATATTCTTTTAACTGTATATCTTGAACCCACGCTTTAGGAAGATCAAAAGATGCAAAACAAAAACAAAAACTTACATATGCGTGTTGTTAAACATTTAAATTAAATAAGTATGGATTATATAATATTACATTTGTATACTTATGCTTAAACACATGGATATTATATCGTCGACTTACAAGTAAAGAGCGCCAAGTCCAAAAACATGGTTTTGAGATATTGACAAATTTAACTTTCATTGTTGTTTTTTAATTTTTGTAATAATTGTTTTTGGAAAAAACTACCGCAAATTGCAATGACATGTTTGGACATAATAATGTCTCATTTGCAGTTAAATAAAGAAAAATTGAAGTAGCTTAATTCAATTAAATTTGGAAAAAGACATGGACTTAGTTCCTTTTACTTGTAGGCCCACGACGTCGGCTTACAAGTAAAGAGCACTAAGTCAATAAGATAATATAAAAAACAACTATTAAAACCCTTTTATTAATTAAACGTAATGTATAACTATAAAGTATAAAACAAGATATTTACATAAATTTTCAAAAACTAGATTTTTAAAAGAAGGGTTTAGACTTTTTGATTGTTTAACCCGGCGTCTGACACGTGGGGTGTCACAAACCCCAGAGTCCAAATATTACTCCGTAACTATTTTATTTTCGCGCCAAGCGAAGACAGCGCCTCAGTACCTTTCAATCGCTTTTTACTTTGCACAGTGTAGCATGAACGGCAGTATGAATATTGAAGCATTAGAGGCCACGTCCTTTTGAAGTCGTCTGGGGTTTCTGACACCCCACGTGTCATAATAAGTAACATTTATTTTCCTACAACCTAGTTAGTGCCTATTTTCCACCCATTGCCTATGACAATGGTTGAAAAGTGAAAATTAGTTGATTTTACATCTGCTGTCAGAAAATGAGTAAACGTGAAACACATAACCTTAAATTGACAAATTAATATTTTAAGACAATTTTTGCGTCTTTTGGATGTTTAGGTCGTAGAAAAAATAGTATACGGACCTCGACGCAAACTATTTCGGTGGACTTCGAGAGATTTTTTACTCGGCTGCGCCTCATAAAAAAATAAGCACTCTCTTGCACTGAAAACTAGGTTCGCGTACTCGGTGCGTAATATACTATTATCTTCCTGTTTCTCCTATATTTTTCAGTCATATTACGATTACTTAAAGTAATTTATTTTGAACCCTACCTATAATATTTAAAAGTTTATAATTTATGTTATTCATGTAGATCTTTGTTTGGCAATTTTAAACGTTATTTTTTTTAGTTAATAGGAAACAAAAAGGTTTCCTATTTTTTGTTTTTTAAATTTGATTTATTTTTGTTAACCGATTAAAAATAAATATATATATGTATTTAAGATTTTTAAAATTATTTTTAGGTTAATATATTGTATAACTCAAATATTTTACTACATTTTATATAAAATTTATTAAATAAAGCAAAAACGGTCCCATTTATTGTTGGGGTTTATTATACCCCACTTGTAAAACTAATCCACCTGTCAGACGCCGGGTTAAAGAACATTTCCAAAATTAATAATAATTATTATTATTATAATTAATTAGTATTAATTATATGAAACTGCTTACTATGCCAGAACTCAGACAGTTTTCAGAGGCCATCGGCTGTGCCGGCAAAGAAGCATCTCCTAAAGTCAATAATTATAATGAATCATTATTAATGATAAAACACTTCACTGTGCAATACCCCTCAGAAATGCACCGAGACTTTGAACTTAGTGTGAAGGCTTCAAATTTAGTTTTGAAATATTATCTGATAATAAAAATACCAATGCAAATGAAAATTAAATTATTACCTACACATCGAAAGTACACGTAAAAAGCATTGTCATTTTACAGGTAAAGTTGTGTTTATCTGTTCTGTCTCTATTCCATCAACTTTAACATAGCAAAATTTGAATGCGTTTGTCAGTACAATAAATAACGCAATATTGTATCATATAAATGATTCAAGCAATCATATTTTTATAAATTAACTCTTTTTAGAAAGTCGCTTAATGCAGAAACATTTGAAATAGTCTACAAGTAAAACGCACTAAGTGCACTAAGTGACTTAGTGCCTATTGCCAGATAAAATTTTAATCAAAATCAAATTGGTGCATTTTGTATAGTGAGTAACTCCCTTGGCAGTCCACCTAGAAGTTAGTTCGGTTTACCTATACATAAATCATCAAAAATTAATTACAGTGCCATTAAAATCCCATTTATGCAAAAAAGTGACTTAGTGCCTTTTACTTGTAAGCCGACGATATTATCCATTGGATGCTATACATACGTCATACACAATTACAATATGAACGCAATATTAAATTACTTATTTTTTTATGTCAGTAGGCCAAATGTGCATAAATCATTGCATATCTTTATGTTTAATATAAATTTATCATTTCTATACAAGCATTAAATACTAAATAATACATAAATTTTTCTTTGCGGAAGTCATGTTAACATGTAACAGCATACTTTGTTGTTTAATTTACTTAGTAGAAAAGGTGAGTGGGTCAGATGACCGATTTGCGATTTTTTTAATGCTCTACTTTTTATTGATCAACGAAAAACACATTTCAGGAAAAACATTTTGCACGGTTCGCAAAAAAGGTCAAATAAAATAAAAAATTGCCCAAGAACTTTGAAAATAAAATTTGATTCCTGGCCCTTTCCTTAAATAGGAAAAACAAAAATTAAAAAATTTCAAAGACAAAATTTTTTTTTATCGCACTTTTTTGTTTTGAGTATTATAAAATAGATACACGCTGATTTATAATTTTTCCAATTCACCAATATTTGCTACAGTTTACTTTTTTCTGTTTAAACTTTTTACCTGTAACTCAAAAATTAAATTTTAAATAATATCTAACAAATAGGACCCCCTTGGGGGGCCTTAAAGAGGACGAAAGCCTAAATTTTTAAATTTTCCTGGGTTTATCTTGTATGCTCTATTTATATACCAATATAAGCTATTCTAGTAGTATATTAAATATTTTTTTTAAATAGGGGGGTTTGGGGGGTCTCGAGCCAATTTTCAGATTTTTTTTAGAATTTTAATGTACAAAAAATATTATAATATAATAAATATTTTCTAGATATTGTAAAAGAGTGTTTAAAATGTCGGTTTGGGCGTTAATTATTATATAATATATATTATTATATATTATATTATATATTATTATTATTATTATATATTAATATAAAAAGATATATGATAATATTATTATGTACGCGTACGTGCCAAATTTGGTTTATATTTCTCCTGAAAGTTGTTAAAGAAGTCTCTTATAAGAGACTTACTATATCTAATAATTATACATACATAATTATGTAAATAATATTTCTATAATACATTATGCCTAAAACTTTAAAATCTCTACTTTCGGCTTAAAGAAGAGATATCAGACGATCGGAAGAAAAAGAAAAAACATTTTAAAACTTACTTTACAAATCAATTTTTTTAAAGGTTTGAAGGGATTTTTTAATTCCAGAGGAAAGGCAATAAATTAAAAGCAAATAAAGTAATGAAGGGAAATTATATTTTGTATTAAACAAAATTACAATTAAAAAATCCCTAAAATTTTTTGAGTTACAGGTAAAATGTTTAAGCAGAAAAAAGTAAACTGTAGCAAATATTGGTGAATTGGGAAAATTATAAATCAGCGTGTATCTATTTTATAATACTCAAAACAAAAAAGTGCGATAAAAAAAAATTTGTCGTTGAAATTTTTTAATTTTTGCTTTTCCTATTTAAGGAAAGGGCCAGGAATCAAATTTAATTTTCAAAGTTCTTGGGCAATTTTTTATTTTATTTGACCTTTTTTGCGAACCGTGTTAGACTAACTGTTAGGTATACAACCAGGCTTTCTGTTTTTAATAATTTGTGCACAGATTTTTAGAGATACTAATTCTAAATCTTTGTTAGGCCCTTCTACCTTAAGCCCTAGATCTAGTGTACTTACAGATTTTCCATCAGGCAATATTACGCAATGTCTACAGTGGCATATTTTAGGTGAGAGTCAATTTTAAAAATAGGAGTAATAGAGGACAATTACCTCACTATTGAAATTAAAACTATTATGTATCTTATGAATAGATATAACCGCGCGATAACTTCTAATTGTAACTAAAAAGTTATCTGTTACTGTTTAGTAATGTATAAAGTTTTAAAAGCGTATGAATGTTTACTTGAAAGTAGGATTATGGTAATTTTTATAGCTGCAGCTACGTACCTTTTGGAACATTTTAGTAATTTAACCCTGGTGGTCATTTTATTGGGTAATTACGTAGTAAAGGCAACTTTATTATTCCTATTATGTGAAAAAAAAGTAATATTCTTGGTAAAATTTACCAATCCGTTACCAATAAAAATATATTTAATTGTGCTTAATTAAGAAGGGTTTTAACTTTAAAAACTTGTTTTTATTTAATTTTATTGTTATTTAGTTTTATTTCCTCTTCTTTTGTGGAAGAATAAAAATATGAAATCCTATTGACCTTTAGATAGACAGAAGGAAGAATGGACATACTGTAATAGGGTGCTGGTCCCAATTATAGCCAAAAATATTAATTATCTAAGGCATTAATTTAGAACCACACACTATTATTTGGAGGCGTATCAAATACAAATAGCTGTATAGTTGCTATTTGGGTAGCGTGCCACCAGTAATAATATTACATAATATTATCACAAAATCATATATCATATGATAACAAATGTTAATATAATAATCTAATTACTATTTAATACTTATCTGACTTTCTTATATGTTTCTTCGATGTCTTCATATATCACTAACTTTATATAGAAATGTGAAAGGTAAAAAAACTTCAAATATATTTTAAATTAATTAAAATATATCTTGCCAATAAAACAAAAGGATTAAACAACAATTAAAAGAATTTAATGAAAAGTAAAAAACAAATTAAAAACAACAAAATATTTTAATTTGAAATGAAAAAAAATTATGAATAAATAGCATCTTTACCCTTCAGATATCTATACGCGCGACTCTAAATTTTACTTTAAATTTTCACATATTTCGTTAATTGTACAACTTCCCTAAGACCCAACTTTACTAGACGACTACATATTTCCGAAATCCCATTTTTGACCATAACATAAAAACAGGCAAAGATTTCCCTTCTCAGAGATGCCGATATACCAGTCATAAAACTATTAACGAAAATATCTGAGGAGTTTTCTGCCAAAAAGTTTTATTATTATAAAAATAATATTAATTGAAAAATTACTTTAAATCACTGAAAATGAATTTAAATTTAATTAAGAGAAATGATTAAAAAAACTACTTCTACTTATTGATTGATATTGATTTTCATGACATTGCTTCGAAGTAGAAAAAACCATTTTTACAAACAATCCCTAACTATTGCCAGTATCTAAAACAACATCATTAAAGATATTCCCATATTTATTAATTAAGAAAACCGAATTAACCAATTAATTAGGCTAATAAAAATGTACACCCTTTTTATGTAAACGCCTCAATTACACAAAATGCAAGCTTCCCAAATACTAATAATATTAGCATCTGTAAAAATAAACAGCAAACCACCCGTTAAGAACAATGCTATGTCACGTTCAATAACCATACAAATAAAAATATAAATACTCAATATATACAGGGTGACCACTCTGTTACAATACTCCCCCCTTTTAAAAAAATCAGATTAATTTGAACAAAACTTTAAATTAATTGATTTAGATACTATTTATACAAAACAAAATGGCAATATAAATCTTCTGAAATTGACATCATCTTCTTCTTTCTTCTATAATCTTCACTCCTAACTCCGATACTCAGACAATCCAACACTAATTCTTCTTGAGACCTACTAAATCAGTCTCTTATAATAAAAACCCATATTCAAATTAATGAACTACTTTAGAACCTACTCAATTCAATCCCAAGTAGCACAAAAATCTAAAGTGATTAATATTATTCTTCTCTATTAGCGTTACCATCATCTACAAAATGAATATGGAAAACAACCAAAACAAAAGAAAAAGAAACAAAACTGTAACAAAAAAAAAATTAAAACGTTCAAACTAAATTTTATATCCCCAGTTTTCACGAGAAAACGGGAAAATATCAATTGCCTGTCAAGAATCGGTGTATCAGTGTAACTTCAGTACAACTCCATAATAACTTCAAAATCCTAGAAAAACTTTTAACTTTACCCAACCTTTAAGGTAACTTCAGCAAGCTTAAAATTTAACTACTAACTTTTTCTGATCACATTGTCAGCACTTCCACAAACTCCTGAAGTTTGGATACAACCAACAACCTTAACTTGACAAAAACTTCTCGTTATACAAATATCTTTTCTCAACACAGAATCATTATTGACAAACCATACCTAAAACTCATAAAAAACATTAGAAACAAAGCATTACTATTTATACCTAAAATTTAATTAATTCGTTAATAAACACAAAACTTTCTCCTAATAAAAAACACATATGTATACACACAAAATACTAAGTTACTACCTGTAACGTTTACCTTAAGTTTCGTTATGTAATTTAAACTTTATTTATAAAATATTCGATTCTATTATTAAAATTGTTTTATTATCATAAAACTCTATCCTAAATAATATCTTAAAAACAAAACTTCAAAAAAAAATGTCAAAAATACTTCAAAAAACTTCAGCTAAAATTCGATTCAACTTTGTGTTTGTGTTCGTGAGGTACCTCTTACTAAATATAACTAATTTACTAGTACTCTAATTAATTAATTAATTTTTAACACAATTCTTAATTATTCTTATATTTATTTACATATCTTCCAACTAGCCTTCTTTGTGAATTTTACCTAAATAACTGAAACCGCTACTATTCATGAGTTGTTATTACGTAGATCTCAATTATTATATTAATTTACGGTGTTAAAACAATTAAACATATTCTGATTAGTAACAGAATTGTATATTCTACCAAAAGCATTACTTTTATCCATTTTTACTCAATAGAAAAAAACAAAGTTGCTTAATTACGCAGATACTCAACAAAATGATTACCAGGGTTATATTACAAAAATGATTTAAAATGTGCATTACTGTCGCCATAAAAAAAAACATAATCCTACTTTAAAGTAACCATTTCTATTTGGTTATAATATAGGTAACAACTACAATTTTAAAACTTTATACATTACGAAACAGTAAAAAATAACTACCACACAATTATGTGGATACGTAGTAACTGTTTTGTAACGAGATCGTTCTGTACTAAGTTACAAACATGTAACAAGATATTAATTATTACCCTTATTATTATTCCATATTACAATTATAACTGTAACTAGTCTTAATTTGTTTTAATTCTGATAATGATTACGTAACGAAAACCAAAAATACTAGTTAGATTAATTACTCATTTTTAATTGCCTAATTATTTACTCATTCGTTTATTTATCATACTCAATATTTACCAATTTATTTATCAATTTATTTTATTTCACTTATTTTACCTTATTTCTCTTATTTATCTACTCATAGCTTTATGTACTTATTCTTTTACTTAATATACTGGTATATACTTTTTAATTCCAAAAATACTTCTATGGTATACCATACTAACACTTTTAGCTTCTGCTAAAAATTTTCTTTCGACTATATAATATAAACAAAAATCTAATTTTAAAATTCCTAATTTGCTTAACTTTTGAAGCAAATGTATAAAAATATACCTATAACTCAATAAAACCGCTTTTATAACTAGACTTTTTTTATAATTCATTTCGAAATCTCTAAAAACTTTAAATACTTCCTACTATATAAACCAATAAAACTAATCAAATTATTACATTAATACATCATTCTGAAAAATTAACAAATATTTATTACGATATTTTCCACTCAAAACTTTTCAAAAGAAAACGTGTTTGTAACACTACAAATGATATAAGCTATACTTGATTAGTCCATATCTTATGGTTGTTAATCAGTTTAAAAATATAGCTACAATCTTTCATTTAGACTTCTAGGTTCAAATATTATTGCAAAATACTTTCATTGATAAATTAGTCTGTTTTAAACAGAGGTTTCAGCTTCAAACCTTAAAAATTAAATCAATTCCTATTTTTCTAACTGAAATTTATGTAGATTACAAACTTTTCAAAAAACATAACTCAATAATACTTAAAAAAAAAATAACTTGCTAACCCAAGAACTCATATACTCAAAATTTATTATTACCAAACTAAACGTTTCTTATTGCCCTTCTTATTCTTATTACGATAATGAAAAAATGTAATTTTATAAAAAAAAACTCGTAAAAAATCAAAAATAAACAAAATTATGTGCAAAAAAATGAATTTTAATTTTTATAATATCAATTTAGGCTTTTCTTAAAAAAAACTGAGAGTAATTTTTTAACAAACAAAATTTTCAAAATACTTAAAACTTTTAAAAATAGTCAGTTATTGATAGCATCTTCAAAAAAAAACGACAACTTTTTTTTAAAACAAGAAATTACGCATTTTAATGCGCAAAACAATAAAATTTTGCATTAGCATTCACAGACTTTTATTCAACCAATCATACGCACATTTATTCTCGGTGGCCACCTTAACATACAGACATAAAACATAACATATGCAATAATTATTACTTAACATTTGAGTACTATCGATACCTGCAAAAATAACTTCAAAAAACATTTATTTATATTTTAAAAATAAAACAAACGTTAAAAACTAATAATTTCTTGGAAAATATATTTAACTGTAACTTATGCCAATTTTAAGCCTTGTTATAACTAAATTTCTTCATAACTGCAAATATTAAAACTGTATTTCAAAACTACTCTCTGCACATAAACTTTTAAAAACAAATTCAACATAATTATGTTTATTAAAATTAAACAAAACTTCAGTGTCAAAAAAAAATATATAAATATTTAAAAAAAAAACAAATGGCCTTTTTATCTAAAAAAAATCTTAGCGAGTTGTCATGACAATTATACATAAAAATAGATCAGAAAATTAACTTTCAAAAATTATTCAATAATATTTACGCTAAACGTTAAAATAAGCTTTTTTAAGCTTAATGACGATAAAACTATTTTTAACATGAAATTATGCTTTTCTCATTTGTAAAATATTAATACGTCTATTATCTTAAATTTTCATTATAAATTTTAAAAATACTTTACACAAAATATTGAATTAAAGGGTTAAATGTACAAATTCTTGACCTGCACAAAAAGGTTCACAGCACATGTTTTTACATGTGGGCAGATAGGGCCTAAAATTAGGATTTTGGGGTGAAAAAATACGTAAATACTAGTTTGTATAAACAAAACTTTAAAATAAAGACAATAAATTCAAACAAATAATATTTTCGAAAATAACTTACAAGGAAAACATATTTTCAACAATTTTCTGATCTTTTTTACTAGAAAAATATCGTAATAATACAAAACTACATTTCTACTCATATACAAAAAAAAAATTTCGGTCTAGTTATTATAACTCATTTACCTTTTAAAACAACAGTCAGTACCTAATATAATGTTCATCTCTACCTGAAAATGTACCGCTAACTTCCGGATTTTGCGTAATTATATGTGATTCGTTTTCGGAATTAGTCCCATAATAATCCGACTCAAAATGTACTTGTTGGCTATTTAAATTACTATAAACTGATAATCTTGCTCTAAGCGGATATGAGAAAATCGTAACATTAACATCAACGTCTTTAAAAATATAACAAATCATTTCCTTTACTTTAACCCAATTAAGCTGATCCAAACCACATCCTATTCTTGGCAAACCCAAATATTTAACACTGTTTTTAATTACGTGCTTTTTTAGTTCTAAAAGTGACTTCCACAAAATTTCATATGTCGGCTTTTCGTATGAATACTTTTTCGTTACCAAATAATAAATAAACCTATCGTTATCCTTTAAAATCGCCAAACCGCCTGTACGAACTTTTTGATTTCTTAATTGTTCTAATTTACCAAATTTTGACTTAAATTGAGTTGCAATTCCTTTATTCATATCTAAATCTTCTGAAACACAGTGAGCGAGAGAAACATTTTCCGGGCACAAAAATATGTCTTGGTACTTTTCCTTAATTTTGTAATCGTCCGCTTTGTAATTAATTGATTTAAAATATTCGTAATTATCCTGATCTCTAATTTCGGTACCCTTTATGGTATTATCATATTTATAATTGTAAAAACCCAAATTTCCTACCGGATTGTGCCTTTGAAATTTCCGACTATCATAAAAATTATTGTACCTATTGAGTGTTTGATTATACCTAGGTTTAAAATTATAATTACTATTAATATTAAAACCGTTTCTATCATTATTACTATTATTACCGCAAAATTCATTATTATTATTATAATTTATTTCATTTTGTAAAACAGATATTTTGAGATTATCCTGAAATTCTATAAATTGATCGTGAAAAGTTTGTTTAATTAATCTAGTTCTAATTTCTAGTATATTCTCCCCAGCTTGCAATGCTTCATCGACGCTAAAAAATTTACCGCTACTAAGTATTTCATTAGCTAAAACTGTGTCTATACCTTCAAAAAACTGATCTAAGATAAGACGATTATAAACTGTTTGCTCATTAGGACTCAATTTATCTGAAAACATTTTGTTTGCTAATATTTTTAAACGAATTACAAAATTTGCTAACGGTTCATCATTTAAACGTATACAAGTAGACAGTTCATTTTTAATATCAAAAAAATTAACCTTTTTCGTAAAAATTCTACTAAAAAACTGTTTTAAATCCACCAAATTAGTGGGGCGTTCATTTTCTCGTAAAGCGTGAAAATAAACCAATGCCTGACCTCTTAATTTCAAAATAATTAAATCTATTGTCTCTTGCTCCGTCAAACTATTATTTTTAGCAACAATATCTATGGCAGTAAAAAATAATGAAAAATCGGGACCACCTGAAAAATTTTCTACTAAGTCAAAGGAAAAATTGCTCTTTTTCACTTGAGTCATCTTTTTGCAACATTCGCAACACATTTTGTTAAAAAAAATAAATAAATTTACCTTGAGAAAAATCAAATATTTCTAGTCCACAAAAAAAAATTAAAAAAAAAACGACCGCAAAGGAAATCGCTAAAAAAAAACTCAATTTTAAAATCCGCACAAAATAAAAACTTATATCTTAGACTTATAAATATATTCTAACTTTTACGTAAAACTAACGAATCGGTTACCAAAAAAAACAGAAATATGTGAAAACTGAAAATTCCTCATTAAAACGCAAAAAAACTATAAAAACGTAAAAAAAATAAAACCCAGCGTTATTTAACGCGTTTCCGCTGTCCACCAATTTGTAATAGGGTGCTGGTCCCAATTATAGCCAAAAATATTAATTATCTAAGGCATTAATTTAGAACCACACACTATTATTTGGAGGCGTATCAAATACAAATAGCTGTATAGTTGCTATTTGGGTAGCGTGCCACCAGTAATAATATTACATAATATTATCACAAAATCATATATCATATGATAACAAATGTTAATATAATAATCTAATTACTATTTAATACTTATCTGACTTTCTTATATGTTTCTTCGATGTCTTCATATATCACTAACTTTATATAGAAATGTGAAAGGTAAAAAAACTTCAAATATATTTTAAATTAATTAAAATATATCTTGCCAATAAAACAAAAGGATTAAACAACAATTAAAAGAATTTAATGAAAAGTAAAAAACAAATTAAAAACAACAAAATATTTTAATTTGAAATGAAAAAAAATTATGAATAAATAGCATCTTTACCCTTCAGATATCTATACGCGCGACTCTAAATTTTACTTTAAATTTTCACATATTACGTTAATTGTACAACTTCCCTAAGACCCAACTTTACTAGACGACTACATATTTCCGAAATCCCATTTTTGACCATAACATAAAAACAGGCAAAGATTTCCCTTCTCAGAGATGCCGATATACCAGTCATAAAACTATTAACGAAAATATCTGAGGAGTTTTCTGCCAAAAAGTTTTATTATTATAAAAATAATATTAATTGAAAAATTACTTTAAATCACTGAAAATGAATTTAAATTTAATTAAGAGAAATGATTAAAAAAACTACTTCTACTTATTGATTGATATTGATTTTCATGACATTGCTTCGAAGTAGAAAAAACCATTTTTACAAACAATCCCTAACTATTGCCAGTATCTAAAACAACATCATTAAAGATATTCCCATATTTATTAATTAAGAAAACCGAATTAACCAATTAATTAGGCTAATAAAAATGTACACCCTTTTTATGTAAACGCCTCAATTACACAAAATGCAAGCTTCCCAAATACTAATAATATTAGCATCTGTAAAAATAAACAGCAAACCACCCGTTAAGAACAATGCTATGTCACGTTCAATAACCATACAAATAAAAATATAAATACTCAATATATACAGGGTGACCACTCTGTTACAATACAAATACAAATTCATTGTAGAAAGTTCTGAAGAATTATATACACGATAAAAATAAATTACATTAAATTACATATTCCGTAAATGGTAATATGTTGCCATAGACCGGAATGGTAAAAATTACATAGTACGTAATGGTAATGTTTTGCATAGACCGGAACAGTAAAAATTACATAGTCCATAATGGTAATATTTTGCATAGACCGGAACGTTAAAAATTACATAGTCCAGAATGGTAATATTTTGCATAGACCGGAACGCTAAAAATTACATAATCCAGAATGGTTTGGACTTGAAATTTGAGAAAAAAATATTTACTACTTAGAAAATGTTTGTTCCAAATAACAAGTCTCTGTGTCAAAGCTTTTTTGAAATATCGTAGCGTGAAGTTCATTTGGTTAAATAAACCAAACGATTTGCACCCTTAGTATGAATATAAACTGCTTACATCTTTCTTTAATGGTCTATTGGTTGACAAAGATCGTAATTTATAATGAACGTAAATTTTAGACCACAAATAAAGCATTTAAATATCGTACATAAATAATATTTACCTTTTTTTACACTTTTAACACTTTAACCTGGCAGCGTGCGTCGCTATCTCTCTAACAACAACAATATTAAACGGTCCATCTCATGATGCGACGCCTCTTGGTTATTGTCCAAAGCGCACGCGCATCTTAAAATAACATAGCCCGACATTGTAAAATCATGTAAAAATATGTAAATCAATGTAAATATATTTTTTTACATTATTTTACATTCTTTTACATTATTTTACATTCTTTTACATTCTTTTACATTATGTTACATTATTTTACATTCTTTTACATTCTTTTACATTATTTTACATTATTTTACATTATTTTACATAAATTTATGAATTATGCATAGTCCAGAATAGTAAATTTACTATTCCGTACTATGTAAATTCATGTATTTTTACATTATTTTACATGCAGTTTTTACAGTGTACATTTCCGAAATTATATCTTTATCGAGATCTTTATAAGGTTAATTTGGGTGACTATTTTTTTCAATTATAATATCGGTTTCAACCAATAAAAAACAAGACATAAGTTTTCTAGTTCTTTGATATAACAAGCTTATAATGTAATATTATAACAAAATATCAACTAAAATGCAAAATTAAGGCAATTTTTATGTCTTATTAGCTTATTTTTATTCAATAAAATTTAACGAATTTAATTTTTTTTATTCCAAAAATTAGAAATATCAAACATGAATTTATTATGTCAAAATAAATTAACATCAAATTAATTATTATTAATTAATAATTTAAATTACTTTTGAAGGTTTAAATTGTTAAAAAATTGTTTCAAAAAATAGTCCTGCAAATACGCCTCCAGATTCGGTATATTACATATGAATATTTTATTCACTTTTCTCTCCCCTAAAGTAACAAAACTGCAAGACTACAAATAAAAGTATGTGACCCGCTTATACGTGGTAAACGGTGCATCCTATAGGCTAATTCATTTAAAAGTAATAGTAACTTATGCTTAAAACGGCCTCCCGCTTTACGCTTTCTTACCCGCAATGCCTATACTTGGTCTACCCTCTTACGTTCCGTTCCCCGCGCGGCCCATACTTTCAATATGACTCACTGTCACGTACAAACGGAACACGGCTGTAACTAGGGGAGAGGGCAGGGGGGTAATCCCCCCCTTCCTTGGCCTTGGTTTAAGCCCCCTTCCTGGTATTTTTTAAGTCACCTACCTTTGGGCGCCAGTTTTTTTTTGCAGGGGCGCCAAGTTTGGTAGAAACCGTCAGGGACAAAGCTTTTTTAATTTAATTTTTTGGGCGCCAAGTCTTTTTTGTAGGGGCGCGAAGTTTTGGTTAAAACCGTCCGCTTTTTTTTTGAGGGTGCTACCCTGGGGGCTGAGCGCCCCCGTAAAATTTTTTCTGGTTACGGCCCTGAAACGGATCATACTTTATAGGATATGTTAAAATGTCAAGTAGGCTAAGTGTTCCTATTTGTATTTGTGGTTTTGAGTCCAGGGCAGAGACGACTGAATGAAATACCAAATATTCTCAAAGTTTTCATATTCTCTATTCTTCAAATGGAAATATTTCATTTTAAGGGACAATTATTATCAGGGATATAATTCCATTAAATAATTAATTTTGTACCTAGTAGTAGTAGTAGTAGTAGTAAATTTTTGGGTTGGCCAAAGCCGGACAACTAGGCCATTTCTGGCCCTTTTTATCACCCCAGGCAATCCCAGCCATTTTTGAGTCCTCCTTGAATCTGCCCGATCTTTCAATAAAGGTCAGGATATTGGCTCAGGGGAGATCTCTTAGTTCCTCTTGGTTGAGTCTTTGAGTTTCAAAGACCTAATTCTTGTTAGCTTTTTGATCATTCGTATGTACTTTTAAAAGCGAAATTCAAAATATTATTTTAGTTTGTTAAACTGGTATCTTGACAAAGAATTAAGTTAAATTTATGCAAGTACTAAAAGTTTATTATGTACTTTTGATATTTAAAAATTTTCTCATGCGAAATAATTCTCTCTTAGGTCCATAATAAGAATTATGACTAAAGGTCATTATAGATAATAACTGACTAAGAGACAAACAAAGAAGAATTTACGTGAATCAGATCTAGTTTATAATAAACTGTTTATACCTTAAAGTACAAAGAGGTTCGTTATCTATACATGTAAAATAGGTACTCATAAATGTTATATGAAGCAACTATAAAGAGCGTATCGCCACCGCGTATCGGCGCGCCGTTGCTACATCAAAATTGTTATAGTTTGTGTAAAGATTCAAGTCGCTTGCAAAACAACTTTATACTACGATATTTTAAGAACGCTTTGACCTAGAGACTTAAAATAAAAAAAAAATCTACTATTTGGAAAATCCAGGGTTCCAAATTTTAAGTCTCTGGGTTAAAGCGTTTTTGAAATATCGTGGTGTAAAGTTGTTTTGCAAGCGACTTGGATCTTTACACGAACTATACATTTACATTTTCCAAATTCCAAATTTCAAGTCTCTGGGTTAAAGCTTTTTTAAAATATCGTGGTGTAAAGTTGTTTTGCAAGCGACTTGGGTCCTAACACGAACTATACATTTACTTTTTCTTCTTTATTTAATCTTTTAAAAAAATATTATTCTTTATTTAATCCATTAAAAAGATATTATTCTTTATTAAGGTGACGTTTGCGAGCGATATTTTTTCGAGTTTTAACGTTTTTCTATAAATTTTCTTTATTTATGCTTTGTTTTTTAGGAAATTTTGGCATTTTTTTAATCATATAAGACCAATAGCTAAAAAGAGACCACATAAGATAGGCTTTACATTTTAATTTACACAGCCAGGGTATCAAAATGGCGAAGTATTTATGTTGGTTGCCTATATTTCGCATTCTCGATATATAGCTGCTATCTCTCTCTTAAGCCCGTTATAGGTGACAGATTTATGTGGCTGCGGCGCGTGACAGATTCCCCGTTTCCCCTTACTCCACTAGTCAAGGTTATTTGCAAGGACAGTATAAGGCTTCTTTATTATAACAAAAACTGAAAAATAAGACCCTTTTTCACGAGTACACAAATGTTTATAAGTTGCGAACAACAAAACGATGAGTCTGCTCTTAAATCATGTTCGAAATTATTTGGTTGGATGAGCTAGAGGAAGTATAGTTTTTCAAGCAAATAAATCAGACCATTTTTTCCTTATGTTAAGCGTTAAGCTACGTTGTCTTTTGTAGACTATTAAAATAAGAATACCTTGAAGAGAATATTGTAGTAACAAACAAATGGTTATTTATAATACAGAGATTTTTTTCGCCGTTTTGCTTTCCCGTTAATCGATTTTAAGCAAAAAAAAAATTTTTTCGGTCGATCGATTGGTCGTTCGGACGGTCGCGACCGACCGTTTGACCGATCGGTCAAACGGTCAGTCGCGGTTTGTGTTCTATGGTCGGTCGGACAGTCGGTCGGACGGTCGGTCGGTAGTTGGGTCCGTCGGTCGGTGGGTCGTCCAGTTCTCCAAGGACTAAAACTATCGATAGGTCTCAAGTATTTTTGTGTGCTGAAACCGAATTTTCAATTTAAAAAACTTTCTACCGCGTAAATTTCGAGTAAATTCCGGTTCTTATAATTACATAGTCCAGAATGGTAATATTTTGCCTATACCAGAACGCTAAAAATTACATAGTCCAGAATGGTAATATTTTGCATAGACATAAAATAAAATGATCAGCTTGAACGATTTTTTTATATTTGCCTACAACACTTATGGTGTGTTTATTAATTTAAAAAAAAATTAACACAGTCATGTTAAAAGTGGTTTTAAAACAACTTAAACACTACGATATTTCAAGAACGCTTTGACATGGAGACTTGAAATTTGAAAAAAAAAATTACTACTTAGAAAATGTTTGTTCCAAATTACAAGTCTCTGTGTCAAAGCTTTTTTAAAATATCGTAGCGTAAAGTTCATTTGGTTTAAAAAACCAAACGATTTGCACCCTTAATACGAGTATAAACTGCTTACATATTTCTTTAAAGATCTATTGGTTGATAAAGATCGTAATTTATAATGGACGTAAATTTTAGGCCACAAATAAAGCATTTAAATATCGTACATAAATAATATTTACCTTTTTTTACACTTTTAACACTTTAACCTAGCAGCATGCGTCTCTAACAATAACAATATTATGATGCGACGCCTTCTTGGTTAATGTCCAAAGCGCACGCGCGTCTTAAAATAACATAGCCCGACATTGTAAAATCATGTAAAAATATGTAAATCAATGTAAATATATTTTTTTACATTATTTTACATTCTTTTACATTATTTTACATTCTTTTACATTCTTTTACATTATTTTACATTGTTTTACATAAATTCATGAATTATGCATAGTCCAGAATAGTAAATTTATTATTCCGTACTGTGTAAATTCATGTATTTTTACATTATTTTACATGCAGTTTTTACAGTGTGTGGACAGTTTAATTTCCGCGGTTATTTCAAGGTTTATACGTTTGAAATAAATATCATAGATGTCATTTAAAATACGTATGTACCTTATGCAGTGTTAATTCTTGTTAGTTGAAATTTGTATTGTTAATGACTTATTGGTTGTTTACTACGTGCTAAAGTAAATATTTCGGATTTTGGTAATTTGGATTCAATTAAGTAGAATTTAAATCTTAACAAATTATATAATATATCATATTTTAATATACACGAACGTGTTGTGATGTGTTACCTTTAATTTTTCTATAAAATTTATATTTTTAGTTTAATGGGCCACTTAACCTAAAATTGTAACATGGGGCATATTTGGAAAGCATCCTTTTTTGTGGAAATTTTCATTTCGCACTACAACCGACAAAAATATTAGGAAGAGATTAATTTTTAAAGTTATTCAAACCATTAAAGTTAAAAGGGACAGCTAGAACTTCTGCAATGATTGAATTTTCTATCTGCTTAAAGAAGTATAACTTACATAAGTAAGACAACTTACATACATTAATAAGTTTCTATAAGTATAGTTTAGTTTCAAATAATAGTTTATAAACGTTTTGTGTTCGTTACAACTCTGACTATTTTTTGTATAAACAATACCCTTTGATGTGTCCACATGCACACCCACTTGGGACAGCTGTGAACGAATATACCTTTATTTTTAATGCTCTTAATAAAATGTAAAAAAATAAAAAAAAATAAAAAATAAGTTTTTTTTTTAAATATCTTACTTTAATAAACGAAAAAGTTTGAAAAAAATAATTGAAAAAATATTTAAAAAAAAATCAATTTTTTTTCATTTTCTTTATGCAAAAATCGAAGAAAAAGCTTTTTTTGAGAATGATAGTTTTTTCATTTGTTAAAAAAGTTTAACCCCCATAACTTTTTTGTTTTTGTGGGGATTACTTTAAAAAACAATAGGGATCTTCCCCTCATATAACTTGATTTTTTCTGAAATTTTCTAGTTTAGTTTAGTTTATTTATTTGAAGTTATTACAGTGTCGTGGGGAGCCCCGAATAAGCTCTAGGCTTGTGGTAGGGGCTCTTTACTAATTTTGATAACAATAAAAAGACAAAATGGAATTTGGACAGTCTTCACAGTAAATTTTGAGAAATCGTCAAGCTCTTTGGTGTTTTCCAAGGTGTTTTCTTACAATTCCTTACTCTGTAGATTAGGATCAAATCATTCTTGTAATTTTTCAGATCATTTACCATTATTTAACTTGAATTACTAAAAATTTAGATTTTATACCAAAAGATATAAATTATAGTTGACACATAAATGTCATAATAGTCGGTCGGATAATTCGTTATTGAGTTATCGTGAAACCATAAAATATGACATCGAACAGACATTGGAAACACATTTGTTTCCAATAATTTTTTGTCTAGAAAGTTTTTTGGCGATTTTGGGAAATTCTAAACTACCGTATAAGGGAACGTTCAAATATTACGTAACGCTCCTAGGTAGGGTGGGAGTCATTTTGGAGTGTTACGCCCATGTTAATGGTATAGGAAAATAGCGTTACAGGGGGGGGGGGGGGGCGCGGGTCCAAAATGATCAAAAATTTGGATTACGTAATAACGTTCCCTAATAAGTATTATAGCGCTAGAATACATAGTGCTATTCTAGCGCTACGCGCGGTGTTTCGAAAATACGTGCTGCTCTCCCATTAGGTGATAGGTGAAACCACCATTTTAATCAGTAGATTCTATAAAATGATTTGCACACTTGAGTCTAGTAAATTCAAAATCTTAAAATTACTAAAAAAATTGGTATGCGGCGCTAAATATGGGTTGCAAAATTTTAAGAGGTTTTCCTTGCTATTTGAAATTTTATAAAATGCCGTGTGTTTTTTTTAACCTGAAACTTCCAAATATCTTTAATACCATGCATTTTAGAAAAAAAGATGTCAGACAAAAGTTGTTTATTTTAATGAAGGAAACAAAATGGCGTATTTATTTTTTACGGATATTTACGTTTTCAAGGTCATTTCAAGGTCAACTTTGTTTTTTTAAATGGAAGCATATATTTTTTTACTGTTGTTTAATTCTCCCTAAAAAATTAAAATCTTTTTTAAAAAGATTTTTTTGATCGGACTTTTATTTGCGGAGATAACACAGCCACACAAAATCAAAAAAGTTGCATCTCCGACGAACGACTAGTCAATTCCTATATATTTTGAGCCGCTGAATCCGAATCAGCTCTCATTTTTAACATAACCACAAAAAACATATCATATCATTGCGAAAAGTATGTTTTTTGAGGTTATGTTGAAAATGGGAGCTAACTTTCAAATTGCAACCTCAGATTCGGATTCAGCGGCTCAAAATACATAGGAATTGACTAGTCAAGTCCGTCAGAGATCCAACTTTTTTAATTTTGTGTGGCTGTGTTATCTCTGCAACTAAAAGTCCGATCAAAAAAAGCTTTTTACAAAAGATTTTAATTTTTTGGGGAGAATTAAACAACAGTAAAAAAATATATGCTTCCATTTAAAAAAACAAAGTTGACCTTAAAATGACCTTGAAAACGTAAATGTCCGTAAAAAATAAATACGCCATTTTGTTTCCTCCATTAAAATAAACAACTTTTGTCTGACATCTTTTTTTCTAAAATGCATGGTATTAGAAATATTTGAAAGTTTCAGGACAAAAAAAAACACCCGGTATATATTTTTTTTTATTCTGAGGTAAATTTTAGGACATGAGAAATCTTTAGATTTCGCCTGCGGGGCTAATTATTATGTGTTGAGTAGGGAATTCCAATCCCGGGACCAGCGAACATGACGCGTCATGACGGTGGGTGTACCATTTAAAAGAATAACCCTGTATATATATATATATAATGAGAGGTAATATTAAAAAAAATTACAGTATTAATGGATTTTATAAAACAATTCGAATATAAATTATCTGGGAAATGTTAAACCTTGGGATTTCTAACAAATTTTGCCTGCGGCGCGAAATATTGTGTTTGAATTATCTGGGGCATGTGAAACTTTAGGATTTTTAAAAATTTCGCTTGGACATTCAAAAAGTGATGCCACTGTATATTACCCCCTCCCACAGGCACAAAGTCTGGCTACGCTCTTATTGTTGATTTGGCAATAACTCTTTATTAATACTGTTGTAAAGCCTATAGGACTTGCCCCACCCCCCTATTAAAAATCTTGCGGGCGCCCATGTATAATGGTATACTATTGAGTAAATATATCTAATAAGTTTCCTCCAGGTAAGACAAAGTGAAGAAAAGTGACACTGAGTTACATAAATAGAAGTCGATAACTTATGCCGTTAAGAAGTTAGATGTACTGTACCGTAAAAAAATAACTGTGTTTAATGATGCACTATCGAGTAAGAACATCTTAATAGTATATTAAAGTACTAGTTTCATAACATACGTTTTTAGCGCACGAGTACAAGTTTAGAAAACAAGCCGCTTGCGGCGAGATTTCTAAAGTACTAGTGCTCTAAAATCGTGCTATGAAACGAGTGCTTAATACAATTTTTTCTATTTTGCTCTAAAATTTATAAAACTTACATTTAAATTGATGACTGATTTACGGATTATGGTTTTGGGTTGGCATTACAGTTTACACTATGTTTAAAATTCTAAGAACAAATCATATTTTGATATATTTTACAGTCATCTCTTCTTTTTTTACTGCAATTAACCAGTCCACAATTTTAAAACGGTAAAAAATAACCCAAACAAAAAATTTTGTAAAAAATTAAACTTTAAATCGACATTGACATTTGCACGCAAAACGTCAAGAGATAGGCTTTTGTATGTTGCCAACCCAACAGAAAAAAAAGTAGAGACCTCTTATGGGCCTATAAGAACACGCAAAATGCGTGTTATATGAGCTTATAAGAGACGCAAAATAGAAAAAAGTTTTTATCAATATCTTCTTCTAAACAAGTCAAAATTCCTAAAAAGCATTTCAATCTTATTCGGGGAAACTATTAATAATGAAATGACCGCATGTAAATAATATATCTATAGCATTTCGTGAGCGACACATCATTGGTTTCCCAAGAAATTAACAATGGCATGATTGACTACCTAAAGATTATTAATTGCTATAAAAAAATCAAAATTTTATTTAGATTCAATTTAAGTTTAATAATTTTTAAATTTGCTGAAAAGCAAATGACGATTGGTGTTTTTATGTTCAGAAAATGGATATAGTCCAGTCAAATAACGATAAATTCCGTTGTTAAATTGCAATAATAAGGGCTGATATTTTAAAGTGTAGTAGTGGATAGTAACAGAACACTCCTATTAGTTTTTCACCGGGTGATTTGCGGTGAGTAAGGTTAGTAAGGTTATCTCGCTAAATATGCATCTTACGATAAAAATGCATATAAGCAATTTTAATAAAGAGAAAATTTTCAACGTTTTTTGTTGGGATCATTTTTTTAATATATTAATAACAAACGAGTTATAAATATTCAAAAATGGACATTTTGGGCTGAAATTGTTTTTTTAGATTTTTCAGCCAAATTATTCATCGGAGGATAAAAGTGGTTATGGGCAAACTTGTAGCTCTTGAATTTCTCTATAAATTTTATATATTATGCATTTCCATAAGTATTTTGTTACGATTACAGTGGGCGCTGAAAGTCGAGTTGCGTCCTCTGTAACCATACGAAAGTACCTATAAAAATATATAATATAGGAAACTTATAGAGAATTTCAAGAGCTACAAGTTTGCTCTTTTATTGTCCGATGAATAATTTGGCTGAAAAATGGAAAAAACCAATTTCACCTCCAACCTGACTATTTTAAAATTAACTCGATTGTTAAATATATTAAAAAAATTATCTAAACAAAAATTGAAAATTTTCTTCTTAACAAAATTGGTCATATGTTTTTTTATCTTAAGGTGCATATTAAGCAACTCACCCCTAAAATTCAAGATAGCGGACACCCCTTACGCAAATCACCCGGTGAAAAACTTCTGTTACCATCCACTACTACCCTCTAAAATATCAGCCCGTGTACATTTATTGCAATTTACATTTATTATTTGACTGGAGTAATAAGTATGAATTGAAAATTTACTTAACTCTTACGGGGCACACAGTGGGTACCACGAGTGGTACCAATAAAAAACCGCATTATTTTTGACAGACTAACATCCTTAATCGATTTCCCTACTCAATAATATCCCTACTCTGCAACAACCCTACTCCCTATAAACTGTTTCGAAAGTCGGTTCAAGCCGGTTGTTCCGTCTACTACTAGCCCACACAAGTCTTGAAATTAGCACATGCTTAATTAAGTAAAATAGTACGAGGTTAAACAAACATGTAATGTAATGTAACATCCCTAATCCGCACTATATGGACTAGATTAGCCAGTTGACATAACTCAAAAAAATATTTTTTCTACGATTTAATAGAAAAGTTAACATTTTTACAAAAACAAATGAAGTTTTCTGACCGAAAAATAACCTATTTCTTAGCATTTTACTTTTCTGCTCGTTACCATGACAGCAAGCGCAAAACTGAATTTTGCGCGCTAGATTGTAGGCAACCGGCAAGTCAATCGTAAAACAGCTGCCAACTTGACAGTGTCAAGTATATGCTACGAGATGTTGTGTTCTGCCATTTTTTTAATATAAAATTATTATTTATCTTTAATCAAATCACAATTTCGTGTGCTATATATTTATGTGTTAAATATTTGTTGTTATGAAAGAATTATGGAGAGTTAAAGTGATGGAGGTTTTTCTTCTAAACCACCAGATTTGCAAAAAATTGTAGTGCTACGACGTTGTATTGTAATAAATTTACTGCCTGAAATGTATTTATTTTAGATCGTAGAAAAAACGTTATTTGTATTACGAGCACAACATGTGTTTTCTGCTTTCGCGTGATTGCTGATCTCGGCTAGACTCCTTTTTTTTTCTAAAATTACCGACCGCTGTGTATGTTATGACAAAAAAAATATTATTATCTTCTTTGACGTCCATCTCTGATACCGCTTCTGTTGGCCACTGCAAATTTCCTACGTAGAAGTTTTTAAAATTCCCCGGTATGTATTGTCTTAACTTTTGTAGGTCGTTCATTTGTAAGATATATAAAAAGACCTTTTCAGTATTTATTTCAGAAAGTCACTTGTATTTCACCACTATCACAAACAGATATGAGCCGTTCTCGCTCATAGAATATCGGTCTATATGAATACATGAAAAATGAATGAAAAACTCCATTTTGAAAAAATCCCGAGATGAGCCCTTTTCGAAATTTGGAATTCAAGTAATTTCTAGGGACTTTTTGTTTTAGTTGTTAATATATCCAAACCCAATCTGGCAATTTCAATTTCTCTCAATAAATAGGAAATTAACTATATGAGTCACTTGCGCAGAATTAAAGTCTTATTCCTTTCTCTAAATTACTGAACTGCTCTTGCTCTTGGAGCCTCCAACTTGGAGGAATGTCAACTCAGAGTTGTATTGTATATAAAACGAAATTCTTGTTAGCAAAAATGGCTAATCATAAAATATGTATGATTAAGGAATTATGCTTGTAAATAATTTTACAGGATATTATAAGATAAAAAACTTTTTCGAACAATTTAAAAATAATAATAATGGAATGAGAACAATTTTATCATCACATAAAGAACTTTAAAAGCTGTTTCGCTGCAATATATTGCAGGAGGTAAATGAAATTATATTCTTTTGGTCCAGCATACGGTATTGCTGGTAGGAGTTTAATAAAAATTTTCCTTCGTAGTCCAGCATAAAGCAAAATCAGCATCCCTACAGCCTGTGGATCCTATGCACATTGACTCCATAAGCCGCGACTAGTCTCGGACTAACAAAAGACGAAGATGAAGTAACGTCAGCTTAGTTTTTAATAATATAATATAATATTATAATATCTATAATGATAATAAGAAGCATTTTAATGATACTCTAAGAAAATCTGTTAAAAATCATTAAAATAAAACATTTACCTAGTACTTTTACCTTGATTTGACTAACATATTGCAATATAGTGTAGGAGGTCAATGAAATTTTCCCTGTTTGGTCCAGCATAAGGTAAAACAGCATCCCTGTAGCCTGTCGATCCCCCGCACATTGACTCCACAAGCCGCAACTGGTCTCGGACTAACAAAAGACAAAGATGGTATAACGTCAGCCAAGTGGTCGCGAAGAACCGCATTTATTCGTTAGTCTGTGTTAGCGAGGCCTCGCCATCAAGTGACTGTTGTGTGGTGACTGCACGCCGAGACACCGAGAACTCAACCTCTATCGCATTCCACAGACCTCTCAAATACGTTACAAGTGCTAACCCGTTGAAAAACTTGGATATTTGTGATTTTCGAACAGTGTTTAATTGTGTATTGTGAGAAAAATAACCATTGTGATGTGCATATAGTGCTTTTCGTATGAAAAATTTACTACTTATCAGTTGCGCTGCCCAGTTCTTCGACTGCTAGCAACTAACAACCGGTCTTTGCAGGTGAGACAGTTCAACTGGCCTGTTTTTTGTACTGTTATCAGACGATTACCTTTTTTTAATATTCATCCAGCATGTTCGATTTATCACAGATATTAATGTTTTTCATATATAATCTGGTTTTGCTAAATAACTTTATTTTATATACTTAGCCTACGTGTTCTTTGAGTAGCAAAAAACCTCTACTCTATCTCCAGGTACTTTGTTATTCTTCTTTTGTATTATTGCAAAATACTCTCTAAAGTTGGTTTTATCAGGATAAGGAACCCAATACAGAGGATAAACTGCCCACAAATTGTATATTCCCGTTATTGAAGATTCACCTGTTGCCTAATATGAAAATACCAATGCAATAAATTCTGCATAAACCTTAATTAAGGGCAATTTTCTTTTGTTACGATATTTATGCAAATATATATAACATCCACTGCTTTTTATGACAATGAAAGAGAACACAACCAGAAATATATTTTTGGTAGTTGGTAGATTTTAAAAATTAAGTAAATAAAAGTCTATTTATTTTCTTTTTGAAGTTTAGATTATATACAGTGCTGAATGGAAGTCTGCTTTAATTTAACCTTTTTAGTGAACAATTTTTAGTTTAAATTAATTTAGTAGCAAAAGTTAAAAATGTTTTTTATTGTAAAAACAAGTAAACAACTGATATGCGAATTATTGTCATTGTCTGTTGCTTGTGATTGGAAACAAAGCAAATGGCAACCGCTATAGCCTCTGAGCGTTAATGAATTCGGCGAGGGGTTTATTTATTGGACAATCCTTGTACACCTATCCAACAATCTTCTACGGTCCTTGACAATTCCTTCTTCTGTAATCATCTAAAATCCTCCTCAATCCTTCACAATCATCTACAATACTCCACAATCATCTGAAATCTTTCCACAATCTTTAACAATCTTCATTACAATTTAGTACAATCTTTTACAATATTTTTGACAATTTTCCACAATCCTTTGATTTTCACAATCCTTGTACACTTTTTTTTCGATAAATAAACCCCTCGGAATTCGGTGAATTTAATTTTTCGGAATTTCTTTTTAACTGTACACATATGTGCCTATATCCCTAAAGAGGTTATTATTTCCACGTCTTTCTGTTTTTGGTCACCTATGTCCTGTTTCCCCTTAAATATCTTCGGTTCACCGGTTAGGTAGTCTTCCTCTATTCCTCCTGGATATGTAATAGGTGTAAACACCAATGGAGATTTCTCCCGTTAGATTAGGCAGGGACAAAAGTTCTACCCAAAAAGGATAGAAGACATATATACACTCCCACTTCCACCCAACCAAACAAATTCTGTATTTGTTCTTTGTTGAACAAATACAATATTTACTTGGCCGGGCGAAATTAAAGAAATTACTGGCGCCATCTAAATTTTAGTAGAATTATTATATTCTACAGATTCACATTAGCTATATTCGTTCGTGCCGCTCACTGCTACACTTTCCGGCCAACCAAATAAATACTGTATTTGTTGTATGAAAAACAAATACAGTATTTATTTGGTTGGCTGGAAAGTGTAGCACAAATGAGATAGAGATAGGGTAGACGTCTTTTGTTTCATAATTCTAGTTGTAGAGAGCTCCATTGAATAAACACTAAAATATATTCTGGTTTCAAGAAACTTAAGAGTTTACTGCATTTAAACAATTCAACATCTTGTAAATATGATTCACTCCTCATAAAATATTAACTTTTAAAGAACAATCTACCTATAGCTTTGTTGAAAGGTCAAATAATTAAAATTTATTTTAAAAAATAATTTTAATAATTACCTATATGAACGCCGACAATTAAAAATTATCAACTCTTAACTTTTGAACAAGTTGAGATATCGACTTTAAATTTGGGACCTTAAGCTATCTTTTAGCATATATTTGATACTTTCAGCTCTTAAAATGTGGGCAGGAGGGCATGGGGGACATTTTTTTAAATAGAAAGGGGGGCCGTGTGATACATCATTTTAAAGCAAATAATATTCTCTATTGGACTATATTTTTTTATTTTTTAAACAACTTTTTTAAGGTTTTGATTTTTCAATTTTTTGTGCTAATAAATGCGATTTTTTAAGTTTTTTTTTTGTAAATTTTTATTTGTGTCAATTAAAATTAGTTTAAAAGTATAATTGATGTTTTTTTTATCATGAAATTAGTCATTTTTAAAAACTGTTTAATTTCTTTAGAGAGAAATTTTGACAAAACTACACATTTTCAACCCTATTTAAAACCCAAAAAAAAAAAAGTTTATAAAAATTAAAAAATATATAATTAAATGGAGAATTTCATAAGCTTTAAAATGATGTATCACACGCTCCCCTTTCCCTTTAAAAAAATGTCCCCCATGCCCCCTGCCCACATTTTAAGAGCTGAAAGTATTAAATATATGCCAAAAGATAGTTTAAGTTGTCTTATTTAAGAGTTCTAAAAGTCGACATCTCAACTCGTTTAAAAGTTAAGAGGGGGTAACTTTTAGACCGCTTTTTATATATAATTAAGTAGACTTTTTTAATAAAAAGGTTTGGACTTTTTTTATCATGAAATTAGTCATTTTTAAAAACTGTTTAATTTCTTTAGAGAGAAATTTTGACAAAACTACACATTTTCAACCCTATTTAAAACCCAAAAAAAAAAAAGTTTATAAAAATTAAAAAATATATAATTAAATGGAGAATTTCATAAGCTTTAAAATGATGTATCACACGCTCCCCTTTCCCTTTAAAAAAATGTCCCCCATGCCCCCTGCCCACATTTTAAGAGCTGAAAGTATTAAATATATGCCAAAAGATAGTTTAAGTTGTCTTATTTAAGAGTTCTAAAAGTCGACATCTCAACTCGTTTAAAAGTTAAGAGGGGGTAACTTTTAGACCGCTTTTTATATATAATTAAGTAGACTTTTTTAATAAAAAGGTTAAAAAAATCTTAAAATGTTTTAATCGATTTAAACAATAAGTATTTTATTACGAATTCTTTAAGAAACAAAGAGCAAACAATTTCTTTGGCCGAGGCCACTTATAACAATTTAACCATTATTCCATATTAAAATTTTAATAAGCCAATTAGTAATCAATATATTATTAACCGTAGACGTGTACTTCGCACAAATTTCTTTGCCATTACAAAATAGTATGAAGCTGAAGTTTGCAATGTTTTTTTGCATCAAAAATTCAAATAGTATATTAAAGCATGTTATTCCATAACACGTTTTAGCGCACTAGTACTTTAGAAAACTCGCAACAAGCGGATTTTTTTCTAAACTCATACTCGTGCGCTAAAAACGTATGTTATGAAACTAGTACTTTAATATACTATTTTAATTTTCGTTGCAAAATAACGTTGCAAACTTCAGCTCCATAAAATAGTTGTTCTTTTACTAGGCGTAAAGTTGCAGTTTTTATTCCAGCCGTAGGTGCACATAAAAAAGAGTCTGGTTGGGGCAACCAGATCAGCATTTAAATACGCAATAAATATTTTTATGATTTGATAATAAAAAAATCACTGACTCCCAAAAAACCTCGTTTTTTTCTTATGTAAAAGTGGTTTCAGTCAAATTTGGCTAAATTTTAGATATGTTAGAGTTCCCGATATTCTGATCAAAAGTATTCGAAGGCACAGCTCCTAAAAATCAATAGTTTAGGTTCTAGAGCACTTTGAATAACTCAAGAAACGCAGGCTGAACAGCTGAGGACCGCGTTGCACATGAGTTATAAAAAAATGTTTTCCTACGAGCATGCAGAAATATGTCCCTTTCCACACGCATATGCGTGTGGAAAGAAGGCATTTTCCTCACTCATAAATATTGTTTAATTTCTTATTGTTATTTTTGTTATATTTATTCATAATATTATAAAAATGTTCAAATTTCATAACTGTTAATTGTTTTTCTTTTTGAAAAAATATAAAAATAAGATTTATTTAAAAAATAAAATATAAAAGTATGTATTATTTTACCTCCGCTCGTAGGAAAAATATTGTTCCTAAAGCATGCGTATGTCAGCTTACTTCCACAGTCTAGTCCAGTACGGCATTAAATTCTGGGGAACTTCTCCAAACGCAAAGCTTGTTTTTAAAACACACAAAAAAAGCTATTCGAGTTATATGTAAGTTAAAGAAAGGCAATCATGTGAGAGCTACTTTAGGAGGTTGGGAATATTTACCATTTGGGACATGTATAAAATTTGTATAATATATAAAAATTATGATAATATTGCTACTTCTTTTTTAGTATATGATTATCCAACAAGAATAATATTATAAAAATGTTCAAATTTCATAACTGTTAATTGTTTTTCTTTTTGAAAAAATATAAAAATAAGATTAATTTAACAAATAAAATATAAAAGTATGTTTTATTTTACCTCCGCTCGTAGGAAAAATATTGTTCCTAAAGCATGCGTATGTCAGCTTACTTCCACAGTCTAGTCCAGTACGGCATTAAATTCTGGGGAACTTCTCCAAACGCAAAGCTTGTTTTTAAAACACACAAAAAAAGCTATTCGAGTTATGTGTAAGTTAAAGAAAGGCAATCATGTGAGAGCTACTTTAGGAGGTTGGGAATATTTACCATTTGGGACATGTATAAAATTTGTATAATATATAAAAATTATGATAATATTGCTACTTCTTTTTTAGTATATGATTATCCAACAAGAATAATATTATAAAAATGTTCAAATTTCATAACTGTTAATTGTTTTTCTTTTTGAAAAAATATAAAAATAAGATTTATTTAACAAATAAAATATAAAAGTATGTATTATTTTACCTCCGCTCGTAGGAAAAATATTGTTCCTAAAGCATGCGTATGTCAGCTTACTTCCACAGTCTAGTCCAGTACGGCATTAAATTCTGGGGAACTTCTCCAAACGCAAAGCTTGTTTTTAAAACACACAAAAAAAGCTATTCGAGTTATATGTAAGTTAAAGAAAGGCAATCATGTGAGAGCTACTTTAGGAGGTTGGGAATATTTACCATTTGGGACATGTATAAAATTTGTATAATATATAAAAATTATGATAATATTGCTACTTCTTTTTTAGTATATGATTATCCAACAAGAATAATATTATAAAAATGTTCAAATTTCATAACTGTTAATTGTTTTTCTTTTTGAAAAAATATAAAAATAAGATTAATTTAACAAATAAAATATAAAAGTATGTTTTATTTTACCTCCGCTCGTAGGAAAAATATTGTTCCTAAAGCATGCGTATGTCAGCTTACTTCCACAGTCTAGTCCAGTACGGCATTAAATTCTGGGGAACTTCTCCAAACGCAAAGCTTGTTTTTAAAACACACAAAAAAAGCTATTCGAGTTATGTGTAAGTTAAAGAAAGGCAATCATGTGAGAGCTACTTTAGGAGGTTGGGAATATTTACCATTTGGGACATGTATAAAATTTGTATAATATATAAAAATTATGATAATATTGCTACTTCTTTTTTAGTATATGATTATCCAACAAGAATAATATTATAAAAATGTTCAAATTTCATAACTGTTAATTGTTTTTCTTTTTGAAAAAATATAAAAATAAGATTTATTTAACAAATAAAATATAAAAGTATGTTTTATTTTACCTCCGCTCGTAGGAAAAATATTGTTCCTAAAGCATGCGTATGTCAGCTTACTTCCACAGTCTAGTCCAGTACGGCATTAAATTCTGGGGAACTTCTCCAAACGCAAAGCTTGTTTTTAAAACACACAAAAAAAGCTATTCGAGTTATGTGTAAGTTAAAGAAAGGCAATCATGTGAGAGCTACTTTAGGAGGTTGGGAATATTTACCATTTGGGACATGTATAAAATTTGTATAATATATAAAAATTATGATAATATTGCTACTTCTTTTTTAGTATATGATTATCCAACAAGAATAATATTATAAAAATGTTCAAATTTCATAACTGTTAATTGTTTTTCTTTTTGAAAAAATATAAAAATAAGATTTATTTAACAAATAAAATATAAAAGTATGTATTATTTTACCTCCGCTCGTAGGAAAAATATTGTTCCTAAAGCATGCGTATGTCAGCTTACTTCCACAGTCTAGTCCAGTACGGCATTAAATTCTGGGGAACTTCTCCAAACGCAAAGCTTGTTTTTAAAACACACAAAAAAAGCTATTCGAGTTATATGTAAGTTAAAGAAAGGCAATCATGTGAGAGCTACTTTAGGAGGTTGGGAATATTTACCATTTGGGACATGTATAAAATTTGTATAATATATAAAAATTATGATAATATTGCTACTTCTTTTTTAGTATATGATTATCCAACAAGAATAATATTATAAAAATGTTCAAATTTCATAACTGTTAATTGTTTTTCTTTTTGAAAAAATATAAAAATAAGATTAATTTAACAAATAAAATATAAAAGTATGTTTTATTTTACCTCCGCTCGTAGGAAAAATATTGTTCCTAAAGCATGCGTATGTCAGCTTACTTCCACAGTCTAGTCCAGTACGGCATTAAATTCTGGGGAACTTCTCCAAACGCAAAGCTTGTTTTTAAAACACACAAAAAAAGCTATTCGAGTTATGTGTAAGTTAAAGAAAGGCAATCATGTGAGAGCTACTTTAGGAGGTTGGGAATATTTACCATTTGGGACATGTATAAAATTTGTATAATATATAAAAATTATGATAATATTGCTACTTCTTTTTTAGTATATGATTATCCAACAAGAATAATATTATAAAAATGTTCAAATTTCATAACTGTTAATTGTTTTTCTTTTTGAAAAAATATAAAAATAAGATTTATTTAACAAATAAAATATAAAAGTATGTTTTATTTTACCTCCGCTCGTAGGAAAAATATTGTTCCTAAAGCATGCGTATGTCAGCTTACTTCCACAGTCTAGTCCAGTACGGCATTAAATTCTGGGGAACTTCTCCAAACGCAAAGCTTGTTTTTAAAACACACAAAAAAAGCTATTCGAGTTATGTGTAAGTTAAAGAAAGGCAATCATGTGAGAGCTACTTTAGGAGGTTGGGAATATTTACCATTTGGGACATGTATAAAATTTGTATAATATATAAAAATTATGATAATATTGCTACTTCTTTTTTAGTATATGATTATCCAACAAGAATAATATTATAAAAATGTTCAAATTTCATAACTGTTAATTGTTTTTCTTTTTGAAAAAATATAAAAATAAGATTTATTTAACAAATAAAATATAAAAGTATGTATTATTTTACCTCCGCTCGTAGGAAAAATATTGTTCCTAAAGCATGCGTATGTCAGCTTACTTCCACAGTCTAGTCCAGTACGGCATTAAATTCTGGGGAACTTCTCCAAACGCAAAGCTTGTTTTTAAAACACACAAAAAAAGCTATTCGAGTTATATGTAAGTTAAAGAAAGGCAATCATGTGAGAGCTACTTTAGGAGGTTGGGAATATTTACCATTTGGGACATGTATAAAATTTGTATAATATATAAAAATTATGATAATATTGCTACTTCTTTTTTAGTATATGATTATCCAACAAGAATAATATTATAAAAATGTTCAAATTTCATAACTGTTAATTGTTTTTCTTTTTGAAAAAATATAAAAATAAGATTAATTTAACAAATAAAATATAAAAGTATGTTTTATTTTACCTCCGCTCGTAGGAAAAATATTGTTCCTAAAGCATGCGTATGTCAGCTTACTTCCACAGTCTAGTCCAGTACGGCATTAAATTCTGGGGAACTTCTCCAAACGCAAAGCTTGTTTTTAAAACACACAAAAAAAGCTATTCGAGTTATGTGTAAGTTAAAGAAAGGCAATCATGTGAGAGCTACTTTAGGAGGTTGGGAATATTTACCATTTGGGACATGTATATATATGATTATCCAACAAGAAGTAACAATATGCTTGTACCAGCCAATTATGAAACTGAAAAATCTAGACGCGGACCTGTGTATTAAATATTTTACACACAATAAAAAATTCCATTAACGAAAACCAGTTTAAATTAAAATTATAGTTATTCTTACAGAGTAAGTTATTTTATAGTTTGCAAGAGTTTTTAGAAATTTTTAGTCTTTTTTCATGGTTTTTTATAGTTCCGTACATTTTTTTCTCTATGCCTCTGTGAGGTTTTGTGCATAAGTTAATTTTTAAATGTAAATATATATTGTAAAAAACTATGTCCGCTACGCGTCGTTCAGGCAAATGCAATCGAGTGCGGAAAATAGCCTCTTACCGCACTTATTAAGAAAATTGCTGGATTATATATTTGACTTTCTGTTATGTATATGTACCTTGGGTCACTACCGAATTTCAATAGTTTTCGTGCTGGAAAACTTTGAATATCGAGTTGAATATCTGGAGCTAGCTAATCCAATTTTCTTTTTGGTAGTTTTTTTTTTATTTCAAGGTCAAAGGGTTTTTCGCTGTCAAATTCTTATTCCTCGCGCAAAAATGCATAAGAAAAATATAGTCTAGTTACGAGCAATTGACTATTTTTGTGGGTGTATGTCATTTAAAAGCAGTAAAATATTGTTATTAAATTTAAATTGAATACAATTCATAAAGGATTACAGATTATTTACATAACTGTTTAGAATAAAAATTGAACGTAATTATGTAGTATAAAAATTGAATTAGCTTTTTCTATTTATAGATAATAAATATTATTTACCAAAAAAAAATATTTAAAAATAGTTCATTGTTAATAATTCTATGATACCTGTTATACTAAAAATGCCTATAATTGGGATTGTACAACATATTGTATAAAATTTAAATATATTGTATAATATTTAAATTATGTTTACCTTCTAATCTAACTATGATGAATTTTGTTAATGTCGTAAAAAGTCAAAAAGCATTTAATTGCGATTAAACAACTTATTGCTAATAATTTGGTGTAACGCTTACTAAAAAAGTGCGCGTAAACTTTTATAACAATATCTTTTTAGAAATAATAAGAAATCAGAATAAATACACTGCTTAGTAAAAAAGCTTTCCCATTTTTTACCTCTAGCGTAAAATATATATATTTTTATTATTAGTATCCGTCCCAGCGACCTCAAAATCCTTAATATTTCAATTTTCACGAAAACATTGTAAATTCCTTTCACCTAGGCATTCCTCCGGGGGTGTAGTTGGATCTTTCATTATAAAAATCAGTTTTAGAGTGCTTGAAAACCCTTATATAAGTACCAATTATTACGAAAACATTGTAAACATTCAAAAATTATTGCCCCCTGCCACACATGGCCACGTAGGGATAAACATAACATTTTTGTTATCAGATTCAATTTCAGCAATCCCAAAAACATCTATACACTACTTTTAGTGAAAATATCGAAAACGTTTTAAAATTTTAAAATAAATATCCCCCGCTCGGGTGGAGTAAAAACAAATTATTATCAGATTTAATTTTATTGACCTCAAAAACCCCAATACACCAATTTTTACAAAAATATTGAGACATTTAAAAATAATTACTTCTAACCCCGCGGGGCTGCTATGTCAAATTTTAAGTCTCTAGCTTAAACCGTTATCATGCTTATAAGATTTCTCGAATACACTGACCGAACAATACATTTTTTGTTGATAGAAATAGATATTTATCGATAAAACATCAGAAAATTTTTGCACGAATATAAGACATTCCCAAAACTTTGAAAATTTTCAAAACGGGGAAGCAATAAAACTATATATATGAAACATTTATATTTTTTAATTTTTGATGCTTAATAAATGTATAATGCCTCTTCTACTATCTATTCTTCATCGGCTATATTACATTTATTACCACTACAGGGTGTTCCAAAAGTACTTTTAATGGGGTTTTCCCAAATTAATTCCAACGAAGATCTTGCATCTTCTAATTTAGCAGTTTTGGGTATAAAATGGCTTACAGGCATATCACCACTCAAAGTTGTTCTCTTTTCAGGTGCTTTTATTTCTCTCGTACAATTACATATAGGATTCTTACAAATGCAGTTTAGCACCAACATTAAGCTTTTGGGTCTATGAGTCGGTTTTTCCAAAGCCTGTTTCTCAATATCTTGATTGTTACTTTTCTCTAAACTTTTTACATCATTAAATTTAAAATTTTCGGTTTTAATTGGTATTTGATAGTAAATTTTTTCATTTGTTTTATTTAGACTTGATTCGGATTCGCTGGTTAAATCTTCATCATCTATTTCAGGTACATCATACAAAACTTTTAAAGCAGGATCAGTTGGAAATTGTTCATTATCATCCATGTTTATGATGGACTTTAATTTTTCATATTGTCCCAGATCGACAGATGGACAATGCCCCAGTAGGGTTTTTCTTTTGCTTTTTAATTTAACAATTGGCATATTGTCATCAGATGTAAAAGATTTTTCTATTTGTAAAATTTTGTTATCATCCATTTTAAATGATGGGTTGGATTTTAGCTTTTTTTTCTTTGGATCCAAAATTTCGAGTTTATTTCGTACTAACTCTGGTAAAGAGTTTTTTTCATTATTATCTACATCTTGTTGACTTTGATTATCATCTTCTTTTACAGTTGATTTTATTCTTTTGTAAATTAGTAGCTCGATAGATGGAGTATGCTCTAATATACTTTTTGTTTTAATATGTGGATCTAAAATCGGAATTTTAGTATAATTCAAAACAGGCTTAGCTATTTCCAAAATTTCCATATCTTCAGTTTTAAAAAATGGAACTGACTTTTTAGATTTTTTTCTGCTTGGATCTGCAGAACTAGATTTTGGAGCTACTGTTATACTTTCTTCGCCCTTTAGAGTTTTATCAATAAAAATATCATTTTTCAAAGACTCTGTAGATGTTTTTAGAGGATTATAAATTATATTTTCATGTTCTACCACCTTCGGAATTTCTGAATAAACTCGAATATTTTTTTCATCGCTGGTCGTTTTTGACGGAATACCACACGAGCAGTCTGTGGTTTCGCATATACAGTCAGCCGCTATATTTTCATTTGATTTGAATTGGTTTTTACAGAAAACACATTGATTATCAGGATTTTCTAATTCACCGTACTCATTTTTAGGTATAGGTTGATATTTCTTGACAAAATATGTATTACAAATGCAATTGGGTAAATAGTTGCATTCGCATCTTTCTATGAATTTTGGATTATTCCAGTTTGAGTATATACCTTTCATTTTCTTTGATCTTATTAAATCTTCTGGCATTACTAAAACATTTTGATCTTTATAACTATTGCTTCTCGATATTTTCCAGTTTTTCAGTTTAACTTTCTTCGTATTGCTTTTCCAGGAATTCAGCTGCTTAATTTCATTTAAGGTGTTCAATACGGACTCATCTGGTATAGTTACTTTTGAAGGAGGATTTTTACATTCAGGAATTTTATTTTTTGTTACTAATCTTACTTGATGTAATTTTTTTCGTTTTATTTCGGTATCCGCAGAAAGCCAGATATTTGATATTTGATTAGCTTTTAATTTATTTATTGTATTCAATAAATCAACTTTATTATGCTCAGTTGTATTAATTCTTTCTTTATTTTTAATGCTTTTTGTATTTTCTAATAGTTTACATTTTATTGGATTTAGATTCTTTTGCATAATCATTTTCCACAATCCCATACATCTTTGATATTCTTCCTCGTCAGTTATAGGCTCAATTTTTATGGTTTCGATTGGAATTTTACTTTGATTGATCTCCTCTTTATCACTTGTATTTATTTCTTCCTCAATCTTTATACAGTTCTCAATATCTTCTGAACTTAAAACGCATAACTTGTCGCCGTGTCGCATGCATCTTTTAACTTTTATGTTTCCATTTCTTAAGGTATAAGAATTCTTTTTGTCCATTGTAATTTAAATTATACAAAAATAAAAAAAAAATGGAAAAAAATTAATTGACGTCAAAAAGTCACAAATCACAAAATAAATAATTAATATTACATTGACAGGTTTCGGAATAATCAAAAATTAAGTGTTAACACATGTTATGTTTTTATTAAATTTTATATATTATACCATACAGTTACACGTGAAATGTAAATTTCGTACAAAATTCGATATTTTTTTTAAAAATAATAATAATTTTCTTTCGATCGAATAATAACGGTGAGCCTTTTTTGCTTTACGATAAGTAAGTTATGTTTAATTTTATACACTGAAAAAAATTACGTTCTTGGCTCAAAGTAGTCAACAGTCAGCAGTTATTATTTTAGCTTAAAAGATGTGTATCTTTAAACAAAAGTATTTATTTTGTCCCAAGAAAAGTGTCGCTTTTGAAATATTTTTAAAATTCTCTTGGACCTGGAGCATTTGAGGCAAAAACTATTTATCTTGTTTTAGATTGTTAAAAATTAAATAATTTTAAATGCTTTGGCCCAAGAATTTTTCTTTTCAGACAAGACCACTTGCATTTCACACAAGATCAAATAATTTTAAGTTAAAGAATCGGAAAGATCTTGGCAAGTGAATTAGATTTTCATGTTAAGAGGAGGCGCTTTTGGACGTATTCAAGGGTGCGAAGTATTAGGCCTGATAGCATATGTCGTTACCGCAAAGGATCCTTTTTTTCAGTGTAAGATGAAGTAAATTTTGTTTTAAAGTGAGCAGCCTAAACTTAGGGAAACTTTTAGGGAAACTTTACAGTACACAGTGGTCCAGAAATATATATAAATTGACAAAACTCTGAATGTTTGTTTACTTATATTTTTGATATCGCTGATTTCGAATATCATAGCGAAAAAAAATAATTCCGTGATACTATTTTATAGTTTCAATTTTACTAAAATTTGGTATGAGTGCTTCATTTAATATATGAATTAACACCTAATATTTTAAAATTCAATATACAGAAAAAGTAAGGCTGGTTCGACTTTGAAGATGTTGTCGTAATTGATCTAAATTAAGCTTAATAATTAAGTTAATTTTTAACTAATATCTGTTCATAATTAAGCCCGTGAATATAATATAGCCCATACCAATGTAAAAAATAAAAAATAGGTACTTAATTTCTTGTTAAAACAAAAAAATATCGAAATACGAAAAAAATTTGAAAATTCTTTATACAAAAACCAAATTAAAAAAATAACATTTTGTTACGAAAAAAATCTTTTCTTGCAAAACGAGAAAAAAAAATATTAAAAAAAAATATATTCGAAAGAAAAAAAAATGAATTTTATTTTTCATAAAAAATTCTTATATTGAAAAACGAAAATTTTTTGAAATAGAATGAAAAATATTTCTTTTTTCAAAAAACCAACAAAAATTGATTTTTTTACGGTTTTTCAATGTTTTTATAAGTTTAACCCCTCATAACTTTTTTTACTTTTAAAAACAATAGAGATCTTCCCCTCACAGAACTTGATTTTTCCTGAAAATTTCGATTTCGAAATTTGACATCTGACGGACGGATGCACATTTTCAAAGTTTTCTATTTTTTTCGTAAAACACATTCTTATCCAAGAATTTTTTGTCTAGGACGTTTTTTGGCGATTTTGAGAAATTTGAAACTACACGCTAAATATAAATTACATTAAATTACATAGTCCGTAAATGGTAATATGTTGCCATAGACCGAAATGGTAAAAATTACATAGTCCGTAATGGTAATATTTTGCATAGACCGGAACGCTAAAAATTACATAGTCCAGATTTGCACCCGAGTATAAACTGCTAACATCTTTCTTTAAAGATCTATTGGTTGATAAAGATCTTAATTTATAATGAATGTAAATTTTAGGCCACAAATAAAGTTTTTAAATATCATACATAAATAATATTTACCTTTTTTTTACACTTTTAACACTTTAACCTAGTTGCATGCGTCGCTATCTCTCTAACAATAACAATATTAAACGGTCCGTCTCATGATGCAACGCCTTCTTGGTTATTGTCCAAGGCGCACGCGCGTCTTAAAATAACATAGCCCGACATTGTAAAATCATGTAAAAATATGTAAATCAATGTAAATATATTTTTTTACATTCTTTTACATTATTTTACATTAATTTTACATGCAGTTTTTACAGTGTACCACATAATACTATTCTAGCGCTACGCGCTGTGAATAGTATAATAAATAAACCATACCCAATAACAAAATAAATACAAAAAGGTTATCTTCAATCATCTAATTTCATAATATTATTATATATTTTTCTTGCATTATTTTCCCGCTTATTACCATAAACTTAATAAATTTAACTAAATTATTCAAGCAGCATCTCTTCTTTATTCAACGGCTAACTGTAAGCTTAAAACTTGTTCAATATCTACCACAAGTCCAATCAAATATTTTGTATTTATAATTATAATTTCAATGACCCCTTGCAAATTGCAACAAGCCGTGAAGATTGAATTTGGCCAGCCAATTACATATTTTTATTCGGTTGATCCTAAAAGCTACACTTTTTGTAAATGTTTTGTGGGAGAAAAATTAGACTTTGTGGCTACAGGGCCAAAAAAATTTTTTGGCCAGCTAGTATTAGTAGTAAGGGTGGGGAGGCTACAAGCTAGGTAACTAGGCTATTATGGCCCTTTTTGCCAGCCGCGAGCTTTTTTGGCCAGCTAACTAAAACTTGTTGTTTTTATCTTCATAGTTTTATTACCCTTGGGCCGGAGGTCCTCGGCTTCTACAAACCTACTCAATCAAAAAATTTGTATTGATTTTACCTTAACTTTTTTTAACATAAAAAGTTATAAGAGAAACAGTGGTCTATGTTTCTGCGTGCCTTTAAAAGTCAAATTGTGTTGCTATTTTGGATTTTGATAAAATTAGGGTTATTCTAAATGAAGTCATTTATCATTTGGTTCATTAAAGTGTTAAAAAAAATATTTTTATCCCTTTGGACCCCTTTACCCAACCCCGTTTTTTACTAAACACAATCTCAGCCTACATCTTTGGATAAGGAACGTTCAAATTTTTAGTCTTTAACTTAAAGCGTACTCGAGTTGTCATGGTTACAAATTTTTCTGGACCGACAGACAGACAGATCGACAGATCGACAGACATATTTATCAACCGACAGACATATCGAAAAACACAGATTTTTTTTTCGCAGAAATCAACTTTTTTCATATAAAAAGCAAGGCTGAACACATTTTTGGGGCAAGTTACTTTTTTACGTATACTTTTTTTTCTCATTATAGGAAGACATTAAAATAGTAGTTTATGATACAAGGACGAAAATTACTGTTTATATGACGATTACGGAGATTGCCGTCTCGAGTGACGCTGGTAACCCTAAAAACAGTTTTCTTCCGCTTCTTATACACTATTTTTTATTCGATTATAATTTCTTTGCTGATTTGTATTTTTGATCAAAAATTTGACGTTTGACTCTGACTTTAATATTAATCAACCAATCAACCAATCAATGTCAACTATTTTACTTTTCGCACAAGTGCAAACAATCAATTTTTTCCCAGAGATTTATCATACAAAAAGTGGTGCTTTTAGATACTATCGAATAAAAATATAGTTAACTTTTATGTAAGAAAAACATAGTCTTAAATCAAGAATATGGTGATTTTTATATAACGAAGAGAATATATTCTTCTTTTATGCATACTATATTCTTATCCTTTCATATTTGAGAATATTTTCTTTTAAATTTTGCTTTAAAGGAAAATATATATTCTCTTCGTTATATCCAAAAATCCAAATCACACATTCTTGATTTAAGAAAATATTTTTTTCTGTGTAGGTAGTAGATTTTTTATGGAAATTATATAATTTTTTTAACAAAAATAATATATTATTTTTTGTATAATAGTATTTTTTTTTTAATTTACACTTTTAATAGTTTATTTGACATAAATGAAAATTATCCTTTTAAACATAAATAAATATTTATTATAATACCTAATACGTGCTGTGGCATAAACCGCTTCTACAATAATTGTTAAGGTGTTAATTTTTTCTATAATTTCAATAGACGCCGCTAGAATAATATTAATTAAAATAATAAAGAAAATTACATATTGTATGATATGTTATAATAAATGAATTATAAATGCTGTATTTCTTATTGTTGCATATTATTATTTATTACTTAGAAATTAAGAGATACATATTAATTAAACTATAAATTAAACTTTAGCGGGTCAGTTTGATCTAATGGGTGACCAAAATATGTTTTTTTTCTAAATTTACAATATGAAGCTACTTTTAATTAAAAAAAAAAAAAACTAGAGACTTGAAATTTGGATCAAATTTTGGTTTACTACTTAGAAACCACTTTTTATTCAAAACAAAATTATGACAGTATACTCATTGTTTTTCTACAGTCTTTTAGTTTTTATGTATAAAAACAAATCAAAATTTTTAGCAAACGGTGACTTAAATGATTTCGGCACTAGACAAACCCACTTCCTATGTACTCCCAGACATAGAACGGCAAGCTTTGAAAGAAGCACGAGGTATTTGGGAATTAAAGCTTTTAATAAGCTACCTGTTTCAATTAAAACCTTGGCGTTTTGGAACTTTAAGAGCAAACTTAAATGCTTTTTCTAGCAAACCCCCTATACTCAAAGTCTGAATTTTTAGAGGGAAATTTTTGAATTTTAATTGTGCTATTTATTCATGTTATTTATTCATGTGATTTTAACGTGTGTTATTTATTTAATTATGAAATTTTATAATGTGGAGATAATGTATAAAAACTTTTTGAAATATTTATTATATGACGACTGCCTGTAATTTCTTTTATGTAAATTTAAGTGGCAATAAAATACTATTCTATTCTATTCTAAATACTATTCTATTCTAGAAAATCTTTGTTCCAAATTTCAAGTCACTGGGTCAAAGCGTTTTTGAAATATCGTAGTGTAAACTTGTTTTACAAGCGACTTGCATCTTTTTCTCTTCTATATGCGAGAAACATGCGATTTGCGTTAATACATTGCAATATGTAAATGTTATTTTTCGGTAATTACACTTTTTTGAGAAAAAAAACTTCATTAGTGGAGATAATGCAGCCTAAAATACTTAGTGGAGACAGAAAGTAAAATGATTATTTTTATTAGCAGTTATTTTCTTTAGCATAATAAATTAATTTGACTCGAGTACATGAAAATTTTTTATCGGCACAACCCTCAGTTATTTATAACCAGTAGTCGGCATAAACTTAGTTATGATTCATCAACGTTGAACATAAACACAGAGACATAGGGTTACAGAATAATTTTGCCGAATTATGAGGGAAATTTTTATAAAGGTCACTAAATCGAAACATTTGACGACTAATTTGTTACACACAACAATATCGACTATACGGTGTTTTTCAAAGAAAAAACCGACATTCGATTTTTATCTTTTAAGAATACAAAAGTTTTTAATTTTTATTTATCGATAACTTTTTCCCCACCTTACTCGTTAAATGGAATCATTAAAAAAAATCAAGATGAAAAGAAATGAAAATGTAAATATTTAAAACCTCGCGTAAACGCTAGAGTCGACGCGGCGCCTCTGCGAGTACTGGAAATTCGCCGAGTACTCTTTATAATGTTACTATAAATAGAGCTAGACGTTACGGCCTTTTTGAAATGAGCCATATTTTTTGTAAAAATTTCTTTTAATCTGACTTTAACAATGTGTAATACTTGCAATTTCTGAATTACGTTTCACAGAAAAAATATACATCCCGTACCATACGGTACCATATACCTTTAGCATATTTACATTTACATTTTGTTTAACCTCGTACTATTCTACTTAATTAAGCATCCCCTAAGTCCAGGACTTGTGTGGGCTAGTAGTAGAGGGAACCGCATGCGAAAGAATATAAATACCTTTACATATGTTGACCTGTGTAAATTATATAATATGACAACATTATACATAAATCGATTGTGCAAGTCAATTCAAAGAAATTAAATTAATTTTATAAATTAGTTTACCTAGTTGTATTCTGACAATAGATTTAGAAATCTGATTAATTTTATATTATTTAGTCGACATACAATCAATAAAGTATGCATATAGGCCTTGATTGGATATTAATAATTTCAAGATAATTTCTTATAATTTATTTGAATTTCATTAAATAATGAATATAATTTAATATTTAAAGTCATAATAAAATGGTTAACGTTTGAAACTTCTAGCAAAAGAAGGCTAATATTATTCCAATCTGTTTTTTTTTACCCCAACCGAAGGTTTGGTTTTTGTTTTAGTTTTGGCTAAAACCGAAAACAAAAGGTGGATTTTTATCTTGGTTAACTAGTAACTTAAAAAAGTGTCAGTAATTAATAAATATTTAATATGTAATTTTAATAATTATAATTATTTACTAGATGAACGTAAAGTTACATTTATTGCACTAGGCAACAAATCTCAACTTTTTTTTTGCCCCGATCGGAAAGTAAATTTTTCTTACTAATTCGAGGGCGTAGAAACCGAATCTGGCCTTAGAAAAATTTCAGCACCTAAAATTTTTGAGATATAAGTCCAGGAAATAATGACTTTTTTTTTTCAAAATCTTAAATTTTAGGGTATATTAAAAAAATACGAGGAACTCAAAAATATATATGCCAAGGACCTATTGTTAGAGTAATTACTGGAAAAAAAAAATAAAAAGCTTAAAATTAAAGTGCAGAGTTTACTTAATTGCTCTTTTGTGGTAAAACTATCAAATCTGTATAAAAATTTTATGGGACTTAATTTGTAGATTATAAAATTCTCTACAAAAATATTTATACAAATAGTTTTTTATTTTGCTTAGTTTGTTCGTAAAAAGTAAAAATCCAAATTTGACCTTAAAAAAATCCAGCACGTCTTATTTTTTAAATTTTAGTACAGCAATTATGCCAATTTAAAAATAATTTATAAAACAAAATATTGTGTATTTTTTTTTGTTTTTTAATGGTTCTACATCATAAAAATGTTACTTTATTACATAAGAACCATATTACGTAACATTTTTTAGTTCATTTTTGACCCCCTAGTAATGATTTTTGACAATTTTTAGCATGAGTACGTGGCGATAAGCTTGTCCCCTTATGCACCCTTCTTCCTACCCTCTGCCCCTACTTAGTATTGTCACATTATCCATTTTTTTAAATATTTTTATTCATAATATCCCTATTTATCCTACCTATCAATTTAAAGTTTCCATGTTTTAAGTTGGGTATTTTTTAACTAATATTGAGTAGCCGAATCTAAATTGGTCCTTGGAATATTTTTATCTCCCATGATTTTAGAAAGAGGGATAAAATAATGATTTTTTAATATTTTTCTCAAAAAACTTAGGTAATAGAAATATTCTGAGGCCTGATTCGATTTCAGCGACCCAAAATTAGTTAAAAAAACATATGACTCCAATCAGTGCAAGAAATCGTGTTTCCTAGTGTTATTAGTACCTACATATTTATTCCCAAGTCCAAAGAATTTATCCTTCATATCTTTAAATGTGCAATTAGGTTAGTATCTACATTATTTTGTTGTAATTTTAGGCAGTGGTATAGTAAACAGATAGATTGCACCAAATGTTCGGTTCACTAAAACCAAAACATTTCCGATTACCCGAAATCAATATTGTGGTGGAAGAAAGTAAAAATTATTAATGTTTACGATAATATTTTCAATGTTGAAGAAAAATGTTACCATTAAATTCCAATAGTCCAATAGTCATTTACTTTATTTCTGTAAGATAGTTACTAAAATATATATTACGTTTAAATATAAATAATACCTGCATATAAAATGAAAATGTGTAAACTCCAGCTGCATCGAATTATTATTAGTATAAATGTATATAAATGTAAATGCTTCTTTGTCCATTTCCAGTAACATTCTTTATACTTGCTTTATAACTTTTATTACTGGGTATACCTAAAGTAATTTTAGTGCTATATTTCTTATTAAGCCAGGAATATTATTCGATTTTTCCTTAAACCTGTAGCGAAACCATTATTACCGGCTAATAATCACAAACACCCGCACTCATAGATGTCAGTGAAGGTACCTTAATTTAATTTTTATATTTATTCGTTTTTATAACAAAAAACACCTAGCGTTTTTTGTTAACTATATTTTATCGAATTGCCGCATTTCACTCCTTGTCCAGTGCTAATACAAGAATGAACCTAAGGTTAAATCTAAATCTAGTTTCCTAACTAAAGTTAAAGTGCGCCCGGTCATTTTCTATAATAGGTGAGTCTTTGCCAGCCTCCCCCGTTAACATTTGTAAAATCATAATTTTCTATAATAGCTTGGATAATAAAGTCAACTCAACCAATCCACGTGTTTTACCAGCCCGACCCTACCAAAACCCCGAGATATTTGCCCATCACAAAAGGGTCTCGTCGCAAACCATTAAATTTAATACCAAGGAGCGAACCAAAAACCACGCGATATATTTTAAATAAACAAAAAAAAACCTGCCTAATAGAAGATGTGAAAAAAATTGAAAACCCTAAAATTGTATTATACAAAATTTTCCACAAAACAGAACTACATAAGTTACAAGGCCTAACAGGCCAGTCAACTAATAAATGTAATTTGCAATAAATGCACACGAGTTGATAAAAGGATAGTATTTGATGGTAATAGAGCTCCTATTGGTTATTCACCGGGTGATCCGTAATCTGGAATTTTAGGGGTGAGTGCGGTTATTTTGATAAATATGCATATTACCAATTTTATTAAGGAGAAAATTTCCAAGAATTTTTATAAAAATAATATTTTTATTATGTTAATAAAAATCGCGTTATATTAAAAAATAGCCATGTTGGAGGTGAAATGGTTTTTTCGATTTTTCAGCCAAATTATTCATCGGAGGATTAAAGTGGTTATTAGGAAACTTGTAGCTCTTGAAATTCTCTATAAGTTTTATATATTATAAATTTTCATATATACCTATAGTTATTTTTGTACGGTAACCGTGGGCGCAACTCGACTTTCAGCGCTCACTGTAACCGTGACAAAATTCAATGTATGTAAAACTTATAGATAATTTCAAGAGCTACAAATTTGCTCATAATCACTTTTATCCTCCGATGAATAATTTGGCGGAAAAAATAAAAGAAAAACAATTTCGCCCCTAACATGGCCATTTTTAAATATTTATAACTCGATTGTTGCAATGTCAACTAAACGGGGGATGATTGTGGGTAACTGTGAACAACTGCTGTATTCCGTTATGGCGCATACAGTGTGTTTTTAAAAATAACTTCTAATATTTTAGCACGGAAATACCCTCTGCGCGGTATTCCCCTCGTTTCTCCTATAAATATTTCGATTTACTACGTTTGTATTATTCAAGGTAGTTAAGCAAAGACGTTGTTTCTGGCTTTGCACACCAATTACTATTTGTCCAAGTATTTTTGTAAACGTTCAAGTATTATTACGCATAATTTGGCCATTTTTGATTCCCACACCCCCATAGTAACCCGGCGTAACATTTTCGAGACCCCCCACCGCACCCCCCATTTCTTACGTAGCATTTTTTTTACAAAAAGTAAAAAAGTTGTAAGGAAATTTTGCTTTATGGTTTAAACTGTTTTTTAACCGGTAATTGCTTCCGTGTTTTAACCCAAAACCGGTCTGGTCTAATTTCCGCAACCGGTGAACCGAAAACCGGTTATTGACTATGGTTTTTCATCTCTAATTTGTTTTTGTTTAGAGGATTTAGTGCACGCCGTGTGCAATAACATTTACAAGGAATCCGTCTCTTTAGGCTTAGATCATTGTTAAAAACGTCCAATAAACATTTTATAAGTTTATAATTTTCTAAGTGTTACGTAAATTTTTTACTGATACCCCACCTTTGTAACGCGGCGTAAAGTTTTCGAGACCCCCGGCCCGTCCTAGTGCGTTACGTAATACTTGAACGCTCCCTTTCGTTAATTTATGATTTTTTTTTTTTGATCTCCAAAGAGGATTTAATAAATAAGATTCAATTGATATTTTATTCTTAGAAATAACTTAAAAATAACAAAACAATAATATCATCGACTTAAAGAATTCCCAGTACCTGATTTGACATGAACTCAGTCATTATTTCAACTCTATGAGATTTATAAAGAAGATTATTTATGTGTTAAAATTTAAATGTTGTTTAATGTTGAAAGTAACATGACGTTAGAATATCTTTCTATAAATAATTTAAGCATTGTTATCAACGTCGCTTTAGGGCTATAACCCCACCTTAACCCACAAGTTGATGGAGGAATGCCCCTTGTGCATAGTGATGCGGACATGCATCTTCTCGGGAAGGTCAAATCATAATTAAAATATCTCAGAATTGGTTGCATTTGTATTTGCCAGTGTGCTGCGGTCTAGACGCAACTGTTGTAAAATATTGCTTTAAAGGTGAAGCTAAATCGAAAACAAAACTTATTTGTTATGACATAAATGTTCTAGGTACGCATAATAGTTATTTATCCAATACATACAGATAATAAGACAATTACCAGCTTTATTTTAAATATATAAACTCAATAATAATCTCCGCGTGGCTTTTACTTATTGAGTGGATAATTATTTATTTTACCCACTCAACTGTCACTTGTCAAATTATTTTCTTGTAAATGTCATTAAAATTTTTAATAAAAATATGAATTTCTAAGCTATTTATTGGATAAAGCCTTGTATGTCACTCATGGGTAAACCGATATTTCCCTCTCGAAAATTAACCTGCTTGGCTGACGCCTCGCAGGTTAATTTTCTCATGGGCAATATCTTACTTTACCCACTAGTACCATAAATAACTATTACGGTACTAGTGACTTAAGTGAGATATTACCCATGAAAAAAAATGACACACCAGGCCTGCCAGGGCTGAATAGGTTAATTTTTGAGTGGGTAATATCACTTCACGTACAATGTTTAATAAGCCGGAGAGACATTTTCATTTTATTACTTTCTCCCGTCTGTATTTTATATTCAGGGTGATTTTTTTTAACCTGAAACTTTCAAATATCTCGGATATTATGCATTTTAGAAAAAAAATGAAGGACAAAATGAAGTATTAATTTTTTAAAGATTTTTACGTTTTCCAGGATCATTTCAAGGTCAACTTTGTTTTTTTTTTAATAGAAATATATATTTTTTACTGAAATTTAATTCTTCTAAAAAAAATAAAATCATTTGTAAAAAAAAAATTAATCGAACTTTTAGTTGCTACATTGCAACATTGTTATCATTTGATAACATAGCCACATAAAATTAAAAAAAAATGGATCTCCGGCGGACTTGACTAGTCAATTCCTATGTATTTTGAGCCGCTGAATCCGAATCTGAGGTCGGAATTTGAAAGTTAGCTCCGATTTTAAACATAACCTCAAAAAACCTATCATATCATTGCGAAAAGTTTGTTTTACTTTCATAATTGGTAGAATTGATGCTTATAATTCCTGAAAAAGTTATGATAATCGGAATTTTCTTCCAGCTTTTCTCTATTTTTTTAAAAGTTTAACCCCCTTAACTCTTTTGTTTTTTAGGGGGATTACTTTCAAAAACAATAGGGATCTTCCCCCCGTAGAACTTAATTTTTCCTGAAAATTTTAAGCCAGTCCAATTATTCGTTCTTGAGTTATCGTGTCCACAAAAATCATGACATCGGACAGATGGACGGACGGACGGACTGACGGGCGGACGGACAGACGGACATTAAAATAAAAAGGTTGTTTATTTTTTTATGAAAGAAATTTATATCAAACAATTTTTTGTCTAGGGCGATTTTTGAAAATTTTTGAAAATTTGAAACTACCGTATAATTATATTCTATTAAGGTTAAACATTTAATTACCCAATTTTAATCCAGGACATTTAATTTGTATGTTTATGGAAAAACCATTCATACCATTGACTCAAAGCCTACTTGTGCGATTTAAGCAGCTAAAAAAGTATAAAACTGTAAATTTTACCTGCTTACCATTGTTGCGATGGTACTGCAGTAAAAACCAGTAGCCGTTTGACCGGTTGCTCGAAATTGTCTTTCGAATAAAATCCTCTAATTCAATGAGATTGAATTATTGAACACGCTGCTGCTAGCTCAAGGTCCCTTTTATACCGACTGATTGTATTTTCGATATTAAAACCTTTGCAGAGATTTGTTGGGGATAATTAAATTGAAGGTTTGACTCTAAAAACATTTGCTATAGTTAAGACAACTTACAATTTTTTCTTATATGATTCTAAGCCATTTTTGTCTATAATTAGTAAATTCGTGAAATTTTCTCTACAAGGGTGTATTACACTTTAAATTTGATTCCCTGTGAGCCAGTTCTCATTGAAAAATTCTACTTTTTGTGGTTGTGAAATCAGCAGCTAAACGAGATAGAAGGTCAATATAATTTAGCCATTATATGACTCCATCTTACATAATATGTGAGTATGGCTAATTTGTTTAAATCCAAAAAACTTGATACGCAGAGTATCCAATTAACAGTCAAGGTACCCTTTTATATCGACATTGTATTTTCTTTATTAAAACCTTTATATAGTTTTGTTGGGCATAATTAAATTAAAGGTTTTGCTGTTAAAATATTTGCTATATTGAATAAAATAGTTAAGATAAAGCAATTTTTGTCCATAACCAATAAATTCGTGAAATTACCTATACAAGAGTGTAACTTTATTAAAAAAATCCACTTTTTGCGGTTGTGATATCAGCAGGTTGATAAGATGAAAGGACAATATAACTAAGCTATTATACTTAGATATGGCTAATTTGTTTAAATTTTAAAAACTTGGTTCACAGAGCATTCATTAACAGTCAAGGTCCCTTTTATACCGAACGATTGCATTTTGGATATTAAAACCTTTGAGAGCTTTGTTGGGCATAATTAAATTGAAGGTTTGACTGTGAAAACAGTTTTTATATTTAGATAAAATAGCTAAGACAAAGTTTTAAAGTTTTCTCCTATGATTCCAAACCATTTTTGCCCATAATCAATAAATTCGTGTTCCCTCTGCAAGTGGGTATCACAATTTAAATTTGAGCCAGTTTTCATTCCGAAATTTCTACTTTTTGCGGTTGTGACTGCAGCCCGTTGACAAGATGGAAGGTCAATATAATTTAGCCATTATATGATGCCATACTCACATATAGCTAATTTGTTTAAATTTAAAAAACTTGGTTCACAGAGCATCCAATTAACAGTCAACATACCTTTTTTATCGACTGATTGTGTTGATATTAAAACCTTTAGGAAGCTTTGTTGGGCATAATTAAATTGAAGGTTTGACTGTAAAAACATTTGCTATATTTGGATAAAATAGTTAAGACAAAGCTTAAAAATTTTCTCGTATGATTCCAAGCAATTTTTGTTCATAATAAATAAATTCGTGAAAATTCCTTTACAAGATACACTTTAAATTTGATTCCCGGTGAGCAAGTTTTCGCTCAAAAATTACATTTTTTGCGGTTGTGACATCAGCAAGTGGACGAGATGGAAGGTCAATATAATTTAGCCATTATATGACGCCATCTTACATATGGCTTAGTCAAGGTACCCTTTTTTACCGAGCGATTGTGTTTGGACTTATATAAAACCTTTAAAAAGCTTTGTTGGGCATTATTAAACTGAAGGTTTGACTGTAAAAATATTTGCTATATTTGAATAAAATAGTTACGATAAAGTTTAAAAATTTTCCTCTACACGGGTGTATCACATTTTAAATTTAATTCCCTGAAAGTCGATTTAAATTTAAAAATTGCTATATTTAGGTAAAATAGTTAAGACAAAGTTTTAAAATTTTCTCGTGCGATTCCAAGCAATTTTTATCCATAATTATTAAATTCATGAAATTTCCTTTACAAGGGTGTATGATACAATTTTATTCCCTGTGCGTCAGTTTTTATTCAAAAATTCCACTTTTTAGAATACAAGAAACTAAACACTAATATTTTTTAAGGCATTGAAATCAAATGAAAGGGAACGGCAAACTAAAAAGAAGTACCTACTGCGAAAACTATACTGCCCTCCTTAGTTAAAACGTCCTAACTAACATTTTTGTAATTTTCGGCTTATCTGCATATACCGGTTCTTCCATGCCATATTTATCTATTCTCCAGGGTTCTCACTAGTCAGAGAAAACAGGGAAGTCAGGGAAAGGTCAGGGAAATTGAAACCTGGAAGTCAGGAAATTTGGCCATTTATTCAAAAAAATTAGGGAAAATAGCAATGTTAGTTAGGACGTTTTAACTGAGGAAGGCAGTATAGTCCACAGGAGTACCTACTTGTTTTTTTTCAAGATTAGTAAAGAGCCCCTACCACAAGAATGGGCTTATTTGGGGCTCTCATCCCTTTGTATTTGAGAATCTAAACAAATAAATAAGAAAGAATAATAATTTTTAATAATTATTATTTATTTTTACACAATTTTTACGTCTTATCAAAAATGTGTTATTCGAAGGTTAAAACATTTACTTAATAAAGGACTTTCATGGTATATTTACATAAGAAAATATTTAACTGGTGGTTGCGTGATCTATTCCTATTATTATAAAAGTAATCTTTACGAACAATAAAAAACAGTTTCTTGAGAAATGGGACAGTATAAAATATATACTTGTGGTAATACAAATAATTCAATATACATAAGCTGAATATTAAATATACAACGATATTGGATATATCACGAATTCTGAAGCAATTGCACTAGAAAAAAAATGCATAACAAATATAATATAATGTTACCAAACTAAACCTTGATTGAACTCAAAGAATATGGTAGAATAAATTAAAAATAAATGTATAAATAAACTTAATATATGGATAAAATTATGTTAGAAACTACATTTGCATTTGAAGTGTACATATTTATTATTAAAAAAAGCGTATTTTATGGACTTGTGTAATTAATACCATATTCAAAAGTTAAACTACACCCATACTTTTATTTATTGTACATTTGTTAAGTGTTAATTAAAATTTATTATTCATAATGGACAGCAGTCCAATACGTTAGGCAACATAAATTTAGGTCTTCAATACCAACCCAAAAAGAAAATTCCCTAAAAATATTATATTTGGATTTTATCACAGTGCAACAAAAAATGTGTATTTTATGCAAAATAATTAAAGAATACATAAAACAGTTTATTAAACACAAAAACAAGTTCCCTAGAAAACTTTAGACCTACTGTACACATAGCTGTGTTATAAAAATTAAAAAAAAAATAGTTTTTCACTTAAAAAAAAAAACAAATATCTTACCTTAATGTAATTTAAACTATAATCTAAAATGTTACTTTTTCCTAAAATATGCATAATTTTATTTTAAAACAATAATAATTATACTTCTATTTCTGTAGAACTTTTCTCTTTATTTAATCTAAATAGGCGGCAGTCCATTTAAAAAGACTTTAAATGGTGTTTTTGTTAAAGGACTTGATTATTATAATAAGTAGAAAAAATATAGTTTAACATTTTGATTAGATCTAAAATGTAAATTATTAATTTGTATTATTATTAGGATAATATGTAGTATACAGTAGTTTTGCTAAATAAAGGTATATTGTTATTATCATTATTATTTATTTTTAATATATATATATATATTTTTTTGTTTAAACCTCGTACTATTCTACTTAATTAAGTATCCCCTAAGTCCAGGGCTTGTGTGGTTGTGTGGGCCAGTAGTAGAGGGAACCACCGGCTTATACTGACCTTCGAACCAGTTTTTATAGGGAGTGTCCGCTTCAATTATTCCTTCGCAAAATTTCAATTAATAACACAGGTTTACAAAAAAAAAGTCAGGACTGTTTGACCGGCGGACTATGGTATTCCTAGGTATTTTGGCGCCCCGAATCAGATCCCGGGGTCAGTTTTGCCCCATCGCGTCTGGAAAACAAGATTTCAAGAGAATTTGAGGTCAAAATGGTGATTTTTTGGAAGCGGCCCCGCGACAATATCTAACGACCTGATAACTTCACGGGTAACTGTGTAGGTCTTGAATACTTTCTGAACGTTGAGATATTGTCCCGGGGCCGCTCCCAAAAAATCACCATTTTGACCTCCAAATGACCTTAAAATCTCGTTTTCCTGACGTGATGGGGCAAAACTGAACCCGGGATCTGATTCAGGGCGCCAAAATACCTAGGAATACCATGGTCCGGTCAAATAGTCCTGACTTTTTTTTTTTGTAAACCTGTGTAATTAACTGAAAAAGGCAAATTGGCGCCAGTGAGAATTGAACTCACGCTAGTTGTAGTAGACTTGTCATGTATAGACGCGTTAGACCACTACACCAATCCTCCCTCTGAATTTTTAAATAAAGCGGACAGGAATAACAGTCCTTTGCTAAAGACTCCGTGACTTTAATTTTTAAACTATTGCGATCACTTAAAAAAAAATATATTAAATTGCATTTTGTGTCAATATTTATTTGATTTTGAGTGTAACTAAGCAAACATTAATACTTGAAAAACAAAAAAACTTGTAGGGGGGTGCTAATCTAAAAAAAAAAAAAAAATGGAAGAAAAAGAATGATTTATTAAAAGTCCTACACATTTTAAATAATAGCCAAAAAAAATTTTATAGGGGTTAAACTTTTTAAAAAATCGAAGAAAAGAGAAGGAAACGTGAGCACTATCAACTTAATTTTTTAAAAAGTAAAAGGGGCGTCAAATTTAAAATAACTTAATTTAGAACTTGCAACTGAGAGGAGTGTGTTAGGGGCGGTCCATATATTACGTAACCCAATTTTTCAAAAAAATTGACCCCCTCCCCCCCCCCGTGTAACAAACTGTCACATTTACCAACACCCCCCCTCCCCCCTGTGTAACGCGTAACAATATAAAAATTTGTATTTTTTTTTTCTAACATATCTTGATACAGAATTCCGCATAATGCAAGACGGTAAAAACACAGTGTAAAAATGATATATATTTATTATAATAATACATATAGCACTTAATGTACTTAAATGAAAAAATCACTCAAACTTTAAAAATATATTCATAATTAATATCACACAGGGAAAAAATACTAGGTACCTCTTTTTACACTGAGTGTCACATATAACACGTATATTGTTTATGCACAGGTACACAAAATAGTACACAGATTGGTGTTCTGTGAGTACACATTAAATTTATTAAATTCCGTTACGTAACGTTTACCTAGACCCCCCTCCCCCCTGTCACAAACGGTAACAATTTCTCTGACCCCCTCCCCCCCCTAGGCGCGTTACGTAATATATGGACAGCCCCTTATAGAATGCACAGAATTAGATATGTTCACGGCTTGTTTTTTTTTAGTCATTAATTTTGCCATGCCTAAAGAACATCTGAAATTACGCTTATACTTAACACTAATACTTTATTATTTTCTAATGAGTTCCTAAACACTTCAGTTTAGCTTGAATATTCTTTTATAGTCAAGAATGCCTGTTCATAGTATAAGATAAAAATGAGGACACAACACGGTACACCTGATCAATCTAATATAATTATGTTATGCACTGAACTTGGAGGTCAGTATACCTAGTACCAACAGATTTCTTCTTCCTGAGATCGTAAAATCTAATCAACTATTAGGTACGTATTTGATGCAATGTTGCATCAAATACGTACCTAATGTTTGATTGGATTTTACGATCTTACTTTAGTGTGCTTGTATACCTACAACAATTAGATAAATATGATATAATATGAAGTTATACTGTAATAAACTGAAAACGGTATGGTTCCACTGCACTTTCTCGCGAAAAGATTCGGATGAGCTTTAAGGTTTTGATCATTTCGTGGCATAATTTTATAGTCAATTCCATTTAAATTTATATTTTTGGTATTTATGAAAGTGGTTATTTTAATACGCCTTCGCCAAAATTGCAAAAAAATATTTTCCGTCTCTATTTATCCAGGAAAAACTAGTAGTGACATGTTTTTAGGTTTGGACTTAAAAAAGTGAACCAAACAAAACTTGTTGAAATTTTTTTCCTTAACAAGATTGCTTATATAAATTTTTATCGTAAAATGCATATTTAGCGAGATAACCGCACTTACCCCTAAAATTTAAGATAGCGGTCATCCCTTACGCAAATCACTCGGTGAAAAACTAACAGGGGTGTTCTGTTACTAACCGCTACTACCCTTTAAAATATCAGCCCGTGTACATTTATTGCAATTTAACACAGGATTTTATTGTTATTTGACTGGACTAAATCTAACACTTGGTGCTACAGACCTACATTATTTTTAGACGAGAGTAGGAAAATTAAAAAAAGTCAAAATGATGCATATAGAAAGTTATGTATTAAGGACAACAACAATTGAATTATATGTTCCAGAGTACAAAAATGTTTGAAATGTATTTGCTTTCTTATTTAAAACAATATATTTACCGTTTCATTTTTAATTTTACAATTGTACATTAAAACTATAATTTATTTTGTGTAAAGCAATGATAGCCATAATACCCAAGCCCAACCCAAGTTGCAAAACAGATGTCCAGTGCTCCCACAATATACATTTGAATAATAAAAGTCTTGTAAAAAATTATAGGTTATGGTATATCATACATGAATTATATTGTTTAAATACCTGGTAATCTAAGACGAAAAAATAAAAGCATATCTAGATTTATCGTCTCTACCTTTAACCTTGATTATTTCCAACATTTCGTAATTGAAGACTAAAAAAATTATTAATAAATACTTACAATAAGCGCAAATCTTTTAGAGTGGTCCCTATTTTATGTATGTATTTAACTTCTTCTTGGTCTTTCTGTGGGTTTTGAGCTTTCTAAGAATCCTGGTCAATTTCTTCTATAATTCTCAGCTCTTCTTTTCAAATTTTTGTATTTTAAACGGCCTCTAGGACTCTGAACGAAGGGCTAGTGAAAAAACGGACATCTTAAAATTAGTTTTTCAGATAAATATATCGTCAAAGTTTTGCTTTTCTTCTTGGGTCGCTCAAAAGTAAAAAGCAGAGGCTGTAATTTAACCACGATATTTTTCAACTGTTAAATGAAGACTTGCCTACTTTTGACCTCTTCACAACGCCTGCTCTAGAATAGTATTATATAGTAGTTTCGAATTTCGAATTTTCAAAAATCGTCCTAGACAAAAAATTCTTTGATAAAAATTTGTTTCATGAAAAAATAAAAAAAAATTATTTTTCTTTGTCCGTCTGTCCGTCTTTCTATCTGATGTCACGATTCTTGTGGAAAAAATAACCCAAGAACGAATAATCCGATCGACTTGAAAATTTCAGGAAAAATTAATTTCTATGGGGAAAGATCCCTATTGTTTTTGAAAGTTAAAAAAAATATTCTTAAAAAAATTGTTGGAAATATAATCCTTAACAAAATTGGTAATATACATTTTTTATCGTAAGTTGCATATTTACCGAGATAACCGCTAAAATTTAAGATAGCGGACACCCCTTACGCAAATCACGGGTGAAAAACTAACAGAAGTATTTCGTTACCATCCACTACTACCCTTTAAAATATCAGCCCGTGTGTATCTTTCGCAATTTACAATCAATTGGTGAATCACCCTGTATACGGTCAATAACAATTTGTTATTGTAAATGTATCCTTTCCTATCAAGTTATATAAACAACCAGTCCTACGTTATCTAAATTATCATCTTAATTGTTCCGTTATGTTTTTAACCAATTGTTTTAAAGCTACTTTGATTTTAACTTTATTTTCCAACTTAATATAATAACATTAATTTTAATATCAATACTATTATCAATTTTATTGTTACAACTGTACTAGTACAGCAATGTTGTACTACAGCAAAATCATAACAAGCCGTGAAGATATGAAATGCTTCGCATAGTATACTTTTTACAGTAGAGGATATTTTTATTTTTCCATATAACATATTATGTTGTTAAACGCAAGTTAACATTAAGGATGGTATTCGATCTGAGAACTTATTATTAAAGTTTACAGTATTAGGGTGGACCTTATATATTTTTATTATCTTAAATTTTTTATTATTATGTAAGGGAACGTTCAAGTATTACGTAACGCACATTTTGATCATTCAGATAATATCAAACTTAGTTTTAAAATATTTGTTTACCATTTGAATTACATTTATGGTACAAATTCGTAAATTTTAGTGTTAGGGGCAACTTTGATCATTTTTAAATTCGGCACATAATTTTGTATGCTCAAAAGGAAAAAAAGTTATCAAGCCCTTTAAATTTTTTACTTAAGTATACAAAAATAAGAGATAATTTTCAACGTTCTTTTACGATTTATGGATAATTTACGAATTTTAGGGAACCAATTAGAATCCTTAGAGAAGTTCGATCACTCTTATATTTTCAAAAAAAATTTAGTTAGGGGCAACTTTGATCATTTTTAAATTCGGCACATAATTTTGTATGCTCAAAAGGAAAAAAAGTTATTAAGCACTTTAAATTTTTTACTTAAGTATACAAAAATAAGACATAATTTTCAACGTTCTTTTACGATTTATGGATAATTTACGAATTTTAGGGAACCAATTAGAATCCTTAGAGAAGTTCGATCACTCTTATATTTTCAAAAAAAATTTAGTTAGGGGCAACTTTGATCATTTTTAAATTCGGCACATAATTTTGTATGCTCAAAAGGAAAAAAAGTTATCAAGCCCTTTAAATTTTTTACTTAAGTATACAAAAATAAGAGATAATTTTCAACGTTCTTTTACGATTTATGGATAATTTACGAATTTTAGGGAACCAATTAGAATCCTTAGAGAAGTTCGATCACTCTTATATTTTCAAAAAAAATTTAGTTAGGGGCAACTTTGATCATTTTTAAATTCGGCACATAATTTTGTATGCTCAAAAGGAAAAAAGTTATCAAGCCCTTTAAATTTTTTACTTAAATATACAAAAATAAGACATAATTTTCAACGTTCTTTTACGATTTATGGATAATTTACGAATTTTAGGGAACCAATTAGAATCCTTAGAGAAGTTCAATCACTCTTATATATTCAAAAAAAATTTAGTTACACCGAAATAAAAATTTTAAAGACCACTTTACACGGAGCAATTTGTACGCAAGTTTGATGCTATGCAAGTTTGCTGCCAGATATAGCATGAGGACAATTGGACATTGATTTGCCTTTTCACGGAGCAAGTTGTGCGCAAGTTTGGTGCTATATATTGCAAGGTAAACAGTGCTGCCAACCAGACAATTTTGACGTGTCTCTGCGTTTGTTGACAAAAACATAACTAGCATTTGCTTTTTTAAGGAAGTTTTTTAGTTAGACAGACCGACCTATTATTAATAATAATAATTATTAACATGTGCAGTTGCTACTATATTAGTAAAATGAAATCTATTTGGTAACTTTTTTTCCAGGTTGGTACCACGAAAATAACCATAAAACTTGCGTGAAAATCACCGAAAAATAGAACATGTTCTAAATAATTTGATAGCACGAAAATGGCCTCAAACTTGCCTGAAGGCATGCGCAGTGACTGAATCATTCTTGCAACAAACTTGCATAGCATCAAACTTGCACACAAATTGCTCCGTGTAAAGTGGCTTTGAGATACAAAAATATAACGTCCACCCTAATACAGTATATAATGGTATTCTTGCGTCAAGTTGCACCCCTATATTGAAACATTTTTTAAATATATATATATATATATATATATATATATATATATATATATATATATATATATATATATATTATTTTTTTTTTAAATTAGTAGGATTGCTCATTATAAAAACTTTTTTCATTTTCGATTTTTTTTAAGTTTAAGCCCCTATAACTTTTGTGTTTTGGATATAACTTGATTTTTTCTGAAAAATCCTTGTTGGTCAAATAGTTTGTTTTGAGGTATCGTGCATAACACTGGACGGACAGAGAGACAGACGGATAGGCTGACAGACAATTCTAAACATATTTATTTTTTGATGAAATATATTTGTATCCAAATAATTTTGTATTGGACGTACCTATTATACTCTTCTAGAGCTTACGCGCTGTGGACAGTATAATAACCGCTTCTTATTTTACAATCTGACCTTAATAATTTATAATGAATTTTTATTATAGGATTTTATAGCTTCTAAATACAAAAACACGTATGCTTTAATTAACAGCTTGCATTACCAATTTCCGGTTTTACGCTGGTTAGGATAAAAAGTAAAGTGGTGTCAATAATCTTTTAAAAATCTCTACTAGTCCATTATGGATCCTGCCAATTATTTTATCCCTTATGATAACACGAGAAATTCGAAATTTGACAGTTTTAATATATTTTATATATTATTGTTCAATAGCCACCCTAATGCTAGTATTAGGGTGGCTGTTGAATAATAATATAAACTCAAAAGTATACTTTTTAGTTCAAATATATACACGGTGTATTTGAAATAGGATCCGAATTTTTAAAGGTTGATTCTACATCAGAAAATATGATAAAAAGTTATGTATAAAATCCTTCTTAAGGGAGCTACGCCCCTAAAAAAATCGGTTTTTATTTAATAACTCCGGAATCCTTTGAGATATAGCAACGAGGTTTTGCACGTGAACTAATCTTAATAAGGGTCATCTTCGTATGTTATTTTCTTGTACTTATTTTAACCAGGGGTGTGCGAAACGGGGGGGCCTCATTAGTTTTTTATCCCAAACTTTTTTCTTTGCAATTTTTTTGTGATTTTATTTTTATTATTATGATTCCCCAGGTCAAAATACATAAAAAAGTTTTCTTGTTGTAATACTTTAGGACTTACCGTTTTCAGGAAAAATTAATTTGAAGGTAAAATTTCACGGTACGAGGTCGAAAAATTACCAATGGGCTAGTTTTTTTGTTTGCCATGTTATATACTAGGTAAATGATATGTATATAATATTCATACTCATAGAAGACAAAACCAAGTCGAATAACTTAAAATAGTAATTTTATACCAAGGTAAAGAAGACATTTTTTATAGCCCAGCGTATAAAATGAATAATATGTTATATTCTATTATAATTAATTCATTTATAATATTTCCCATGCTCATTTTTTATCCAGTGGCAAAATATTGTTGCATATTGTCCATTAAATATTATAAGCAACGTCTTTGCAGTTCAAGGAAAATCAAGTGGCAGATATCAATTGTTTATAAAATTAACTCCTACTAGGATAGAAAAAATACTGCTGCTGCCAACAAAATACGTTTCCCTATAGGCCTAGGTTTATTAAAATCATAAACGAAAAAAAAAATTAAAATTCGTCAATTTACAGCACGTGACCGAGATTTAAAGGTTATACTTTACTAGATACATTTATATTTATTTCTTTTTTTAAAAAGCAGTTGGTATTTCGAGGTTTTAATACCAACTGCTTTTTAAAAAAAGAAATAAATACCCTGTATCTAGTAAAGTATAACCTTTAAATCTTGGCCATGTGCTGTAAATTAACGAATTTTAAATTCAAAGTTTTTGAAAATGTTTAAATAATTAACCAATTTAGAAACATAAACGTATTCTGCGCACAAAATACTGGTATGTGCAATGGCCTCCGTTCCTTGTGATGGTAAGTTTTATAAGTTTTAATTTTGTTGTCCCAGTAGTTTTTAGTTTGTTTTGGTGTTATTTTAACAACACTTATTGTTTATTTTAATTTTTATAGTCCCATATACAACTCTGAAGAAGCTCAAACATGAGCGAAATGTTAAAATCTTAAAATATAATATACTAAAGAAGCTTGTCGTCTTAATGTGCCCTATACCCAAGAATAAAAATAAATAATTAAGAAAAAAGCACAAGAAACACTAAAATTAATTTATAAAATATAATATTAAAAATTTTAATAGATAATAGATATTGCCCACTGCATATTATACTTATGAAACTATTACAGAATAAAAAAATGAATAAAGTTGGAAATCGTTTAAGAACGATGACCTTCATGGTAGTTACTGTAGCATGAGAATTCAAGAAACAATGGTTTTGTTTCTTTATTTGGTAAATCCTAACCTTACGAAAATTAGCAAAATACGTTTACAGATGAGGAGTGCCGGAACAAAAACCCGGATATCTGCATATACCATTTTTCACTAAAATTACCCCCCACCCCTCAGGGGGTAAAGTTAGAATTTTTATATTATTAGATTCAGTTTCACCTACCTCAAAAACCCCTCTATACCGTTTCTCACGAAAATAATGTAAATATTTAAAATTAATTATCCCCCGCCTTCCGGGGGAGAAATTGCATTTTTTCTATTATCTGATTCAGTTTTAGCTACCTCAAAAATTCCAATATACCATGTTTTACGAAACTATTTTGAACATTTAAAAATAAGTAACCCTTGTCCCCAGGGGGTGGGGGTGGAGTTAGAACATTATTATTATAATTTATTATTCCATCAATCTATTTTCTAATCATCGTACAGAGTGATATTGTGATATTGGTAGACTCTTGGTACTGAAGAGGGCCAGCAGCCCGAAACTGTCAGTCTACCAATATCACTCTGTACGATGATTAGAAAATAGATTGATGGAATAATAAATTAATATTTTTATAATTTTGTTTAAAATTAAAAATTTCTGTCCTTACTAATTTTACGTCTAACCACCCGTTAGTGGTACTATGTGCTTGAGACACACAAGTCTTCAACTTGCTACCATTCAAAGTCTCCAGATTAGGAGAGGTATGAGTAGTTGTCTACATCTAGAAATAGATGGCGCACAAGTCTACATCAATCTAATGGCTATATTCCTTTTGCGAGTAAAGTCTAAAAACGTTTTCTTAATCAGCGTGCAGAGTTGACTCTTGGTACTGAAGAGGGCCAGCAGCCCGAAACTGTCAGTCTACCAATATCACTCTGTACGATGATTAGAAAATAGATTGATGGAATAATAAATTAATATTTTTATAATTTTGTTTAAAATTAAAAATTTCTGTCCTTACTAATTTTACGTCTAACCACCCGTTAGTGGTACTATGTGCTTGAGACACACAAGTCTTCAACTTGCTAAAATTCAAAGTATCCAGATTAGGAGAGGTATGAGTAGTTGTCTACATCTAGAAATAGATGGCGCACAAGTCTACATCAATCTAAGGGCTATATTTCTTTTGCGAGTAAAGTCTAAAAACGTTTTCTTAATCAGCGTGCAGAGTTGACTCTTGGTACTGAAGAGGGCCAGCAGCCCGAAACTGTCAGTCTACCAATATCACTCTGTACGATGATTAGAAAATAGATTGATGGAATAATAAATTAATATTTTTATAATTTTGTTTAAAATTAAAAATTTCTGTCCTTATTATTATTATATTTACACTCAGCGACTAAAAAATACATATAATTAATATAACGAAAATATTGTAATATCATGTTAATTTTTCCGGATCAAAAGCCCCCATCTGCATGTGCCGCATCAAAACTCGATTATCTTCAAATAGCTTTTTAATTATCTAGTGATTTAGAGCAAATTTAAGTTAAGTGACATTATGTATATTGTATACTTTTTACTGTCTATCAGAATCAACTACAACTTTAATTAATTTCTGTGCCGTTTAGAAATTATTAGTTTTTGGCTTAAGCTACGGTTTCCTCCAAAAGTCGCAGTCGCTAACGACTGCGACCGGGTAGCCGCGACCAGGTCGTTACGACCCTACCTGTTTTCCTCGGTCTCGCCAGTCGCCATTCTGTTAGCTGGCTATTTTATAAACAGTTGTTGCTTTGTTTGCGAGTTTATGCCTTGCAATCAGTATGAATATCTCTAAAAAGTCGATTCTTCTAATGTTGCTGAATTTACAACCAATGGACTCTGGCACCATGGATAACCAGGCACAGGTCCTAGCAGTCAGGATCTTTAAAGTGTATTAACTATCAGAACACAATCATAAAATATTCACAAAACGTTGGAACGCAATAAATTAACGATCAGATCGTAACCTAACTTATTTTTAACTTTTATCTGAGTCAAACCAAATTAAAGTTATAAAATTTATAATAATAATATTTAAAAAAATAATATAAATATACGAATTGTACTAATTTGACAACTAAAAGACAGCTTATTAATTAAAAACATTTTTTGTTAAGAATTGGGTACGAAAAAAAAAACTTATAAAAAACAAAAAAACAACCTATTGAAAAATAAAACTTTTTTTAACATCCCTACAAGTAAAAACTATTACATACCTGCCATAACTATTTCCACTCTGCTGTACATTTCACAGCTGTGGAATGGAAAAAATAAACACTTGTCACAGCGAACACCTGTTCACACACTGTCAAATTCGTGACGAATTAGTCGTGCGTCTGCTCCCGGAGCAGTCAAGCGACCGGCAACCAAACGAACGGCGACCGGTAGTTAGTAGTAACGACTCGGCAGCAGCTAGGAAAACACGGACATTTAAAATGCATTGGAGATGTCTCAACGACTCGGTCGAGGCTACCCGGTCGCAGTCGTCAGCGACTGCGACTTTTGGAGGAAGCCGTAGCTTCATACTGAAAAATGTGAATTAGTGCAGATGGCGGCTTTTGATCCAGCACTCCTCGCTTGTGGTATATTTGGCAAAAAAACTAGCTTGGTGTGTTTTTATGTTTTGTTTCTACATTGAAATAAAATCTATATTTAATTAATTTTAAAGTAAAAAAAACTGATTTTATAATATAATAATCCACTTCGTATTAGTTTATTTTTAACAATGGACAAAACAAAAAAACTTTTACTATTAGTGTAAATGAAAGTAGGTTTATATACATGTATAAAAGACCTAATAGGAGAAATAAAGGAGAAAATAAAGTGAATATATTGACCTTGACAAGGCGTAGTATAGCAACAACAACCAGACAATTTATGATAAAGCCGGCTAGCCAGGAATGAAAAATTTTTCGTGTGCCATATGCTCTTTAAAACAATGGCAAAATGGCATAACTATTATTTAGACATAACCTCTAATATTATTATGTAAAGATAGGGACAATAATTATTGTGTCCTTATAGTATTATTTTTAAATTTTTGGTACAACAGAAGTAGATTTAAAAGATATATCGGACATGGGAAACTATTTAGAAACAAACTTCTTCTAATTAAATTATCTGTGATAGTTTATCTCTGGCATTTTTTATCCTACAGCAATTGAATATTTTAAAGATTAGTTGTATTGCTGCGTAACTGTGGTATGCAACGCATGTCTGGAAAAGGTCATGGTCATTAACAGGTAATTTAAAAACGTAAAATTTAAAAATGTAAAATTTGATGTTGATAGATTTTTTATGCTGCATACGAAGTCCTCGGTATATCAACTTTTACTTTACCCGAGGAAAGTCTTGCGTTAGTAAAAAAATTCGAAAAATTTTTATTGCTTTTTTTACCTTTCTCGACATTTTATATCCAAAAAATATGATTTCCATAAAAAAAAATCTGTCTGTCCGAAATATTTGTGACCACGATAAGTTAAGAACGCTTCGAGCTAAAGACTCCAAATTTGGACCATAGGTTGATTTTTTTTTATTATTTTTCGTTTTTGATTTTAATGAACCTAGGGAAAAGTATTATTTTGTTGGCAGCAGCATTTTTTAATGCTGCTTCGTCTGCAAAGTAGAACTTTAAAGAAGTATTTTAAAACAATATCTCAGTTTCGGCCAAAATTGGAGATGGTCACTTTGCTCACGAATTATCTAAAAACGTTACACGTTTCATTTTTGTATTAAATTAAGAAATTTTTGATCCTTACTCATATTGGAGTTGATTTAAATAAACCATAGAAAAAATGTTATCTCTCCAAAATATAAATTTATTGTCTATTAAACAAACATTAAAGGAAAACTAATAATGTGTACTTAAGTTAATTTGTTTATAAATTTAAAAACTTGAAAATGACTTTATGTTAAAAAAGTCGAAATAATTGTCGCTGTAATGTTTGTTTAATAGACAATAAATTTATATTTTGGAGAGATAACATTTTTTCTATGGTTTATTTTTGTATTAGTTGTGGTGAAAAATGTAAAAAAAAGTTTTACAAGATACACGATGTTGGAATTTACGCGTGCTACTTTATTGAAATTACAAAAAAAAAGTCAAACATGGTCCAAGAATTCAAAACATTAGTATTGTGGTTAAATTTTTTTCATTTGAAATAAATAATATATTATATTGTTATACAAGTTAAATACGTGAGAAAATATTTAAAAAACTGTATTTTCCAGTTAAAAAATAACCAGTAACTTGATGAACGTGTTTTAGCTTTAATTGCTCTTTATATAGAATGATGTAATCTACTGTATAATAGACATTTACTAGAACTACCTGGTCTTACTTATTATGAATAGGAACACTTTATTTAAAATTTAATTAAGAATAAAATTAGATTTTAATTAAATTTTATTACATTTTACTAGCAGATATTTTCTCATAATCGGTTACAAAGTATAAACCAAAGAAACATAAGGAAATTATTAAATTGATCAAAAAAATCTCTAATTTACACATTCATACAGGGTGTTTTTGATAAAGCCTCGAGAACTAATGGAATTATTTTGTTTTGTTTTTTTACCCACTTTTTTTTAGGGGGAGCCTTGGTTGCTAGCCTTACATATACGGGGTAAGTCTTAGCGTTATGAAGCGTTGCGTATTTAAAGTGCCTCCCGAAATGTCTAAAAATATCTTGTAAGAAAGTTCGCCCTTCTAAAGGGGCAAAAAAATAGGTTTATATTAATTAACTAAGGACCATTTGGGCTATAGTAACGAGTGTGATGTAAACCTTATAAGACCTTTATCTTATGTTTTTTTGTATAGTTATTTTAACCAGGGGCGTACGAAACGGAGTACTTTTTCACTTTTTTGCCCACACTTTTTAGTGTCTAACTTTTTTTAGTTTTTTTATTAAACATATAAGCAGGAACTTGTTTGTCATACCTTGCAGTAAATCCATGGTAACTCACGTTTTTTAAGTTTATTTTTATTTTTTTTTATTTTTTTCCAAGTAGGTATGTATTTGTGAAAATGCAGTATTCCATTTACTGTGAATAGTATATAATGGAATACGTAGCATTACATATCTTCACGGCTGGTTTATTAATGTAATAAAATATTTTAAAGAAAGTGTAATTTTTTCTGCGGCTGTAACCAGAGTTACCATGGATTTGCCAGCAATTCATTACTTCTTAAAATAAAGCGAATTTAAAATCAAAATTTTTTAACCGAATAAATAGCAATTAAAAGCCATTATGTTCTTAATGAAGTTTGGCAGATTCAATATTTCAAGTGTATATGTTTTTTTTTTTTACACTTGGAAGACGTTAAACGATTGAATAGCCATACACATAAAACTTGTTTAAAAACGGGTCAATAACTTTTCAGCATTTAAATACGATTTTAATATTTATATAATAATGAATGAGTTTATGTCATGTCTATTTTTGATCATACTCTTTTGCTTTTTTATTGTTCAGATTTCTCAGTCACAATTACTGATTTTTATTCTACCACGCACGTAGAAAAATGATAATTTCTCACAAATTTGAAAATAAAATAAAAAAAGTCAACATTTATCTATATCTAGATACAAGGTGTTAACGGTCTTCTGGTATAAATTTTAAGGGGTGATTTTACATCATATAATATGACAAAAAGTTTCTATAAAAATACATCGGACATTAGTTTAGGTTAGTTTATTGTTTAAAGTCTTTTTTGGACCAATTAGGTATTTTACATAAAATTTGACTGACATTATTACAAAAAATTTAGAATATATAATCTTCACTACTAACTAGATATCTATGCCGATTTTTGAATAGCTGGAATCGCAAAGCCACCGCATCTGTCCTCTGGGGGTCCTCTCTGTCTCTATCCTTCAATCTTCGCAACGGAGTACACCAAGGCAGCTTACTCGCTCCTGATGAGTTTAATTCTTATATAGATGAACTGCACTCAATCCTTGCCAAAGTTCCTGCAGGCTGTTATTGTGGAGGCGTCAAGATTAACTGCATTAGCTACGCCGATGACATGGTCCTTCTTAGTCCTTCACTTCAGGGTATTCGCATGTTGGTGAAAAAATGCGAAGAGTTCGCTAGGGCTTTCTTTCTCAAATACAACGGCGACAAAAGCAAAATGATGGTATTTAAACCCCCTTCATATAAAGACCTTAGTGTTCCTCCTGTGTATCTCGATAATAGTTTAGTTGATCGCGTCTCTGAGATAAAATATCTTGGTCATGTTATAAATGACAAGCTCTGTGATAATTCTGATATTCAACGACACTACAAAAGCTTATGTGCCCGCGCAAACATGATTGCCAGAAGGTTTTATAAGTGCTCCTCCGAAGTCAAAAATCTTCTTTTTAAAACATTCTGCTATAACCTCTATGCTGGTGAACTATGATTTAACCACACTGCTGCTTCATGGCGCACGCTTCGGATATGTTATAACGATGCCTTCCGTATACTACACAGACTTTCCCGCCACAATAGTGCTTCAGAAATGTTCGCGTATTCCGGAATTGATACGCTTGATGCTTTACGACGCAAAAAAGTTGCTAATTTTGTGAAACGTCTTTCCTGTACTTAAAACTCTTTTCTCCAGTCCTTATTTGACTCTGACCTGGACTTTAACTCTACGTTAATTTCTACGTGGCGCCTTCTTTTATTTACACAATAATTTTGTTTTTTTTTGTTTTGTAAATGCTGTTTTTAATGGTTAATATTAATGTTATTTTTTTTTCTTTGTACATAATATGTATATTATATAGCATAATCATGCTGGAATAAATAAATAAATAAAAAATAAAATAACAGCTACTCTTCTCTACTATAAAAAAATTCCGAATATTTTCCATACATTATACTATAAGAATGTGTAATTTAGATATAACTAAGAGAATATATTCTCCTTTAATGCAAAATTTTGCTTCAAATATTCAAGGATAAGAATATGGTATTCTTGAAAGGAGAATATATTCTCTTCGTTATATACAAATCACCATATTCTTGATTTAAGACAATATTTTTCTGTGTGTACTACTATTACACTACGCTTACAACACCGCAACTTTTTACATAAAAAATGGTACAGTGGAGTACAATATTTGTACCTCCTTTTAACATGTGTCTTAACTTAATGATTTACGAATATCTGTAACTTTTTCCCATGTGTCTAGTTCAATAGGAAACCTTCAGTGATAAAAGTTTCTTCCTCTAGCCATATGGTATTATTTGTACCAAAATCAATTTTAGCGGATCTGTATTATTTTTCATACTTTTACTAAAATAACAGAAAATGTATTAACTGTATTCATGTATTATTACGGTAATGTAATTTTTACGATTGCGCGAAATAGACACATGAAAATAAAAATTTTATAAGAATTACCCATAAACTGTAATTCCCTTTTTTCACAGTTTCTTGTTAGTTTATTTAATTTGTAGATAAATGCAATTGAAAATATAAATTGGTTAAATAATATTATAAAATTATATAACTTAGAGTTTCCAATCATCATAATGTTGATAGGTAGTTAGCAAACAGTTATAATGCCTTTTCTTTCGTGAACTTATATAATAACAATTATTATTGCAAAATACACACCCTTTTTTATTACTTGAATAACCATGAAAAACTTTTATCTAAATTATATAAGTAGAATAAATGATTGATATTTTAAATAGGTCAATATTTTTCATTTTATTACCATATAAATATATTTTGTACATTCTGTTTTGCATACACAAGTGTTCTATATTTTTATATGGTTTCATCAAGAACTTATCTAATCAGAATGACATACTATAAACTTTACTTTGGCTTCATTATATTGTTTGTCAGCCAAAAAAAATCCAACTGTGTTGTTCAAGCGAAAACTTTTTGGCCATTTTAAATAAAAGCTAAAGTATCCGAGCGCCCAAATATAATACGCGAGTTTTATAATTGTATTCTCTACCGAGGTAGACTTTTTTTTACTACCAACACTGAAAAATTACATATCGTCTTGTAAATTTTAGGACGTCGTATCTCAATTTTTTCAGATTTTGAGATTTTGGACTTGAACGCTTTATATTATCAATTTACATCTAAAAAATAAGTTTCACCTGCTAGTTTTTTTAAATAACAAAAATATAAGCAAAATAGTAACGTCGTATCTTAGATGATTATAAATTAATAAATTTTTTAACCTTGTATCTCTTAAATCTAGTTAACTGACTATTTTGGAACGCACTTTTCGCATTTGCCGACGCTTTTTTGACATCTTATGCGCATGTTATAAAACTTTATGAAGTTTAAATGTTTCAATAATTAATAATATTATTATAATAATCAATTATATTTTGTTAAAATATTAATATAATAATGTTTCAAAGCTCGTATCTTGAAAAAATTTATTAATTTTGAGCATCAAAATGTCGTATCTATAAACATTAGGTTTTTATTTGTATTTATTTATTTTATACACAATAAAATGATTTCAGGTAAGTTAATCATTAAAAATGTATTAAGTTTATATTAAAAAAGTACATTTTCAACCTATGAATAATGCGAGAAAAAGTTATTTCTCATTCCTGTAAAGTTGTCTTCTTTCAGATACGACGTTCTGAAATTTAAGACGATATTTAATTCGTTTAGATTTTGATATAAGCTAGGCCTAACCTATTTTTAGATATTTTAAAATTTCAACTGGGATTTTATATGTCAATGCGCAGAAAATAGACGCTTCAGTAATAAGTGCAACAAAAATGGCTAAAAGTTTGGAAATGGATTATGACAGGAATTTTTTACACGGCTTGAACTTGGAGAGACGGTAAATTAGGGACACTAGATCTAGCAAGACGTCTATAAATGAAAAAAAATATATTTAAAAAAAAAAATTAATTTTCATGCTAAATGCATTTGTTCTATCTAAGAAAGTTAGGACAAAATGATCTAAAAAGTCCAAACAAATTACTAAGATCTGTAAAGGTATTCCTAGTCTTGACTTATTCTTTCAGTAAAGACTAGTTAGGACAATCAATTTTATTCAGAAAATTTTCCACACAGGACAAACATCTTAAGCTAATTTTTAGGATTTGGGTTTAGATAGGCCATTTCTTTATAGTAGGCACATGGGGCTAGTGGAAAGCAATACAATGGTGTGCTTATCTCAAAAAGTGAATTTTTGCAGTTAGGACAACTTGTCTTAGCAGGGTAGTAGAATAAAAAACGTTTTTTTGGAATCTGAAAACGAATTTTTATAGTTTTTGGTATACTGATTTCAAATTTGTAGTTGAAGTTCTTAGAAAACGTAACACACATAAATATTAATCTAAAAATTTTTATTAGTAATTAGTAAACATACAGGGTGATCCCTAACTGGCATGCCAAAATTTAAGAGGTGATTCTAGATCCAAAAATATAAAAAGAGTTCCTATAAAGGTTGGTCCGGAAATGAGCCCTAAGGGATCTAGGGCCCTTAAAAATTGTAGTAAAAATAAGGTTTTTAATTAATAACTAGGGTACCGTTTAAGCTAGAGCGGCGAGCTTTTGCATGTATACTAGTATTAATAAGGGCAATAAGTTGGTCCGGAAATGAGCCCTAAGGGATCTAGGGCCCTTAAAAATTGTAGTAAAAATAAGGTTTTTAATTAATAACTAGGGTACCGTTTAAGCTAGAGCGGCGAGCTTTTGCATGTATACTAGTATTAATAAGGGCAATAAGTTTATGTTAATTTATTTTTTTAATTTATCCAGAGGCGTGCCCAGACGGACAAAATATATGAGGCTTAAAACATTTTTGCCCCAAACTTTTCTATGTGTATGTTTTTTGGATTTGTTGTAAAAAATATAGATTTCTAGAGTAAAAATACATATAAAATATCATACAGTGTAACACTGTAGGAGCAACCGTTATCAAAAAAAAATGCAATTAAGAGGAAGTAACATTTTGTGCCACCAAAAACGTTACTTTTTAAAATTTTAATATTAAATTTAGGTGTTTTGGTGTATAATACTTTTTTGCTCAGTTTTAAATGAAGAATCACCCTGCAGCATTAAAATTTTATTGGTGCTTTTTATTGTTCCCCATTCAATACGTCATCTTTGAAGGGCCGTAGCTCCCTTAGGGCTCATTTCCGGACCAACCTTTATAGAAACTTTTTTTCATATTTTTGGATGTAGAATCACCTCTTAAATTTCGGTACGCGAGTTCTGGAACAGGCTGTATAATAAGCGTGGTACAAAACTAAAATCAGGGGCGTTTCTAGATTTTTGTCGTGCTCCTCGGCTTATAGACAAAATTTGCCGACTGGCAAAAAATAAATTTTTTCTCCCAGAACAACTGATGACTAAAAAAAAATCATCACATCTGAAAATTTATCAACTCTCCTAAACTTTGCAAAAATAAATTCCACTACACTGATAAAACAGTTTATTTGTCTCAACTAAATATTTGGTTGGATATGGCCAATTAAATTATTTGGTTGTGACAAATAAATGGTATTTCTGTCAAATAAATGTTATTTCTGTCAAATAAACTATTTTGTTCCCATTAATAAATTATTTTGAAATTTAAATATTTGTTTACATGAACTAAATATTTATTTGACCCAAATGAAATTTGTTACTCAGAACCAAATAATTTAATTGGCCATATCCAAATAAATCCTTTTTATCAGTGTATCTGAACAAAACTAATGACTAAAAATAATTAAAAAAATCTCTTCATTAATATTATCTTGATTGCCGACTAGTCTCAAATTTTTCGACTCATATTCTGAAATTTCCGACTGGCTCATTACGGAATACCCCTGACTAAAATGTTTTTCGTTTAGGTTACGTTATGTCAGCTCACAAAAAATGTTGGTAATGGCAGTGAATCATTTTCAATGTCAGTAAATCACTGTCGAAGAAAACGTAAATTTTAATTTGGCATTATTGTTTTTCTCTCTAATTATTTTTTTTACTCCTTTGGTTCATAAATAACTAATAACTTGTAAATATTTGATCATTCTTCTCCTGTTTTCTTTGCTTTGTTTCCGTAGAAAAGTCAGCGTAGGGGTGTTAGTTGTGTCTTCCCACGATATAATGGCTGGACATGTTTTTTTTTATTTATTTTAAAGATTATAAGTAACCTGTTTCACGTTCATTATTGTTATATCATTTTTGTAAGAACAGTATGGATTTATTGTTTTAAACAAGGTGCAGCTTTAAAGAAAATGGGAGTACTCGAATTAATACGTCTTTACATTTTGAAGATTTTCATACAAAACACCTAAAACAAAAACGTTGATAGGCTTTAAACTGTTTCTTCATTTTACAAAATTGCATTTTAAGCGGTTTTCAACAGATTGTGTTTTTTTTAACTGAAAGTAGCGGCAATATAATTAAAAAAATCAAATTTACTTAACTTGGGGAAGTTATCCAAATATTTATTAAATGGAGTCCAATTACAAAGGCCCACAAAAGAAAAAATGTCCGCTGTGCTGGGGTTGAGACCTAACTATTCTTATGTATTTTGGGATGCTGAATACGAATCTGTCATAAAAAAAGGCACTTCGTGGGCTTATTTTGTTTCTACACTGAAAAAACTGTCTGGACCCACAAAAAAAAGTGGTCTGTGCTGTGGTTAAGGCCCACGGATTCTTATGTATTTTGGGATGCTGAACACGAATCTGCCATAAAAAAGGCACTTCATGGGCTTATTTTGTATCTACTCTAAAAAAACTGTCTGGGCCCACAAAAAAAAAGTGGCCTGTGCTGGGGTTGAGATCCACTTATTCTTATGTATTTAAGGAATGCTGAACACGAATCTGTCATAAAAAAGGCACTTCATCGGCTCATTTTTTTTCTACTGAAAAAACAGCATGGGCCCACAAAAAAAAATAGTCGTCTGTGCCGGGGTTGAGACTCACCTATTCTTATGTATTTTGGGATGCTGAACACAAATCTGTCATAAAAAGGCACTTCATAGGCTCATTTTTTTTTCTACACTGGAAAAACTGGACCCACAAAAAAAAAGTGGTCTGTGCTGTGGTTAAGGCCCACGGATTCTTATGTATTTTGGGATGCTGAACACGAATCTGCCATAAAAAAAGGCACTTTATGGGCTTATTTTGTATCTACTCTAAAAAAACTGTCGGCCCACAAAAAAAAAGTGGTCTGTGCTGGGGTATAGACCCACCTATTCTTATGTATTTTGAGATGGTGAACAAGAATCTGTCATAAAAAATGCACTTCAATGGCTCATTTTTTTGTTACACTGAAATAATATGAGATTTTTACCATTTTAGACAGTTTTTTTAGTGTAGCAAAGAAATAAGCTGATGAAGTGCCTTTCTTATGACAGATTCGTGTTCAGTATCCCAAAATACATAAGAGTAGGTGGGTCTCAACCCCAGCACAGACCACTTTTTTTATTTTGTGGGCCTGTGTTATTGGACCATGAATAAGATCTTAAGATCTCTTAAAAGATAAGCAAGTAATTCAATACACGCCTTTTTCTTACAAAATTCTTAATTTTTTTTATTCCTACTTTAAGAATTGGTTACCGTATTAAATACTAAACGATTTTGTATATTTAAACCCCACGCAAATTTATTTATTAAATAAAAGTTGTTACAGTAACATAGCAGAATAAAGTAATGTTTTATTGTAGGTAACAACTTTTTCCTACGACCTAGTTAGTAGTTAGTGTCTATTTTCCTCCCGTTGCCTATAACAACGGTTGTAAAGTGGCAATCAGCTGATTTTACATATCTTCTGTCAGAAAATTAGTAAACGTCAAACACATAACCTCAAATTGACAAACTAATTTTAAGATAATTTTTGTGTTTTTTGGATGTTTAAGTGTTAGGTTATAGGATAAATAGTATACGTACCGAGTACATGAACCTAGTTTTCAGTGCACATCGAGTGCTTTTCTTAGACCTTACTGGGCATATCCGACAGTAGTCTGTGTCCCAAGTTACGCACTGTCGGATATATTTGTCAACCATCCTTAAAGGGTTAATACGGTAGCGAATTCTCGGTGTACTGATATCTACTATACACGGTTCACCTGGGCGATTTTAAATAAAAATTTCGTGGACCCCTACATTTTTTGGACTAAAATATACCTGATGACATAAGAAATCAATTCCCATTTGAAAGAAAATCTTAAAAGATACACTTTTTTAGAAAGATAAAAAAACGTTTTTTTGAGTAATAGGGTGTGTCAAAAAATCCCGATTTTCGAAATCGAAAACGCTCTCTGGCTTAAAAGTTGCTCTTTAGTAAAAAACAGTGGCCACTCAAAAATGAGCCAAATTGATACATTTTTAGAGGTAGCTCAAAGCACTCAAACTTTGAAAAATATCGGTACCTGTTTTTCGGATAAAAAGTGATTGTATATAAAATTAAGGAAATTTTGAAGGGTTTCTTTGGTAATATTTAGAAACAATACTAATTCTGAAAAACTAAAAAAATTACATTCCTCCTCCCCTTAAGTTAGAACATAAAAAAAACGCCAATTATTTGAAGATTACGCGAAAATTTATTGAAAATGGGCATATTTAAAAAGACATAACTTCCTTAGGAATGATTTTTTTACCAAGGTGCATATAAACTTTTTCTATGTTTTTAATGCTTAATAACCACTGATTACTAAAATATTTGTTTTTTGCTTTATATTTTTTAATTTTTTTATTTTTGGTTCTACATGCGTAAAAATTTACTTTTAAATGCATTTATCTTTAAAACGGTTAAACCTGCGATGTTAAACCACAGAAACTTTTTCGTTTATTTTTACATAAAAAAGTATTCCAACCAAAAAATCAAAAAAAAGTACACCGAAAAAAGTTTTAGGCAAAAAACAGAAAATCCACCCGGTTTCTAATCGAAATTAATTTTTTTTACTCAACTTGAGGAAAAAATTATGTCTTCTGTATAGTCATGTAGGTTAACATGTATATATGCTTATATACTAATATATAATTTTGCAGATTTTTGATTTAAAACTGTTTTTTATGCACTTTTAAAAACTTGCAAAAATAAAATTTTCGCGAAATCTTTAAATAATTGGCGATTTTTTCATGTTCTAACTTAAGGGGAGGGGGGATATAATTATTTTAGTTCTTAAATTTAGTATTGTTTCTAAATATTACCAAAATTTCCTCAATTTTTATCGGTATCAGTTTTTATCCGAAAAACAGGTACCGATTTTTTTTTTTAAGTTTGAGTGCTTTGAGCTACCTCTAAAATTGTATCAATTTGGCCCATTTTTGAGTGGCCACTGTTTTTTACGAAAGAGCAACTTTTAAGCCAGAGAGTGTTTTCGATTTCGAAAATCGGGATTTTTTGACACACCCTATCACTCAAAAAAACGTTTTTTTATCTTTCTTAAAAAGTGTATCTTTTACGATTTTCATTCAAATGGGAATTGATTTCTTATGTCATCAGTTATGTTTTAGTCCATAAAATGTAGGGGTCCACGAAATTTTTATTTAAAATCGCCCAGGTGAACCGTGTATATCTAAGCTAAGACATATGTGACCCTACACAAAGAAGTCCGGTTAGTACTACACACACGTGTGTCAAATTTACGAATTACTTTTTTTTTCGGATTCTTATGTAAAAAACTTTTTTACATAACACAACACCTTATCTCCAAAAAATCGTTTCGTTTCTTTGCACTTAATAACTCTGTACAAACATCCGTATTGGAGTTAAAGTTTCTATAAATTATCAGTCAACATGTGCAGAGATGATAACCGAAAATCTATTAATTGGAGATAAGATCGTACGAGGTAAATAAAGTAACACGTAGATATCTTGAAGCAACAATATCGCAGGCATTCATTGTATTTGTAAATTTTGTAATCTATAAAAGTTGAAATTAATAAATCATTTATTTATTTTTTCTTCTGCATTAATTTCAATAGATTTATAACTTTTTTATGTGCGTATAAAACATGTTGTACCTATACAGGATGTCCAATAATTTTAAGGGGTGATTCTATATAGGAAGATATGAAAAAAAGTTTCTATAAACAATGTCTTAAAATGCGTCGTAAGGCAGCTAAGCCCCTTTTGCAAGTGGCTTAATAAATCGGTTTTTATTTAATAACTCAGGAACGCTTTGAGGCACAGCAACGAGGTTTTGAATGTAAACTAACCCTAAAAAGGCCCATCTTCTTATGTTATTTTCATGAACTTATTTTAACCAGGGGTATGCAAAACTGGGGGGCCTTATTAGATTTGTGCCAAACATTTTTCTGAGTAACTTTTTTGTTATTTTATTTTTGGAATATGATTCCTCAGGTCAAAGTACATAAAAAGGTACTCTTGTTCTAATACTGTAGGATTCACCGTTTTCGAGAAAAATTAATTTGAAGGTGAAATTTCACGGTTCGAGGACGAAAAATTAAATACTAAAATGTTGAAAACCTATATTTCAATAATGTACATCAAAAACTAAAAAAAAAATCATATACAGGTACTTTTTTTTACAAAAATAAATACTAAGGAAGCTATGGCACCCAAAAATGCACAATTTTTAAAGGGCGATAGTAGCTTTAAAAGCAATTTTTCGACCTACATGTATGGAAACTTTTTTTCTTGGTTTTTGATATAGAATAATTCTGTATTATTGAAATTTTAGTTTTAAACATATTAGTACTTAATTTTTCTTCCTCGATCCGTGAAATTTCACCTTCAAATGATTTTTTCTTGAAAACGGCTAATCCTACAGTATTAGAACAAGAGTACCTTTTTTATGTATTTTGACCTGAGAAATCATGTTTCAAAAATAAAATTACAACAAATTTACAGAGAAAAAAGTATGGGACAAAAAACTATTAAGGCTCCCCAGTTTCGCACATCCCTGTTTAAAATAAGTACATAAAGATAGCATACGAAGATGGGCCATATTAAGAATAGTTTACATTCAAAACCTCGTTGCTGTACCTCAAAGCGTTCCTGAGTTATTAAATAAAAAGCGAATTTTTTAGCCACTTTCAAAGGGGCTTAGCTCCCTTACGACGCATTTTTAGACATATGTTTATAAGAACTTTTTTCATATTTTCCTATGTAGAATCACCTTTTAAAATTAATGACATCATTTACTGGACATCCTATATGTAAAGCCTGTTTTACGTCGTTGCTGATCTCACAATATGAGTGGTATTATTTACACTCGATCAGTAATGCCTCGAGGTATATTATGATATAGGAAATAAACAGTTTTAGCTTTTCTTAGCTATTGTGATTTATCGTTTTAATTTACATATTAACATTAAAAAATTATACGACTATTTTGTTGATATTATTATTATTTTGTACGTCAGTTTTTTATTGGAGAATAAACATAAGAAAATAAAAAAAAAACAAGGAATGATTATTTAAATTAAGTCCATATATCTTATTGTATTTCTTTTGTAGGTAAATACCATATAGGTTGCCAAACTTCGAATGTATTTTCTGGTTTGTAATAAAACTCGGATTTTTTGGCAGGTTTTAATGCGTCACTTTATTTTATCGCTAACGTTTCTCCCCTCTTTGGGGGCTTTATCAAAGCTAAATTTAATTATTAACAATAGTTGTTATCTTTTAGCTTTCATAAAGCCCCAAAAGAAGGGGGAAACGTTAGCGATAAAATAAAGTGACGCATTAAAACCTGCCAAAAAAATCCGCGTTTTATTACAAACCAGAAAATTAATTTATTTCTGGTGCCAATTCGGCAAGCAAGTATCGGTATTCTGTGATAGCAAGCGATATCGGCAGCCGCAAACCGGCCACTCACCCAATGCCGCAACCCACTGCCATACTGCTTAAATTAAGGGTTAATGAGATTAGACTGGCTCGTGTTTACTACTACGTAGTAGTAGCTTAAATTGGTAACGTCGATTTGATTTTCGCATGTACATAACCTTAAACCAGTATACATATAAACTTAAATATAAGATTCATTCATACAGGCCAAAAAAGTATCAAAACACTTTGTATTTCCAAAATTATGCATCCCAAACTTGGACAAAATTTTTACTTCATGAATATAAAATATAATATTTCCCAGAAACTACACAATGTAATTAAATTTTAAGAAGAGATTTGGATTTAGCATCTCAAAATCTATAAAAAGCTTGTTTTTATTAAGTCAAAAATGAATCCCTGTTCCTTAGTAAAAGTGTTAAGTTTAAGACGATGCTGCAAATAAAGCGATCTAACGATTTTTTAATTTTTACACAGAATGCATAAAATACACCACAGAATCACAAGCAGAAAAAACATCGGGTTGCCAGTCCTTCTAGGTAATTTTTTTTAAAACTAGCTGTGTATGCTATTTATTAATTTATTAATGCATTTAAAAAACATATAGTTGACGTCCTCTAAAACAGTATTTGGAGTAACCTATACCAATACTGCCTTACTAAGCTAGAAATGGACAATTATTATGATTTTCAAGTTTTGTTTTTTTATTTGAACTAACGGATTATTATTATATACACCGAAAAAGGGATTTCATTATTTTTAAGACGATGATCGCTTTTATTTTATCGACGCTCAAAATTCGTTGGCTCAATAAATAAATTCATCATATTAATAAATATTAACATTATATTAAATAAATTAATTTAACATTATTATAAAAAGCTTTGATTTATATAATAAAAAGGCAACTAGGCCATTATGGCCCTTTTTGCCAGTAAACCTTTAGTTCAGTATATTGAAAAGTTAAATTAATTTAAGACTTTTTCAGGTAGAGGTCGTATATTTTAATTTTTATTATTAAAGTTTTCTTTTTAAAGCCAATATATGAAAAAATAATTACTTTTAATTATTTTTTAAGTGTTAATTTAAGCTATTCAAAAAAAATTTCACTTGCATAAATCATGCCATTTAAAAAAAAAATATATATATATATATATACATAAAAAACATATTAATGAAACAAGTGTTTAAAAACTTATTATTTATAACTTTTAATATTTTTTTTATGTATTAATTTCAGTATACATGCAAGAGTTTTTTAATTGATTTTAATTTAACTTGTACATAAAAGTTTATTATTATTATTTATTGTATAAATTGCGATGTGTTATCACATCATCATAGTATTGCTTCGTTTTTTACAAAATTTTATTACCAACGGATATTATTAGTGTATTTCTCTCTGTCTTTCAATAAAATTTTTTGAAAAGCGAAGCAATACTACTACCAAGCTTAGTTCATGACAAATTGTTTGTTTACCATTTATTACTAAATTATTGTTCTGACACATTATGACACTGTTCTGTAGTTTTTTTTTTTTTTTTGGAAAATCCGTTACCAAAAACCTCATCAACTATTTTTTCTAAATAGAATTAAAAACTGATAGGCTATTTCTTAAAATTGATTTAAATTCTCTGATCAAAATGTATAAACAGTGACCGCCATAAAGTCTGCCCCAAATGGAAACGTTTTTTAAAAATAGTTTCATAAAAACAGTGAATTATTCCCTAATAATTCTCAGTCTCTTTTGTAATTATATATGATTATTTTATAATATGTAGACCTAGTAACAGGATTTACTCCTAGTTTGTATTGGTATATCACTTAAACTTAATTTGTGTTCAGCAGTAGTGTGCGATGATCAGATCGTAGCACAAGAGATGTGAATTGACTCCCAGGTAACCACGAAGAGGAATTTAATAATTTATTACTTTTATATTGCCAAAATACAACATTAATTAAGCCAAATTACAGGCTTTTAGTGAAATAACCTTTTATTATATACATTATTTTCTTCTTTAGTAACTACTGATTTCTTGTTATTTAATTAAAAAATAAACTTAACGAATAATTCGCGTGTAAATTTTCCATCAAGGGCTGTTAAGGTTAATTATAAGAATAAAACATCGCTGCCAAAAATACCAGATCCGAAAGTCATACGCTAACCTAAGGCTAACTAAATATTTCTTTTTCAAAATTACTATTTATCTAAAAATCTTTCTAACACAATGTTTGGTTTACTATATTATTATTATAGATTAATTTTTACCATCAACCGGGGATCAAAAGTTCGATCATAAAAATTTTCGTGTCAATTTTAGTTCTTTTAAATACAGACCACACTGTAAAAACTGCATGTAAAATATTGTAAAAGTACATGAATTTACATAGTACGGAATAGTAAATTTACTATTCTGGACTATGCATAATTCATGAATTTATGTAAAAGAATGTAGAATAATGTAAAATATTGTAAAATATTGTAAAAGAATGTAAAAGAATGTAAAAGAATGTAAAATAATGTAAAAGAATGTAAAAGAATGTAAAATAATGCAAAAGAATGTAAAAGAATGTAAAATAATGTAAAAAAATATATTTACATTGATTTACATATTTTAAAATGTTGGGCTTTTATTTTAAGACGCGCGTGCGCTTTGGACAATAACCAAGAAGGCGTCGCATCATAAGACGGACCGTTTAATATTGTTATTGCGACGCATGCTGCTAGGTTAATGTGTTAAAAGTGTAAAAAAAGGTAAATATTATTTATGTACGATATTTAAATGCTTTATTTGTGGCATAAAATTTACATTCATTATAAATTACGATCTTTATCAACAAATGGATCCTTAAAGAAAGATGTAAGCAGTTTATACTCGTATTAAGGGTGATAATCCTTTGGTTTATTAAACCAAATGAACTTTACGCTACGATATTTCAAAAAAGCTTTGACACCGAGACTTGTAATTTGGAACAAACATTTTCTAAGTAGTAAATATTTTTTTTCAAATTTCAAGTCTCTATGTCAAAGCGTTCTTGAAATATCGTAGTGTTTAAGTTGTTTTAAAAGCACTTTTAATATGACTGTATGTTAATTTTTTAAAAAATTATTATAGGCAAATATAAAAAAATCGTTCAAGCTGATCGTTTTTTTACGTTTGTTTCTATAATAAAAAGTCTATGCAAAATATTACTATTCTAGACTATATAATTTTTAGCGTTCCGGTCTATGCAAAATATTACCATTCTGGACTATGTAATTTTTACCGTTCCGGTCTATGCAAAATATTACCATTATGGACTATGTAATTTTTACTGTTCCGGTCTATGCAAAACATAACCATTACGGACTATGTAATTTTTACCATTCCGGTCTATGGCAACATATTACCATTTACGGACTATGTAATTTAATGTAATTTATTTTTACCGTGCACAAAGTAATCCTGGTTTTGCATTCGTAAAATAGTCTTAGGCTATTGCTAGCCTCAGGTTCTTTTGGCATTTGTAATAATTATAAATGCACTTACTTTATCGAAGGATTGGTGTAGTGGTCCACCGCCTCTGTACATAACAAGTCTACTAGTCAACTAGCGTGAGTTCGATTCTCACTGGCGCCTATTTGCCTTTTTCAGTTAATTAATAATTAAAATTTGGCTTAACAAATGGAAATATGACGTGCCGTCGCTTCAATAAAAGAAGCTATAAGCCAGACATTTATTTTAATGAATTTAATTTTAATTTAAAAAATGCATTTGTACTTTTTATCAAAAACAGTTACCATCAAGTACTACAATGTCAAACCCCCTTTAAATTTGGATCTAATTACAAATTTCTCCTTTAATTCCAAATTTTTAGGTACCACCTTAGATAGTAATTTAAAATGGGTAGCCCAAGTCGAAAATATTGTCAAGAAACTAAACAGCGCATATTTTGCAATCCTTAAACTTAAAGATGTACTTGAGACTACTGGACTTCTAAATGTATATTTTGCTCTTGCACATTCTCATATATCATTTAATATTTTAGGCTGGGGCTCAGCATCTGAAGCATCTAGAGTTTTTATCTTGCAAAAAAGATTATTAAGACTAATTTTAACCTAAAGCCTACTGTCAGTTGTAGAGATATTTTTAAATCAAAACGAATTTTAACTGTGATATCTGTGTATATTTTAAGATGTGTATATTTTGTGAAAAATAATTTTCACCTATTTTTAAGACATGGCGATAATCGTGATACAAGACTACTTCGCATTCCCAAGCACAAAACTGCCTTATTTAAAAAATCACCAAAATATAACTGTATTTCCCTGTATAATTCCCTACCAAATTTATAAAAAATATAAATTGTAGTAAGAGATTTAAACAAAAAATAAAATCACTTCTTTTAGGAAAGGGTTTTTAGAGTTTGGAAGAGTTCCATGTGTGCAAAGATTGGCATATTTTATAATTTTATAATTATTTATTTTTTATATTTATTCTTATTTTTATACTTAGGCAAATATTTTTTGTACCTTTTATATGTAATATTTTTAATGACTTACGGGCATAGACCTGTCAATTTATTATTATAAACTTATACTCATTGACTTACCACATGTACAACGGTACCCATAATGGTGAATAAATATATTATTATATTATTATTATTACCCAGATGTATCATAAATTCCTTGAGGTAAATTACTTTTAATAATATTTTCCCTTAAAACATCAAAATGAAGATAAAACATATTTCAATTAAAGAAATTATTTAAAAAACCGCACTTTTTTTGCGCAAAAATGCTTTGTGATAATAAACATATTTGAAGTCTATGTTATAATGAAATAATATAAGTATTAATAATAGTATAATAATTATTAGGGTGGGTCAAAAAAACCGACTATTTTTTTTTACTTTGTACTCTGAAAAATCGGTTGCTAGACACCTCTAGAAAATTCTCACCAAATATGAGCTCTTAATTTTGATAAGAAGGTCCTCCGCTTTACAATTTTCCATTTTTTCCTCAGTATTAGAAACAAAAATTCATATCTCTTTGACAACTGTTCGTTAAAAAGTATTTCTCCCCATATTCTTGTAGGAAATCGAACGCTCTACAAAAAAGGTATCTTATAATTTTTTCGTAAACCTCACCGTTTAAAAGTTATCAAAGGTTAAAGTTTGATTATTTTAAGAGACATTTCTGTTTTTCTTATGAATTTTATTACTCGCTTACAAAAAATTGTTATAATTTGCGCAATTCACAGTTTTGTAGGAAATTAACTGCTCTACAAAAATGGTCTCTTATGATTTGTCGATTAAATTAAGCGTTTAAAAGATATTCATCGTCAAACTTCAATGCATACTAATTTTAATAGTTTTTGATGAATAATTCGAAAAATTTCAATTTAATTTATGAGTTTCATGAAAATTTATACGAATTTGAGTTTCTATCGTAAGAGTAACTCTTATAGAAGTTTCTATTTCGAAAATTTATTTAAAACTTTTGTATTTTAATAATATTTTCATATTCTTTTTTTCTTCAAAATCAATACTTTTCATATTTAATTTATAGCGAAAACGTTATTTTTTTCAAAATATAATAAATCATTGACTCTGAGTTAGAGTACCTTCTTATCAAAATTAAGAGCTCATATTTGGTGAGAATTTTCTAGAGGTGTCTAGCAACCGATTTTTCAGAGTACAAAGTAAAAAAAAATAGTCGTTTTTTTGACCCACCCTAATAATTATTATGTTCTATTTTTTTTTTCTTTTTAATCGTGTTTTATTTATACACTATACGACAAAAAATAAGATCATGCCCGTAATCAGCACCTCAAAAAACACTAAAACAGTTATTAAATAATTTAATTTGAATTCAGTTTTTGTTTGACACAACATTTGCAGACCAGTGTTCTCCAGCACCTGGTAGATTTTAATAATTCGCAACAAGTCTAGGAAAATAAAAATAAAATAATTTGTACTTATGCATTAAACTATGTAAATTACTATTGGTATAGCTATATAGGATGTCGACCTTTAAAACAGTGAGTTGACACCTACTTAAAAATTAACAGGAAGTAGTGCCTAAAGAAAAATGTCTGACAATAAGTCTTCGTTCTCATAAGTGAGAAATAACTCTTCCACTTAACATTAACAGTTATTAACATTTGTTACATTATTTTTTTGGGTTTTCTTCCGCGTAACCTTCAAAGAGTATAATTAAATTTAAATTAATTTTTAATAAACGTAATATAACTGGAGTTTTCGCAAGATTTTAGTTCAAAGGGAGATGCCCTGTCTGACAACAGGTATCAGGGAAAAAAGAGTAACATCTTAGAACACTATGCCTAGTTTAAGAAAATTTGAAAATATAGCAAAAAAAAAATAATACAGTTTTGATATTTTGCGATTATTCCCTCTAGCGTGACGCTACTAGCGCCCCTCCCTGAGCGGTGTTCGCTAATCCCTTCTTCCTTGGAAAACAATACCTGTGCTGGACGCGCGTTTACCACTTTTTTTCCAAAACCGTCAAAAAGTGTACAAAAATATTTCGTATAAAATTTTTTATTAAATTTTGAACACATTATTTTTAATATTGATTAAAACCCATATTTCTCATTATAATTAACGCGAATATAAGTTTAGTTTTGTACACTTTTTATCAAAAATCAGGCCATCGGGGTATTTCATCAGGAATATCTCCGAAATGTTTAGTTTTCCGAAAAAAAAAACATATTAATGAATTTATAAAGCAGAAAATGCTCTACAAAATATTTGCTTTAGTAATTTTTTTAGTCCCATTGATTGCTTTGGAGAAACAAGCGGTAAACCAGCGCAGTTTTGACTTTGGACAATTTTTTTTCGGGGTTCGAAGTAAACGACTGTGAAACTGCTAGGAGTAGATTAAGTATACTTGATATATTTTTCTACTCATTATATTTTTCAGAAAAAATCTATAACAATTTTAAAAAAAAATCTTAAAAATAGTACAATCAACAGTGCTCTGATAGATATAAGTTTTGGAAAAGAAAAAAAAGAGCGAACAAAGCAAGATAAAAAAATTTAAAAAGTTATACATCTTAATATTACTATGGGTCACTTCATTAGTCTAAAAAAGCAAAACCACCAAACCACAGTGGGCTGAGAAAAAAAATATGGACGAAAACGTAAATTTTTGCATACCTCTGATTTCGTTTGGACTTTTTAAAAAGCTGAAAACCATTTTTTCACGCCACTAGGTGGTTAATTTTTTATTTTTTTTTAGGTTTTGTTCAAAGTTGGTATACTGGCTCTTTTTAGATTTTGATTATTTTGGACCCCCACCCATAACATATTTTCTATACCTGGACAATAAAATTTAATTCAGGGAATTCTGACGACCTTGAAATAAATATTTTAACTAAAATGGATATAAAACTGTATTTTTAAATTTCATATATCATATTAAGTGTTTAAAGTTTAGTCCTTAAAATCGATGACCTTGGACTACTTTATAGCCTTAATTTCGCCTAATTATGACAACATTCTAAAAATCGATACCCCATATTTACTCCGCCATTTAGATTTTTAGTGTTTTAACCATTGGTCTACGTTAATATCCCTAAAAAAGTACGTATACAAAACTTAAACAAAATCGAAAAAAAAAATGAACCACCCTAGTGGCGCGGAATTTCGGTTTTCAGTTTTTTACATTCGAAATCAGCGGTATCAAAAATACTCGTATGCAAAAATTTAGATTTTTGTCCATCTCAGCCCAGTGTGCAAACCAAAAACCATGTTAGCTCAGATGAAGTGACCCTAATAATAGGCACCTGACGCTGCAGCAAGTTGTTAGACCTACAAATAGGTCTAACAACTTATTATAATAGGTGTGTATGTTGCTCTTGTTTTTTATTTAACGACTAATTAGCTACTCAGTAAATATTATCTCCTTACATTTCATTAGCATTACTGATACATCTTAATGGGTCTTTTTAAATATTATGGGTTCTATATCCAGATAGAATCTTACCCGGTCTAGTGCGTATGTACTTTCACTGTAGGGCACTAAGCAGCAAGTCTTGCTGTACTACTATACTGCTTAAAATAGTCGTAAATGATAGAGTCACTTCATCCGGGTTTACTTTGTTCTTTGGTTCTTGGTATCTTTCTGCTTTGGTTTGAATGTATCTCGTTTTGTTAAAAACTCAAAAAAGCAGAAGCCAATAACCAAGAAACTAACAAAGTAAGCCTAGTTGAGGTGGCCCCAGGAACCAAAGCAAATTAAACATGATTTTAGTTAACACTTGAACAATAGAATATAATTAAATACTATATACTTTGTCAAATTCAATTTTATTTAGTTTCGTTAAATTTTTAGTATAAGGAGAAACTTTACCGCCATATATTTAAATAGGTGGTGGTTTGGAAACAGGGAAAACAAATACCAAATTTTTTGTTTATGTGCACACTGAATATTTGTTACAGTAGTAAATACTGAACGTTTTTGCATATATGGAATTTCACGAATTTTAGTTAACATTCATTGGTTATTCATTCTGGAAAACTGTCCATTTTTAATGTTACGCTTCTTATAGTGAAATTACAATATGTAAAATAAGGAAAATATATAATCAGACTTCACGATTTTTTATTAAAATATTAGTGACTGCAGTTTCGTAAGCATAAAGCTACATCATCAGACTAAAAGTAGTATTTTAGAAAAGGATACATAAATAAATATTTTCATGTTGTGACGCCACTTGTCTGATACTCATAATACACACAATAAAGTTGCACGTCTATTTTTGGTTTAATCTGTGATTGTCATTCCTAACCTAACAATGTTATAGTTTTTATTTGTTTAACTTATCTATTTATTTATTGGTAAGAATTGTTTTAAACCTTTAATATTTATTTATGTATCCTTTTCTAAAACACTACTTTAATTTTTAGTCTGATGATGTAGCTTTATGCTTACAAAACTTTTTTCTTTTATTTTTCTTTTTCACTTATAATAACAATAACGGATTTTAGTCCAGTCAGATAATGAGGAATTCCTATGTTAAAATTGCAATAAATGCACACGGGCTGATATATTAAAGGGTAATACTGGATGGTAACGGAACTCTCCTGTTAGTTTTTCACCGGGTAATTGGCGTAAGGGGTGTCCCCTATCTTGAATTTTAGGGCTGAGTGCTAAACATACATCTTACGATAAAAATGCATATAACCAATTTTGTTAAGGAGGAAATTTCCTACAATTTTTATTTGGATCATTTTTTTAAATTGAAGATAGCGGACACCCCTTACGCAAATCATGCGTTGAAAAACTAAGAGAAGTGTTCTGTTATCATCCACTAGTACCCTATAAAATATCAGCCCGTGTGCATTTATTGCCATTTATGTACATTTATTATTTGACTGGACTAATTTTGCACTATTCTGAATTGTCAGTTGCCTCACCGCGGTAAGCTGCACCGTCGCATAGCGTGGATGCTCCCGACCCTGTATTTAAATCAGTTTCCTTTGTTGGTTAACTTTACACCAGTTATGCTTATGCCTGCAGTTTGCTACTGAAATAATTTCAAGGCCGTATTTTATTACAAGCTTTCATTCCTGAAGAGTCATAATAACGATAATATAAAACTTTAATGTGTTAGAAATTTATTTATGGCGAAAATATTGTACCTATTAATAGAACATACCAGGTTTATACAGCGTGGAATTCTGAAAATGATCAATTTTGTAGTGCATAAAAGATATAATAAATGAAGAAAATGGTTTTATATTTCAATCATTTGCAATTTGCAAACTTTTATGTGAAATAGTGAAGTTATAACATTTTATCTTTATTTGAAGAACTAGAGAAACAATAACTACTAAATAACTACTAAATTTAAACTTTGGTTTTAATTGCTCTCTCAGCAGACTGACGGATGGGCAGATAAATACTCAAAAATCTGGATGTCTGCATTTCTTTTCTCTTATGTTACTCTAAATATAAAATGCAGTATAGTTTGACGCAAGGATCTGTGGCTACGGAAAATACGTTTGGAATGTGTGTGCAAGTGGGAGGCCCGTTGTAGGCACGCACGCCTTATAACGCTATTGACCGAAAGAGGAGAGCGCGAATAATTCCTCCCCCTTTCGTCGGAGACTTTCTTTCATGCGGAGAACTATAATTCCTATTAAAGTTACCTAGTATTGCTATTTTATTTTTAATGCATTAAAAGTTATGGTTCTATTGAAAAGCAGACAACAACTATTCGTTGGATATTGTAGGATGTTATTTGCTTAGTTTTGTCATTCGAAGAGAATTAAACATGCAACATGTAACAAGTACAGTACATTAAACAATGACTGCCATTATGTAATATTATGCATTTCTACATTTTTTAAATTAAACTAGTTTCATATAGAGACTATGATTATTTTTTTAAATTGTAATAGCGAGTATGAATAATTTAAAATCAGTTATGGAGCGTGACTTACCTCATCTCAGGTTAACTATGTAGTATTCGTTTTAAAGTAAATGGCTGCGTTCAATAAAAACACAAAAACTAATCAAAAGTCATCAAATAAGTTTTTCTAGCAAACTGCTGAACGGTTAATATCTGTCACTTGTCACAATTACCATTTGAGGTTAGAAATACCCACAAAAAGTACAATCCCGCACTTTTATAAAATAAATCAAAACTAACCATCTCAAAACGTTGATGAGGAATTCCAGCGACATCTGTCAATCAAAACTTATCATAGCGTTCAGTAGTGATTTGACACGTTCCGATGAGTTTGGCTGTTTCCAATTTAACGCAACCAATTTCTTTGGGCCCAAATAATCATTTTGCTGGGTTTTTGTTACCTTATATTAAAGTTTTTTTTCGTTCTATTATTAGAATCAAAATTAAAATTGCAATTTTTGCAGTGATAGCTTATACTTGGACTGGGTAATAAGTAAATATATAAGGAAATTAGAAAATTGTCCAAAGAAATGTGATATTTATTTGTCATGTGTTTGTTATCTTTCATTTCACTTGTTAAATTTCTAATTAGTTAGTTAATTTAATAATAACCAGCCTTAAAGGTGACTACTTTACTTTACTTTCAACCAATGACATTTAACTGTCGTAGTATTATGATTATCCCCAGATAACCAGAATCTGTCCGTTTGCCGGACAACGTATTGTGTTCAACCCACGGGCAATCGACGGGAAATCTTTTGCGTATGCTTATTGTGGACAACGTACGGCGGAAACGTTTCCTGGCAACGTATTGCGTTATTTAAGGTAAGTTGCAGACAACGGGCTCCACCGTATTGTAGGAAATGTGTTGCCCGTAGGTTGCACCCCGTTTGCATACAACTGTTGATCAGAAACTATTGGAGATGCGCGTTCAACTTAGCATGCAACTGACGGGCAAGGTTTTGTACTTCCAACTTACTGGCCTACTGTTGCAAGAAATTTGCCAGAATTTTATTGACGCAAAGCGTTTTCTTTGGGTTTCCTAGGGGACTTTGGTTATCTGGTTCGTTAAAGAGACTTTTATGGAAAAACTATTTACTGGTTCATGTATAATTAAAACTAAATTACTACATACATAGTTGACCAATGGTTATATGTCAGATTAACCATTCTCATCAATTTATCCTCTTTTATTTTATTGGTTAACGGGTGGTTTATGGTAATTATAAACAAATTAACTAACCAATTTAACCCATGAAATAAAATATAATAAACAGATGACAAATATGAAATTTTACTGGTATTACTTCGGTATAATCCAACACAAATTCTAAATCAGTTTATTAGTTAATGGAGTGATAATTATAAATAAATTAGCCCTATTTACAGCTTGTTATAGCTACTTTAATTATTTGTTACCCGAGTCACTTTAATCATTCTTCGTTTAACAAAATTAAAACGTCTATCAATACTATATTGTTAATTTTATTATCTTTATGGTATTAGAACTGTCAGAAAGGTGTAAATCCTAATAATCCCCTAATAAAATCCTTCCTATTTAATTGATTGTTATGAACACGCTATTATATTTCTTAATGGTGCTGTCGTTATATAACTAGTATTTATGAAGGGTGTGAAATTTATATTAAAAAGGGCTGTCGAGATAAAGCGCCTACTTAACAGCTTAAGAACTAGGTGTGGATTTTACTAGACAGAAGTGTGTTGGCTATGTTATTCTTAAGGGAACAAGAAATAAATCTTAATCAGAATCAAATAATCGTTTTGGTCATTTTACTTTTTAACACCTACAATCTGTTTATAAAAGGTGTATAGGAAATAGTATTTTATTTATTATAAAATGATTCATATACACCTCCTCTGTATCTGGTTGTTCCCAACTAACTAACTTTTGTCTATATACGATAGTTATAAGAAATATGTGTTTACGGCTTAAAATATGTATCTAGGTAAATCTTAATTCGTAAAATACTAATGCTATTAAATAAATGTAATTCTAATGTAAAATAGAAAAATGTTTAAAATGAATAGGACATATAGGACTTGAAGCTTTCGACAGACTATAAACTAACACTGGTTAGATTTATAGTATTTCCAAATATTCATTATTATTATTATTAAATTTGGCGCTAAATACGAATAAATGTCTAACTTTTATATTTTGTACCTTTTGTACCTTGGGAGGCATAGCGTAGTGGCTAGCGCGTATGTATAGCAAGCCTACTATCGTAGGTTCGATTCTCACTGGCGCCGATTTCCCTTTTTCAGTTAATTAATAATTGAAATTTGGCGAAGGCGATAAGTGAAAGGGACACTCCCTAGAAACTGATTCGAAAGTCAGTATAAGCCGGTGGTTCCCTCTACTACTAGCCCACACAAGTCCTGGACTTAGGGGATGCTTAATTAAGTAGAATAGTACGAGGTTAAACAAACAAACAAACAAACAATATCATTGATTTTGCATGAACCAAACCAATAAAAAATCTATTTCACATAATTTTTACTATTTTTCATGAGAATTGTGTTACGTGTTTTTATAATAAAAACACAAACATTGTTTTAAAGCTTATAAAATTCTCTATTCGGTTATATAAGTAGTTTTTTTTTTAGTATTTTTTAAGCTTTAAAATTTTCAGTTTATTTTTTTTTATACGAACCTCTCTAACTTTTTTTTAAATTTGTCCCTATTAACAAATGGCATTCCGCGGCACCATTATTTTTATTTTTCCATTTTTTGATATTTTCTTTAAAAATATCATACGGATTTAAAAAAAAGACAACAAAAATATATTTTTTGATTTTGACGCCTTCTGACGAACAGCCCTGTTTTTTTTGTGAAATTTAATTTTAACATATAGCACATATATCCAGCTTAATTGTGTAATTTTTTTTTAAAAAAATACAGGGCCGTGACCACTTTTTTGGACGTACAAATCACTGTTGTTATAACAGGTCTAAGGGATAGCAGAAATATTTTTGACAATAAGCAGAAATATTTATTATACTATGTTTTCAAAACATTTAAACCAACTGAGTTACTAACTAAATGTTACACTCTAAAAATTGTTTTATGAAATTACTAACAATATGGTTGGTTATTTAATGCCACCGATTTTGTTAGTAATATTACATATCAACTTTGTAATTTAACTAAACTGCGTTGTAATCTTGTAAATTCATAAAAATTATTTTTTTGTAATTTCACAAAATTTTCCTGTGATATTACATAATAATTTGTGAAATTATTTCGCATTTTTACAATATTACAACACGTCTTTGTGATTTTAAATGTTTTTTTTGTGAAAAGCTAAAACATTTGTATTTTTTTGTAAAATGTTCAAGTATTTTCGCAAAATTTAGTAAATCTACAATAATATTGCGTTTTTATTAAACTAACTTTTGATTTTACAACATAACAATATAAAATCGCTGAAATAATGTACTTCCTTAAATTTACATCTTTAACATTAATAACATAAAGTAACATAAAGTAAAATCAATTTTACAATCCTATAATGAGATGACTCTACTATAAACTAGATGAAACGTTGCAAGCACCCTGTCAAAACATCGGCACTATTCTACACTAGAGCCATCTATTTTTCAAATTTCAAACTAGGTGTTTTGTTTGATTTTAAATTCTGTATCTTTAAAACATTATATTCTAACTGTATATAGGGCTTAAAAAGAGCTTTTAATTAAAAATATATATGTTTTTTGAAATCTGGTTATAAATATGTGAGATATGCTAAAAAAACCTTTTACTGCTTTAAACGCCAATATCTCGAAAACAATGCGTTTTAGGAAAACGTTGTTTATAACATTTTTTGACCAATTTAAAATTATCTTTTAAATAAGTGCTAAATTAACCAAATACAATAATAATTGCCTTAATTATAAACAAAAAACGCTAAAAATAGGCATTTTACCCTATTTTTACCCCCTTGCCCCCAATCGTTTACCCCCAAAATCTAACCGGCTCTTCGGAATACGATAAGAAACAATATGCAAAAAACCGATATCTCATGTAGAAATGGAGTTAGAGAGTTTACACCCAGACAGACAGACAGACAGACAGACAGACAGACAGACAGACAGACAGACAGACGGACGAAAAAGTATTTTTTACTGCTTTCGACTCTTAGAATGGTCTAAAACGTAGAGAAATGTGAAAAAAACGTGATCAAAGATTTTGACTTTTCGGCGAAGATTTCAATACATCGGCACTCTTAGTAGCACTAAGTGCCGATGTAATACATTTCTATTCTATTACATAGAATGTATATTATGCAAAACGGCATAAAAACTTGTTCCCTTAATGCTTGGCTTTACAAAAGGCCTTGAAAATGTACTCGGTAGCTAGAGAAAGTAATGTTAAAGATCGCCACAAAATATTGAACTTGTAGCTCGTTTCATTTTACTATCAATTCTGTTCTGATATCATTGTACATAGTAAATACTAATAAGTTGTCAAAAAGTATGTAATGTTTAAAAAAAAGTACTGTAATAGTATTACAGCAGTTTTATAATTACAAAAGGCAGTTGACTTTACCATAATAGTTATTATACATAATAGCGAAAAAAAAAAAAATACTTACACTGCAGTGCACTGAAAAAAAATATACAGAGCAGTCCAAAAGTCACCACCCCCTTCTTAACTTTTGAACCAGTTGAGATATCGACTTTAAATTTGGAACTTTTAAATAAGACAACTTAAACTATCTTTTAGCATATACTTTCAGCTCTTAAAATATGGGCAGGGGGGCATGGTGACACATTTTTTTAAATGGAAAGGGGGGTCGTATAATACATCATTTTAAAGCTTATAAAATTATCCATTTAACTCCATATTTTTAAATTAAAAAAAAAAATGGGTTTAAAATGGGATTGAAAATGGGTATTAATGTCAAAATTCCTATAAAAAAAAACATTTTTTAAAAATGCCTAATTTCATCATAAAAAAATGTTAATTATACTTTTAAACTAATTTTAGTTGACATAAATAAAAATTTATAAAAAAAACTTAAAAAATCGAATGTTTTAGCACAAAAAATTGAAAACCTTAAAAAACATTTTGAAAAAATTTAAAAATGTTAGTTTAAATAGAGAATTTTATAAGCTTTAAAATGATGTGTTACACGACCCCCCTTTCCATTTAAAAAAATGTTCCCCCATGCCCCCCTGTCCACATTTTAAGAGCTGAAAATATCAAATATATGCTAAAAGATAGTTTAAGTTGTCTTATTTAAGAGTTCTAAATTTGAAGTCGATATCTCCACTCGTTCAAAAGTTAAAAGGGGTGGGGTGACTTTTGGACCGCACTGTATATCATCTGGCGAGATTAATCTTTAAATCGAAATAACTCTTTTTTTGGTTAATGCAACCAGAAATCTGGTGAGGCCAGTGTATATCACATTTCTAAAATCCAATTATTGTTTCTGCTAACCATAACAAGTTGTGTTGTTGCCCTTTAACTATTGATTGAGTTGTCCCAACCAGATCATTTTTTTTTAGTGCTCTGCAATTTAACATAACCTGCAGGAATGAGAAGTCAGTTTTTAAAGCATATTATGAGCATATTAATTAAATGGGAAATTTTTTATTTAAAATAGCATAGGTGGATACAAAAGTCAATTTGGAATGGCAGTTAGCTAGTTTTTGGGCAAATACAGCCTAATTTTAGCATTTTTTTTTCTAAAGACGGCCATTCTCTTTGTAAACGGATATTTTCCTTATAAAGTCGGTCTTTTTGAGGGTCGGGAGGCGAATTCCTTATACTCGATAATAACGTTTTTTGAGGTTATCTCCAAAACTAATTGGATTAGGTGGTATTTTGACCTTAAATTCGGATTCAGCGCCTCAAAATAAATAGGAATACAATGGTTTCCAAAAAAAATCTTCAACTTTTTCTGTGGCTACATGTGGGGCCATAGAAAGAAACAAAAAAGGTCAAGAACTTTTTTGGAGACCATTGTATTTCTATGTGTTTTGAGGCGCTGAATCCGAAGAGTTATTGACCTTTATTTTTATTTTGTGTAACTGTGTTATTGATTATCACGGGTCGGATCGAAGTATCCATTTAGTTTGGACTTTGCCCCCGGTAGGCAAATTAGAATTTAAAAAACTCTTTTTTTAAGTAAATAGACACTTTAAACTATTGTTCACCAATCGGAATGTCATGTAGGCCCTGTTAATACTCAGTCACTGGGTCCAATAGAGAAAAACTTATTTTTTTTTTTTTTTTTTTGAAAATTGTTTTCCTATTCAAAAAACGAATAATTAATAAAAAAAAACAATATTTTTGTATTAACTATTCGTTTTTTAAAAAGAGAAACAGTTTTCAAAACAAAAAAATAAGTCCTTCTTTATGAGTCATGGATCATGACCAAGTGACTCACTGAGTATTAACAGCATCGACATGACATTCCGCTTGGTGAACAATAGTTTAAAGTGTGAAAAAATAGTTTATCCAATACATACAGATAATGAGACAATTACCAGCTTTATTTTAAATAGATAAACTCAATAATAACCCTCGCGTGGCTTTTACTTTATTGAGTGGAATAATTATTTATTTTACCCACTCAACTGTCACTTGTCAATTTATTTTCTTGTAAATTTCATTAAAATTTTTAATAAAAATATGAATTACTAAGCTATTTATTGGATAAAATCTTGTATGGCACTCATGGGTAAACCGATATTGCCATCTCGAAAATTAACCTGCTTGGCTGACGCCTCGCAGGTTAATTTTCTCATGGGCAATATCTTACTTTACCCACTAGTACCATAAATAACTATTTTTAACATTCTAATTTTTGCATGCCCCCGGTAAATGGCTACTTCGATCCGGGCTATATTGATTATAATCAATAATAATCATTATTGATTATATAATTATAAGTAAAATAGAAAAGATATGCTTTTCTTACCACACAGAACATTTTACCCCAAACTACCATATTTATCATTTGTTTGTTTTTAACCTCGTACTATTCTACTTAATTAAGCATCCCCTAAGTCCAGGACTTGTGTGGGCTAGTAGTAGAGGGAACCACCGGCTTTAATTGACTTTCGAACCAATATAAGAAAAATAAATAGACTAGGTAATTTACTATCCCGAGCTTGGAATGTTTATTGGTATCATATGATATCTATTTTTATAGATGTGACATTGACATTAGGAATCCTTGTAATAAATACGCGGTGCAGTTACTTCTCGATTCGGCCAATTCTCAGTACTTTATTTTATAGCAAGTAACCTTACCACATTTTTGCACAAGTCCCAATACGAAACGAACACCGGTAACCTTGAACTTTTGTTCTTGATTTTATTGCAGTTTTTTTCCTGCATCTCGCCAGTTGATATCGACAGACTCGCTATATGCACCAAGTTTAGAGTCAATCTATATAGCAGCGGTTTCAGCGTCGCACAGTAGGAATTTTCAAGGTTTTTTATTTCAAAATTCCAGAAGATGGTCAATTTTGAATCGATTCAAAAAGTCTTCTGGAATTTTGAAATAAAAAACCTTGAAAATTCCTACTGTGCGTCGTCGTAAGGGAACGTTCAAGTATTACGTAACTCTCCTGGGGGGGGGGTCATTTTGGAGTGTTACGCCCATGTTAATGGTATAGGAAAATAGCGTTACTGGGGGGGGGGGGGTGTGGGGGTCTAAAATGATCAAAATTTGACCTCGTTTCCCTATCATTACACTATCACTACTTCTCCATTTAAATAAATAAAAAATATGTTTTTTCTGTGAATTTTTTACGTAGCATTCAACTGTTATTTTTTTCTGCTCATACTCCATACTTTTATATTTGATACTCTATAAATCAATGTCATTGTCTTACAACAACGGACCTTTACGCTGTTAAAAAACCAAGTAGAGACTAGTAAAGACCAGTAAAAAACGAATCGGAATCTACTGGATCCTACTGGTCTCTACTTGTTTTTTTAACAGGGTAGTGACGTCAATCACGCAGTGTTTCCAGATTTAGCAGCTGACATTTTCTTACAACAACGGATCGTTAGGGACGTTAATCACTGACGCAGTATTTCCAAATTTAGCAGCTGACGCTACTAGATAGAGTAACTCTAAAGCAATATATAACTTCAAAGATATCGTCGCGTATATTCAATGTTTTGTATGCACTTTAAAAATGACTACTGAAATAATAAAACAATACTTTCCCATAACTTAAAATATACTAAAAAAAAATATTTTTTTCTATGAAATAACACATATTTTATCAAATATTTAGCCTTTTTTAGCATGTTTTTGTACTCATATATATTTTTTAGATTTAAGATTTAAACCTATTTTAAAACAACTGCAGCTGGCAAAAACATTTTTCACCCTGCTACTAACTTTTGTTTAAAATTTTCCTCTAAAAAAATTCCAACATTGAATGAAAATCACCAAATCTTACCGATATTTGCATATCGATTATAATAATTATTATTCACAAATTATAGTAATTGATCTTCTTGTTTTTCAAAAATACACTGCTATTTTGGACATTTAATCTCATAATAAATTTTCTCATAATAATTTATTTATTCAAATGCTTAAAAATATATATTTGTTATAAATTTGCTAGGAAAAAACGTGTACCTACCCCGCTAAGGAAGTGTCATTTCCTCGCTCGTGCTTCTATATTAATCAAACTCATTACCAAAAGACTCAATTTTATTTTTTCAAGCAATATACTTTTTCTAAAACAAAGTACCTGCTTTTGACATAATTTGGAGAAAATTAGCAACAACTTTGCATTGACTGCTCTGGGTTATTAGTAATGTTATAAAAATTATGTTATAGGTATACAAATAATTTTTATTAGTTTATAATTTTATTGTGTAGTTAAATTTGATTAAAAATGCCCTTGTAAGTGAAAAATGCACATATTTTTTTTAATAAAACATTTCAGAAAAATCTCCTAGATAAGCAAAACACAGTGTCTAAAAATCGAAACACCTTGTTTTTGAATGAGACAGCCTAATTTGTTACAAAACTTCAAGTTAATTTTATTTTAAATTCATTTTTCAAAAAGTTATCTACCACATATTTTATTCTGGATGAATTTTAATTATTATCAGTGATCATTATCATACGTATTTTTATTAATTTAATATAACTGATAATTTTAAGTATTTTAAGTATTTTAAGTATTTTAAGTATTTTAAGTATTTTAAGTATTTTAAGTATTTTATGTATTTTAAGTATTTTAATAACAGAAGGATAGGAGGATATATTTTTAGTCGAAATATGGGAAAAACTCAATTTTAAAAAAGAAATTTGTTAGGTACTTTATTTTGGAATGTGGCAGCCGAAAACCCGTTGAGTAAAGCACTAAAACAGTATTTCATAGTATACCTGCAGGTACATTTAATTTTTACTTACTAAAAATAAGTATTAACTGACTAAATAAAAAATTAAGTATGTCAATGTATACAGAGTGTTAAAACATCTTTAGACATGCTAATAAATTATTACAAATTGTTAGAAACATTAGCTAACATATGTTAACATAAAAATTTTATAAATAATTTTAGTATAAATAATTTGATACATTTGTAATGAAAGATCTAAACTATGAAATTTAAGATCTAAACTAACTAATGTTTTGTATTAAACTTAAATTTATTGATAGATAAAATGTAAGAGAATTTACTTGCTTACAGTTATTAAAGTGCACAATTAAATATTTTTTTATGAATGTGGAATCCAAAATATAATTACTAATCATTGATTACTGTTATATATTTTATTATTTACCATATCGTCAGGTCAGAGTTACAAGGTCCTATACGACATTTTTTTGTTTTTGAGATTTCGGTATTTTTCGGTTTGGTTTATTCTGGATTCAAATCCCCACGGTTTCCGGCCTGGCGCTCTACCAACTGAGCTACCGAGACGCCCGTTCGAAAACTAACTAATTGTACATGCCTTCTTTTCTATTTTCTCAAATTTGTTAGTTGTTAATTAAAGGAAAGGTGGTTAATTAAACCAAACCTAAAATAACCAAAAACTAAAAAATAAAATGTCGTATAGGACCTTGTAAATTTGACCTAACGATATTGCTAAAATGCACTTTTACCTAAAGCATCTAATGATTTTCCCTTTAAAAAAATATTAACGATGTCATTTGACCAAGTAATACCAAGCGTAATGCTCGATAATAGACAAAAAAAATCGATTCGTGGTATACTTTGTATGTTCATAGCTATTATTTTATACATTTTAACCGTTTCCAAGATCATATAAGATCTTTTAACACCCACTAAAAATCTATACTATATAGGTGAATTTGGCCTTTTAGCGTAATAAACTTTTAACTCCTTATAAATTAAGTTTCGTAATGGTTACGTAAACAAAGTATTAAACATTTTTATTAGAATTTTAATAAATATTGGACCTTTTACTATACTGCAACCTATTTCCTTTGGAGTTTAAATGCTTCTTTAGGAGAGGTTTTACTGTCGGTCTCTTTATACAAATAATTTTATTATGGTACCTATTCAGAGGTTTATGGTTTGTGATATATTACTTCGACATAGTTTTTGTTTCTAAAATGTAGGTAGATGTATTAGTTTAATACTTATTTTAAAGTCAGAAATAGGTAGTTAACAATAAAACTAAATCTTTCTTACGCTATTATTTGCTTCGCCTTACAAAGAGTTTTCCATTATATGTTTTAAAATTAATTATGACATAACTAGCAGTTTAAACGCCAGTAAAATTAATTGTATTTTGCAGCTTTCATTATATTGCTATTCTGGGGAAATATATTTTTGAGTTTTAACTGCGACGTCTGAATAGTATATTGCATAACTAGTGTGGAAAGTGACATATTTCACACGAGTGTACGAATTACACTTTCCAACGAGTAATATACACTATTTTTCCTACGATCCTGAAAAAATATAAAGTTTCTTAATTTAATATTTTCTACCATATATTTTGATGTTTCTTATAAAATGTAAGGTAAATAAATCAAAAATTAAGTAATTCTTATAAAATCTAAACATAAATAAAACATCCCAAATAATATCTTAGTCAAACTAGTAAGGCTTAACCTTAACCTTAAAGGTTATAACGATAGTTTCTATTTTTGACACGAAAAACAGAAAAATTTGGATTAAAAAACATAAAATATATCAAAAAAGGCTGTGGTGAAAGGTGGACAATGGCTTATAAAACCATGTAAATAAAATTCGTAGAATCTACTAGGTAAATATCTAAATAAAATTAGGCAACCCTCCATACATAAATATCAAACTAGGGTGGTATAAAGATATCAAACTAGTGTGATATAAGGCATTTTCTAAAGAACAAAAGAGTGTGCTAAATGTCATTTTCATAAGGAATCGTAAGAAAATAATTATTTACGTGAGAAGATCGAAAAGTTATACTTACGAGTGGGCAAGTTGTAGCCTAAGCCGAAGCCAAAGTCAAGGGCAGAACCAGCCCCTAGGTTCATAGGAAGTGGGTCTAAAATCATATTTGAGGAAAGAGAGATAGAGTCTAAGTTAAGGCGTGTAAGAAAGATAAAACCTATAACATTAAACTTTTAGCGTGTTTCTTTAACCTGAGTGCTAAAATATCCAAAAATTATTATATATTTTTAATTAATAAAAAATATAAAATATCGACCTTTATTATTAGCTTACAAAATAATATTTTTAATAACATCATTTAGATTATATAGAAACATTTGTGCAGAACGAATAGCCAAGAACATAAAAAAAAACATAAGTAAATTAGTTATGTTGTTTTTATTATTTCCTTATTCGAGATATTATCTATCTTAGCAAAACAAAATCATCTTTTTTTTACGACTTGAAAAATACAGTTTTACATTATTTCAACCTTAAATTGTTTAAGATATTTAAAGCCTAAATTAATTATAGTCAAGCTTAAATAAAATTTACTTTTTGTTTGTTTATTATCGGTAAAATTTAGGATCCACAAATAAAAGGTGTCCCAAAATTCACGCAAGAATTAATTTTGATAGAAAGAAGTTTATAATTAAAAATTGTAATTGTATACAGTATAGGGTTGTATGAAATAGCATATCGGGTAAATGGCATCCACGGCTTTTCTGGCACATACGTACTCTTTTGTTGAAATTTTGCATGACCGTTTTGCATAAATGTGGCTGAATTTCGTTAATACAGCGCTCAATTCCTCCTTCAAGACGTGGGTGGTCGTGGGCTTGTTGGCATAAACCTTACACTTTAAAAAACCCCAAGGAAAAAAGTCAAAGGAAGTTAAATCGCATGATCTGGGCGGCCACTTCCCATTACCAAAATGGGAAATTACACGACAAGGAAATTAATCATGCAGTAATTGAATGTTTTTTTGAGATGTTTGGCATGTGGCACCATCTTGTTGAAACCACATGTCGTCCCACATCCATATCTTGCAATTTACGAAAATTGCAAACAGTAGCTGCCAAACCATCATTATTCTAAAACATTGCTCAACAATGAAAACGCGTTGATCTAGCGCTCCGTTTTTAATAACCCTGAACTGTCAGTTGTCACGCTGTCTTTGTTTTTTTCATTGGCAATACTTTACCGCAATAATGGCTCAAAATTCAAATCTTTCGTAAAATTTGGGAAACCCGTTAGTACGAGGTTTTTTGGTACCTATCACACTATTTTCTCCAAACGCAAATTAAATTGAGATTAAATCAAATAAAACCCCTTCATATGAGCCCAGAAGTTGTTTTTAAGTTCGTCTTGAACTTCATGATTTTAGTGCTCTCCATTTTGATGGTCGTATTTCATAATAATCAAAATTATAAAAATTTAAATTTATCCATTTTTAATCATCGTATAGAGTCACATTGGTAGACTGACAGTTTCAGGCTGCTGTCCCTCTTCAGTATCAAGAGTTAAATCTGTACACTGATTAAGAAAACAGTTTTAACTTTATTTGCAAAAGAAGTAAAGTTATTAGATTGATGTATACTTGTGCGCCATCTATTGCTAGACTATTATTATTTACTTTGTAATGCCACAGTGAGTGGCATATTTCTAGTTTTATTTCGCTTATTATTGGAGGCGTCTAAGCCCAAACTGTTGCTTTTAGAAGGTGAAGATTTTGTTTTTAGAAGAGCTCATTTATTTGGTTTTTAATAAAATTACAATTTGAAATGTCAAACAAATGCTGATTTATTTTGAATTTAAATTGTAGATACAAGATTTATGAATATTATTAAAATAACAATTTAATTTTAATCGTTACATTGAATGGAAAAACGATGTAGATATAGTTTTATATATCGCAGTATATGCATAATTGGTATTTATCAAGTCAAAGATCCAAGGTAAAATACTGCCTTAAGCTCTAAAACAGAGGCCAATACACTTATCGATATAAGTAATACCATTGTATTTTCACAGATTCATTTATAAAATTATACAGATACCTACGTACACTTAATAACAGACAATATTAAAAAATATTTCAAAAAAAAATCATGACCGAGAAAAAAATGTTTAGAACAAAATTGCCCACCCACCGTTATTTGTATTCTTTTAGCTGATACATAATTAACAAAAAAAAAATAGGTAATATGTAATTAACAGTTTTAATAGCGGCGCTGATTTTTGTGTTTTCTCATCAATCAATTTTTAAATGCTAACAAATTACTTTAAAAAGTAGTGGACCATACTACTGGTTCATTTATATGCACTTGGTCATGGAAATTCATGGTCATGGTTCACTTAATATATCCAAACTAGGTTTCTTTAAACTTATTTATAATATTAAATAAATAATTACACAGATCCACAAAAAAATAAATACATGTAGTCTACAAGATATTTGTCTACGATATTTCTATGTATTTTTGGCTGCTGAATCTAAATATGCTATCAAAATTACCTATTCGTTTGGACTTTTTATAAAAATTGAAAAAACCCTAAAACCCTAAAATGGCAAAAAAAAGGAGAATTTTTATTTCAAATTAAAGGTCATGCAGTTCTTTTTCGTAACTTAAGTAATTTCCGAGGCATCGATCCTAAATTCATGAAAGCCAAGGTTCTTAAGCCATGCAGATTGTTTTATAAAAACAAAAGGCGATTGAGTTATTCTGTCACCATATACATAGCAATCGACAGCCGCTGAGCGGTTCAAAGATTAGATCATATATACATAGATGCGCCTTGAGTTCACGCCAAACCGAAATGTTTACATTCCGACAAGCAGGTAAATTTCACCTTCCCGCTTCTGGTCACCACCCACCGCTATAGTTGTTTGTTGACAAATATATTATACTTCACTTCCTCGCAACCTCACCGCTATTATAACTATAATAGTGGTTTGTTTACAATTGGCTTTGTATATGTTCTACATAAAACAAATCAACATTAATGACATATCTATGTATATATGATCTAATGTTTAAAGAGCACGATCTAGTGCCGGTTTTGCAATTTTAAGAATTTTTGAGGACTGCTCTTTTGATTTTTATTGAAATGAGGGTTGTGGAGCAAGTTTGGCAATGCACTGCAGCGGATAAACGTGATAAAAATATAATAAATGGATGTTATCATTTTTGACAATAACTTTCTTTCCAATAAACTATTTTATATGTTTTATATTTTTTTCCCAGTGTGTACTGTTAATTTAGTATGTGTTTTAAATCAAAAAGATATTGAGTAAAAACGTGTCGCCTACTTAATCTATCATATGATAAATTGATAACTTTTAATTTATTTTAAATGTATTTAGAGATTAAACATAAGTGGTCGAAGTAAAATCCGCAAATGCATAATATGCGCCTTTAATGGATATTCCAAATTGTTATACTCCCCACAGCTCTCGACATGGAAAAGTATTATACGATGAATCGGTGGTTTCCAAATTTTCCAAATTACCTTGAATCAAAAAAATTTATGTATATTTTGACGCACGGATCTACGGAAAATATGTTTGGAATTTGTGTGCAAGTGGGAGGCCCGTTGCAGGGACGCTTTTGACTGAAAGAAGAGAGAGCGAATGATTCCTCCCCCTTTAGTCGGAGACTTTCTTTCATACGGAGAACTATTACATGCAAAAAACATATAGGTTAGGCAGGTCTAATTTTATTTTTTTAATGCAGGGTCACTAGTAAAAAAGATGTGTTATATTTAGAGCAACTCACCTGCAAAATTTGAGATTTTTAAAAAAATATTGGCTTTTAAGTTTTTATTTTTTCATTTTCCAATTTTAATTTTTTAATTATACAAAAACATTAATAATGGACATTTTTAAAACGGGAAAGTAATTTAGAATAATAAATAAAAATTCATATTTTTTTTCACCCTTATACATAATATAAGGTTTTTTTTAGGGGATGAAAATGCCAAAAAATGATCCTTCAAGCTAATCTAGGTCAAAAAAACTGGTACTCAGGACCTGTAATGTTTCAAAATATAGACCTTCTAATTCACAGTTTTTGAATTTTTAAACATTTATTGTGAAGGAGTCTCTTCCTGACGAAAACTAAGTTATGTACTACAAAATATTTAAAGGCACATTTTTTAATTTTTTATGTGATTTCACTGAAACTTTTAATTCCTAAACTTAAATAATATTAATACTGAAAAATATTTAATAATATATAGGCCCTAGGGCCTAAGTGGCCCCCCAAAGGGATTCAAAAATTTAAAAATTGGGGCCCTTTTGGCTTTATGGCCTTGGCAATTTAAATATTTTTTAGAATACATATTAGTTTTTGTCAAATATTTTAAACGTGACTCTTTTAGGACAGTCCAATAAAATATTTAAAAGTTCAAACTTATAGCCTTCGCAAGTCAATATTTTTTTACACCCTGTACAATATTAAACAAAATAACTATGTAACTTTAAAATATACTTATTAATAATTTCTAGAAAATATTTTTGACCGATTGGTATAGGTCATAGGTACGAGTTTTTTCAACCTATATTAGCTCAAATGGTATTTTTTAAACATTTTCAGACCCTAGAAAAATACCTATATTTTGTGTAGGGATGAAAAAAATTTACGAACATTCCTTTATTATACCTTATTAATTTCTCATTCTGAAAATGTCTAACTTTAAAGTTTTTGTCTAGGTACTTAAAAATATAAAATTGGAAAATAAGAAAACAAAAACCTAAAAGCCAAATATGTTTTAAAAATCTTAATTTTTGACAGTGAGTTGCTAACATACAACTTTTTTTTAAATAGTCGTCCTGAATTTTCCCAAAAAATTTTTTTTACCTTATTCGGCCCCGCCTACTATAGGTTCTTTACGCATGACAAACACTTGTTTTTACTATATTTAGAAAAAGTTACATAACCTCATATCGATACCCCCAAGCAACAAAGCCGTAACTCATATATTGTCATTTTTCATGACAGCTAAATTTCTAAAATATATTTTTTTGTTATTTAAGGGTGGGAAATGATTGAAGGTGAAAAGGAAGGCATGTGATACATCATTTGAAAGCTTATAAAATTCTCTATTAAACTGTATAAGTATTTATTGTTTATTTATTGTTTGTTTCTGATAATATTCGAGTTTAGAATTTCTTGCTTTAGTGTTTTTAGCTAAACTTTTGGTTAAAATGGCCTGTGGAGTAATCTGAGTAGTACCACCATGTGTGTCTTTTTTCATAGGATTTACTTATGAGAATAACTCAAAATAGGTCTAACTTGAGTTACAACCTTGTTGCATGGGGGTGTCGATATTAAAAATTATTCATTAATTATAATTGGAGACTGTGATTCTCTTCGTGAAAATTTCAGATATATCATTATGTTTATTTTTTATGTTTATTTGTAACCTCGTACTATTCTACTTAATTAAGCATCCCCTAAGTCCAGGACTTGTGTGGGCTAGTAGTAGAGGGAACCACCGGCTTTAATTGACTTTCGAACCAATATATCTAAGGAGTACGCCTTCGCCAAATTTCAATTATTAATTAACTGAAAAAGGCAATCGGCGCCAGTGAGGTTTGAACTCACGATCATTAGCTCAGTGTCAATGCTATATCGATGCCTTAGACCGCTGAGCTAATCTCCCATATCGAAAATACACATTTCTGTCGGGGTATTACGTATGAAAACATCACTCTAGATAATATATTCCTATTTGAAAAAAAATTAATTCATTAACAAAAAAAAGTTAGAGGGGGTGCCACTGTTCAAAAAATTATAAAAATAAGAAGGGCAACGTTCAAGTATTACGTAATGCAAATTTTAATTATTTTGGACCCCCCCTTGTAACGCTATTTTCTTATACCATTAACATGGGCGTAAAAGTCCAAAATGACCCCCCCCCCTAGGAGCGTTACGTAGTACTTAAACGTTCCCTTACGTAATATTTGAACGTTCCCAAGGAAGTACCCGATAAACTCCAAATTTTCAGAATTCATTAAATTGATTAACAAAAAAAAATGTCAATAGGAAATAGTTATTTATGTGCCATACAAGGTTTTATCTAATAAATAGCTTAGGAATTAATATTTTTATTAAACATTTTAATGAAATTTACAAGAAAATAATTTGACAAGTGACAGTTGAGTGGGTAAAATAAATAATTATCCACTCAATAAAGTAAAAGTCACGCGGGGGTTATTATTGAGTTTATCTATTTAAAATAAAGCTGGTAATTGTCTTATTATCTGTATGTATTGGATAAAAACATTTATAAACAAAAAAGTAAAAAAAGATGGCACTTTTTGTATAAAAAATAAAATTCGTGTTCGAGCACTGTGAAGACTATACTTTGAAATTCTAAGCATTACATATCTTCACGGCTTGTTTTCTCAACAAGCAAATCCTTTTTAAAGCGTTGTTTTTAAATTTTTGGCAAGCTTTGTACGTGGTTCGCAAAATTTATGTGCATGCTTTGCATTTGCATTCCCATTAAGTCAGATAATAAGGGCTATAAATTATACATACACACCATCTACTGTTATAAACAGTAGTCGGCGTAAACTCAGTTATGACTCATCAACGTTGAAAATAAATACAGAAACATAGACATTTGCCAAATTAGGGGCTGTCCATATATTACGTAAAGCAATTTTTCAAAAAATTGACCCCCCTCCCCCCTGTGTAACAAACTGTTACATTTACCAACACCCCCCCCCCTGTGTAACGCGTAACAATATAAAATTTTTGTTTCGCAACAAATTTAACTGTATTCTCACTATTGATTCGTTTTTCTCGACAAAACAAACCTGAACCTAAAATATAGTATAACATAACCTTAAAAAAAAATTACAAGAAAAATCACTCAAACTTTAAAAAAATATTCATAATCAATATCACACAGGGAAAAAATACTAGGTACCTCTTTTTACACTGCGTGTCACATATAACACGTATATTGTTTATGCACAGGTAAACTAATAGTACACACATTGGTGTTCTGTGTATACACATTCCGCGCGAAAATGTATCATCGCTGATGATTCATCGGCAAGATCACGCAAGAACAGGGCCGTAAGATTTTTTTTAATTTTTATTTATCGATAACTTTTTTTCCCACATTACTCGTTTAAATGGAATCATTACACCGAAAAAAAAAATATATAATTTTAATCATCACAACTAAAAAGTCCAAACAAAATAGACAAAACTCCAAAAATAAACTCAGTTTTTTAAATATAATTATGGCAAAAGTACTAGTCTTAATAAATATTTTTAACTGGCTCTAAAGAATGACCACTGTTAATGGTTTTGACTTTAGTTGCAGAGCAAACATGCAATAACCAATAAATCCATGTTATCCAATTTTGAGATATATATTTGCAGAAAACTTGTGCAGCGTAATCCCCAAAAAAAATAAAAATCCTAAAAACTGGCAAAAACTGTTCATGGATCATATAATTATCAGCTTTTGCTTGTATGTGATGCGCTATATCAAGAAAGCGCTACAAAATTAGTAAGAATCGATACTTAGGTCACAATATGCAAAAAGTGGATTTATCGGTTCTTGCATGTTTGCTCCACAGTTGTGGTAATTAAATTAATTACCTTTAATATACAATTTATTTACCTTAAATACTCTGGACAAAATCGAGGAGTACCTAAACCTCTGAGGAATTCGGGTGTTTAAACTGGAGAAAATCTAGGAGGTAATTTCTCGAGGATATCCAAGAATATCTCACCTTTACCAAAAGTGATATTTTTTAGGTAGTTTTCAGGATTTTCTAAAGTAATCAAAGGAAGTTCCAATGAAACATTAAGGGATTACTTCCTAGAAAAAAATTAAGTGTACAAATTATTTTTATGGTAAATAAATGCTAGGGATAACATTGACTCATTCAGACTTATTGAGAAAAATATGTGTTTTAACTAATATAATATATTATATTATATTATATTAATATATTATACCTAGTCGATTAGTCTTTTTTTTTAATTAAGTTACTTTACTTCTTTTACAATGTTTTTAATAGAACAATATTAAAATTTAAAAAATAATAATACAGAATAATAAAAAAGACAAAAAAAAACGAAGTTTTTTCTAGATTTTTTGTTTCTAATCATTTGGACTTATTAAGAAAACTATGTGTTTGGACTAATATATTATATTATATAAATATATTATATCTAGTCGATTAGTCTTTTTTTTTAATTAAGTTACTTTACTTCTTTTACAATGTTTTTCATAAAAAAAATTTAAGATTTTAAAAATGCTAATACAGAATAATAAAAAACCCAAAAAAAAACACGAAGTTTTTTCTAGATTTTTTGTTTCTAATCATTTGGACTTATTGAGAAAACTATGTGTTTGGACTGATGTAATATATTATAATATATTTATTATATTAATATATTATACCTAGTCGAGTAGACTTTTTTTTTATAATTAAGTTACTTTACTTCTTTAACAATGTTAAAAACAAATAGAACAATATTAAAATTTAAAAATTGCTAATACAGAATAATAAAAAAGACAAAAAAAGACGAAGTTTTTTCTAGAATTTTTGTCTCTAATCATTAATTCTTAACGTTTACAGCCATGACTAAATACTTATGTAGGTTCAATTATTAAAATCCATGAAAATTGCGTTTTTCTTTGAACTTGTATTAAATAAAAATTTTGTCGTGAATTAAGTAATGATGAATGATGTTGAGAACATATGCGCACTGACAGTTGTGTTTGAGGAATTGCATATTAATAAAAAAAGCTTAAGATGGACCGTTAAAAAGATTGGTGAAGGATTAGCGTCCAAGCATCACCGCCTGACCCATGCTGAAGTTTATTTCCGTAATCATTATCCGATATTCCATTATTTCTTAATTATTATTCTTTGCATTGGGTTTGCTTTTTCTTTGCGTTTTAAAAATATGTTATTATGACACTTTGTCATAATTTTTTTTTATGCCTTACTAACTTACTAAATATAAAGTTTCCTAAAACTATAATAACATTTTTTTCTACGACTACTTTAAAATGTAAGCAAATACACACACTTTTCGAACACAGAATGAATCCATTCTAGCTCTAGATATGGTATGAATATTCCGTATCGAGTGTTAGAATGAGCACATGTAGTGCCATCTCTTGTTTATAAAAGTAAAGAAAACTGTAGCAAAATTAGCAAAAATATATATATATTTTACCATGAAATATCGAATAATTTAATGCAATTTAAAGTTTCGCGTTAAAATTACACAAAGTTTATTAGTTTTTCTTAATATTTGACAAGTTTTTTATCAATTTAGTTCAAAAAATTAAAAGTGCTCCATCTATTGTTAAATATTTAAACCTGATATATGTCACAACAATCTGACATAACATTCAAATTTTGCATTATAATTTGTAAATATGTGCTAAAATTAAATAAAAATCTTTTTCAACTACTAATTTGATAAATTTATTAAATAACATTAATTGCTTATTTAAAAATATGTGTTTTGTTGTATTTATAATGTCGAGTCACAAAAAACGTTGTTTTTAACCTTGTCCGCAGTTTAAAGCAATACAGTGTTTCATATTTGCAGTCAAAGAAAAAGTATAGTCTACAACACGTATGGAATAGTCATTCCGCGCTCGCGGGACCGTCAAACTTGCCTGCCGGCTCGTATGACAAATTTCCGCTCTCGCGGAATATTGTCTATTCGATACTAGTTATAGAATATACTATTCCGTAATCATTATCCGATATGCCATTATTTCTTAATTATTAGTTTTTACATTGGGTTTGCTTTTTCTTTGCGGTTTAAAAATATGTTATTATGACACTTTGTTTGCTGTCATCATTTTTTTATGGTAGTATTAACATCCAACATTAACAATAACGTTTTACATGAGCCGTACTAACTTACTAAATATAAAATTTCCTAAAACTAAAACATTTTTCTAATTTAGGTTAAATTTTTAAATTCGCCAATAGATAAAATAGTACAAAAATAGTTATTTTTGTATTTTAAACGAGCGCAAAATGACTGACGAAGCGAAAGCAGAAATCACACTTTGCACTCGTAATACAAACAACGTTTTTTCTACGATCTAAAATAAAAATATAAAATTCAGGCAGTAAACCTTACAAGGTCGCAGCACTTACAATTTTTTGCAAATCTGGTGATTTAGAAGGAAAAACCTTCATCACTGTAACTCTCCATAATTCCTTAAGTTGACAGCTATTTTACGATTGACTTGCCGGTTGCCTACACTCCAGCGCGCAAAATTCAATTTTGCGCTTGCTGTTATGGTAACGAGCAGAAAAGTAAAATGCTAAGAAATAGGTTATTTTTCGGTCAGAAAACTTCATTTGTTTTTTGTAGAAATGTTAACTTTTCTATTAGATCGTAGAAAAAAACCGAAATAAGTTACAAAATTTTAAGGGCCATTCTAGGTCCAAAAATATAAAAAGAGTTCCTATAAAGTTGGTCCGGAAATAAGCCCATCTGAAAAGTAGTGTTTATTTATTATATCTGGAACTCTATAAACCACAGTAACAATGTTTTTCACATGCCTTAACCTTGATAAAGATTATAATTTACACATAAATAAACTATAAAGTAATGTACCATTAAATATTCATATTTTTCTTTTCAGGTTGGTACTTCAATAGAAATCCATTCTAGTCGGAGAGATGGTGAACATTTTCAACTAGTGATTTTGTCCCGGCTAAATTTTACATATTCCTTAAAGTACATTCTAATATCTATTTCTAGCTCGCCAATTTATAAAATAACATTTTTTATTAAATGAGATTTTTTTTTTAAATTTTAAATTTCGAATTATTCGTTAAACAGAAAATATGTGTATTTTGTGACTGTTTTGAAAAAAAAAATAATAATAATAATTGAAACCGTTATAACTTTTGAAATTGATTTTCCAATTGCAAATGTAATGCTTGTGATGTACTTACTATACCGGACGAATCCGGATTAGAGTTAACCACATAATTTGGTGTTTCTGTTATAAAAGAATTTTTTATTTAGAATAACATGAGGTGTAAGTCATTAGGTTTTAGAATAGAATGACATAATATTATGCTAAAAAGACTTTTTAAAGACGGTTTTTAGCCCTTCACCGGCAGAAAAAGTTTGTTTAACTTCAAAATAGCCTAATCTGAATGAAATAACTGTAATGCATATGACTCACAAAGTTAAAAAAAGGTTTTTAGGGTACCTTATTGCACCTTCTTTTGAAGCTTTAAGTACCCAAAGGAACCGGATCCAGAACCTGTAAAGTTGCAAGTAGCCTAATTAGAATGTACTTTTAAATAAATGTAAAATTTAGCCTAGATAAAATAACTAATTAAAAATGTTCTTAGATTATTCTTGAAGATTATCTGTGGTAAGCATTATTTTAAGTTAACAATAGATACATTTTTGAATACAGATTTAAACCTAGGAAAAAAACCATGTGGAATCAATGGAAGAAAATCGACAAGTTTGATTTTTGAATGGTTATTGTTTATTAGAAATAACTGAAATAACCGTTGTAATGTCTATTGTACATGAGGTTGAGACAAAGTGAAAAAGAGGAATTTTATCGTGTTGTTTATTGTTTAAATTAAACAAAATACATTACCGTTCTTTTGAGCGCAAAAAAAACTCTATAAACGTTAATTTAATTTGTGTATATTTTAAAGTTTTTTTTTAAGAGTGAATATTTTCTAATTTTACACTGATAAAACACTAGCGTAATTAATAACGTAATTAGCTTATAGTATACAACAATAAAAAGTTGTATATTCGCCAACCACTATACTATTGCATAAAATACAACAACAAAAAAGTAAACGCGTTCGGTACACTCAGAAAATTTCGTTGTATTTTTAATACTGAATGTTATTTGTTAATTAAATTAAAATAATTCTTGGTTTATAGAACTGCGTTTAAATTATAAATTTCCCAACGTTTCACCATTTATTGAATTGGCATCTTCAGGGGATAAATACAACAAAAATATTACTTAAAATACAAAAAATTAAATTAATGACATTGACATGAAAAATTAAGGTAATACATATTTGTTAATACATATTTTTTATTTATATCGCCACAATTGATATTTAATACTTAACTTGTGATATTAAATACTGCAATGTGTGTATTGTATAGAAAATGTTGTCATACTAACATAGAGACCACGCTGGTACATTTGGATCCCCACGCAACTGATTTGTAAAAAAATAGATAACTTCTATCTAGTATGTTCAATTAAATATGAACATTTTAGTACACTTGAAGAAAAAGATTAACGCAAATCTGAAACAGTACTTTTTTGTGAAACTAAGGTTTGATTATACTGTTTTATTTTAACACAGTGGGCTTTTCTAAAAAATGAAAGTTATGAAAAATAACGTTTTTAGTCCCCGATTTAGGGATTAAAATCAACCAGGAAGTGATAAGTTAATATTAATTTACTTTCATGCGACAGAAATATTTTAATGTCATTTTTTACTTTCATATTCAACAATACCTCTTTTATAAATCAAATGCTCCATGAACTTCACGCATTTGTAGGAATTTTAAAGAAATGAGCGATACAATGAAATTATTGTGTATTGGATTTTTTCTTTAAGATCAAAGTTGAGTAATAATAGTTTCAAAATTTTATTTAATCAAGGTATCAATAGGTATTAATATACAGTGCGGTCCAAAAGTCACCCCCCCTTTTAACTTTTGAACGAGTTGAGATATCGACTTCAAATTTAGAACTCTTAAATAAGACAACTTAAACTATCTTTTAGCATATATTTGATATTTTCAGCTCTTAAAATGTGGGCAGGGAGGCATGGGGGACATTTTTTTTAATGGAAAGGGGGGTCGTGTGACACATCATTTTAAAGCTTATAAAGTTCTCTATTTAAACTAATATTTTTAAATTTTTTAAAAATATTTTTTTTAAGGTTTTGATTTTTCAATTTTTTGTGCTAAAACATTTGATTTTTTAAGTTTTTTTTTATAAATTTTTATTTATGTCAACTAAAATTAGTTTAAGAGTATAATTTTTTTATGATGAAATTAGGCATTTTTAAAAAATTATTTTTTATTTTTTTTAGAGGAATTTTGACATTAATACCCATTTTCAACCCCATTTTAAACCCAAATTTTTTTTTTTTAATTTAAAAATATGAAGTTAAATGGAGAATTTAAGCTTTAAAATGATGTATTACACGACCCCCCTTTACATTTAAAAAAATGTGCCCCCGTGCCCCCTGCCCACATTTTAAGAGCTGAAAGTATTAAATATATGCTAAAAGATAGTTTAACTTGTCTTATTTAAAAGTTCCAAATTTGAAGTCGATATCTCAACTGGTTCAAAAGTTAAGAGGGGGGGGTGACTTTTGGACCGCTAGAGTTAAAAGAGGCCGGAAAGCTCACTGAAAAATTCAACATTAAAATTATATTTCACAAAATAAAAGTAATTTTTTTAGTAATTTTAATTAAAAGGTGTACTTTTTAATTAATATAAAACCAAATTTAAAATCTTCTGCAGGCCAGAAATATGAATAATTTATTTCAATAAAATAAAACGAAATTGACGTTAATTTGTGAGAAAAAATTACATGAGGTTTTTTGCCAAATTCCTACCTAAGAAAACCAGAGTTCTTTTAAGAGGCATTTTAAGGCTTCTTTCTTACATATAGAAGTGTGACATAACGTCATTAAAATAAATTTAACCCTAAAACATTTTCTAAATCTCTCTTTTAAACAAAATGCACCTATTTTACACCATTAAGATTATCATTTTTTTATTATTATAAAATTAAACTTTTACAATAAGTAGTAACATTTAGTTACATAAACTGATGAATTATTTGATAAGTCAAAAAACGTGAAGAAAATTAAAATTTCAGTTAAATATAATAAAATGACTAACGACAATTAAGCTTTCTCTAAAGAAAGCAAATATATTTATCTATCTGTTTAATTTAATTTTGTATATTTCTTTTCAGTATTTTATCGCAAACTTTTGCACCATGCCTGGCCTTGGCGCCAAAAATGTGAATTTGTTAACACATTAAATACTAAAGCTACGGTTTCCTCCAAAAGTCGCAGTCGCTGACGACTGCGACCGGGTAGCCGCGATCAGGTCGTTACGACCTGTTTTCCTCGGTCTCGCCAGTCGCCAGTCGCCATTCTGTGAGCTGGCCATTTTATAAAGAGCTGTTTTTTTTTTGTCTTATGCCTTTCAATCAGTATGAATATCTCTAAAAAGTCGGTTCTTTTAATTTTTCTGAATTATCAAGCGGAAGAAGAGAATCTTCTCCTCTTAATAACATTACATCATTAAGAAAAAAGGGTGAAAGTTGATGAGATGTTTCGGCTGAGAGAGGTGGAGGGTTTTAATGCAATTCTAATTGAGTGAAACAGTGAAAGACACTTGTCACAATCCAAAATTACCTGTTTCACCGTCAAATTCGTGACGAATAAGTCGTGCGTCTGCTCCCGGAGCGGTCAAGCGACCAGCGACCAAACGAACGGCGACCGGTAGTTAGTAGTAACGACTCGGCATCAGCTAGGAAAACAGTTACATTTAAAATGCATTGGAGATGTCTTAACGACTCGGTCGCGGCTACCCGGTCGCAGTCGTCAGCGGCTGCGACTTTTGGAGGAAACCGTAGCTCAAATAATTTTTAATATTTGGAACCCCTAGCAACGTTACTTCTTGCCTATAAATTGTTACATTAACAATAAAAGAATTATTTATGTTTTAGGCACCATTCACAGGCTCTAATGCGAGCCTAACATAACGTTATAAGCCTGCGCACAAGATACATGACAGCACATTAAGACAATCACGGCATCGTATGTATTATGTTAGTTATGCGACCCTCTGGATAATCCTTTACTTTTATAAGCAGTAGTCGGCGAATTTCCAGTACTCGCATAGGCTCCACGTCGACTTTAGCGTTGAGGCGAAATATTTACATTTTTATTTCTTTTTATCTTGATTTTTTTTTAAGATTCCATTTAAACGAGTAAGGTGGGGAAAAGAGTATCGACAAATAAAAATTAAAAACTTTCGTATTCTTAAAATATAAAAATCGAATTTCGTTTTTTCCGATATATATATATACGTATGTATAGTTAATATGTATAGTTAATATTGTTGTGGGTAACAAATTAGTCGTCAAATGTTTCGATTTATAAAAATTTCCCTCATAATTCGGCAAAATTATTCCGTAAGCCTATGTTTATGTGTTTATTTTTAACGTTGATGAGTGATAACTGAGTTTACGCCGAATACTGCTTATAAGTTCTACCCAATAACTAAATTTGCTAGGGTTTCCAAATATACAAAAAGTCCAGTCAAATAGCGAGGAATTTCTATGTTGAAATTGCAATAAATGCACACGGGCTGATATTTTAAACCGTAGTTGATATATCTCAAAGGGTTCCTGAGTTATTAAATAAAAACCGATTGATGTAGAATCATCTGTTAAAATTTCCGATGCTATTTCAAATACACCGTGAATGCATCTTACGACAAAAATGCATATAACCAATTTTGTTGAGGAGGAAATTTTTGTTTGATAATTTTCTTAATATATAACAATAGAGTTATAAATATTAAAAAATAGTCACGTTGGGGGTGAAAATAATTCTTTCGATTTTTCAGCCAAATTATTCATAGGAGGATAAAAGTGGTTATATAACCGTACCAAAATTCCTATCAAAATTTATAATATATGGTGAAGAGAGAATTTCTATAGCAACAAGTTTGCTTATAAGCACTTTTATCCTCCGATCAATAATTTGGCTAAAAAATCGAAAAAACAATTTTACCTCCAACACTAAATATAACTCAATTTTTATTACTATAATAACAAAATGAACGTTACAAAACATTTTGGAAGTTTGATCCTTAACAAAATTTGTAATATGAACTTTTATTGTAAGATCCATATTTAGCGATATAACTGCACTCACCCCTAAAATTCAAGACAGCGGACACCCCTTACCCCAGTGAAAAACTAACAGGAGTGTTTCGTTTACATTTACTACTACCCTTTAAAATATTAGCCGGTGTTCATTTATTGCAATTTACATTTAAGTGTTATTTGGCTGGACTAAAAATCATTCAGTATTTAATACGGTAACAAATTTTCACTATACTGTGCGCCTTCGCCAAATATGCGATAAAAATAAAATTTATCTCTCTCTCTCTCTCTAATAAACGCTAAACGAGTTGGTTTGTTGGTTATATAGTCCAGTCCAATGACTAAGAATTTCTATGTAGAAATGGAATAAATGCACACTGGCTGATATTTTAAAGGGTAGTATTGAATGGCCCGTTACCACACTTCTGTTAGTGCCTATTCACAAGCTCGCATAAGAACATAAAACATAACAATACGATTGGCTTGATGGGCCGCCATGTATCTTGTATTACGGCATGGCATTCTTATGTTTTATGTTATTATGCAAGCTTCTGGATATGCCTTTAGATTTGCGTAAGAGGTGGCCGGTATCTTGAATTTTAGGGCCGAAGCCGACCAAACATCAAACACACTAACACACTACTAGACAAACCAAAACCGATCGAGTGACCCTAGTTTTACCTTCCACAATTTTTGATGTTAAAATATTTAGTCCCACCATGAGTAACTTTATTTCAATAGGCTTAGAAGTCCTTATACAGATTTTTTTGGAAATTTAAGACGATTGTATTTTTCTTTCTTGGTTATAGCGTAGACAATAATACGTGATATTAAAAGTTGTTTAGAACATAACCACACAAAACCACACAAAAAAAGTTGGATCTCCGACAGACTCGACTAGTAAATTCCTATGTGTTTTGAGCCGCTGAATCCAAATCTGAATTTGGAAGTTAGCTCCCGTTTTCAACATAACCTCCAAAAATATACATTTTTGTACTTTTCGCTGTTTTTTTAGATCATGTTAAAAATGGGAGCTAACTTTTAAATTCCGACCTCAGATTCATATTCGGAAAATTAAAATCAGGGCCTTAGCGAAGGAGATTTGGTGGGGGGGGGGGAAGGAGGTCAAAAATTGCAACTTTTTTTGGCCTAAAAACACAACTTTTTCCCTCTTCAAAAAAAAGTTCATGACTGCAAAAAAAAAGGTCCCACCCTTTCTCTCTCAAAACTCAAAAAAGTTGTTCATGACTAAAAAAAAAACAAATATGCAACTTTTATATTTTTAACCCATGAAATATGCAACTTTTCTTGATTACAAGATAGGTGGGGGGGAGGCTCCCCCCACCATCCCCCCCATATCTACGGCCCTGATCAAAATACATGAGAATTGACTAGTCGAGTCCGTGGGAGATCCAACTTTTTTTGTGTGGCTGTGTTATTATTATAACGCACAATGTTACAAAATTTTTTGGACTTTTTTTTGGGTCCGGATTAAACGCATAATACTCCTCTGCTAAGAAGCTGTGAGGAGTATAATGATGATGCCGAAGATAGTATTATAATGCTTAATTATTTTAAAAGAAAGTACAGTAAGTCTATTAAACAGTAGCTATTGGCTTGCATACCTAATTAAAAACAAGAAATACAATATATGATGCTGAAAATTCCATTAGTACTTTAACAGATCAATAAGTATTGAGTATCACAGAAAAATAGTTATTTTTTATGATAGATTAATAAGGTCCGAATATTTGGTTAATATTTATTATTTTCTATATCGCATCGTGTTCCTATTTGGGAAGATAACATAGTGCCATCTAGGACTACTGGTATTACTTCATAGATGGCACCTAGAAATTATGTTCCCAAATGCGATAAAGGGTTATTATTGGAATTTGATCGGTACGTACAATTTTTTTTAGAAAGAATTGGACCACCAGAGGAATTAGTACCTTTTTATATAATATTTTTTTTTTCTATAAAATAAAGTCATATCCTTACTCAAAGTGCAAAAGGTCGTATGTAAAAATTTTACTTTGTTTTATTTTGGTTTGGACATTGTTGTAACAAGTTTGAGGTATATAATACCATTTTTACAATTATTATAAAAACATTATAACGTTATATTAAATACACTATTAAAATTTCTAAGTTTCTATTTTCAACCCTTAAGGGGTGGAACCACCCGTTTTTTTAATTTTTTAAATTACCCGATAACAATTAAAACTTGGCGGTTTTTCGTCTCGCTGAACATTAATTAATTTTTTTTTTAAATTTCGTCTTTACCCTTAGAACCCATATAATCCATAAAACCCATAGGACCACCCATATTTACATTTTTTTTTAAATCAACATGAAACTTGTTACATTGGGACTCGCTAAAACCAAAAATATTAAAAAAAATCTGCGTACAAAAAGTCCCAAAACACCTATGTACCGACTTTATCAGCTATTTCAAAAAATATAAATACTGCTGTCAACAAAGTTATACTTTTCCCTTTAGATCTACCTAGGTTCATAAAAACCAAAAACAAAAAATAAATTAAAAGAAATCAATTTTTTCAAAGAAATATTTTTTTTCTAAAAACGAAGTTCAAAAAATTAGTTTTTACCCCATTACCCGACGTGATTTTTACCAATAACAATCTCAGCCTAGAACTTTCGATAAGCATGCTTAGCTTACTAACCACCTGGGTTCCAAATTTGAAGTCACAGACCGAGACAGATTTTTCTGACGTTAATAATTTTTTGAAATAAAACGTCAAGAAACCTAAAAAAAGCAATAATAATTTTTAATTTTTTTTCTGACGCAAGACCCCTCGGGAAAGGTAAGGGGTAGTTCTACCCCCTTAAAGGTTGGAGATAGATTCCTTAAAATATTAAATTTATTTCTATGAGTCCTAAAACCCCTTATATACAAATTTTCATGACTTTAATTAAAAAAATATAAATAGGGATGGTTTTACTCCCTTAAGGGGGGAAGGCAGATTTTTTTAAATATGAAATTCGTTTTTAGCGAGACGAAAAACCCCAGGTACCAACTCTTATCAGGTTTTTTTAAAAAGATATATAAAAGGGGTGGTTCTACCCCATTAAGGGGTGAGGGTAGAATTTTTTTAATATTAAATTAATTTTAAGCGAGTCTCAAAACCATCAATTTTTGTAAATATTAAACGAAAATATATGGTTTCTCTAATTTTTCCCTTATAAAATCTTTAGGGTCAATTATCTCGGAAACTGAACCAACGATTTTTTTTTGACGGATTTTGATTCCGCATCAAAAATTACATAAGAAAACATTAAAATAAAGTCGAGTATTTTCTCCGGCTAAAAATTTGTTGACTAAAAAAAAGGTCGTCACTTCTAAAATTTTCCAACTCATTTATATTCTCCCCGAAAAAAAAACTGATTGGTTAGAAAACAAAAAAATTTATATTTCTCGTTGGTTTATATCCAAAAAATATGATTTCCGTGTAAAAAATATTGTTTTTATTTTTTCAATTTTGGATAAATTTAATTTGAAAAATATTTGGAATAATAATGTATTTTTTGCAAAAAAAATTCTAGGAAAAGTATTCTTTCTTTAGCAGAATTATTCTTTTTGTCGTTAAATTATCAATATAATAAATGAGGAGAAAATTAAATATTCTTAGACCAGTTCCTCGTCTAACTTAGCGTTGGACTCTCCAATATATTTTAAGGTAGTAGTCTGGTAACTTATGCCTATTTTCATGACTTCTTTGGAGGGTGGTTTTTTATAGGAAAATAAAAATGAATTATCTTGAATATTTAGAGTGTTTTTATTTACATATTGAAAATATAAAAAAATTTATTTGAAAAAATTTAATAGTTTATTACTATTATTATTGTCACTCGAAGTTGGAACCTCAAAAAAAATGCACGTGGGTGGCCCGGGTGATTTTGGCTCTGAAATCAAATATTCTTGATTATTCTTAATCTATAGACATGTCATTCTGGTCGGAACTACTGAAGTTAAATTTCAAGGGTAAATAACAAAATGGCGGACTTTGAAAAAAAAAGTCCTTTTATTTTAGCAAAGAAAGGGTTGTAAAATAAAAAGTTAGGGGTAAAAAAAATTCTCGTTAGTACCGACAAGAACTATAAGTGTGTAGAACAGCCTGTTAAAATTTGAAAGCAATCGGTTCAGTAGAAAAAAAGTTAGGACCCGGGCCGACCAGAAAAACAATGTTTTGAGAAAAACGAGTTTAAAGTTCAACAACAAATTTTCATAAGTAAACTTATACTTACGTCAATCGTCTATGCCTGGAGCGAGGCGCTCTAGGAAACTCGTTATAACTCCCGAAATATTTCGAATTTCTGTCTGAAATTTTCACAGTATATTCTCAAGACATTGTAATTTCAAATTAAGCAAAAACAAAATTTTCGATTTTTTGAACCCAAGTTACCAGACTACTACCTTAATAAATAATCCGTAAAATTATTAAAATGACTTTAAATACAGTTAATTTATACGTTTTTTTTACATATGCATTAATAAATTTAACACAATAATGTTCAATTAACACATTTAGATATACTAAAAATATCAGCTTATTTTTTAAATAATAAAATATACGTAAAAATTTTAACTAAAGACTACGTAGTGATGTAGCTACATCACGGTGGTTTTTTGAAAATTTTTACTTTTTGTTTCCGACCCCTGATTTTTTTTCATAAATTGATTAAACACACCATAAGAAGCAATTTAGGCAAATATAAAAAAAAATCGACCGGATCGATCGTTTCTTTTTTACATTTTTTCTAATTTATTGTACTATGTTGATAGGACGTGCCTGTAGAGCACTAAATAGAAATATATATATATTATTATATAAATATTTTATATATAGTAGTAAAATTATTATTTATAGTCACTACATTACAAAAAGCCGTATCTCCAACGCCAAGGTTATTATTATTGATCGCAGGGTAAACATTCTTGCACAGGTAAAAATCATGTCCAATTTCATACACAGCTTTAATCATTTTTGAGCTGGGTCTATTACACCGGTTTACAAAAAAAAAATAAAAAAAATTCATCAAGGTCTAAACCTATCATGTCTTATATATTTTTGTCTGCTCAAACTAAATTTTCAATTTAAAAATGTTTCTACCTCGTAGATTTCGAGTAAATCCCGGTTTTTATAGCCAAAATACGGTAATATGTAATAAAAAGCTGTGTAGGAAATTGGACATGATTTTTACCTGTGCAAGAATAATAATATTAATTTTTACCTCCTTGCCTTCCTTGCCGCACCGCAATGTTAACCACATTTAAGATCATGCAAAATACAAAGGTCTTAAATCGTTTATTGAAAGAATTTTTTAAATCGGACTTTTAATTTAAAAGTTACAAGAATTAGAGACAGAAAACAGACAGACCGTTTTTTTTTAACACCCACTTTTTTCACATTTTCTCGACGTTTCATGACATTTAAAATCCAAAAATGCAAAAAAAAATAAATTTCGCTCGACTTCACCCTAAAACAATAATTAATTAGTAAAAAAATATACGACCTTTGGCGTTGAAGATACAGCTTTTTGTAATGTAGTGACTATAATTAATAATTTTACTACTATATATAAAATATATATTTATATTTACTGCTCTACAGGCACGTCCTATGAACATAGTACAATAAATTAGAAAAAACATAAAAAAAAATCGATTCGGTCGATTTTTTTTATATTTGCCTAAATTGCTTCTTATGGCGTGTTTAATCAATTTATGAAAAAAAAATCAGGGGTCGGAAACAAAATCTTAAAATTTGCAAAAAACCAGCGTGTACAGGGGAGAATCGTAAAATAAAAAATGATCAGGAAAAGAAATTCAAAGTTTAAAAGATCTAACAAAAATAATGTTTTGTATTTAATACATTTTTTAGAGTTTATAGTATAAAAATAATTTTATGTCATGATCAGAAAAACTTAATTATATTGTACTGTCCGAGCCTTGCAACACGTTGTAGGAAAACATACTCAAAGTCGATCATCCTTCCATAAATTTTTTTATCAAGATCATTTTTCGATGGAACGTTGCAACATATTGCATGAAAGAAAGCTTAACATCGCACTTCAGAATTGTGACTACGATCATTCTTTCATGGTACGGTATCATAAAAATTACACAGGTGAACATTTTGCTATTTCGCTTTAGAATTTTGCTTTAATTAATGCCAATAAAATATCAGTTTTTAATTGTAAAATTATTTATTTATACGTTAAAAATTTAGGAGAAAATTTTTAAATATACTACCTAGGTAGATTTTTAGTTCCTAGTCTAACGTAGAGTTGGAATCTCCAATATATTTTAATAAATAATGCCTAAAATTATTAAAATTACTTAAAATACACAAATATAAATAAATCATTTATAATAGTTCATAGTTAACGCATTTAAAAAGATCAATTTATATTTTTTTTTTCTGAAAAAAAAAATACAATGCCTTAGTACTGGATACGTTGTACTAAAGCCTTCAGTTTATTGCACGTTTTAATTTTTTTAGCTATTTATTTATTTAGCTATCGTCAACGGGGGTGGCTTTGGATGGTGTGGGTAACTACGGACACTTTTTCGCAAAACCTCACTGAACCAAACCACGTGTGCACAAGTTGTGGGGTTATGTGCACAAATTGTAGACTTAAATTCCACAACTTGTTCACACAACCCCATAACTTATGCACAGGTGCTCAGAAGGTTTTGCGAAAAAGTGTCAGAAGTCATGTACACCATCCGAAGTCTCCCAATTGACGGTACCTGCCGACTATCTTAGCACCAATGAAATGTTTTGATAAAAGGTAACCGGTACTTTATCGTCAGCTACATTTCCGTGCTTTAAAAAACTGATCCTAAATCATCTATCCGGAATTTATAATTGCTTTCATATAAATTTAAAACAATAATTTTCCAAATGACAGTTAATTGACTAAAATAGCTGTACTATCTATTCTTTAAGAATGCTTGAACAAGACTTTATTTTTTGTTATAATTACAAAATATGTAGTATAGTCAATCAGTCACAGACATATGTTCAATGATAATAGCAGACAAGTCAGTTATAATACGTACTGCTTTTTATTTTGAAAATAGCCGGTATCCAGTTTTTTTTATGTCTATCTAAACTTTAACCTTTTCGCTCCGGGACTGGTCCATGTATGGACCAACAAGAAAAGCGAACGTAATAGATTTTCATAAGGTCAACTTAGTGCACTAAATTTAGGAAAAGTATTGAAAAAAATCCTGGTTACTTCTTTGACCTTCAAAATTAACTTTGAAGGTCAAACAATGAAAATGCGTATTTGTGATTGAAAATTGGTATACCTACGTTTTATGAGTCGCTGAATACGATAAAATTAGTAAAAAAATTCTAGTGACTTCGTTGACCTTGAACTTTGAAGGTCAAAGTATGAAAATGCGTATTTGCGATTGAAAACTTGAAAATTGGTGCACCTAGATTGTATCTGCTATAGTAAATAAGAATATTAGTAAATAAGTCTATCTCACCGACTTTGAAGCGCTAATACCCAATTTCATGCTTTGACCTTGAAAGTTCAAGGTCAAAGAGGTGACAAGAACTTTTTTTACTATTTTTATCGTATTTAGCCGTTCATAAAACATAGGTATACCAATTTTCAAGCTCAAATACGTATTTTCATTATTTAACCTTCAAAGTTCAAGGTCGAATATGAATCTGACATTTTTTTCACTATTTTTATTCTAACCAGCACATCAAAAAAACATTGAAAAGCCCTCTTAAACCTTCACTTATAATTTTTTACATTAACCTTAACTTTCTCTCCGGGAGTGGTCCATATATGGACCAGCACTCCGAGAGGCGACTTGTTATAAGAAGTTCATTCATTTAAGTCATGAAATTCAGCTAAAATGCGAGGTCAATTTTAAAGGAAAAATCCCCGGAGCGAAAAGGTTAATATATAATCATATTTTATATTTGTACCTAACTTTGCTTATATTCATTTCACACAGAAAACCATATGGCTAAATCAAGAATACTCTTTTTCTACGACTGCTTTAGAATGTAAGCAAATACACACACTTTTCAAACACAGAATGAATCCATTCTAGCTCTAGATACGGTATGAATATTCCGTATCAAGTGTTAGAATGAGCACATGTAGTGCCATCTCTTGTTTATATAAGTAAAGAAAACTGTAGCAAAATTAGCCAAAAAAAAAAAAATATATATATATATATATATATTACCATGAAATATTTAATAATTTAATGCAATTTAAAGTTTTGAGTTAAAATTACATAAAGTTTATTAGTTTTTCTTAATATTTGACCAGTTTTTTATCAATTTAGTTCAAAAAATTAAAACTGCTCCATATATTGTTAAATATTTTGTTTCTGAAGTTTGGGTCCCGAAATTTTGTTCCCTTCTCGTCAGGCATTAGTCCATAAATAACAATTAAATAAATTTTATTTGCCTTGGCTCGTCTTTAATAACGTTCATAACATAACCGGACCGTAAAATATGCACACCTATACTTAATAATTTATAATGTATACAGTCACCCTCTGGTAACATGTCCACATGCAATCAATATGGTACATATACATTAGGATGGCCCAAAATAATATTTTTTATATTAAATAAAAAATAAAAAGTTTATATAGTAATTACATAACTAGTGGAAAGTGACATATTTCACGCTAGTGGGAAGGCGCCAGGCGAGTGAGGAAACCCCACGAGTATATGAAATACTTAAAAAGTCCAAACGAGTTATGTAGACTATTTTTCCTACAATCCCAAAAAAATATGAAGTTTCTTATTTTAAAATTTTCTAATTTTTATTAATTTTTAAGAAAAGCAAAGCACAAAATAATAATAAATATGATTTTCATTTACCTTTAGTTTTCTTGGTTTTATACTTAATACAATATAGGTATTATTATAGCATTTTTGAGTGTTACGCCCATGTTAATGGTATAGGAAAATAGCTTTACAGGGGCGGGGTGGGGGTCCAAAATTATCAAAATTTGCGTTACGTAATACTTGAACGTTCCCTAGGATGTATAGTCAATATTGTTGTGTATAACAAATTAGTCGTCAAATGTTTCGATTTAGCGCCCTTTATAAAAATTTTCGTCATAATTCGGCAAAATTATTCCGTAAGCCTATGTTCTTTTTAACGTTAATGAGTCATAACTGAGTTTACGCCGACTACTTCTTATATCTATCGTTAAAATCAAATTAAGAGGAAACAGTATAACAGTCAAAAGTGCACATCGTGGTTTAGGTCCATGGGATTCAAATGCACGTTAATGTAAACCCTAAATTGGGGCGATTTTCCTTTTGGGAACAAGTTTGCAAAATAGAGACCACATCAATAAATGGCCCCGTGTCTTAAATTTAACCAACATATTATACGGTGCTAATGCATCCTAAAAAGGAATAAATAGTGCTATACATCGTTCCCTGTTTTGCTTTTAACGATAGATATAGTAAGATAATTTTGGATGCGGGATGCGGTTTCGACCTCTCAACTCAACGTCTAAAACGTCCTAAGGCAGGACCCGTGCACAATATCGCAAGGAAATTAATCGAAGTACCTTTTTTATTTGATTTTTTTCTCAGAATATGGTATTTAAGAAAGGTCCCAGCCTAATACGTAGCTAACCAAGTTAGCATTCTTCTTATTCTTCGTAGAGAAAGAACCTAGTGACAGGTATGGTTCAAACGCGTGATAGTAACGGTATTGGCGCTGAGAAATTGTTCAACACTCTTCTTTAGACACACTGTGAGGATACTTTTATAAATGCTTATCTATTCTGTAATCTATTAGTAGTCTTTGACACATTTTCAAAACAGTAATATATTACGATTATTTATTCTAATGTATCCAATCTATTAAATTATTCAATCATAATGAATAGTACAATATAAGCGAGACGAAGAGCTGGTGACATTTTTTAACTTATTCTTTCTTCCCCGGAAATTTTACATAATTTTACATAATTTTACATAATTTTAGATAATTTTACATAATTTTACATATTATTACATAATTTTACATAATTTTACATATTGTGTATTATAATTTACATAATTTTACATATTATGTCTTAACTACACTCTATTAAAGCTATTTTTAAGTTGCGAGGTTTTGGATCCCAAAAATTTACTTAATTGGGTACTCCAAAAACCCTGTCATAGACATCACATTTAAAACATTCAGATTAAGCTAATTTCGTATTTATTTTACCCGGATAAAAACAGTCTTTCAAAAGTATTATATAACCAATATTATATATATTATATATGAGATATTATATATAATTATATATGTTTTAATTCAGATGTGAAATGTCACAGTAACTCTTTAAAGACGTTTACCCTTTAGCCCTCAGAATGTGTGTAACTCTAAAAATAGCCTTATATGAATGTACTAAATATAATGTATATTAGGGCATTTCAAAAGAACATTTTTTTCTAATTTTTCATATGTACCACTCCTATGTTGTTACAATTGAAAAACTATGCTTGCATACCAAATTTCAGGTTATTTGAAAAAATTTTGACCCCCGCCTAGCTTATTTATAAAAATGAGGTATTTGATATATGAAGATATGTAATGCTAGGCAGTTCATAGTGTATATTGCATTTTTCCAAATAACGCAACTTAAAAAAAAAATTCAAAAATTAAAACTTAAAAAAAAAACCTTTTTTTGAAAAACAAAAAAAAAAGACTTTTCCAAAAAAGGAATTTAAAAAAAATGTATTTTTTATTTTTTTTTATTATTTTTTATTATTATTTTTTTTTAAGTTGCGTTATTTAGGAAAATTCAATATACCATCGACTGTCTTGAGTTATATTGTTATTTGTATTAAATACAATATGAAGGTCCTAAACTTTAGGGTAGCTTTCGACAATTTTTTTTAAATTTTAATAATCATCATATAATACTCCTTACCTTACCTTACCATGTGGTGGCGTGAAGAGTATTATAAATACCTACAATAACTTATAATATTTATGAAATTTAATTTGCCTTATTAATTGATACTATTTTTTTTCTTATATGGGTACCCGTAGATTAGAACCCGTAGGCCAAAGAATTAATTAAATAAACGAATATATATTATACCTACATTTTTTGTAATTTTAAAGGGAATTTTAAAATTAATTTAAAAATTAAATTTGAACTTAAGTTTATGTATAAAACGATGGAATACCTACAATGTAGGTCCTATATGCGTATATAAATAAATAATAAATTCTTATCATGCTTTCGGTCATATTTACTGCAGAAATACACTGATTAATTAAAATTAATATTATATGAGTAGTTAATTTTTATTAAACACAGTGTAAGTCAGAGTAGTCAGCTGAAGGGCCCAAGGCCGATGGCCAATTTTATATTTTATTTTGTTATTAAAGTTCATTTAAAGGGCATGGGAGTCGTGAGACCCGGACCAATCCGAAAAAAAAATATTTTTATTTTTATTTTTTTTAACAAAATGCGTTTAAGGGGTCTTTCTACCTTAGAAATTATAAAAATATTTTTTAAACATTTTTTTTATATAGAAAGAAAAAAGACAAAATATATATTCAAAGAATCTTTTTCTTTCTATATAAAAAAAATGTTTAAAAAAATATAATTTTTAAAATTTCTATGGCAGAAAGTCCCCTTAAAACTTAAGTATTTAACAAATTATTATATAATTATTAAAAAATTATCAATAGAATGCTTCAGTTTCAATGTTTTAATATTCTCCAAATAAACTGAATTGATAATCAACGTCCATTAAAATTTACCCGATTTTAATGCAGTGTTAGATTCGCCATTTTGATTCTTCAATTTTCAATAATGGATTTAGTTTTAGCATCCGTAAAAACCCCTATACTATTTTTCATCAAAATCTATTATTATTATTTACCATAATTGGTTCTAAAAGGGCCAATTACACCATTTTATTATGATGAAACATACCACCGAACAAATTTTTTTCAGATCTATACATAATCTATGTATAAACCAATTGCTTTAAATTGTTTCTAATCTCAAGTCTCTATGTCAAATCGTTCTTAAAATATCGAATTGTAAAATTGTTTTGCAAGTCGCTTGCAACTTTAATACGACTATAGTGCAAATTCTCAGTGTAATTTAGTTTATGCTAATACCCCATAACCTGGACTAGCGGATGAAGGAAGAGAAAAATGCGAAACGTTTTGCCATAGGCAAACGAACGGGGAATCCCTCAGGCGCCGCAGCGTCTTATGGTCCACCATCAAAATAATGTATACATTTACTTCCACTTTATTTTAGGGGGGTGAATTATGTTGCTTCATTCTTCTGCCTGCACGGTGTTTTTTTTGCAAATTTTAACTTTTTGTTTCCGATCCCTGATTCTTTTTTCATAAATTGATAAAAAGCAATTTAGGCAAATATAAAAAAAATCGACCGGATCAATCATTTTTTTTACGTTTTTTTTTTTCTGATTTATTGTACTATGTTCATAGGACATGCCTATAGAGTAGTAAATAGAAATATATATTTTATATATGGTAGTAGTAGTAATTATTAATTATAGTCACTACATTACAAAAATCCGTATCTCCATATCCGTATTTTTTTTTAATGAATTATTGTTTTAGAATTTTTACCCTACGATCAATAATAATATTAATTTTTGCCTCCTTGCCTTCCTTGCCGCACCGCAATGTTAACCATATTTAAGGTCACGCAAAATACAAAGATCCTAAATCGTTTATTGAAAGAATTTTTTAAATCGGACATTTACTTAAAAAGTTACAAGGTTTAGAGACAGAAAACAGACAGACCGATATTTTGTAACAACCCCTTTTGTCACATTTTCTCCACGTTTCATGACAAAAAGTTAAAATTTGCAAAAAACCACCATGGCCTGGGGAAGGTTAATTTGTACGCACAGTACATGATATGCCACAGCTTAATTAAAATGCCACAGCTTTTAAACAAATTTGCACCTAGTTATAGAACAGAGTCTAATAAATGTATATACATATTTACTATAGTAAATTTAATCACCTGAAATGAAAATTTATAGCTAATCACTTCAAGGTTAAAGTGAAATTATGGCTCTATTAGTAGTTCCATTGCACTCTAGAAAACAATTAATTATGTCTATTTTTATTGGCTAATCGTAATAGAATTTATAGCCGTCATAAATAACGAATTTAAAATATACACATGAAGAGAAAAACTTTCATAGGTGGTTAAAATGCCATTTTTGCCGATATGCAATTTTTCATAAAATTTTTAGTTAAATATAAATTATACTTGTCTCGCGATGTAGGATATCACTTTGACATACATGTTTACATACATACATACATACATACATGTTTTTTTAACCTCGTACTATTCTACTTAATTAAGCATCCCCTAAGCCCAGGACTTGTGTGGGCTAGTAGTAGAGGGAACCACCGGCTTATACTGACTTTGGAACTAGTTTTTATAGAGAGTAACCGCTTCACTTACGCCTTCGCCAAATTTCAATTATTAATTAACTGTAAAAGGCAAATTGGCGCCAATGAGAATCGAACTCACGCTAGTTGGCTAGGAGACTTGTCATGTACAGACGCGGTAGACCACTACACCAATCCTTCCATAAAGGAAGTTAGATAAAATCAAAATTAAATCTGCAGATAACTTTAATTTTTATTTAATTTTTTCCTATAGCAGTACAAGCATAATTTAAATATTTCGGAAAAGAATTAATTATACAACTACAATATTGTAGATGTGAACTGTAAAATAAGGTGGCCGATCTTTTTTACCTCAAAATCTTTGGGCCGCTATGTTTTGCAAACTAATATATTAAGATTATTCAAAGCTTAATGAGCTTTTTTGTTCGATTATTGAGAAAGTTGTCAAAGATAGCTCCATATTTTTTTAACTTACGTCCGCCATATTGGATCCACCATTTTGAATTTTAACCTCAGATTCAGTTTTATCAACTGCAACAAACCCCATTTTTTTGTAAGAATAGGTCCAATTTTTAAAATTAAATCCATCATATTGGATCTTTAGAAATATACAATGGATTAGTGTTTAACAACCTTAAAATTTAATATTTATAAAAAAATTTTCATTGAGTTTATGGCGTTGATTAACAAATGCCTAATTTGCGACAGTTACTTTTTCTTAAATTGTGCATGTATGTTTGACAATATCAAAGTCGACAGTACTTTTAAATTTTAAATATTTTTTGTTAGAATTTCATTTTCGCAAAAGAATACTGCTGCCAACAAAATAGTCCAAACCAAACAAAATAATACTTTCCCCTATAATAGACTTATTAGGTTTATTAAAATCGAAAACGAAAAAAAAAAATTTAAAAAAAATCAAAAATTTTTTCCCTTTTCAAAAAAAGTTTCTTTATTCGTAAAAAATTAATTAAAAAAAAAAAGTTTTTGCAAAAAAATGTTTTCACCCCATTTTACCCCAGCACCGCAATCCGATTTTTACCAAAGACAATCCCAGCCTAGAACCTTGGATTTTTTTTTTGGTCCAAATTTGAAGTCTTTAGCCCGAAGCGTTCTTGAGTTATCGTGGTCACAAATTTTCCGGACACACAGACAGACAGACAGACAGAATTTTTTTTTGACGGAAATCATAACTTTTGGATATAAAACGTAAAAAAAGCAAATTTTTTTTGAAAATTTTTGAATTTTTTATAAACGCATGGCTTTTCTTTCCCTCCTGAGTCAGTGGCGTTTAGCCTCTTATAAAAGTTGTATTCTTCAGATAAATAATGCGTTTTCTTTTTGACGGTGATTATTAGAAATATTGAATGCATTTACTGAGGAAAAAATGGCGTTAGTCATTATATACAAGAAAAGCAATTTCTATAGAAAATATTTACTCTAATTTATTTGCAATGGAAGGTATATCTCTTGCAAATGCCTGTTGAAGAGTGTTATCCTAAAAGGTTTCTGTATAGTTATTTTATAGTATATTAAAGTACTAGTTTCATAACATACGTTTGGACTTTTTGTAAGTTTTTTTTAAATTTTAGAGCAAAATAGAAAAAATTGTATAAAGCACTCGATTCATAACACGTTTTTAGCGCACGAGTACAAGTTTGCGGCTCGTTTTCTAAACTTGTACTCGTGCGCTAAAAACGTGTTATGAAACGATTGCTTTATACAATTTTTTTCTATTTTGCTCTAAAATTTAAAAAAACTTTTAAATTGATGACTGATTTAGGTATTTTTGTTTTGGATTGGCATTACAGTTTACACCATGTTTAAAATTCTAAGAACAAATGATATTTTGATATATTTTATAGTCATCTCTTCTATTTTTTACTGCAATCAACCAAGATACAATTTTAACATGGCAAAAATAACCTAAACACAAAACTTTAAAGCAACATTGACATTTGCACGGAAAACGTCAAGCGATAGGCCAGGTCTGTTGCCAACCCAAAAGAACAAAAAGTACAGATCTCTTATGGAACTATAAGAACACGCAAAATGCGTGTGATTATGAGTTTATGAGAGTCGCAAAATAGAAAAAATATTAAAATGGTAGTTTACGATACAAGGACGATTTTTAGTGCGATTACGGAGATTTCCATCCGAGCTCGGGAAGCGAGGTTGGCAACCGCATTACACTTTTTTTATTTTATTTAATTATTAAAAAAATGGTTTTTGTCAAAAAAAATTGACGTTTGTGTTAAAATATTATCCTTTTCAATATCAACCAACAAATCAACATCAACCAGTGCTAACAAGCAAACTACTGGTACAAATTTATTATTCAAAAGTGGCGCTTTTACATACATTCATTTTAATCTGTATACATTACATTACATGTTTGTTTAAGCTCGTACTATTCTACTTAATTAAGCATCCTCTAAGTCCGGGACTTATGTGGGCTAGTTGTAGAGGGAACCACCGGCTTATACTGACTTTCGAACCAGTTTTTATAGGGAGTGTCCGCTTTACTTACGCCTTCGCCAAATTGCAATTATTAATTAACTGAAAAAGGCAAATCGGCGCCAGTGAGAATCGAACTCACGCTAGTTGGCTAGTAGACTTGTCAGTCCTCCCATATAGGTGCTTCGATTAAAAAGTAAACTGTCTTCATCGTTCAATAACATACCTCTTGAGAAAAATATTATTTATTAGTCATATTATATTATTTATGATAATTTTTATTTATAATAAACAATTCTCTGATTGCCTAAATGATTTAATTCCTCAAATGATAACTGTAATCTGTAAATACTTTTCTCATAAAAAGAACATGTTTCTCTTTGATGTAGAAGATCCTCGGGCTTAGGCTCCCCTGAGCAAAAATTATGAAATTAATTATTTGGAAGTTCATTCACCCAAAATCTATATAGAGATTTTTCAAAAAAATTAAATTTTATATTATAAATATTCATTATTATAGAATAAATAAATAAAGTTGCTATGCATTATATTTTGTCTTCCATTTGTATTAATTTCATAAATTTTTAATTATCGAATAAATAAACTTTTTAATAAAACATGCAATGATAACTCTCATAAAGGCTTCTTTGTGACAGTTAACGTTCTACGGTTTGAAATTATGGTACTTTGTATACAAAGTACCTTATTGTATTAATGTAGACTTATTCTGATGGATCCGTTTTTCTAATAATTATGGTTAATAATAATTTAATAGGTATTTAGCACAATCCCACGTGTTCAAAATATTATATAAACTATTTATATAAACATATGGATATTTCTCAGTTAAGTGATAGCAAAAGTGTCCGAAGACCTTTTTTCTTCGAACAAGGAAAATAAAGTGATTGGGGATAAGGGTAAGGGTTAAATGTAAAAAATTCTGGTAAGGGCCGGAATTTTTATCTTTAATTTACATTATATTAAAAATTTTGTGATAAATGGTAAGAAGATTTTTTTTAATTTCTTTCTTGATGCCAATGTTGTCTTGGATTCATGTCTTTCACAAGTTTTCTTTTTTTGTTGGTAGGTACATTTTTCTTTTTCTTTCATTTGTCAGCATCTTTTCGAGTCAGTTTAAATGCGCTGATACCTTAACCGCTCACTATTTCTTCTTATTTTTTGTAAGATTTCTTCTTTTTGCATTGTATTTTATTTCTAGATGACGTAGCTGTTATTTAAATAAGCAACATAAGGTATTTTTTCAGTCCCCTGGCAGAAATAAGACGACAGGGCACTGATAAATCTTGCAAAATATGAAAATATTTCATATAATAATCACAAAATTAACTAACATAAAAATAATCAGCCCGCTTAAAGTAAATAAATTTTATATATAAATAAATTTTATATAAAAATAAAAATATTCATTTTCTTGCCAGGAGACTTTAATGCCACCAAGCTGAATCATGTTTTCCGTAGAGAAACGATAAATTACTACTAAAGAACGAGTGACATGTACCCAAATTTTATAAACTTTGCACTAAGAGCGTTTCGCTAAACCTGCTGCAGTTTACACGGTGTATTTGAAATAGCATCGGAAATTTTAACAGATGATTCTACATCATAAAATATGACAAAAAGTTCCTATAAACATATGTCTAAAAATGCGTCATAAGGGAGGTACGCCCCTTTAAAAGTGGCTAAAAAAATCGGTTTTTATTTAATAACTCAGGAACCCTTTGAGATATATCAACGAGGTTTTGCGCGTCAACTAATCCTACCAAGGCCCGTTTTTATGTGTTATTTTCATGTACTTATTTCAACCAAGGGTGTGCGAAACGGGGGGGGGCTTATCAGTTTTTTGTCCCAAACTTTTTTCTGTGTAACTTTTTTGCAATTTTATTTTTGAAATATGATTCCTTAGGTCAAAATACATAAAAAAGGTACTCTTGTTATAATACTGTAGGATTAACCGTTTTCGAGAAAAATTCATTTGAAGGTAAAATTCCACGGTGCGAGGACCAAAAATTAAATACTAAAATGCTGAAAACCAAAATTTTAATGATGCAGGGCGAATTTACATTATAAACTAAGAAAAAAACCTCATATACAGGTACTTCCACAAATTAATCCTAATGGAGCTATGGTCTCCTAAATATGCACCTTTTTTAAAGGACTATGGTAGCTTTAAAAGCGTTTTTTCGACCTACATGTATGGAAACTTTTTTTCTTAGTTTTTGATATAGAATAACATTGCATCATTAAAATTTTGGTTTTCGTATTTTAGTATTTAATTTTTCGTCCTCGAACCGTGAAATTTCACCTTCAAATGAACTTTTCTCGAAAATGATTAATCCTATAGTATTACAACAGGAGTACCTTTTTTATGTATTTTGACCTGAGGAATCATATTTCAAAAATAAAATTGCAAAAAAGTTACACAGAAAAAAGTTTGGGACAAAAAACTGATAAGGCCCTTCCGTTTCGCACACCCCTGTTTTAAATAAGTACGTAAAAATGAAATACAAAGATGGGCCTTATTAGGATTAATTCACGTGCAAAACCTTGTTAACATATCTCAAATGGTTCTTGAGTTATTAAATAAAAACCGATTTTTTTAGCATATGTTTATAGGAACTTTTTGTCATATTTTATGCATTTAGCAAATAGCTTTTCCAATCTTTTAATAACGCAAATGCATCTTTAATGTAAATTATTGTTTAAAATTAATTTACATTCTGCATGGAGCAATAGCAACGCATTAGTGTTAAAATTAGAATATTAATCACACATAAAACACCTAAAACAATAGATAATTGCTAACATTAAGAATGCATTAGCACACAATGTTCCATTTTAAATAGACTTGCATTTAATATACAGTCTATTAGGTAGTGTCTATTATATATTCAGGTTGCTGGTTCAATATATAAATCTATTTTTGTAATAAATTGCAATTCTTTTCTTTATTAACTGGCATACGCATTCATCATACATTCATACGACATTCTTGTTTAAGCACATGACCATTTGCTTGGAAAATATTTCTATATCCTACTGCTTGAATAAAAAATATTTGTCTATTTACACAAATATACCACATAAAGGAGAGACTAAATGCTGCACATACCTTTAATAAAGAGTTGATAATTTAAGTTAGAATGAGAAGAAACAAAAGATTGCTGCATAATAAAAGGCCTCAAGGGATTAATCGAAGTTTTTATTTAAATTGCATTTAAAGCCAACACTATAATAGTATATTATTTACCAAGTGAGAGAAGTTTAACATTTTTGACCTGCGTCAAATTGCGGGATGAGCGCGCTAGCGCGAAGCCCGCAAGACGCGGTTTAAAATGTTAAATCTTCACTCACGTGGAAAATATAGTATTTTTTTCACTACCAGCATCTTTTCGAGTCAGTTTAAATGCGCTGATACCAAACTACTCACTATTTAATAGTATATTAAAAATTTACTGTAAATATCATTAAAATATTGGAAAATGGAGTGGAATAATGAGATACAAGGATGGAGCTATATGTAGCAATGGAAGAAGATAAAATAATAAATTTGAAGTTAAAATTAAACAAACGATTTGGAATATTTTTATCAAAATTAATGGAGAGCCCCTAGCATAAGCCAAAAGCTTATTTGGGGCTCTCCATGACTCTGTAGTAAATTATACATAAATAAATAAATAAAAAATAAATAAATAAAAAATAAATAAATTTCTTCTTCTTTTTTTGTAAGATTTCTCCTTTTTGCATTGTATTTTATTTCTAGATGACGTAGCTGATATTTAAATAAGCAACATAAGGTATTTTTTCAGTCCCCTGGCAGAAATAAGACGACAGGGGACTGATAAATCTTGCAAAATATGAAAATTTTCATATAATAATAACTTATCACAAAATTAACTAACATAAAAATAATCAGCCCGCTTAAAGTAAATAAATTTTATATAAAAATAAAAATATTTATTTTCTTGCCAGGAGACTTTAATGCCGCCAAGCTGAATCATGTTTTTCGTAGAGAAATGATAAATTACTACTAAAGAACGAGTGACATGTACCCAAATTTCATAAACTTTGCACTAAGTGCGTTTCGCTAAACCTAATTATGTGGGTACATATTCTGCTGCAGTTTATATATTTTTATGCATTTAGCAAAAAGCTTCTCAATCTTTTAATAACGCAAATGCATCTTAAATGTAAATTATTGTTTAAAATTAATTTACATTCTGCATGGAGCAATAGCAACGCATTAGTGTTAAAATTAGAATATTAATCACACATAAAACACCTAAAACAATAGATAATTGCTAACATTAAGAATGCATTAGCACACAATGTTCCATTTTAAATAGACTTGCATTTAATATACAGTCTATTAGGTAGTGTCTATTATATATTCAGGTTGCAGGTTCAATATATAAATCTATTTTTGTAATAAATTGCAATTCTTTTCTTTATTAACTGGCATACGCATTCATCATACATTCATACGACATTCTTGTTTAAGCACATTTGCTTGGAAAATATTTCTATATCCTACTGCTTGAATAAAAAATATTTGTCTATTTACACAAATATACCACATAAAGGAGAGACTAAATGCTGCACATACCTTTAATAAAGAGTTGATAATTTAAGTTAGAATGAGAAGAAACAAAAGATTGCTGCATAATAAAAGGCCTCAAGGGATTGTAATGTAATGTAATGTAATGTAATGTAATGTAATCTTTATTGATGCTAATAATATAATGATTGTGCACAAGTCAAAAAATAGTACATAGAGGTGTAGTCAATATAATAAATTAGAGAAGAATAAAAGAGTTTTAAAAATAAAAATAAAACCAAAAACATTCAAGGAAATAAAATAAAAAACATTCACATTATCTCATGTCATGGAAGTCATTGCTAAGGTACTCATCAAAACTGTAAAATGCTTTGGCAAGTAAATATTGTTTAATAATCTTTTTAAAGATTAAACTGTTTAGGTTTTGAATACGAGGAGGTAACACATTGAAGAATTTGATACAATAATGATTCGTTCCAGTAGATGTCCTATTTAGTCTCAGAGAGTCTGGGTACACATTGTTAGAAAATCTGGTTTTATAATTGTGAACAGACGCATGATTCTTAAACTTATGTATGTTTTTTTTTAAATATATCAGGCACTCTAATATGTATAAACAGGGAAGGGTAAGTATGCGCATATCTATGAAGCTATGTTTACAGTCAGCTCTATAACTTAATCCATCCATAATCCGAACAGCCCTTCTCTGCAATCCAAAAATCCTAACCCTGGATGAGGAGTGTCCCCAAGCCAAAATACCATAGGCTAAAGAAGTTTGAACCACAGAGAAGTAAACAACTCTAACTACGGATTTTGATAGAGAATTTGAGAGACTGCGTAAAGGAAAACAATTTTTGCTAACTTTACTGGCTTATTAATCGAAGTTTTTATTTAAATTGCATTTAAAGCCAACACTATAATAGTATATTATTTACCAAGTGAGAGAAGTTTAACATTTTTGACCTGCGTCAAATTGCGGGATGAGCGCGCTAGCGCGAAGCCCGCAAGACGCGGTCTAAAATGTTAAATCTTCACTCACGTGGAAAATATAGTATTTTTTTCACTACCAGTACAATTAATTAGCTATTTATTTATTTATTTTACTAAAATTTAATGAAAAAGCTTATAATGTTAAAATATCACGCTGGCCGTTCGCGGCCATTAAAAAAACAAATGAATAACTTGACATTTCTGGTAGAAATTTTCTGGTGATCTGCTAAAATTATTAAGTTAGAAAGTGTTTCCGTGTTAAATGTGATAAAATATATAAAAATGGAAAGTGAAGTGCAAAGTGATGATTCTGGTACTCCCCCAGAAATAAGGGGACAGGCGAAAACTGTGAGGGAGAATCTATTGCCTCAAAAATCGATATATGGGGGTTGTACCTCTAGTAATCTATGATCCTTACGGTAATATATGGGTTGTATAATCTATGGTTGAATATGATGGACCAATGATTTTCACTTTTTGAAATGTTTTTTGTAAAACATATTTTATAGGTACTAATTTAGTTAATATTTTTTAATTTATCATGCAATAAATGAATTTGGTGCCTAAAGACACTTGTAAATAGCAATGTGATTTAATAATTAAGTGAAACGTCAGATGCCAAAACAGCTGAATAAAAATTCATTATTAACCATGGTGCAATTTCATTATTTTTAGAACCTTTGACGTCATAGGTAGAGAAATAATATTTCTACCAATGAAAAGAACAGTAATAAAGATGTGCTTTTAGGCTGGTGGTGAAAAAACACCATTTATGCATAAATTTAAACTGTTTGGAAACAGTTTGTTTTTACATAAATTAGTAATTAGTAGTCGTTTGATAATGAAGTAAGATGGACTAAGAACTTTATTCACGTTATATCTTAATTTAAAAGTTACAAAAATGTTAAAATTTATATTTAGCCCAATCGAACGGTAGTTTCACCTTGCGGTGATATGTACACTCTGTTTTTTTTTGTTTGCAGTCAAATGGAGTATATTTGGAAAGCTTAAATCCAAATTTGCATCCCTATGCGATTTTTTTTTTGTTTTTGGTCTTTATCTCAGCTTTTATGCATCCCTCAACAAAAAATAAACATGATATTTGTTCGCTATTAAATTCTCTACAATTTATGTAAATATTTTTTTTTGTTTAAACAATTACAAAAAAAGTGACAGAGTTAATGAAATAGGCATCATATTCAAAAAATGATTAGTTTTCCAGTTGTTTTCGAAAAAACGAAAAATGTTTACAATTTTTGTTTTTTAATTTTTTTCTGATTGCTTAAACATAAATTGTAGAGAATTCAATAAAGAACAAATATCATGTACAAATTTTGCTCTGTAACTTTTTTTCTGATTGCCTAAACATAAATTGTAGAGAATTCAATAAAAAACAAAAATCATGTAAAAATTTTGCTCTGTAACTTTTTTTCTGATTACTTAAACATAAATTGTAGAGAATTCAATAAAAAACAAAAATCATGTAAAAATTTTGCTCTGTAACTTTTTTTCTGATTACTTAAACATAAATTGTAGAGAATTCAATAAAGAACAAATATCATGTACAAATTTTGCTCTGTAACTTTTTTCTGATTACTTAAACATAAATTGTAGAGAATTCAATAAAAAACAAAAATCATGTAAAAATTTTGCTCTGTAACTTTTTTTCTGATTACTTAAACATAAATTGTAGAGAATTCAATAAAGAACAAATATCATGTACAAATTTTGCTCTGTAACTTTTTTTCTGATTGCTTAAACATAAATTGTAGAGAATTCAATAAAGAACAAATATCATGTACAAATTTTGCTCTGTAACTTTTTTTCTAATTGCTTAAACGTAAATTGTAGAGAATTCAATAAAAAACAAATATCATGTACAAATTTAGCTCTGTAACTTTTTTCTCATTACTTAAACATAAATTGTAGAGAATTCAATAAAGAACAAATATCATGTACAAATTTTGCTCTGTAACTTTTTTTCTGATTGCTTAAACATAAATTGTAGAGAATTCAATAAAGAACAAATATCATGTTCATTTTTGTTGAGCGACGAACATTTTATATTAATAAATGTGTAATTTGTAATTTAATAATTTAATAAATAAAGCTTAAAAGCTTTAGAATAATGTATTAGCTGCGCTAGTATGTTAAAATGCTTACTGTATCCATATAGGGACAATGGGATAAAATGGGTTAAAATGTCGCCATCAAATTAAAAAAATCATATATAATTTAATAAATAGAAAATTATCCTTATTTTCTCATATTCATAAATTCATATACAATTTACACTATAAATGCTTATGCTCTCGTTTATGTACAATTTCCGTTTCAATTCTCTTTTTTCTTTATTTTACCAAATTAGAAGTCATTATTAAAAGTGACTCATTAAAATGTATAACAAGCTTAATGTTTGCTGACGAAATTTCACAATTCCTTTTTGATTTTTATCCTAAAATGGTTCCCATCAGTTTCCGAAATCCAATTTAGAGTTCGTGATCTTAAATTTACGAAATTTCGTTTTTATTGCTATTCTAAAGATGCTTAGATGCAGAACTGGACTTGCGTAAGTTCCTGCCAGAACCTATAAAAAGAGCATTATAAGAACTTTTCACATTTTTTATGTATACATTTTTTTTTGTAGTTCGTTTTACAGAGACGTAGAGAATCCCAAATAATTTTAAATGACCTGTGTAAACGGGCAATAAGTACTAATAATAAACAAGTTAAATTAATAGGTTCGAATTAAAAAATATATTTTATTTTTTAATATTAACATTAGTGTGTGTCAGTAATGAAAATAACTCAGTATTAAAGGTAGAAAAAACTGTAGGTGTTTATAAATAAAAAATGTTTAATAAAAAGTTTTGGAGTAAACAAAATAATACTTTAATTTTGAAATACAATACAATACAGAATCCTATTAACGAGTAATTCCTTAAGTTATGACTTTTTTGCTAATTTAAGCTTAATTTATTAATTTTGCATAATTTTATGGGCATTTAATAATTAAAGTGGTATTTATGGCTTTTTTTAGCAATAAGCTTTTAACAACAACCTAAAATTATCTACTTAATTATAGCTTTTTTGTAAGGAGCTTTTTGCAGAAGGATAGTTAACATGAGGCTTCTTGTGAAAAAATAAATGCTAGAAAAGTAACAAAAAGCTCTGATGAAAAACGTTTAAAATAATATTATATTATGTCGTACCATTAAAATTATATATCTATAATTTAACAATAATTACACAGGTATACAAAAAAATGTTCAGAACTCTACACAGATAAAAATCACATAATCACCCAATAAGTTATGTAAAATTTCACATAACTTCTTGCAGTATTTTTAAGATATGCATAATATATTATGCATCTTTACATAACTTATTTCTATATTTATTACATAATATATTATGAATTTTAACATAATATATTTTGAATTTTGACATAATATATTATATAATTTTGGCGCGCTTTATTTACAACTTAATTTAGGTACTTAATATGTTCCTTAAAGTTTTATTTCATATAAATTTTTACAGAATATATTCTGCAAAATGATGATTTACATACATTTTTACAGAATATGTTCCATAAAATTTTATTTCAAGTATGTATGAAACTATACAGAACATGTTCTGGAAAACACACATAACGTAACGTTATGGGCGCTAAATTTAATTTTTGTGTCACATCGAGGAAAGTTTGGTCGCCGACCAGTGTTATTAGGTTCCTTTGAATTTAAATTATTTGTCTTTAATTATTGAAATAAAAAAATCTATTTTTTTTAACAATAAATAAATAAATAAATAAATAAATCTAAAAATCAACATTCAATGATTTAATATTTACCTACATTTAAAAAAATACGATTTTTTTAAATTTATAGTCCACTTTCTCATCTAGTGATTTTGTAGCTCTCTTAATTTGTAGCTCTCTTAGTGAACTACATTTACTATAGTAGATTTGGAATGTAGAATTGATTTATTCAATCTAGTTTTATTAAGCAATAAAGCACTTTAATATCCCGAATAACTGTGCCAAGAATTGACTTTTGGATCTGACAATATGTAGTTATTTTTTACTTGTATAATATTTATTTGTTTATTTCTGCAATATTTTACATAAGCATGGAGAGCCCGAAACGAGCTTTCGGCTTGTGCTAGGGGCTACACTCGCTATTGAAATACAATTAAAAAAATTACAAAATCTCATTTTTGAATTTGAATGTGGGTAATTATTTAACACGGTTTGTCTATTTGTCGGTCTCTATAACAAGTAAAAGAAAAATAGAAAGCTTATAGTATAAGTTATACGTAATTTTAGCGTCATATATCTTGTTTTTGAAGTGGTATTATGGGAAGACTTGTATTTATGTAAAAATTTGAATTTTTTTTGCTTATTTTTGCGTAAAATAAAGTCGATTTCGAGCAAAAAAAAATCGGGAATACTTATAAACACTATAACGTAAGAATGCTTAAGGCTAGAGATTTGGAATTAGGCATGCTGTTTTTTTATTCAAAGTTTTTGTTTGGGACTGCTTTTACTAAATAGTGGAGTTGTATAAGCATGGCAAATGGGGAAAATACCATATGTTTTCACACAAAATTTGAAATTTGGGATATAGGAGTTTTTAAGGTCGCTTAAGCTGAATCTGATTTTTTTTTTAACTACAATCTAATGGGCGATGCGGAGGCATTCGTTTTTAAATATTTATAATATTTACCTGAAAATTTCTGTATAGGGGTTTTTTATGTCACTGAAGTGATTCTAATAATTTTTTTTTCTGACTTTACACCCTTGCAAGACCTTGTGTTAATATTTTAATATAAACACTAAAGTATAATTAATTATTATATCTATAGACTATTTATTTTGTGACTTTCTGTAATAAATGCAAAAAAAAAGTTAAATGGTCGGTTGTCTCGGTACAAATATGTCGATTAAAATTTATTACTATCGCTAGCTCATTACATTATGGCATGGAAAAAGTTTAAAAGAGACTTGTTATGTTCACTATAAATAAAGTAATACTCGTAGAGATCTTAGACAAGCTGTATACTATTCTACAGAGTCCGATTAAGCCATGTAGCCCAAAGCTAAAAATAATAATAATCAATAAAATATTGTCCATAAAATTTTTAAGACGAAGAAATACCAAGAGAATACCGGTATATGGTTGAATAAATTGCTATAGACAAAATGTTAATTACAGTTTAATAATACAGAATGTCCCATAAGTTATGTAGATAAAAGCTAAAAACTATTTTTTATAATATTTTTTTTATTTATTTATTTTTATTTTCGTAAGAAAGAAACTTAAAATAGTTTTTTATCATTTTTGATATTTATTTTTTTACCTTTTTTGTTTCACGCAATATACAAGCATCTCAGACGCAAGCTACTGCAAATTAGAGTAAACATTTCCACATGTGCTGAATTTCATTGGAAATTCCACAATTGCTTTTTGCTGATAAATTTTTCAGTCACGTGCTAATATATAATTTTTATATTATTATACAGAGTTTCCAGCGATTTTTAAAAATTAATTAAAAAAATATTCGTTGCCATTGATGCAATGGATATTTTAATTTATTTAAAAAAATATATCTTTCAACAAATTGTCCTTTGAATACCTTTCGTCACATAAATTTTTAGGTATTTTCGGCATTATCACTCATGCTTATTATGCTTTAAAAAATAACACTTGTGCTGCGCAGGTGAGCTATTTTTAAGCATAATACGCATTCGAGATATCACCGAGAAAAAATTATCGAGAAAATTTAGACTTTTGTTTCTAAATATTATTTCTGAAAAAAAGAAATGTTTTATTTCCTAGAGGGGAACGGTAAAAATAAAGCTCATCAAGATTCTCTCTTATTATGCAATACAAACAGGACTATATATTTTTCCTGTCTGTTTGAGCCTTAGTACAGGTTCTTGTATCAAAAATAACCATGCCAGTCTTGGTGTTTTGTATTTCCTAAAATAATCTACACTAAGATAAAAAACTTAAGAAAACGGGTTTGGTTTTAGTGTTGGTCAAGGCCAAGACGAAGTCTCCAGAAGCTCTAATTTAACATAACCTCAAACTAAAATCTAGTTTCACAATTTCGTGCATATGTGAAAGAAACTGTGGAACACTTAGTATAGATAAACATCGATTTTTGTACCGTAACAATAAATTAGATAACTTTGACTATCAGTTAAGTATAATGACATCTCAATAGATTAGAATAGAAACATATTTTAAAGCAAACTATTCCTGCGTAAGATATCATACGTGGCCTCCACGCAATAGGTCGTAAAGGTTGCTTATATACAACAGTATACTACAGGTTGACTCGAAAAATAGTGCTTTTCCGAACCCTAAACAAAAGGTCAAGGCACGAAGTGTAAAATGTACTTTGGTAATTTTTTCAAAATTTAGGTGTTGTAATTTAAAGGGGGAGAACAATATTATAATACGGTTTTTTGTAGTTCTTTTCATATTTACCACAAATGATTTTCCCTGCATTTTACTAAAAAAAGCACAATCATATAAAATTGGAGTTTGACATACGCATAACCCAAACCAAACCATACCTCAAAACGGCTACAAAAACCGTATGTTGATAGCTCACAAGTCACCGTTTATAGCAATTACATATTTTCTTCTCAGTCTAAAAAAAAATTAATTTGGACTTTATATATATTCTTCTCAGTCTAAAAAAAAATTAATAAAACTGAAGTATTTACGTCTTCAAACCAAAGTGTTTTAGATTATATTTGTGTTTTCATTTAACTAAATAAAAGTTCATTTGTTTAATCGTTGGCGCCATCTAGCGGAAATTAATAATTTAAATGCAGACCAGTAATATTTAGGTGACTGGTCTGTTTTCTCCTTATAAGTTCGGTCTAAACGTAGAAAAAATTGAGGCAAGAAATCACGTACTTCCCAAATTTACATGTAATGTATGTATATATGTATATTTTTGATTGTATATTAGGGGTTCCTATTCTATAAAGTTGTTATTATTATTATTATTATTATTACATACAGTTGTGAATAAAGGAATTTATTCCTTTAAGCTTTGATTTTAAGTTCACTAGGTACATATTTATAGTAATTAAATATTGTTTAAATCATTGTTTTTCAAAGAGTTGCGAATTGGCAGTGAAAAATTCTACTATGTTGTATTAAAAAACATACTTTGAACCGGGCCAAGAGCCGTTTAATTTTCAAATATTTACCTTAGGAAAAAGCAATTATCTAGAGAAAATTTTAAATTGTTCATTATATTCACATAAAAAAGACATTTAACAAACTGCTTTACAAATATATCTTGCAGTAACAGAAATATCGATGGTATTAGATCTCTACATACTGCGTGTATGCTAACCAGGATAAAATTGGTACAGCATAATATGGAGGACTTCATAACATAGGGGCGTATTTTCAATTTTTTTTTTTTAGTTTTAGTTTTAGGTTTGGTTTAATGTCAGTTTGTGTTTTGTCATATTAAATCTGAATGCAAATTCAATTACAAAAAGTGAATAGTAAAAATTAGTATTTTAAGGCCAAGTTCTTTAAAATAAACCATGCATGTGTAGTATCAAAATGTTCGAAAAAAAATTCTCTATCATTTAAAAGTAATGAGCCACCCTCTTCCTATTTAAAAAAAATGACTTATGGGCAAAAGTGTAACTTTTAAACTTTTAAGAGCGCACCAAAAATAGAGTTTTAGGAAAAAAATCAAAATAGTATTTTTCTTAAGAAACTAGACCAACAATTAAGCAAATAAGCCAATTCAAGGCACTCTAGGTTTAAAATGAAAATTTAAATAAAAAATGACATGACCTGTCAAAAATTGACAAGTGACATATGGTTGTATTCAGAATTGTTTTCTAAGACAAAATATGTAAAAATATATAGGGTGTCCCATTTAAAAATCGAAAGTTAAGGTAATTTTCGGTGAAACCGGAAGTGAAAAAAAGTTGTTTGATATGTCAAAAAATTGCAAATTTCGTCTTATGCATGATCTCCAAATTTCATTTGTATAGCTCAAAGTATAAAAAAGTTAAGGGGGTGAACCACCTTCCTGAAACACCCGGTATATTTGTCCTTAGCCTAAAATTCCCTATTAAAACGACATCCTTCTTTGTCCAGGATTACTCATTATCAATTCACTAACCATTTTGGGGGTAAAAACCTAGCAAATACAGTACTGTATAGTGCTATTCTAGCAAATGTTTGTCCTTGACATTTCACTGACCATTGGCTCGAAGAGGGCGCCAAGGTGTCCGCAACGCGATGTCTTCGAAGCGTCCAAACTCTCTGCAAGAATGCAGACTATTGCTGAACATGGACACCCGTATCAGGGGGCATATCGTATTTGCCTAACTAAAAATCAAAGGGATCATCCAAACATTATGTTACCCCTCTAGAAAGGTCAATATAGTTTTAAATTTTGGGAGTTGCTACGCAGGAGCTCATTTCAAAAATATATTTTATCTGTTGTTTTAAGGAAGCATCAAGAAAGTCGAGAGTTTTTGATTTTTTTAACATCAAACTGTCTTGCATTTTTTAAAAGAGTGACTAATAATCGTACATACAATTTAGCATTATTGTATATCTACATTGCACGTTCTATACATTGGTTTTTACAGATTTGGTATTTTTGATACTAATAGGGAGCATAACCCCCCATTCAGATAGGGAGAATACATTTCTAACGAAAAACATACTTTAAAAGACTTCAAATGACACTGTGTTCGAATAAATTTCATACACACTGTGTGTACGCTTAGTCGCTTCTTTTTTAACCCTAACAATGATACTTTAAATTATACAGATCGGTCTAAAAGTCACTCCCACCTCCCCACTTAACTTTTTAACGAGTTGTGACATCGACTTCAAATTTATAACTCTTAAATAAGACAACTTAAACTATATTTTAGCATATATTTGATACTTTCAGCTTTTAAAATGTGGGTAGGAAGGCATGGGGGGAATTTTTTTTAAATAGTCTGATACATCATTTAAAAGCTTATGAAATTCTCCATCTAACTATATATTTTTTAATTTTTTTGGGTTAAAAATAGGGTTGAAAACGTGTATTTCTGTCAAAATTTCTGTAAAAAATTATTTTTTTTTTTAAATAACTATTTTATGAAGAAAAAAACGTAAATTATAATTTTAAACTAATTTTAATTGACACAAATAAAAAATTACAAAAAAAAAAACTTAAAAAATCGCAATTTTTTAACACAAAAAAATTGAAAAATGTAACCCTTAAAAAACTGTTTAAAAAATTAAAAAATATACAGGCGATTAGATTATTATTTGCTTTAACATGATGTATCACACGACCCCCTTTTCTATTTAAAAAAATATCCCCCTACCCACATTTTAAGAGCTGAAAGTATCAAATATATGCTAAAAGATAGTTTAAGTTGTCTTATTTAAGTTGTAAATTTGAAGTCGATATCTCAACTCGTTCAAAAGTTAAGAGTGAGGGGATGACTTTTGGACCGTTCTGTATACTATCGATAAGGCTCATAGGTAAAACTCCATAAAGTGCAATCTAAATGTATTTCACAAGCTAGGAATCACAACAATCGTAGCTAAGGGAACGTTAAAGTATTACCTAACGCAAAATTTTGCCATTACGTAATACTTGAGCGTTCCCTAATTTGATGTCGTTAACATTTAGTTAAATTACCTCAACAATTTATTACAAAATTGAAATAAAATATTTACTACAAAATATTATAAATTTGTTTAAATATACAAACAATTTCCTGTGGAAAAGATGTGATTAATAAACAATATTTATAGACATTATAAATAAGAATTAATCATGTCCAAGAATAAACCAGCCCAAAATTAATAGAGGATGTCCCCAAAGTATTGTGGGGTTATATATTTATCATAATTATAATTGAACTATATTATTTTAAAATAACACATATTAAATATGTAAATTTTAAACTTTAAAAAAATGCCATTCTTATGGACCTAAAAAGTTATGTATTTGCAGATGATTTTGTTATATTTTAGTCTGTAAAAGTGATGCCAGCCCTCAAAATTAAAATGATGAACTATATACAATTATTCTTCAATTTTACAATAGTTGTTATCCGTTATAATAACTAAAACTAAAGGCGCCAGTTTACACAATTTGTGTTATTTTTCTTACAAGCAGGCTAGAAATCAAATAGCGCAATAACGCGAAAAAATAGAGGCTGCATGCTTTTATTTACACCCAAGACTTGTTTGAGGTATCTCCATCCCACTCCATCCCTAGCCAATTTTTCATTTCACTCTAATTTGTACAGCCTATTGAGATTTTAATTTGTGATGTAGTACCTCAACTGAAAGTCCTCAATAAAAAAATAATGCGACCCGTAGCCCTGTCCTGACTTTTTAAAAGGAGGAAGGGAGAGCGCCCTATCTCACTACCTAACGGCCATCTTGCCAAGGAATATCATTTTATTAAATAATACTGACAGAAAGAAAAGCGCTAACTTTACACGGTTATATAACGAAGTCTATTGGGGAAGGGCTAGAATTTCCCATAAGTTGTTGAGGAATAGCGTCCCGGAAAAAAATCATTGTGGGGTAACGTCGACGCTCCTCCATCAAAGTTTACATTGTGCGCCTTTTTTAGAAAAAAAATATTACAAATTAAAAAAAAAATGTTTTAAACATTTTTCTTTTTCGAAATTTTGAGTTTTTCTTTATTTGAAAAAAAAAAGTGTTAAAATTTTTTAATTTTTCTTATGATTTTTTTTTTGCATTTTTTTTTTTTCAGTATTTGGTAAAATAAAATATACCATTTACTGAATAGAATAGAATAGAATTTATTGAATAGTTAAAGAAAAATAAAGCATAAATGTACTTGAATATTAAATAAAGTCAATTAAGTCAATTTAAAACAAAAACATTGTTATGGGACACAAAACATTGCATGTACTGCAAGACACATAAAAAAAACAAATTACAGTTTAAGAACTCTTCCAGGGAGAAAAAAGGTTTGAAGAGTAAAAACTTTTTAACAGAGACCTGAAACCTTTTGCCTGAAAGGCTGCGAATATTTGAGGGCAATTTATTGAAAAGTTTAAAGCAAAGGTAGTTTAGACCATTCTGCGAAATGGACAAGCGATAGAACTCGGGGCGCAGATTTTCCTTGGATCTAGTAAAAAGCATGGTTTTGTTTTTTGACTCATTCAGCGACAGGCCATTCGATACAAACCAATCAGAGGCAATTCACTGTGTTAACGCGGCCCACTCTAAAACTTTAGTTAGATTTTTTCCTTTAATAGTGACACATTCAGCAAATGGAAGAGAAGTTTATAAAGTCATTTATATAAATTAGAAAAAATATTGGGCCCAATATTGACCCTTGTGGGACGCCAATGTTTAGTATTTTTTCTTTAGAAAGCTTTCCATTTACTTCAAAAACTGGGATCTATTAGAAAGATATGATTCTACTAATTTTAAGGATATGTCACTAAATCCATACACTCTGAGTTTTTTTAAAAGGGTGGAGTGGTCGACCCAGTCAAATGCCTTTGTCAGGTCCAAAAGCAGAGACAGAGCGTACTGTGAATAGTATATAATGGAATGTGTAGCATTACATATTTTCACGACTTGCTTTATATTGACTAGTGTAGGTCTAAATCGAACGACTATGTGACTAGCTTTGAGAATGCAGTTGTCTTTAACTTGTTTATATAATAGGTCCATATATAAGAAACAACAAGCTATTCTAAACTGGTCCAGATGTGTTTTTAAAGTCATATCTAGAACAAATTTAAATTTTAAATGCCATCTTAATGAGTTCCTTGCTTCCTACAATACGCAGACGCAAAAAAAAACTAATTGCTACCACAAATTGATTTTCTGTATATTTAAAATCGCAAAATGCAAAAAGTACGATGTTTAATTTTGCTTTTAATGGCGTTTTATGTCTATTTTGAGCAAAAAATGTCCGTCGGCTGGGTAGTGTTAATAACATTATAACTGAGGGACGTTTTAAAATAGGGGTGACCGGGGCTAGTTGTCGCAGGGGTAAGTTGTCGAAGTGCTTATATCTTAAAAAGTAAAATATTTTTCTGCGCCAAACCAATATTAACCGCTGCGTTACAATAGTGCCATTTATCATTTGGAAACTTAAATGCAATAAATTAAAAGAACATCCAGTTAAACCAAATGTAAAAATTAAAGAGCCCAGTAATTTTTTTGTGGTAAATATTTTTTCTTATTGTTACTGATTTAAAGCATTAAGATAAGAGAATTTTATGTATAATAATAGTTTAAGGTGTATATTATTTGTTGATATTGTCATTTAGGAGTGTTTATTCGTTAATTAGAAAGTATTTGATACATAACGTAAAATTGGCCACTGGGGCTAGTTGTCGCATTTGGTTTGGGGCTAGTTGTCGCATGATCTGGAGATATGTTCATGGTATAACATTTCCTTTTTGGCATTTTTTTATTCAAAACTGTCTAAAAAAGTGAAACTTTGTCGAATAGCAAATAAATTCGTTTATTAAATTATATTAAATAAAAAAAAAATCAAAAAAATATTATTTAATTATAAAGTTGGAAATTTTGGCACAAAAGTAAAAAGTTAGATAACAATCAGCTTGTGGGGAGGCACATGTCTTATTAGTTATTTATAATTTTTATAAATGCCTTTATATTTCTTCAAAAAAATATACTCGAAGTGCCTCGACAACGTGCCCCGTGATGGGGCACGTTGTTGCAATTTTCAAGATTTCACAAAAAAAAACATAACTCTAATACCCTACAAATTTTTCCATGTTTTTTCTTTAAATAATGTTACTGAAACATGCAGCTAAAATTACCATTAGGTCAATTAAAAAAAAATACAAAAATAAAGGAAAAAACTGATTTTGAATGAAAAGTGCGACAATTAGCCCCGGTCACCCCTATATTGTTAAAATTTGGATTACAGATTTCTTACCTAAAATTTAGGGGACCTATTATTTTAAGTACACTGAGGATTCGTTGTCGTAGTGAATACACTGAAAAAAAAGTTTATTTGCTTCAACTAAATATTTGGTTGGATATGGACAAATAAATATTTGGTTGTGACAAATTTTATTTTCGTCAAATAAATTTTATTTCTGTCAAATATAATATTTAGTTCCCATTAATAAATCATTTTGAAATTAAAATTATTTTTTTACATGAACTAAATATTTATTTGACCCAAATAAAATTTATTTCACACAACCAAATATTTATTTGTCCATATCCAACCAAATATTTAGTTGACGCAAATAAACTTTTGTTACGTGTACTAAACGTTTTTGCATATTTGGAACCCCAGGTAGCATTTGTTATTAATCACAAGTTGTTATAAAACATAACAGAACAACAAAACAACGTAACGTAAATAATAATATATTTTGCCTGGGGTTACTACGGTAACAAATTTTCAGTGTAAGTAATATTTCTGCATAAATTTTGGCGTAGGCCGGTAGATGACACCAGTTTTGTGTCACGTGATAACCTGCTCTGGAATCAAGCATTCTGACTGATAATATTAGAAACACAATCGTGCTCATGTTCAAGTTGTACACAACTGGTGTCATCTACCGACTATAACTACACGGTAAAAATAAATTACATTAAATTACATAGTCCGTAAATGGTAATATGTTGCCATAGACCGGAATGGTAAAAATTACATAGTCCGTAATGGTAATGTTTTGCATAGACCGGAACAGTAAAAATTACATAGTCCATAATGGTAATATTTTGCATAGACCGGAACGGTAAAAATTACATAGTCCGGAATGGTAATATTTTGCATAGACTTTTTATTATAAAAACAAACGTAAAAAAACGATCAGCTTGAACGATTTTTTTATATTTGCCTACAATACTTATGGTGTGTTTAATCATTTTTTAAAAAATTAACATACATTCATATTAAAAGTGCTTTTAAATCAACTTAAACGCTTTGACATAGACTTGAAATTTGAAAAAAAAAATTACTACTTAGAAAATGTTTGTTCCAAATTAAAAGTCTCTGTGTAAAAGCTTTTTTGAAATGTCGTAGGGTAAAGTTTATTTGGTTTAATAAACCAAACGATTTGCACCCTTAATACGAATATAAACTGCATACATCTCTCTTTAAAGATCTATTGGTTGATAAAGATCGTAATTTATAATAAATGTAAATTTTAGACCACAAATAAAGCATTTAAATATCGTACATAAATAATATTTACCTTTTTTACACTTTTAACACTTTAACCTAGCAGCATGCCTCGCTATCTCTCTAACAATAACAATATTAAACGGTCCATCTGATGATGCGACGCTTTCTTGGTTATTGTCCAAAGCGCACGCGCGTCTTAAAATAACATAGCCCTACATTGTAAAATCAAGTAAAAATATGTAAATCATTGTAAATATATTTTTTTACATTATTTTACATTCTTTTACAATCTTTTACATTATTTTACATTATTTTACATTATTTTACATTATTTTACATTATTTTACATTATTTTACATTATTTTACAATATTTTACATTCTTTTACATAAATTCATGAATTATGCATAGTCCAGAATAGTAAATTTACTATTCCGTACTATGTAAATTTATGTATTTTTACATTATTTTATATGCAGTTTTTACAGTGTAGGTTATACTTTTAGGTAAGCGCTTAAGAACTGACTAAAAACCTTTTCGGATTGCTTACCAAAGTTGCGGTAATGGTAATGATTACTAATACATTGGTTCAAATTATTTACCAATACTTCCAAATGTGATGGTTACCCTGAGAGTTACTGTAGTAAACTGTTTACTACAGTACTGTTAACATAATAATAAGCTTTTAGTGTTAAAATAGATAGTGGATAGATTTTGGTCAAAATACAAATTTCGTTTTAATTTGGTAATAGAAATGGTAACATGTAAAAAATTAGCCGTTTATACTCTGAATAATTAAATATAAGAAAGAAAGAAGATATTAGAAAATTATGTAACAATAACCAAACGCTATAACCGCTCTTAAAGCACGGTTACTGATTCAACTACCATTTGGTTCAACCACACGTAACCTAGATATTCAGAAAACAAAGAGCAAATACCAAACGTATGACCAAAACTTGGGCAACTAAAGCGAAAACTAAAACTAAAAAAAAAACTAAATTTGATAGATGGGTAATTTTTTTTATCTCTAATCCACTGGTGCTTATGTTCCTTTAAAATGAACCAAGTAACAGGTATTCAGTAAAAAAAATTAAGTAGTATATTTAATTATCTTTATTTTTGTTTTTGTTTTGTATGAAACTGTACTATACAATGTCGTAAATAATAACTTTTACACTGACAATGTAAAACACACGTCTGACTTTTATATCTCTTTAATTTGTTCATTTTCTGTTTTAAACAATAAAAAAACACATAAAACATTTAATGAAAAATAAAAACTTCAAGCAAATTATTTAATTTTTAACGATAATAATCGTGTTGTACTATTCACAGCGCCTGTACTAGAATAGTATTATACGGTAGTTTCGAAAATTTTCCAAAATCGTCTAAGACAAAAAATTCTTGGATACAAATTTGTTTCATGAAAAAATAAGATTTTTTTTGTCAGTCTGTCCGTCTGTATGTCTGTCTGTCCGATGTCACGATTTTTGTAAACACGTTAACTCAAGAACGAATAATCGGATCGACTTGAAATTTTCAGGAATTATCAAGTTCTATGAGGGAAAGATAGTCTTTGAAAGTAATCACCCAAAACAAAAAAAGTTATTGGGGGTTAAACTTTATAAAAATTAAAAAACTATAATTTTTATTTTTTTTTTCAAATTGTTTTCTTTTTTCGCAATTTTTCAAAGAAAATAAAAAAATATATTGATATATAATTTTTTTTTTTTAATTTTGTTTACGCAAAAAAATATGCAGGAAATGTTGATATAAAACATTGAACGCTAGAATAAAAAATGGAATGGCACTTGAAATTTATTGTTAATGTAGACACTCCGTGAAAGACCTACAAGGTCCCTAACGAATATAAATAAATAAATAAATAAACACCGTCACTGGGTTAAATCTATTTTTTTTTATTTTTATAAACCGCAAGTATTTGTAAGTATTGCATATAACAATAGAGCTCTGTACAACTTGAATTATGAAACAGAAGACGTCTACCCTATCTCTATCTCATTTGTGCACGGCAAGCCACTACGAACTTAAATAAATTAAAAAAATATTGCATTTTTTTCAATTTTTATCAACAATTACCGTTGATTTTTGTAAATAAAGCTAAAGAAATGAATATTTTGCTAAGAAATAAAACTGATGTGATGTGATTTAATAGTAAAATAAAGAATGAAATATAAATTCTATTAATTGTTCTTAGGTTGGTTGCTTGATCTGTTTATTTATTTACAAAACATAACCTTAAATATGAAAAGGTAAATATGAATTTATTTAATGTTTATCATATTTATTATTACTATATATTATGATTATATATTTTAATATCGTTACCAGTTTCTACATTTCAAGAAATTAATTTTATGACGAGCGTTATTTCTGTTATAGCTACCAAAATGCCAAGTGTTGCAGAAGTCCAAACGAATTTCGCCTAGGCTTTATATCTAAGGTATAAAGAAAGAACTTACGTTTGGTAAACAATATTTAAATATCAAAACTTGTAAAAGTACTAAATAGTCAATAAAAACACAATATTTAGTAAAACACAAAAAACTGAAATCAAAACAATATCAAACGCAGTTCACACAATGACAGTGGCTAAAGAAAATGGCGTTATAGTTATAAAGTAAATAATATTATGTATTAATTTTATTTAGTTGATTTTCACTCTTGGCGCCATAAGAAACTGTACTAGCGTCTAATATTAATTGATTTAAATTTATCAAACATTTTAATACGATATTTAATATTTTAACCTAAATCTGTTGGATATTTTAACCTAAATCTAGATAGTATAAATTAAAATAATTAAAAATTGACTGATACCTATTAATAAGACAAAAATATACATTTTTATTTTCATTGTAGGACTGCCACGGCGCGTCGTGCAATTGAGCATATTAGATTATAAACATGTAGGGGAACCTGTTGTACCTAGACCCTATTTTTATATTTTGCGATGTAAAAAATAGGCAAATAGAACTAGCTTTTTAAAATATAGCCTATTATTTTTTCCTGTGTTTTAGGCTTGATAGTTATATTTTTAAATTTTCCTAAATTACTTTTTTGTATTTTTTAACACACTTGAAAAAAAAATTGTATTTAGGGTCGAGGTACATCAGGGGCTTTGTACCTAGGACCCGCAGGGGTTATACCTCGGGCACAGATATTTTAGTTAAAATATATGTACAACTTGATTATTTAACATTAGCTCTACTGCGCTTCTTAATTTCTTTGTCAGGGGGAGCCCTCTTTTCACCATGCTTACTCCGTGGCATCTTTAGACAACTAAAAAAAAATATTTTAGTTGTACCTCGAGTTACAACTAAAATATTTTTTTAGTTGTCTAAAGATGCCACGGAGTATCGATCGAACCTGCCGAAAGTACAAGTGTTATACGTCAGACCCGTTTAAGGTACATTTTACTCATTAGGTCCAAGGTACAACAATAGGTAGCGATACCAAAAACAATCCGTATATTTTTTTAGGTTAGAGTTAAACTTTTCATAGCGCATACATTTTATACTTTAATAACATGTATTTCAACAAAAAAATAAATATACTGGATATAAAGCATGTAAAGGCAACTACCATCAAAAAAGTCGCAGTCAAAATACTTACTTTTCAATGTAAAATATTAGTTAGCGGAATAACACACACACGCTTGCCGACAATGTTTTCGAATAAACTGAAAATAACCATCTATCGGATGGGTAATAAATTACCACTGTCGATTTGGAGAAATTATACCCGGAAATTTGAAATTTAAGTGTAGGTTCTAGGTACAAATAGGTCCAAGGTACAACAGTTTCCCCTATATATGATATTTTTTTTACATTTTTACGTTTTGTTTAACCTCGTACTATTCTACTTAATTAAGCTTCCCCTAAGTCCAGGACTTGTGTGGGCTAGTAGTAGAGGGAACCACCGGCTTTAATTGACTTTCGAACCAATTTATAGGGAGTGTCCGCTTCACTTATGCCTTCGCCAAATTTCAATTATTAATTAACTAAAAAAGGCAAATCGGCGCCGGTGAGAATCGAACTCATGCTATTTTGGGTAGTAAACTCTTTAAGTACGACGCGGTAGTCCACTACACCAATCCTCCCATTAAAATATGATCATATATATGATCTGATTCGAGCATATGCCCGGTAGGCCACCTCAAAAGTAATAATGTAGCCATCCAAAGTCAAAACTTACTTATTTTTTTTTTGTTACAAAATTAAAATTTTTGTTTTTTCCTTTATTACTTGTTAAAAATAGTATACTTTTATATCTATAATTTGTTTAATAAATAAAAATAAACTAGTTTAATAGTTAGTAAAGCACTTAAAGTGGGAATGAATTTTAGAAGTCCCATGTCCGTCTTTTGTTTTGAAGATGTGCCTTTGATTGGTTCAAGTTCAAGAAGTATTTAAAAACGAAATCTCAGTTTAGATAAATATTGTACCAATGGAGTTTGTCACTTTGCGGATGGAGCAGTCGATATTTTGTGTTGTTTTTCCTAAATCGCCGGCATCTGCAGATCTGCTGCATGCAGCGTATAAGCATTAATCTAGTTATCCAATGTCTGACTATTGTGTCACATCCGTTCGTTTTTCATATGGTTAAAACAAACTGTGTTTTTTGCTCTTTTTAAAACTGGATCGGAAGTTTTTAAAATATGCAAAGCCATACACCAGGCAGGCAACTGTTAGGTTTGTCCGTCTTGGCAAATAATTTTATTTGAAGTAGAATTCCGGTTATATAATACACCATTCATTAAGGCGGAGTGCAATATGCTCATATGTGCAGGTGCACTGTAAAAAATAATTGTAAATATACCATAAATAGTTTTATACATAATTTTGAAGTTTTTACACACATATGTATATTGTAAAAAACGTCGTCAGTATAGTAAAATTTCCATAGCCGGACTTTACCGCTCATTTACTTTTACCGCTAAGGGGTGGGGTCCAAAATGATCAAAATTTGCCTTACATAATACTGCCAAAAATTAAAATAACTATGCGCGGTAATAGTTTTTGCGATAAAGTCTATGCGCGGTATTGACTCCCTCGCGCACTTTCCCCTAAAATTGAAGATAGCGGACACCTCTTACGCAAATCACCCGGTAAAAAACTAACAGAAGTGTTCTGTTATTATCCACTAGATGAAAGCCTATAAAAAACAAACGAATAAAGATATTTTAAATCCCCTTTTTTGGCTTACAGCCCTATTAATAGAGAACCAAGCAACCGCAAAAAAAATTAATTAGACAATAATTATTTTTTTTTACTACACCTATTTTAATAGGCAATAAAAAAACACTGTGCGCTCTCCTTCTCTGTAGATCAGTGTAATAGATCATCTATTGTTTATTTTGACCATAACCATAACTGAAGTAAAAATAAAAAGCTGCTTTATTATAATTTTAAAAATATTCTCGTCTCTAGAAATAAAATAAACTATTAAGAAATAATACTATTTAATAACCTAAGTCAAGCTTGACTCATAAATTAAGGCACTTGTACCCTAATAACCAAATCAAATCTTAAAGTAAATTGTACTTTATGTAATAAATAAAATAAAAAACTGTAAAAAACTATTACATTATGTCACTGGATTCGTTAAGTTAACCGCAGAATATAATGAGTATATTGTAAAAATAACAGGCAACAGAGATACCAATCTATGATGCTAAAAGTCCCAAGGTTAATTTTGTTAACATCCTCTCCTATCTTGACTAAGAATATATGTTAGATGCAGGGAGTTTTGATTGTTTAACTCATTAGCGCTAGAAATGTTACACGACTCCCATATTTGACAGAAAATTCTTCTCGTAAACACGGTAGACTTGGGTAAAACTTAAGTTTTAAAGAATGGTCAAAGCAAACAACCAGTGGATATTAGTAAAAGGGGGTCTAGCCTATTCATAACTATCAACAGCAAGATCGCAGCAGATGGTTTTCAGAAGATATTGTTAAAAGTTTTTGGTGATGGCCTTGTTCCCTTAAAATTTTTAAATTTGGAAATATATATAAAAATTCTAGTTAAGTTTTATCCGTATGATCAAAATACCATTAAAGAATTGATCTATCCGTTTTAATTTTCAAAGATTTTATAATAATTCTAGTTTCTATTTCTTATGCCAGATTCAAAATAATACTTCGGGATATAAACTATGTTTACACGGCAGGTCTGAGGACAATTTAAGTTTTAAAGCAAACAAGCAGTTATTGGTAGAAGGGGGTTCAGGCTATTCATACCCATCAACAACAAAATCGCAGCAGATGGTTTTCAGAAGATACTGTTAAAAGTTGTTGGTGATGGTGATGGTCTTGTTCTTTTAAAATTTGAAATTCTAGTTATATTTTATCCGTAGAATCCGAATCCTTTTACAGAATTGATCTATCTATTATGGTTTTCGAAAAAAATGTAAACAAAAACTTGTTTAAGTAAACTTTCATTACCTGTTAAAAAATAACAATACAAGATATTAACTTGCAAATATGTCTAAACGACAGAGAAAGGCTTAGTATTTAGAAATGCCATCGAATAATTCGTAAAATATGAGGGTAAATTATAATTCTTTTGGTTAGTTTCTGTAAAAATAAATACTTAGATTTTGCTGTTGATGGGTATGAATAGCCTGAACCCCCTTCTACCAATATCTCCTACTTGTTTGCTTTGACCATTCTTTAAAACTTAAATTGACCGTATAAACATAGTTTATATACCGAAGTATTATTTTAAATCTGGCATAAGAATAAAACAAAAATTTAATTTGTTATCACCACATAGCATAGGATTTCTTAAGAACATAACAGTCAAATTACTTTGATAGGTATTATCCGTGCCTGAATTAGACGGCAGTGACTCATACCTAAAATGTATTACGCTGCTCTCGTATAAGGGAGTCCCCTCAGACGGAGTTACGCGAACTGCATCCGAACTGGTATGATCCTCACTTTTTAGCAAACTTTCGCTAATGAGTCACTGCAGCATAATTTAGACACGGATAATAGGTATATTAAAATATCGTTCTAATAACAGTCATCTCAAGGAAATATCAATATATGGCGGAAATTCGCATAATGCGTAAAACGTTATCATTTGTACGCGTAAAACGTTATCATTTGTACGATAACTGCTTGTCTAGACTAGACCATCAGCTATAACAGCTTCAAAAAGTTACTTTAAATAAAATTGTCTTGTGGTTACGGTTGTTTCAACCAAGTTGTAACATAGTTGCTTATCTACACGGTTATAACATAGTGGTGTATTTTAAAAATGTAACCGAATTATCATTATTTTAGGAAAATCCTTTTCGGCATAACATTAAGAGATAAAAACCTTTGACTTAGCTCTCTAGATACAATAATAATCTCTTAAAAAATGCGATCATTTTTGCTTACCTTGTATGGAAATGCAAAAATAGATCATGATTTACTTTTACAACAATGATTGCTATAATTATCGCAAACCATTTTGTTTCATTCAGAGAAATTTACATTTATATTTGCTCAAGACATTTGAATGTCTATAACAAATTCACATTTTCCGTCTACTGTATAATTTAACTGAACCTAAATATTTATTATATCTCATTTAGATTTTATCCTAAAGGTAGTATTTGTTTTATAAGACGCACTTAAACCTTTATGCAGCGTACTTTAATAATTAAAATAATTATTCTTTTGTATCTTGTATATTTTATCTACAGCATAATTCTTTTAAATGATTTGCACAAATGATTTTTATTTAAAGAATTGCACATGTACTTCTTGAGAAAAAAATTAAAAATCGGTCTGTCTGTCTAGTATGTGCTTGCGGACATAAAAACTGAGCGGTTTAACCTAAATGGAGGAATTGTTTATTAGTTCAGGGATATGAACAAAAAAATATCCTGTTGGGGACTGTGGCTCATCTAGAGTTTTTCAGGTAATACAGGTGTATAGAAGCAAAATCTATGTATTTGCTGCGGTGGATTTGGTATGGTTTTTAAAATATTAACAATTAAAGGTCAGAAAATGTCTGTTTTTGCACATTTTTGCATACCAGTAAAAAAGTTGAGTTTTTTATCAAAAATCAAAGTAACCATCTTGTAGGAAATTAAAAAACCCTCAAAATGGCGTCTTTTAAATGCCGATAGGATGCTTTATTGCTTAAAAAACTGCAAAAAACGATCAAAATTTGCATATTATTCAATAAATAATACATTTTATTATTTTGTAAAAAATGCGTCTTATAGTACTTAATATGTGGTTAAAATTTCAGAACGATCGATTTAATACTTAAAAAATTGCAATTGTTTATCCCAGAGATGTTTTTTTTTGCAATAATATTATGCGTACAATAATGAAGATATAATGATTCTACGGGTATCATATGAAAGGGGAAGGGTTGTTTTATCAAAAGTCATTATTAATTCAAAAAAATTTATTCTTAGCATTGTAAAATCTCGTTACAAAAACACTGTCATTTATAGGTTATTTGTCACCAGTGAGCAAGATGACTTTCTTCTAAACGAAAAATATGAATAATTTGAATAACTTTGTTGCAATTACTTTTAGGAAAAATAATTTTTTCATATTCGAAAAGCTGGCATTTTTACACGAATTTAGAAAAAAAAATTTAGGATAATATGGGGCAAAGTAACTTACTTTTTACTTTTATTTCTATAAATTTACAGCTACTTTAAGTTTACATAAAATTGAATAAAAATCAATTATTTGTGATAATATTTTGTATATTAAAGTATAAATTACCTATTCCTATATTTGACAATAACAATAACTCAAAAAATATTGGTATTTTGCAAAAAAAAATGTTGTAACATGTTTAAACAATTTCTTTTTTTTGCAAAATATCAATATTTTTTCTGTTATTGTTATTGTCAAATATAGGAATGGGTAATTTATACTTTAATATTCAAAATATTGTTATAAATAATTGATTTTTATTCAATTTTAAGTTAACAAAGTAGCTGTTAATTTTTAAAAAAGGTGACTAACTTTGCACCATATTAACCTAGAACAATCTTTTTTTCTAAATTCATGTAAAAATGCCAGCTTTTCGAACATGAAAAAATCATTCTCCTAAACGTAATTGCAACAAAGTTATTCAAATTATTTATATTCTTCGTTTAGAAGAAAGTCATTTTGCTCATTGGTGACAAATATTTTTTACTAATATGATTTTTTGTTCAAAACTACATAAAATATTGCTTTAAAATTTTGTACTCTATTTCTAGTTAACCTGCAGGTTTATACATGTATATGAATAGATCAAACCCATTTTTCTATATTTATAATATGGATGTACTTTCACTTCAAAAAATCTTTAACACATTTTATTTGTTAAAGGTGAGAGACTTTTCAAACAATGGCCTATTGTATGCGACTATTCCAAAAATAATAATTGAGTCTTTTATTAAAAAAAAGCACTGGATTATTATACTCTTTACATGTTAAGAGCTGTATACAGCTAGCTAGCTAGCTTTAAGATGACGGTTTTAAAATTTTCAAAATAGGCAAAAATTAACCTGGATAAAAATTTGTGCTTGTTTAATTCTCGTCGAATTCCGAACAATAAAAACCTTTTTTTTTTCGAACAACTTAAAAAACCTTTTTTTTCTTCGTCTGTTTAGCTTAAAAAGAATTCATAAACAAAAAACCTTATATTTTCCATGAAATTAATTTTAGTATAATAATATATCCGTATTTTCAACAAAATCTTTGAGATAAGAATATTAAATAAAAAAAAATCAGAACTAGGATTTTAACCTAGGCACGGTTCGATTTTTTCGGTCGATAACAAAAAAAAAATGGCCCAACGCGAAACTAGGATTAAACCATTCCTTATATGTCTGGTTTTTATTCCAGACTAAATTTCAAATAAGCCATCGACGAAAAAAAAAATTATTCTATTTATTTTTTCAGTGTATTTTTTGGATGAAATTTATTAAATTAGCCAATAATATTAAACTTTTGTTATAAAACTTGGATATTTTAAGTGTTATTAACTAATTTGGGTTGCTGATTTCAAAAATATTTAAAAAGTTTAATAAACTTGGTTCAAAAACTACACTGAAAAAAATAAAAAGTTGAAAATATTTTTTAGGACAATAGCCTAGTTGGTTGGTTGGTATACACGGTGTATTTGAAATAGCATCGGAACTTTTAATAGATGATTCTCATCATAAAATATGACAAAAAGTTCCTATAAACATATGTCTAAAAATGCGTCATAAGGGAGCTACGCCCCTTTGAAAGTGGCTAAAAAAATCGGTTTTTATTTAATAACTCAGGAACCCTTTGAGATATATCAACGAGGTTTTGCACGTCAACTAATCCTACCAAGGCCCGTTTTTATGTGTTATGTTCATGTACTTATTTGAACCAGGGGTGTGCGAAACGGGGGGGGCTTATCAGTTTTTTATCCCAAACTTTTATCTGTGTAACTTTTTTGCAATTTTATTTTTTAAATATGATTCCTCAGATTAAAATACATAAAAAAGATACTCTTGTTGTAATACTGTAGGATTAACCGTTTTCGAGAAAAATTCATTTGAAGGTGAAATTCCACGATTCGAGGACGAAAAATTAAATACTAAAATGTTGAAAACCAAAATTTTAATGATGCAGGGCGAATGTACATTAAAAACTAAGGAATAAAACCTCATATACAGGTACCTCCAAAAATCAATCCTAATGGAGCTATGGTCTCCTAAATATGCACCATTTTTAAAGGGCTATGGTAGCTTTAAAAGCGTTTTTTCGACCTACATGTATGAAAACTTTTTTTCTTAGTTTTTGATGTAGAATTACATTGCATCATTAAAATTTGGGTTTTCGACATTTTAGTAAAAAAAGGTAAATATTATTTATGTACAACATTTAAATACTTTATTTGTGGTCTAAAATTTACATTCATTATAAATTACGATCTTTATCAACCAATAGATTTAAAGAAAGATGTAAGCAGTTTATACTCGTATTAAGGGTGCAAATCGTTTGGTTTATTAAACCAAATGAACTTTACGCTACGATATTTCAGAAAGCTTTGACACAGAGACTTGTAATTTTGAACAAACATTTTCTAAGTAGTAAATATTTTTTTTCAAATTTGAAGTCTCTATGTCAAAAAGTCCAAACCATTCTGGACTATGTAATTTTTAGCGTTCCGCTCTATGCAAAATATTACCATTCTGGACTATGTTATTTTTACCGTTCCGGTCTATGCAAAATATTACCATTATGGACTATGTAATTTTTACTGATCCGGTCTATGCAAAACATTACCATTACGGACTATGTAATTTTTACCATTCCGGTCTATGGCAACATATTACCATTTACGGACTATGTAATTTAATGTAATTTATTTTTACCGTGTATGACAAAATGATCTCATATCAACTTAAAAATTATAATTATTGGGTACATGGAGGAGATGTTATAGAATAGGGTGACATAATTACTCATTTTTACAATATTAAAAATTAATTATATTCATTAGCATAGTTCGTGTCCATGTTCTCAATAACATTTCATACTTCCTTTATGTTATAAACAAATACCTCTTTGATATGTAAATGAATTTTTTATTATGTATTAGTGAATATGAGCATAATAATTCAGACATAATTTAACATTAAACGCATGCGTTTAGAATAAATTACTGTTAATTAAATATCATTAAGTTTTCCGCATTAATAAATTATCTAGATCGCAAGCCTTCCTAAATTTATTATGAATGAATTGAAACGGCAAGTGAATGAAGGTGTTATGTAACATTTTTTAAAAATTTTAAATTTTTAATTAATGAAGGAGGTATGAGAGCCTTCTATGATAATAATTTAAAAATTTTAAAAAATGTTACATAACACCTTCATCCACTTGCCGGTTTAATGGCGATTTATCCCGTTATATTAGACAGGGACAAAAGTTCTACCCAAAAAGGATAGAAGACATACATACACTCCAACTTCCACCCAACCAAACAAATTTTGTATTTGTTCTTTGTTGAACAAATACAATATTTACTTGGCCGGGCGAAAACTGTAACTATATTATTTTAATTAAAGAAATTCGTGGCGCCATCTAAACTTTAGAATTATCTTATTCTACAGAAGCTATGTTCGTTCGTGCCGCTCAGTGCTACACTTTCCGGCCAACCAAATAAATACTGTATTTTTTGTATGAAAAAAAATACAGTATTTATTTGGTTGGCTGGAAAGTGTAGCACAAATGAGATAGAGATAGGGTAGACGTCTTTTGTTTCATAATTCTAGTTGTAGAGAGCTCCATTGTGAACTTACTAGTATACCTTGAATGAATTATGAATAATCCTCAACAGAGATGCCGATTTTAAATCGATTCTTCTGAATATCGATTCTTTTAATACAAATAATCGATTTTTTTATTTTAGATCTTTTTCATAATCGATTCGTTTTTCTTTGAATCGATCTTACAGAATAAAACAAATTTTTCAATCAATTTCCGACGGGGGTAAAGCTTAAGATGTGAGAGCCTTTTTTAATTTCTAAAGCTTGGTTTGTATTATACAATTATTAATAAAAAATCGAAGATCAATTCTTTAAGAATCGATTCTTTTATAGCCGATTTTTTCTTGGATCGATTTTTTAGTTTCGATTCTAAATCGATCCTTAGAATCGATTCTTTTGTAAAAGTTTGGCATCCCTGAACCTGAAACTAGTTTAATTGTAATATTAGAATAATATCCCTACTCCTATTTTTTCTACTTTCTACCATGTCTACTCCACAACACCCCATATCATCAATAAAAGTAAAATACCTACTCCATAATACCCTTACTTCCCCTATATATTTAGTTTATTAATTACTTATGTATTATAGTACACGTTAATAGTACGCGGGAAAAAATAAAATGATTTAGAAGAAAGTTCTTTGTTCCGCCAACCATTCATTAAATATATATTAATATAACAATACTATAATATAATATTTTTTTATATTTTGCAACTATTATAAGCTCATAATCATACGCATTTTACGTGTTCTTATAGGCCCATAAGAGGTTATAGCCATCGCAATTACTATAGACGATTGTGCCTCACACTTGCACGCATCCTGCGTTACGAAGGTTAAAGCGTAAAGTTGAAAGCGCGCTCGGCTATAGTGAAAATTATTACTATAGTTATTTTTTCTTTTGGATTGAAAACAGGATAAATAAATAATGCGATATTCATTTGGCACAGGCCTGCGACAAACAATCTGTCTTGCATTGAACGGGTAATTTAAAATCGATTTTGATTCCTGATAAGATATTTAAAAACAAATCTGTCGTACAGTCCTCCCAAAATTTATTTATTTTTTATTTTCATGTATTTAAATTATTTTATAACAGATAGTCGGCCTTTGGCTTGTTTTTTGTTATCAGTTTAATATCTGTATCCACTACATAACTCCTTCAGTAATTTAAGGGCTTAAAATAACAAAGATACACGCCACACATTATTTTGTAATTACAAAAAGCATATTTAGCCAGATATTGTAGAATAATTATAATTATTAATAATGCCTTGCAGCAAATTAATTTTAATTAGATTTTCTCTAAAATATAAGTAAAAAATGTAGATTTTAGCCTTTTTACCTAAAACCTATCAATTTATAAAAAAACGCACCCTTTTTAGCGCAAAAATACTTTGTGATAATAACCACATTTAAAGTAAACCATACAAAAAATGTTATCTCTCCAAAACTTAAATGTATTGTGTATTAAATAAACATTACAGCGTTAATTGTTTCGAGTTTTTAAATATAAGGTAATTTTCAAGTTTTTAAATATATAAACAAATTAACTTGAGAACACATTATTAAAAATGTAATTTACATTTTTAATAATGTGTACTCAAGTTAATTTGTTTATATATTTAAAAACTTGAAAATTACTTTAATAACAATTGTCGCTGTAATGTTTGTTTAATACACAATAAATTTATACACCTTAAATTAAGAAATTTTTCATCCTTACTCATATTGGAGTTGATTTAAATAAACCATAAAAAAATGTTATGTCTCCATAACTTAAATTTATTGTGTATTAAACAAACATTACAGCGACAATTGTTAATAAAGTAATTTTCAAGTTTTTTAATAGATAAACAAATTAACTTGAGAACACATTATTAAAAACGTCATTGCGATTTTTAATAATGTGTACTCAAGTTAATTTGTTTATATATTTAAAAACTTGAAAATTACTTTATTAACAATTGTCGCTGTAATGTTTGTTTAATACACAATAAATTTAAGTTTTGAAGACATAAAATTTTTTCTATGGTTTATTTAAATCAACTTCAATATGAGTAAGGATCAAGAATTTCTTAATTTAAGGTGTATAATTATTTTATTAAAATAAGTCATAATAATAGTATACATCTTTTGTAGTTTCTCAATTTATAAATCGTGTTTAATGCATGCAGCTACATGACGGGAAAAAAATATAGATCATATAGATATACGAATTCATAATCAGCACCCCAAAAAATACTAAAAACAGTAATTAAATCTAAGACAGGTTTTTTTGACCCGACGTTTTCAGGCCAGTGTTATGATTTTTACGCCGCGTAAATTGTATCATAAATTATTTCACGTTGCTAAACAAAGGTCAACGTGTCAATTAGTCCCTATAGCATGAAAAATATATCGGTCGACAATCAAGAAAATAATGTCACTAGCTTGCCGTAGATAAGAGTTTATTCTATTCAATAGACATATGAGGAGCTTACTTTCAAAACGGAAAGGAACTTAAAATTCAATAATAACGAGATAAACACTTGAACTCAAAAAGATCAAACCACCTAAAAATTAAAAAATTTAGAAAACTTCTTAGTAAATCAATTGATTCTTTTTTGTTTTAAAACCTACATGTTGTCGACTTTTGTCTTTATTTAAAACGATTAAAAAAAGCATATTGGTATTAACAGCAACAGACTAATTTTTTTAAGGTATAGTTATTTTAAATTTGCCGCTAAATACTCCACAAAGTCCGATTTACTCTGAAGCATGTGGCTTTTTACTTACTTTGTTTTTATGATGTTTTGGTGTAAAAAAAGAGAACTGATAAAGCTGTTGCTAAAAACACTTTTGTATTCCTGTAGAAAAAAAATTGCTTATAAAATAGCTTTTATTCCAATAATTTAGAGGAATAAACCATTGTTTTGTTCTCGTTAATGGCACGTCAACGTTTTACGGTTGTGTAAATTGGGCCTAGTCATTTCGCTTACGACGCATGCGTATCTTACGTTGCTATGGTAATTTCGAGATTGTTCACAAACGGGAAGGTTTAAAATAACTATACCTTAAAAAAATAAACTTTAGTTTAGCGTATAGTCTTGGATCCAGTTTAGATAATTAAATACGTGCATAAAAATTCATTATTTATTGTGGGCCTGTAATACTTTCTATCAATTAGCCCAAAATTTAAAATATTAGTAAGCAATTCCTTTGTTCATTTTTTTCTATTATAAACAATCATTAGATTAATATCCATCTAACATGGCGATTGATGTCTACTTACCTAATTTAAGGTAATAAAATCCTAATATATTATGGTATGAACTTGTATTACCGTCAATCAATTTGCTTATAATATAGAATAGTAGATGTAGGAAAATTCCTTTGTTCATTTTGTTTAATCATAAACAATAGTTGTATTAATATCTCTAACATGGCGATTGCTCACCTGATTCAATATCTCCCCGCTCTAATTTTTTGACCCTAAGAAAGCATTTTTATTAAGTTTATTGAACCAAATTTTAAGAGATATCCAATATCTAATAAAATGCAGAGTACAGACAAAATCTTAGTATAGTTTGACGCCCGGATCTGTGGCTACGGGCAAAAAAGGTTTGGAATGTGTGTGCAAGTGGGAGGCCCGTTGTAGGCATGCACGCCTTATAACGCTCTTGACGGAAAGAAGAGAGCGCGAATGATTCCTCCTCCTTTCGTTTGGACTATTATAAGTTTGTTTACATTTTATTTAATTCCCTATTTATTAATATTTATTTTATTTATTAATAGTAATAAACCTCGTAATAAATTTTGTTTGCTATAAAAAAACTCATAAGCTGAATAACAGAAAAAAATATTAAATTAATTTAGATTGATGTTATGGTATGCCATACCCGCCATATCCACCATGGTATTCTAGTTCCAATGGACAGCAGTCCATAACATAAAATTAGGTCTTCAATACCAACTCAAAAAGAAAATTCTCTAAAAATATTATATTTGGATTTTATCACAGTGCAACAAAAAATGTGCATTTTATGCAAAATTATTAAAGAATACATAAAACAGTTTATTAAACACAAAAACAAGTGCAAAATCTTCACATATTATCAATGACTGTCAAATTAAGGAGTGGGTCATAAGTTCCCTAGGAAACTTTAGACCTACTGTACACATAATTGCGTTATAAAAATTAAAAAAAAATAGTTTTTTACTTAAAAAAAAAAACAAATATCTTACCTTAATGTAATTTAAAATATAATCCAAAATGTTATTTTTTTTTTCTAAAATATGCATAATTTTATTTTAAAACATTAATTATTATACTTTTATCTATTTCTGTAGAACTTCTATCTTTATCTAATCTAAATAGGCGGCAGTAAATTAAATATATTTTAAAGTCAATCGACGTTAATGATAATAAGTAGATTTGTGTGTGAGTAGAAATATGTTTGAGTAGAAGTGTGTTTGAGTAGAGTTATATGTGAGTAGATATGAGTTTGAGTAGAGATATGTGTGAGTAGAGTTGTATGTTAGTAGAGTTGTGCGTGTATAGAGATATGATAAGAAGAGATGTGTGTCACCTCAAGTTTGAACAAAAAATAAATGACCTTTCAAAGCAAAAAGTAAGAAATTCTTACTTTTATTAAAAACCAATGGACAAAAACCTTTACTACTCTTCTTTATCACAATGTTATCTATTTTTAAAAATATGTGATGCAGTATTATACTAATTAGTTTAAATAGGTACTAATCAATGCTTCGATAACATTAAAACAGGCACTTGTTATCATGCAACTTTTCAAAAAAGCTCCTCATTGCCCGACCACTTGCCGAAGTGATTAATTGCTGTACAAGTAGAATAAGGCAATGTATTTTATAAGAATTTTTAGACAATTAAAATATTACCTGCAGTTTGATTTTAAACAAGATAAATGCCAGTAAGCCATTCGATATAGAATTATTTAAAAAAATTCATCACATGTAGGAGGGTGGTTGACTATATACAATATTAAATGCCGTATCTGTTGTATCTTGGAGGTAATTAATTAAATTAATGAGTATCTGCTTTGTTAATTAGTTAGTAATAAGATTACTTATTATTATTAATTGACATGTGTAAAGGTTATTATTTATTGCACTTGCAGGGGTAAGTATCTTTGAATTTATCGGTCTTTGTCGGTGTTTTATATTGTAGTATTTCTTAAGTACTTTAGTTATATGTTATTAAATTTCTACTAGTAAAAAAATTATACAAAAATATTTAATAATTTAAACAACATTTTCATAAAAGTACTGCACCATACTGTATTGTTTATTCGTTTATTTTATTTAATGTTTTATTATAAACTATAATAGTCGTTTTGTGCACTAATAGAATTGTTGTTGTAATATAGGCGCCAAGCATATTTTGTAATATCTAATAACATACATATGCTATAAGAAACAACAACCAGTAGTAGAATTAAGAGGTAAACAACATAAAATTGTAATAAATACATCAAAAAATGTTATCTTTTGTCATAGAAAGTACTATAGTATAGTACAATTTGTGGTTGGCGCATATACAGTGCGTGCATTAAGTCTGGAATCACCCGAATAACTTTTTAGTTACAAGTAAAATACAAAAATCCTCAGACAGGTCGATTTATATTTTTAATTCTGCAAATTTTGGTCTAAAAAAAGTTATCAAAATTGGCACCCCCTTGCACCCTCACCCCCCAACTTTTTTTTTCAAATAGCAATCTACCCCTTGTGATACATCATTGGAAAGGTAATTTAATAAGCTTTCCAACATGTATGATAAAGCCTAATTTGTTAAAGGGTCTATGAAAAAACGCATGTTTTATTTAAACATTGTTTGTGTGAAATATTACGCATAATATGGTAATTGTTGCCCTATTTCCTACTTGGCACCTTCCTGAGAATTTAAATAAGGTTGTTTTAAACTTATTGTAATATTTTATACCCTGTTGAAAAATGCAATTTTTTTTCTTTTTATTGACCAATTTTATGTTTACTATTTAATCGATTTTAATCCCGGTTTTTTACTGTCCACTGTCAAAGAGCTGAAGGACATCAATTTGAACATTTATAGTGAACTAAAGTTATACTTTACATGTCTTTATAATAAACTAAATTGTGCATTTTATCATTAGCCCTTTACCAAATTAGGCTTTATTATACACCGTTGGAAAGCTTATTAAATTACCTTTCCAACGAAGTGTCACAAGAGGTAGGTTGCTATTTGAAGAAAAAAAAGTTGGGGGGTGAGGGTGCAAGGGGGTGCAAATTTTAATAACTTTTATTACACCATAATTTGCAAAATTAAAAATAAAAATCGACCTATCCGAGGGTTTTTGTGTTTTACTTGTAACTAAAAAGTTAATCGGGTGATTCCAGACTTAATGCACGCACTGTATAACACTATGTTGATGTATTAATAACGCTATAATTCTATCAGTGGCCTTTTTTGAGGCATTTTATAACATATTAGACTGTAAATAATACAAATAACTTTGGTGCTTCCAATCTGTTCCCTTCCATTCCATGTTAAAATAAGTACGCCACTGGCTAGAAATTAATAAATAACGCTGTTGCCAGATTAATTAATTTAAGCGAGATAGAAAAGCAAGGTAGCACCACAACCTCACGAGTAGCTTTTTAATTTTCGAAATCGATTTCTGGAACCTTTAGGAGATCCTGTTTTTTTTACTTAGACTATAGTTAGAGTTACCTACAAGAGTATATTGGAAAGAACTGGCTTGATGCAATAGGGAAAAAGTGTATATTATGGAAGGCTTTTATTTTAGGAGAAAGAATCAAATTATGGGTCACATACTAACACATGAGAGCTTTCCTAAAGACATCTTAAAGAATGAGTTAGGTGATAAAAGAAAGGTAGGCAGGCCTGCTTACAAATTAAAAAAAATAGGATGAGTTAGAGAGCTGCCTCAAAACACTCTTGGGAGTTATAACTTGATGATAATATATTAGAGTATACTAATGTTAATTAGTTAAATAAACTATGGTTTTTAACGAATATGTAAAAAAGCCTATGCACTTGTATACAACATTGTGCTGATAAATTCTGGCAAACCTTTGTCTTGAAATTGTTTAATGATCTGTCAGTAGCAAAATATTGATTTTTTTTCTTAAATATTCTTTGCGGTAAAAAATAGATTTTTTTTATGTAGGATTTATTTTTACTTTGACCAATAAATCGCCTTTTTTCACAAACTTTTTCTCGGTTCAAGAAAAGAGATATAATTTAAAATTTTCTTCGTATAAATATCACGGTAGACTGGTTAAAAATTATTTCATGAGTCACAGGTTTGCTTTGTCTCACTTTAGCGACAATAAGTTAAAAGGAAAATATATATTTATAAAATTAAAAATTAAAAAATTGTATTTATTTAAAATATGTAAAACTTGGTAGATTCGAGGTTATTTATACAAATAACGTTATAACATCTTCTGATGATTTGAATTTTTAATATTTTTTTTTGTTAAAATATTAAAAAAAAAAATACATATATAAAACCACATACCCAGGTATTTATTAATTATAATTATTTTGAGTAATTATGCATATTTTTTTCCCAGAAACTAACAATATGGTTTTTTAGTCGCATTTATTATTTACTTGTCAAGTTACAAGCCTTATGAAATATTACATAGTATAATCCTAGAAATATTTTATAGTCCAGCACTAGGAAGATACACTTTGAACTGCTTATATCAAAAGTTTATGAAATTAACATAAAGACTTAATTAATTTTAGAAAAATTAACAAAAAAGTTACTAAAATCTTGCGTTTTAACAAGAATATATAGATAGATAAACAACTATTTGGTGATTTCCTCGATATTTCTTAGATGGTTTTTCTTTCCCTCCTTTTAATTTTATCATATTAGATATCTGAAATCAGTTGCTGACCACATTTTTGAATATATTATTTTTTTATGTTGATATCCTAATGTAGCTTTGACTGTTTGATTATGTTTGTCTATTTTAGTTTTCTAGAAATGTTACCATTATTATCCCCTTTTGTATTCCTATAATATTCTTTAAATCAAAGTAAAGGTTTTTTTAATATCAGAACTATAACGTCATTACTAAGAGCGGATTTATCTTAAACTTAAATCTCAGTTTTCGTTCATATTTAACGCGTGATTTATATTAAATTATATACAATTTATACATTTTAAGATGATATTACTGCTGTATTTTTTAAATCCGACATATCTACGTGAAAGTGATATGCTTACAATGCATTTTATAAAAATTGAAGTTTACTGTATTTTTTTAAATGCGATTATAATTTGTGATAAATTTTAGGTGATTTTATCAAATTTTACAAATTTAATTTCTTTTTTTTTTCAGGTATGGATATTTTTAACTGCTTATGGATAAATAGATAGGATTTAAATGTAAGTAGTTTCTTAGATTAAAATATAAGAATATAAAACAATTAGAGATTGTCTGCATGAATCCCTTCTTTCAAAACTAGTAAATAGCTCTTTTTGAAAGGGTTTTTAAAATAGTTCATTATCGTATTTTACCAAGGTGGTGAATTGTGATGAATTCATAGGGAAGCTCCATTCGATATATGGAATTACTCTGCTATTTTTAAGGCTATTTGCGCAATTTGCGCAATTTGCGTTGCCATCCATTTGCCTTTGGTATTAAACGTCCGCGCTTTGCACCTTTACTCTTTTTCTAATGACCAGTAGCCGGCGTATTTCCAGTTGTAGTCCAGTCTTCATGTCATTAAAAGAGGCTTTACATGGAAATAATTCAGGGAGTTTTGATTTTTGTTTATTGGGTAGGGTTAATGGCCGTAAATAAAAATACAATTTTGCGACATTGAACTCGATTTGCAACTGTCATTTTTCAAAGTGTTTTTCACAAAAAACGGATTTTTAAAATATCTCTTAAACGTTACACTATACGTTTTTAGATTTTTAATTTTTTTTTTTTCGAAAAACCAAAATTGTTCTTTATCCTCGGTTAGTCATGACCCTTAGAACATTTTGGGTGAAAATTAAAAAAATCTTTCTAGCACTTTCTTTTTAATTTACGTAAAATTATTTTTTTTTAAATAATTTACACATTTGTGCCCATTATCTCGAGTAAACCGATTTTTGATTGAATCACCATTGTATTAAGCATAAAAAAACCTTCCTAATCAAGTCATAAAAAAATCTAAAACCCTACAGTGTAACGTTTAAGGCAGTGCCGTAAATTAGCTATAAGTCGTACAAAAAAATAAACGACAAAAAAAATGTTGGAGATTTGGTCCTCTTTATTTTCATATTAAACGTTTTTTGTCCTAGGATTCACCGATCTTGAGATATTTTAAAAAGTCTGTTTTTTGTGAAAAATAAGTTAAAAAAATGACAGTTCCAAATGGAGTTCAATGTCGAAAAATTATTTATTTGCGGCCTTAAATACCCAATAAACCAAAAATCTAAACTCCCTGAATTATTTCCAGGTAAAGATTTTAAATTAACTTGAAGACTGGACTATAACTGGAAATACGCTGGGTATGACAGTCGTCGGCGCTACGCGCTACACTCAATAATGCCACATTTATTGGAATCAAAGTAGCTTAATGTTAATTCAAGTATTTGCTATTACCAGCGAACGTGTTATAGCTTATTGGTTCAATTATAAAGTATAAATTGTAACATTCTTAATGTTAATTAAAGCAGATATTTAATTATTATAAAATTATTAATTAATTCAATGATCTATGAAATTGTAATTTAATAAATAGAAACAAATTAATAAATCCAAATAGGTTATCAATTAAACATGACTAGTTATTATTACTATTAAAGTAGGTACTGGTGAACATTTTTACAGGTTATTTTCTCCCGGCTGAATTTTAACCTATATCTTAAATTAAATTTTAATTCAGCAATTTTTAAATTTTCAGGTACTGGATCCGGTTCCTTTGGATGCTAAAAGCCCAAAAAATGTGCTAAAAAGACACCCTAAAAACTTACTTTTAAGTAATCGAGTCATATACATTACATTTATTACATTCAGATCAAGCTATTTTTATAGATACACAAATACATTCTGTGTAAAAACAGCCGTTAAAAGTGGGGTTTACACAACGAACTAATAACTCTTCTCTCTAGAATACGCATACCGTTAATATAAAGTATCGCCAACATCTCGGTTCGTTTGTAAAGAAATAGTAGGTATATTCAGGCCTGAACAATAACAGTTACCAGTAACTGTTATTGTTGTCTATGTTAAAACAAAGCTGTGCGAGTAAAACAGACAAATGTATATGTTGGCTACGTTTTGGTCAGTTTTTACAAATGAAATGCCTATTCTAGAGTGAAGAGTTATTAGTTCGTTGGATTTTTTCGTCGCATTAGAGAGAGCGCTAAATTTATTTATATATAATTTCATGATTAATTGAGAATTTTTGTATGTTTAATGCATTGCACATACAACTTTGGAACTCTACTTTGTAACTCTACTTTGTAACTCTACTTTGTAACTCTACTGTGTAACTCTACGTTGTAACTCTACTTTGTAACTCTACTTTGTAACTCTACTTTGTAACTTTTTAAAGACCACAGAATAAAGGTGTGTACATATTAAAATAGCTAAATCGGAATATAAAAAAATATTGCATTTATTACATTACATGTAAGGTGTATGATTCGGTATGTTATAACTAGGTTTTTAGGATACAAAACCTAGTGATTTGAAAATAGCTTAAATGAAATACACCTTAACACGTTCGGTGCAAATGCTAATGAATAATAGATTTTCTCGGGAGCCAACACTTTTTTTTAATTATTTGCATGGCCACAAAAGCTTAAAAAAATGAACCGCGTGCACTTTTGCGTTTAACGTAGCTTTAGTCATATGCCTATTTAGCAATGTTTACTAACCAGCTAACTTGACAATACTGGTTCCCTTAAAGACTCTATATGTATAGAACGCTGTAGAGCTAATAAGCGTCAGTGGCATTCAGCCTTAGCAATGCTAAATTAGCATGTCTTGATGCTTATAAGCTTTATTGGCAGCAAACGTGTTATTATGTTAAATTTTGTCGGGAGAAAATAAATTGGTAAAAGTAAACCAGCTCTTTGACTATAATGCCGAGAAAACATTTTAATTAGCAATAAAACTATTTTACGCAATGGAAGTAACACACGTTTAATTTTGTTGTTACTTTATGTTAAACTATTTAATATTTAGTTCCGCTATTGATCTACGATTTAATTACGTATCACGTGTTTAAAATAGTAGTTTAACATTAAAATAATAACAATAATTATCATAAATAGAATAGTTATAATCTATTTGTTAGGTTACAAAATTTATAGCATCTATAAATATGGACAGAAGTAACTTAAGCATCCCCAATAAAAAAAATACTAAAAATTAACATAACGAGATTCGTTTAGAATAAAGCGAAATTAAATAGCAATACAATAAAAGAATCGTCTGATATTTAGAATTTAATTTTCAAATTCAGCATCATCAATTTCAGTCCCAATAGTGAATTGAGAACTGTTTATCCTATAGGATATAGGGTATAACCAAACCCTAATTTTGATTGAAATCACTATGCCCTGACTAAAATCAATAAGAAATTATTTAATTTAAAAAAATTTCATATTAAAATATTAAAAGTAAAAACTTTATATTACATATTACATTACATATTAATTAAAAAAAAAAGCAATTTTTACACCAAAATGTTTTTCACTTCAAAGTAAAAGTATTCCCATACTTTTTTAATGTTTTCTTAATAAAATTATAATATTTCCCTTTATTTTTCTTTAAAATATCAATATATTAAAAGAATTCTTTTTGAAATAACCAGTTTTTATATTCAAATCATTTACAAGTTTATAAATGATTTAAAAGAAAACATTTTTCAAATTACAATGAATATTTATATTTTTTACAATGACTTATAAAAAATATCTTTTTAAAAAACAAAAACATATTGATTTTTTTTTTAAATCATACGACTTTTATTCATTTTACAACGATTTTTCTCTGAGTGTGGGAGTATTTTTTTGATTTTCAGATACACTATTTTTCATGTCTTAGTATGTAACCCATTACCGTATTCCTTCTTCTGACTAGTCTTTTCATAATGTTTAATGACAAATTAATTTTTGTTGATTGAACTTTTTGAGTTTTGGGGAATAGGGCTTTGGATCTGACTTATTTCCCATGAAGGTTCGAAAACAACGAAAATCCATCGTCGAAACGTAACAGCAAAATTAGATAACAATTTTAGTCAGATCCAAAGCCCTATTCCCCAAAAATCAAAAAGTTAAATTATACAAATAGGGCAAAAACTTTCAATTTAATATAGAAAATCTATTTATAATTATTTTTGAGCTTAAATAATCTAATATTATTATATTTTCATGTTCTAGTATACCTCAAGGTTTAATAGTCAGATTTTATCTTTAGCAATGGATTAATAATCTTCTAATGTACTAAATGGGGGACAAGGCCCCATATGGGCTACGCTAGTACTTCGATAAACGTCAAATAAATAAATAAATTGACCCGATTGTAATTTGCACATTTGAATATCTAGCAAGTGGGTGTTTATTAGAGTGGATAGGAAAATCTTTAAAAAATATATACCGGGAAAAAAACGTAAGTTATACTTTGAAACTAATTTTAATTGACATAAATAAAAATTTACAGAAAAAACTTAAAAAATTGCATTTTTTAGCACAACAAATTAAAGATACAAAACCTTAAAAAAACTATTTAAAAAATTAAAAAATATACAGTCCAAGAGAGAATTTTATTTGCATTAAAGTGATGTGTCACACGACCCCCTTTCTATTAAAAAAAACTCCCCCCCCTGCCGACATTTTAATAGCTGAAAGTATCAAATATATGCTAAAAGATATAGTTGGTACACCCGGTATATAGTTTTTTTTTGCTTATGTCAGTTAACGAACCGAGAAAGCCATCCTTCTAAATTAAACCATATGGGTGCACCATTTCGTTACTAAAAAAAAACGATCTGGTTTGGCCAACCAGATTAACAGTTAAATACGAAACAACTATTTTTCTGGTCCAAGTCCAAACCAAAAATATAGAAAGGGAAACAAGACAATTGTTGTGCTCAAGTGCATTCCCAGGGGGTGGCTGGCGGGTTAAAGCCTCCCAAGCCTTCCAATTTAGATTTTTTAAAATTATGTTTGAACAAGATTTTAACTACATATTTTGCTTAGAAAAATAAAAACACGTTTGTTTATAGTGTATTTTTGTTTATATTTACTCACCTAATATAGTAAAACTGTTGCAGAAAGGATTTTCGATCAGCTGAGATATATATTTTTGTTTTTTTTTATTGCCTTAGCCCTCCCCCAAAAAAATCCTGGGTGTTTCTTCGGTTGCGCTTATCATATCCTTAAAATCTAAAGTTTCGTTTCTAATAATCACAAAAAGTTGTATTGTTGCCCAAATCCGAATTATGGTTGCAAAAACCAGAAAAATAGTTTTTCCGTAAAAACCAAACCAACTATTTTTAAAATATATTTACCTATTGATATGGTAGCCTGCACCAGATAATTTTTTGAAATTGCACCCAATTTCTGCGTGATGTTGCATATGCATATTATGCGCATAATATGCATATATGCAAAGCATAAGAGCTTTTTCTACTACAGGATTTTTAAAACACAAAACTACATTTAACCCTTCGTTAGGCGCGCGGTCTACGATCGTGCTTTTTTTTAGCTGGGTAACTTTTTACACGGAGTGTTTACGCTTGCGCCCCTTCGAGTAGCTGTGCATTATGCATCAATCTATTAGATGACACTTTGAATGGGTATAATATTGTTTTTATTCATATTGAAACCTGCCTGGTCTACAATTGTAGACCGCGCGACTAACCACGTTACCTTTTTTATTTTTGCATTTTTTTATTTTGTGTAAGTTTTTATGGTTTCTTTTTGTGAATATTGTTTTTCAAAGTTAGTTTATTAGTTTAAAGATAAACTAAAGATACAATATGTCTTTACCACCAAAAAAATAGCGGTTTATAGGAAGACACTGGCACAAGTCTTTTTGGGCTTAAAAGAGCTCATACGTAATGTTTTTGATAAATTAGGTAATTTTCTGTTCTATAAAAGTAAAAATTACTTTGGACACTAAATGTACCTAAGAAGGGAAAATAAATCGAAAAAAAAAATGCTCAAAATATCATACCTACTATTGCAAAGAGCACATGTACAAGGCGCATGAGTTACTAAAATATTGCATGATTTCGAGTCAAATTTTATAATATTTTTTTCTTTTAATTTAGGTGTTTTTTATTTTTTTATAATCGTACATGTTAAAAAAAAAACAAATGTTTTAGTTTCAGAAAGTTTGTTAAGTTATTTTTATTTTTTTTTACAAATTACCGTACAGATGTAAAATATATGTTAGAATTGTATATCATTTTTCTTTTACCCTTAACACTTACTAAAACAATAATAATTTGAAAAAAATATGTAAATAACTTTTAAATACAACCAAATAAATAATATAAGATAGTTGGTTTTTAAAAATATAAATGTGTTTTTAAAAAAATAAAAATAAAATGGTCTACAAGTGTAGACCACGCGACTAATCTTGTAACTAAAACAAGCGCGCCTAACGAAGGGTTAATAAGTTATTTTATATTTGATTAGGATAATATAGATAATATTACACAGAAAAACCGATCTGGTTGGGGAAGGCAGGACAATAGTTAAATACGAAATATTTATTTTTCTTTTTTTTGAAACCAGAAATCTGGTTTGGGAAACACAACTTTTACGATTCGCTCACCGCAGTAATGAAAAGAATCTAGCACATGCGCACTGGTTTGCTTATTTTTGTTTTGACGGATGTCAAAAGTGGCTTTCGTTTAGGCAGTTGTAGTTTTATGAAATAGCAGAGATTGTGGTCTCTGTTTTTGCACTGATTTCTGGTTTTATTACTAAAACTTACTGTCTTGAATATAATATAATGAGGTGCGGAAAATTCAGTTTTTTTTGTTAGAATATATAGCAAAAGATTGTTAAAATACTCACGAATTTCTGTTTTTAATGGGGGCGTTGGTTTACGTTAACAATGGTTTGGTTTGGTAGTTTGCTGGTTTGGTGTTTTTTTTTAATGGGAAGCGTTGGTTTACGTTAACAATGGTTTGGTTTGGTAGTTTGCTGGTTTGGTGTTTTTTTTTTTAATGGAAGGCGTTGGTTTACGTTAATAATGGTTTGGTTTAGTAGTTTGTTGGTTTAGTGTTTTTTTTTTATGGAAAGGCATTTTTCAGATACGATATTTCAGAATTTAGAAGGCGATATATTTTAAGAATCAAATGTTTATTAATGAATATTCCGCAATGTTTTTTTACGAAAATACCATTAAAAGCGAGTACTTTTAGCCAATTAAAAAAAAAACTGTTAGCTCACAAAGAAAAAAGTAGATATTTTTGTAAAATTCTGCAAAAGAATGTTACATAACCTTCAAATAATTTTTGGCATACGTCAAAACAAAAATAAGAAAATCAGTGCGCATGCGCTGGATTTTTTTCATTACTGCGGTAAGTGAATCGTCTTTTTTTAGTTACCAGAAACAAAACTAAGATTTTAAGAATCTGGTTAGCACAATAAGTTGTCTCGTTGGTCTCACCACTTTGCAGCAACCAGAACCAGTATTTAACTATTAATCTGGTTGCCCCAACCAGATCGTTTTTTAGTGTATTAAATTCCAGGCCGATTTTAGGTAAATACAATAAGAATTTGCAACATTATTGAATAATAAACGATTTTGTTATATATATTAAAATATAAGTAATAAATATAATTTAGAACTCCTAGCAATTTTAGTTATTGAATACAAGTTCTTACAGTAAAACATAATGTTGTTCTGTTACTGTTACTTCAACAAATTGTATTCAATGACTAATTATTAGGAGTTCCAAATATATAAAATCATTTATTATTCAATACGGTAACAAATTCTTAGTGTATATGGTTTTTGGTTTATTACTTGCAAAAGTATTACATTAGCCTGGAGAGCCCCAAATAAGCTTTTGGCTTGTGCTAGGGGCTCTCCATCAATATTGAAAAATATATTTGAATTTTGACGTTTCATAATATTCACATTAAATTTTTAAATCCCTTCTGCGCTCTACCTTCATTTCCATGGATTCTCTTCCTCTTCAAACTTTTTATATCTTATTTGAGTGATAGGTTCCTCTATGTTTTTTACAACGGTTTTATGTCTTTTCTGTTTTTAGCTAAGTCAGGAGTTCCTCAAGGCTCTAATCTTGGTACCCTACTTTTTTTATTATTTATTAATGACCTTGGAAAATGCATAGAGTGCCTGCACTTGTTCTTTGCTGATGATTTAAAGTTATTTCTGGAGATCATTGATAATCTTGATTGTGAGAGACTTCAGGCAGTCCTTAATTTAGTGCAGGAGTGGTGTAATGTAAACAGTTTGGACCTAAATGTATCTAAGTGTAAAGTCGTTACATTCACGCGAAAACAGCAGCCCTTTGTCTTTAATTATACCGTAAATGGTTCTCCTCTGGAAAGACTTTACTCTATTAAAGACTTAGGTGTTACTTTTACCAGCGATTTTTCCTTTAAAGAGCACATTGATAATATAACTTCGGCTTCAATGAGGACATATGGGTTTATTGTGAGAAACTGCAGGGGCTTTAATAATGAACTTGCTCTCAAAACTTTGTATAATTCTTTTATACGTTCCAAATTAGAATATTGTAGTATCTGGTCTCCTTATTACGAAACACATAAACAACAGTTAGAGAAAGTTCAGAAAAAGTTTTTAAAGTTATTATATCTCAAATCTTCAGGTATTTACCTGAGTAGAGGCTATGATTATAATGTTTTGTTGTCACAATTTGACTTTGTATCTCTTGAACAGCGTAGAATCTTTTCTAGTGTTAAGTTCTTGTATTTTCTACTTAATGGTAAAATCGACTCGCCCTTCATTTTATTTAATCTTAACTTTTATGTACCCCGAAATCATACAAGAACATACCTTACATTTATAACCGTAATGCAAGAACCAATATTATCCGTAGTAATTCTATTTATAATATGATGCATACTGCAATAGTTGTGACCTTCACTTCAACACTATTAATTACTTAATTGATTGTATTACTATGGCCCGTTGGCCAAATAATTAATTATTTTTTTATATATATATATATATATATAGATAATGTAACCTAACTTTTTATTTAGGTTTAGTTTTAGGTTATTTAATTTATTATAGCATATATTTTCTCTTTGTTTTCTATTATATATTGTCCTGTAAATGGTTTTCTGTTGGGCAATAAATATATATTATTATTATTATTATTATTATTACTCTTTATATTCCTTCGCAATCATAATTCCAAATATAAATTTAGCTTCTTACAATAATTTATTAAAAAAAAAACTTTAAAAATTGACATGACACTAATTGTCATAGCCTATAATTTAAAAAGATTACTTGTTACCAAACAGGTCGCCAACTCCTGACTTCACTAAGCGGAAAATACGGTTCTGTGAACTTAAACTCTTTAACTATTTGCATTAAACCCAATACTAATATACTGAGATTAAGTTTTTTGTATGCATATTTTTTTCTCCTCCATCATATCTAAACGTTACTTATTGATCTCAATTTTCAATACAGGATTAAAATTGGCTTTTTAGTCCACCATAATATAAACAGATTAGTATATCAGTAACTTACCAAGAAACACACCTAGCCCAGAGGTATAGATCTATCGATTAAGCAATCTAATAGTTACGAAACTGACTTAGATCACACAGGTCGACATTTTATTCAAACTGTATTGTTCAAATAAATCAGTAGATGGAAATATATTTAATATGAGCGAATGGCGGGCTCCCCCTTCCCATCCAATATAGTTGAATTGAGAAATTTGTCACGTTTTACAGAAAACCCAAGGAAAAAGCAAAGCGTTGAAATTTTTCAAGGCAAGGTTTTAGATAGCATCCTTATTTAGGGTTATTTGTGATAAACACTCGGAAATGAAGCAAATAAAAACTTTATTGCATTACATAATCATGCCAACGTTTCACCTAATATTTAGGCTTCTTCGGGGCTAAATTATTAAATATGCATTAAAACAAACAAATTAAACAAAAACATTACATCAACAAACAAAATACATTGGACTTTTTTCAACAGGAGAATACTCACTGTAGAACAATTAATTACTGAGTAATTAATTGTTCTACAGTGAGTATTAAATATGCATTAAAACAAAGAATACTCACTGTAGAACAATTAATTACTGAGTAATTAATTGTTCTACAGTATTTTCCTGTTGAAAAATGTCAAGAGTATTTTGTTTGTTGATGTAATGTTTTTGTTTAATTTGTTTGTTTTAATGCATATTTAATAATTTAGCCCCGAAGAAGCCTAAATATTAGGTGAAACGTTGGCATGATTATGTAATGCAATAAAGTTTTTATTTGCTTCATTTCCGAGTGTTTATCACAAATAACCCTAAATAAATTTCAATAAGCATCCCGAGGAAATATTATTATTATAGCATCTTATTTAAATACAGATATTTTAATACATTTGCGAAAACCAAGCCACAATTTTAACATGGTAAAAATAACCTCAACACAAAATTTTGTAGAAAATTCAACTTTAAAGCGACATTGACATTTGCACGGAAAACGTCAAGCGATAGGCCAGGTCTGTTGCCAACCCAAAAGGACAAAAAGTACAGACCTCTTATGGGCCTATAAGAACACGCAAAATGCGTGTGATTATGAGTTTATAAGAGTCGCAAAATAGAAAAAAATATATTGAGTGACTCGACTGCATTCAAATTAAGTTTAGAGTAGTACACATTAGGGAACGTTCAAGTATTACGTAACGCAAATTTTGATCATTTTGGACCCCCACCTGTAACACTATACCATTAACATGGGCGTAACATTCCAAAATGACCTTCACCCCCCCCTAGGAGCGTTACGTAATACTTGAACGTTCCCTTATTATAATCCCATTAAGAACAAGTTTATATATTCCAGATGTTGTCTATTTATTATTAATTTAACTGTTTTTATGATAATCACTAAAAAAATTTACGCACAATTACGCCTACAAATATGTTAACCAGTCGACCTGTAATTATAATAATAGGTGTATAAGATCCGAGATAGATAAATCAATCGTTTGAGTAGACAGTTTGTCTTCAAAATATTCGATTATTAGAAATTAGCATATTTATAATTAACCTACATTTACTTCTAGATGCTTGTTTTTGAAATTTGACATTGCTATGCAAATCACGCGCTGTCTGTTTATGAAACAACTTTAATTTTATAATATTTAAGTTTTATAATAATAAATTATGTTATGTTTATTGTTCAATTAGTTTTGATTAAACGCTGCAATAATAGACCTAAACTTGTTTATTTGTTTGTTTGTTTTTACAGTTATTCCTTTTTTTTTCATAATTTAATAATTTGCTATTATATTCGATGTTATTCGATGTACAGATTATCTGTAACAGATATCCAATTCGATAAAAAAAGACCCACTCAACTACGATTGAGTCGATTAAAGAGTTAAAAATAGATAGTGCTCCGTCATACCTCACATTACCCTATTTTATTGTATTATTAAATGTACCTGTTTTTTACTACTATCTAGATTTTTTTTAAGAAAAAATTTTCTACTAGTTTTCTTCTTGAGAAGAAAAACACTTTAAAAACAGAAAAAAAGTTAATGTAATATTCTATTTTAAATTTATTAGGCATAACTGTTATTATTTGTATTTGTTTTCTTTTTTCTCTGTGAATTTAATTACACAGGCCAACAAATTTTCAACTTTTGAAAGTTGATTTGGATCTGACAAGGAAAAATTTCTGAATTTTTTCATATGACTATTTTTGATACCGCTGATTTCAAACAAAATAATGGAAAATTTCAAAAAATAAATTCCGCGTCATTGGAGTGGTCCAAAATTTTATTTTTGTTTCGATCTTTGTAAAAATGTGTCAAATGGCTTCTTTTGTTTATGTTAATGTAGACCAATGTCCATAACCTAAAAATTGTTCACTTCATGTTAAAGAAAAAAATTTTGACATGGCTTCTAGCTGAAGAAAATTATACGTAATGGAAATTAAAAAATGCTTGTTTGGCAGTCAGTGGGTCTTAAATATGTCAGATAATGAAAAAAACATCTGATCACAAAATCCTTGTTGGCCTGTGTTATTAATGAATTTTAGCGAATTTAATCTATCAAACATATATCAGTTTGATTATTGTAGAATTGTAATTCTGAAAAACAATAAACTATTCTATTCTATTCTGTTCTATTGCTATCTAGATGTATAAATAAACTAAGTCCAAACCATAGTTTATAGTTATCGCCAAGCAAAACAAAATGACAACCTTCAGTTTTGCCCTTGAAAAGTCCTTTATAACTTTTCAAGTCCAAACCGATAAAAAGGCCTTGTTTGACCTGCTTGCTTAGCATGTGTTTGACGATATATCGGTAATCATTAGATTGTTGATAAATATAATGTGTCATGATAATATTATCATCATGTCGGATACACTAATCTCCAAAAAAAGAGGCGCACTAAAAATCTTGGCCAAGTTTTATGTTCAATAACTTCTAAACCGGTTGCTCGATTGGAATTAGGTTTGTCATATTTTGAAGATATGTCCTTATAGATGACGATTAATATATGGTTCATCCTTTTTATTTCAAATTTAATTATCGTGTTATACGGAACTTACTTTAACTTTTAGTTTATGATTCATGTTGCTTGGATCTGGTTTAGTTTAAAGGTTTTTCTTATTGAGCATGGAAAAACTAAAATTTTATTTTGTATTATGAATATTTAGACAAAATATTATTTTTCTGACTTTCAGTTTAAAAGTGCACTTTATGCCTAATAAAAGAAAAATTACTGGCTTACATCGTCGCATCCCTTGCAAAGGGGCTTATCTCATTTTTTGTGATTTTTTATATTATTAATCAGGGTAGCTGCAGGTTACTGTTTTGATGCCACCCATGGTCCTAACTCAATTTTTTGAGATAAGCCCCTTTATACGGAAGGCGACGATATTATCGGCTTTCGAAGTACTTACTAAGTACTGTTTGGTCGTTTGGATGTTAAAAACGCCAAGCGCATTTTAACTACCTAAAAAGACACACAAGTCTTCAACTTGCTACCATTCAGTCTCCAGACTAGGAGAAGTATGAGTAGTTGTCTATATCTAGCAATAGATGGCGCACAAGCAAACATCAATCTCATGGTTTATATTTTTTGTGTGTAAAAAGTCAAGGAATATTTTCTTAATCAGCCTGCAGAGTTGACTCTTGGTACTGAAGACGCCCAGCAGTCCGAAACTGCAGTCTGCCAATATCACTCTGTACGATGATTGGAAAATAGATTGATGGAATATTTAAATAATATTTTTATAGTTTTGTTTAAAATTAAAATTTTCTGTCTTTAATGTCCTAAATGTTCATATTCATTATCCATTAATTTAATTCGTGCTACATTTTAAATGTTCATAAAAAGATTATATAACATGGCTATGTTCAAAAATTTAAACTGTTCTCTCCATATATAACATCTGTTATCTTGTCATCAAGGATATAACCAGTCACATAATACTTACGAACCATATAGAAATTAATCAGATAGATCTAAAAACCGCGATATGTCTTTTAAAATAAGATTTTACAAAAATCATTGTATGATCGATTATCGCGTCGGCTTTGAACGGATCCTTAATTTAATAACACTATTCAAAAAAAATCAAAGAATGATGCCAATAACCTTATGGACAATGACACCCCCTTATTTTGAAGTAATTTTGAAGGGTCGTATTATTTACAAATGCTTGAAACAGAAAAAAGAAGATATACACAGTTAACCTATAAAGATATTAGGGAAGGTTCAAGTATTACGTAACGCAAAATGTACCAAAATTCATACACTTCATACCTCGTTTCTCGCGTTATTCAAGGCTGTAGGGATTTCATATTTTGGCTACCCCCCCTAACACACCCCCTATTAGGGGGGTAGCCAAAATATGAAATCTCTATAATATAAAATAACAAGAGAACCGGGTTATGAAGTGTATGAATTTTGGTACAATTTGCGTTACGTTACTTGAACGTTCCCTTGGGTGGTGAGTAAACAGAATTCTGTTCTAGAATAGAGTAAAGTGAACAGAAAAATAAGTATATGTTACGGGCAAAGACGATAATCCGGCCAATGACGTTATTGGCCGGTCAATGATGTGTTATTGGCCGGTCGATGATGATAATTATCATCATTATAATTTGGACAAAGGATTCACGTCATTGTCCGGCCATTATCGTCAATGTCGAATTATCGTATTTCTCCGCAACATATCGCACTATGAATGCAAGACCACCACAACTCAAAAAAAAAACGACTCGACGTACAATACTAGCTATTTTTGAATTCCATTTCCCAGAAAAAAAAAAAAACAATTTATAGTCTATATTTTTTTTCAGTGCTCAGTTAAATAAAAAAAAAATATATATATATATATATATATATATATATATAGATTTTTTTAAAAACAAATTAAAAAAAAAACAATATTGTTTCATTTTCAGCAGTATTTTTGATTGGTGTTAAACACGATTTATATTATAACGGGGTTTTTATAAACAAATCGTTAGACTAAGTTAACTGTATCGAAGTTATAAATTTTAAATTATGATACAATGGGTTTTTACAATGTAGACAATAGATTATATTTTTTAGAACAAATTAACTGTCTTTAATGTGTTGCAATAAATTTATTAATGTGTACTAAAATTTTGAATTTTCGTTTCATTTAAATAGCATAATTTTCTCTCTCCTAGTAGGAGTAAATTTTATAAACAATTGATTGCTGTTACTTTAGATGCTTCAGTTCTTTGTGCAATTTTTACTAATTGTACCCAAGAAAATAACTTTAATTAACTTTCTATTTATTAAATTTAATTAATTATAATTATTACCAATTAATACAATCAATAATTAGCTAAATATTATGAAAAAAAAAAAAAAAATAAAAAGACTCAAATTTTAAACGTCAGTTAAAAGTATTTATTTGAGCAAATGTCGTTGATCAAGGCTACTTGATTTTTATGAAAATTTCAAGAAATATCATTTCTGTTAATAATTTATTTTATTATTTGAATAATAGTATATTATTCAATAAGCGTATAATAATTGTTATTAATCAATGAGGGTGAATTTTGGTACACGAGCCGAAAGGCAAGTGACCTAATCACCCGAATGATTAATAGCTATTATACGCGAGTAGAATTATATACTTTATCCACGGTCGTTTTAAATTTTAAACGGTTAATTTTTACAGACCCGTGATTAATAGGCCTATTAATCACGGCCGTGGCTAAAAATAGCTAAAAAGGCTAGTAGTGAAAAAACTAATATATAAACCACGGCAGCGAAGACTATCATAGCCTCGCACTATTAAATCCTCCAGCTACGCAGCTCGGGATTTAATACGCTCGGCTATAAAAAATGTCGTCTCTACCTTGGTATATAATTACTATTATTAATAACTTGTTTTAAAGATGCATGTTTAAATTATTATTTATAGATTTGTACTATAAATAGAGATTAAATTAGTACATACGTAAGTCCTGTGTGAATAAATGTATATGTAATTATTTAAAATAATTACAGCCTAATACTCTGGTACAGTTGTTATGAACGGCTAGTTATTACTCTTCACAGCGTGTTTACGCGCTAGAAGAGTATAATACGGTAGTTTAGAATTTTCGCTCCAGCTTAAAGGGTACCAGAGTTATTAATTAAAAACCTTATTTTTATTACAATTTCAAAGGGGCGTAGCTTCCTTAGTGCTCATTTGCGGACCAACCTTTATAGGAAATTTTTTTATGTTTTTGGATGCAGAATCACCCCATAAATTTTGTATTGATCACCCTGTATATATCGGTGTTTTTCAAAGAAAAAACCGACATGCGATTTTTACCTTTTAAGAATACGAAAGTTTTTAATTTTTATTAATCGATAACTTTTTTTCCCACCTTACTCGTTTAAATGGAATCATTAAAAAAAATCAAGATAAAAAGAAATAAAAATGTAAATATTTAAAACCTTGCGTCAACGCTAGAGTCTACGCGGTGCCTATGCGAGTACTGGAAATTCGCCGAGTACTGTTAATATAGTGCGTGTAAACTCTGCAACTAGAAGTACGCTTTCGCCATAATTGTAAATCCCAAGTTGTGATTCCTATTAAAAATATGGCGAAAGTATCATGTTTAGAATCGACATATTGGTGTTCCACACCATTTTGTAAACAAAACACAACTTCTGATATACATAATATGTATATTATGATTGAAAAGGAAACATTGAGGTATATCAAACTAAATAATAAAATGTTTAGCGTACTATTTAACATTAAAATATTTCGGGAAACCGAGAAGTCTTTTTTATATGCTAAATTTAATTTTAAAATAGTACAAAATTGATCTATGTAAAATGATTACGTGGACACAGTGTAGTTGTATGAAACTACTTCATTTTGCTTTCCCATTTTGGAAATTTTCAAAATTTCGGAAAGCCTTGCAAAAATTTTCAAAATTTTTTTTGTGTATTTTTGCGTTTTATGACGTTTTATGTCGATATAAATCAATTTCGAGCCAAAAAAAAATTGTCGATCGGTCGATCGATCGGTCGGTCGGTCGATCGGTCGGTCGGTCGATCGGTCTGTCCGGGAAATCTTGTGGGCACGATAACTTAAGAACGCTTTAAGCTAGAGACTTGAAATTTGGCATACATGTATGTTACCAAAATTTCTCGCTCGGGATTGTTTTTGGTAAACATTGGGGTGCGGCAAGGGGGGCAAATGGGGAAATACATTTTTTTTAGAAAAATTTGAAAATTGCTATATATGGGTTTTCAAGGTTGCTGAAATTGAATCTGATAAAAAAACTTTTCTAATTCCACCCCCAAGGGGGTGAGGGGGTAAATATTATTATTATTTTCTTCAAAATTGGTATATAGGGGTTTTTGGGGTCGACGAATATGAATCTGATAATACTTTTTTTTAATTTCACCCCCTGAGGGGTGGGGGTAGTTTTCGTGAAAACTGGTGTATTGGGGTTTTTGAGGTTGTTGAAAGTGAATCTAATTATAAAAAAGTTCTAACTTTACCCCTAAAGGGTCAGAGGGTAGTTTTCGTGAAAATTGGTATATTAAGGTTTTTATGGTTGCTGAAAGTGAATCTGATAATAAAAAATTCATTTTACGAGCGGAGGTGAAAAATGGGAAAGTTTTTTCACTGGGCAGTGTATTTTTTTTATTTAACTGCAAATGGGACATTTTCATGTCCTAACATGTCATTGTGATTTGCGGTAGTATTTTTTCAAAAACGTTTATTACAAAAATTAAAAAACAAGAATGAAAGTTAAATTTGTGAATATTTCAAAACCATGTTTTTTGACTTAGTGCTCTTTACTTGTAAGCTGACGATATAACATTATAATGTTTTAGAATAATCGTAAAAATTTTATTTTATACGTAAAGGTTGACACAACAACGTTTTGTATTAATATATTTATATTTTTCTATTAGTAAAATTTACTTAAAAATTTCCCACACAACAATTTTTTAATAACTTTTCCTAAGATTCCAGTACAAATATCATTATTTATAGATTTGTGCTATAAATAGAGATTAAATTAGTACATATGTAAGTCGTGTGCGAATGAATATATGTAATTATTTGGAATAATTACAGTGTAATACACTCTAGTACAGTTGTTATATACGTCTAGTTACTTCGAGCTCTACATTTTCCTTGACACTATAATCTTGCATCTGGTTTATATTCGTATTCAATTTACAAGACTTGAAATTAGATCATTTTCAATTTATAGAAACCAATTTAAGTTCAAATTAATGTAAAATTGCGTTATACCTTTTATATTGTGTTTCTACCTGTATTATTAGTTAATTTTTAATATATTTTTCAATGCCAATTTGTTTATTTACTTCAATTTCATTGGCATTGCTTTTGAACTTCTCTATTATTATAACTTTAAATTATAGTTGTACACATTCAAAAACTCCATTTATGGGGAAATATGTTTTTAAAATCCAATCCAATCCAATCCAATCCAATACAATTTAATCCAATTCAATTCCAGTATGGCTTTTCCCTTTGGGTAGTTGGCCAGCTCGATTTAGTATAATTTTCAGTCCACGCGAAACCGTCTCACTCTGTAGTGAGTTTTGCGCAGTCGCCAACTTATAAAAAAAATTATCTTTTTGAAATTCATAAATAATATCCACGTGTACAACGAAATACATTGAATTTAAATTTAACATCACATATAAATAATCACAACTCACTTAAAACTTTACAATTAAACGAACACTTTTACGACATTACATAAAATAAAAAATAAAATTAATCAAGTCCTGTGCATATCAATGATTGCGTGCTGATGCTGGAATAAATCCGCCAAAGCGGTCACACCCGTCCCTTACAAAGATCACGCTGCGACTGATGTTTTTAAAATGAATACTAATAAATAGTTATTATCAGTTAGAAAAGAATATTACTACTGCCAACTGTCACCAAGGGTATTGCTTTAATGTTCCAATAAAAATTAAATTGGGCAAATCAGTATAACAAACTATTACTGTAATGATAATATTTTCATTTTTAATACACGTTTACCATGTAGCCAATCAAATAATAAATGTAAATTGGAATAAATGACGGGTTGATATTTTAAAGGGTAGTAGTGGATGGTAACAGAACACTGCTGTAAATTTTTCACCGGGTGATTTGCTTAAGGGGTGTCCGCTATCTTGAATTTTAGGGATGAGTTGCTTAATAATTTGGCTGAAAAAAGGGAAAAATCAATTTCACCTCCAAATTGGCTATTTTTAAATTACCCCGATTGTTATTTATATATTAAAAAAATTATCCAAACAATAATTGTTGGAAATTTACTCCTTAACAAAATTGGTTATATGCATTTTTATCATAAGATGCATATTTAGCGAGATAACCGCACTGACCCCTAAATTTCAAGATAGCGGATATGCAAGTCACCCGGTGAAAAACTAACAGGAGTATTTTGATACTATCCACTACTACATTTTAAAATGTATTGCAATTTAATATAGGAATTTCTCGTTATTTGACTGGACTAATGCATGACAATCATTAATATTTTAATAAGTGCTAGATATCAAAAAAAGTTTTAGACAAAAGATATAAAAGGTTAATGGGAGCACAAAATGGTCTATATTTGATCTGCACAATAGAGGCAATGGACAAGAGGGAACATTTTCAAATGGAAAGGGGGTTTGTGAAATAAATAATTTTAAAGCTTGTTATTTTTTTTACAATATAGTTTTTAATAAAAAAAATAAGGTGCTGAATTTACAATTTTCTTGTTAAAAAATGCGATTTTTTTTAATTAATTTTCATTTGTATCGTTTAAAATTAGTTTGAAAGTATAATATACATTTTTGTATCATAAAATTAATCATTATGTAAATAAAAATTGTTTGATTTTTTTTAAGATATTTTGACGAATTTCCATTTTTTTAACCCCCTTAAGTTTTTTTAAACAAAAATATATGGACAAAGAATTTTACTGTTTAATGGGTTGTCTAACCGCAAGCATCTTTTAAATCAAGGAAAATTTGACAGTTTACTAATTAATTTGATTTCTGTGGATATGCTACCATATAAGATTCTACAATGTTTTACATTTCATGAGGAAATATTGATTTTTTTATATAACTAAATCAGAAATTAAGTAATTTTTTATAAAATCTAGACATTAATCTCAATTTATATTGACCTTGGTTAAAATAGTAAGGTTATAACTATAGTTTTTATTTTTGACATGAAAAAGAAAAATATTTGGATTGAAAAACATAAACTATATAATGAAAGGCTGTGATGAAAGGTGGAAAATGGCATGAGGTAAATGAAATTCGTAGAATCTAAAACGTAAATATCTAATTAAATTAGGCAAACCTCCATACATATATATCACACTAGGGTGAAAAATATCAAACTAAAGAACAAAAGAGTGTGCTAAATGTCCTTTTCATAGGGGATCGTAGGAAAAATTATTTATATTACCATAAATTAAGAAGCTTGTTCTAAGCAGATTACGGATTTGCCATACAACGTGAAAAACTCCTTGACTAATTTCAGAATTCTTCTTAATAAATGTAATTAAAAGCACAGTTATTTCGGATAGAAAATTGGATTCCGCCAGTAGGTAATGAGACTAAATCGAACAAATATGACCTAAAATATATGCTATTAAAGCGCAAAAATTGATTTTAGATAGTTACTATCAACGTTACAAGATTGATGAAGTTATTAACTTTAAAATTAAAATCTGTAAATCAATTAATTTATCATATTACGAACAGAAAATTGAAAAAATAAAATTGGTTTAAATTTTTGTATATAAGGTCTATTTATCACATTTTAATTAAAATGAAAGTTATTTCGAATTATTAAAAAAAATATATCATGCTTTTTTAACATGTACCTAATTATACACTGCCGCACATTAAATTCCGGAAACCTAAAAAATTGACATTTTATAAATTCAAATTTTTCGAAAACTAATTAATGGATTTGACTAATTCATTTTTTGTTTTGAAGCTTAAACATTCTCTACTTCTGGTTTAGGAGATATCAGGATTTTCCTAAAAGTTGTCATTTTTTCAGTCAACTCAAAAAGTACTAAATCAGCAGAGTTTTTTATTTGAAGCTCATGTCTTTTACTTCTTTTTCTATGCTCATATCTTTTACTTCTTCTTATACAGTTTTTTTATCCCGGGGCAACTTTTTATTGCCGTCTTACGGAGGCTTAACGGTGATTTCGCAGAACTGCCGCCGGACGGAGTGACCCTATTTTTTCTTCTACTTAAGTTTTTCAAACACAATTTATGTTTTTGATAAACTTGATTAGAAGAAAAACGTAACTCGGTTAAGCTTTAAATTTAAAGCACAGCATCAACCAAAATAATGTAGTACTTTTTAAGTTAACTGAAAAAATTACAACTTCCAGGGAAATCCTGACATATTCTAAATTAGAAGTAAAAATGTAAAAAAATAAAAAATAAAATATTCATTAAAACTGCTGCAATAAGAAAGACCTTAATAATTTGATAAATAGTTGCAGTGGCGTACCATGCAAGTCCTAGAAGATGGGGTAAAAAACATAGTTGTACATTATTTGTTGCTGTTAATACAAAAAAAAAAATTAGTCATTCTTAAAACAAACAAAAGTAGAGAATGTTTAAGCTTCAAAACAAAAAAAGAATCAGTCAAATCCATTAATTAGTTTTCGAAATGTTTGAATTTAAAAAATGTCAATTTTTTAGGTGTCCGGAATTTAATGTGCGAAAGTGTACCAAGTTTTTGTTTTAGTTTTGATAACATCATTTAAATATTGGAAGCCGTTTTCTACATTAATTAGTTTTAACGACAATTTTAATAATAATTTTAATAATAACATTAATAATAATTTTAATAATAATTTTTCCACATTTATCAAAACTTGCAAAATCACCAAAAATACCTAATTTATTGAAGAATTTGAATTTAGCCAAAATAAAAAAAAATAAATATTTTACCAAAGCAACTTTAAAATATTTTGAAAATTATGAGTATTGTATTATTATATTAGTATTATGTCTTTGTATAAGGGTGGGTATTTTACCTATTGGAGTCAGCAAACAACCAGGTTTTGCGAGTTTAATACTTTTTTTATTCATTCAAACAGGGACAGATTTTTTAAAATCAAACGGTCAAGTTATTGCAATGCCTTGTCGTTCCAACATCCTTTTGGCCGTGCAAATACCCATTCTGTCGTGCAAATACCTATTCTATCGTGCGAATACATTTTTTCTCGTTTATTTACCTTTTCTGTGGCTATCAAGACCTTTTTTGTTATGCGGTTTATAGAAGGGGCATATCCACAGGCTCGCATAACAACATAGTACATAAAAATGCGATTCCGTGATTGGCTTGGTGTGATTGTATCTTGTAAGCCAATCACGTTATCGCATTGCTATGTTTTATGTTCTTATGCAAGCTTCTGGATATGCCTTAATCCATTACTTTTATTTTTGAAGATGATAATTTAACTTCCAGGCCCACGGTTCGCAAAAAAGGTCAAATAAAATAAAAAATTGCCCAAGAACTTTGAAAATAAAATTTGATTCCTGGCCCTTTCCTTAAATAGGAAAAGCAAAAATTAAAAAATTTCGACGACAAAATTTTTTTTGTCGCACTTTTTTGTTTTGAGTATTATAAAATAGATACACGCTGATTTATAATTTTCCTAATTCACCAATATTTGCTACAGTTTACTTTTTTCTGCTTAAACTTTTTACCTGTAACTCAAAAATTAAATTTTAAATAATATCTAACAAATAGGACCCCCTTGGGGGGCCTTAAAGAGGACGAGAGCCTAAATTTTTAAATTTTCCTGGGTTTATCTTGTATGCTCTATTTATATACCAATATAAGCTATTCTAGTAGTATATTAAATATTTTTTTTTAAATAGGGGGGTTTGGGGGTTCTCGAGCCAATTTTCAGATTTTTTTTTAGAATTTTAATGTACAAAAAATATTATAATATTATAAATATTTTCTAGATATTGTAAAAGTGTTTAAAATGTCGGTTTGGGGGTTAATTATTATATAATATATAAAATATAATATATATTATTATATATTATATTATATATTATTAATATATATTATTATTATATATTAATATAAAAAAGATATATAATAATAATATTATTATGTACGCGTACGTGCCAAATTTGGTTTATATTTCTCCTGAAAGTTGTTAAAGAAGTCGTATATAAGAGACTTACTATACCTAATAATTATACATACATAATTATGTAATTATAATTATGTACAATATTATTGAATTTTTAAATTTTTTATAACAACTCTCATATATAATTACTGTTAAATATTAATTATTCTTTTTTTAATGTTATAGTTTATCATATAGTTTGCGTTAAATTTTTATTATGTTTATTTACCCAGCTTTAGAAAATAAAATATTTTTGCTTTTATTTTTTCTGTACTTTTATATTTCAATTTTGTTTAATACAAAATATAATTTCAACTTATTACTTTACTTTGCTTTTAATTTATTGCCTTTCCTCTGGAATTAAAAAATCCCTTCAAACATTAAAAAAAAATTGATTTGTAAAGTAAGTTTTAAAATGTTTTTTCTTTTTCTTCCGATCGTCTGATATCTTTTCTTTAAGCCGAAAGTAGAGATTTTAAAATTTTAGGCATAATGTATTATAGAAAAATTATGTACATAATTATGTATGTATAATTATTAGATATAGTAAGTCTCTTATAAAAGACTACTTTAACAATTTTCAGGAGAAATATAAACCAAATTTGGCACGTACTCCTACATAATAATATTATTATTATTATATATCTTTTTTATATTAATATATAATAATAATAATATATAATATATAATAATATATATTATATATTATATAATAATTAACCCCCAAACCGACACTTTAAAAACTCTTTTACAATATCTAGAAAATATTTATAATATTATAATATTTTTTGTACATAAAATTCTAAAAAAAAAATCTGAAAATTGGCTCGAGACCCCCCAAACCCCCCTATTTAAAAAAAAAAATATTTAATATACTCCTAGAATAGCTTATATTGGTATATAAATAGAGCATACAAGATAAACCCAGGAAAATTTAAATATTTAGGCTTTGGGCCTCTTTAAGGCCCCCCAAGGGGGTCCTATTTGTTAGATATTATTTAAAATTTAATTTTTGAGTTACAGGTAAAAAGTTTAAGCAGAAAAATGTAAACTGTAGCAAATATTGGCAAATTGGGAAAATTATAAATCAGCGTGTATCTATTTTATAATACTCAAAACAAAAAAGTGCGACAAAAAAAATTTTGTCGTCGAAAATTTTTAATTTTTGCTTTTGCTATTTAAGGAAAGGGCCAGGAATCAAATTTTATTTTCAAAGTTCTTGGGCAATTTTTCATTTTATTTGACCTTTTTTGCGAACCGTGGGCCATGTTTTCATCTCTGTTACCTACCTGATACCATTTGAAAAAAACTATTAGAATAGTATTAATGTTTACACTGTAACACATTGTAAACTATAGATGTCTAAACCTTAACATAGAATTTATCCTTATGTCTCACCGTAAAAGCCTGATTTAAATTATTGCAGTTTACACACCTTGTATTTGTGTACTTAACTAAGTATAAGTCTTATAAGTATTAACTGTAAAAAGGCGATTTCAATAAAATATTTTAGAAATTATGTAAATTACGCTATATTTCTGCAGATGTACCTACTATTGGAATGCTGTCTATGTTAGCGTTTATTTTATTGCATAATTAAATGGGCGTACTGAATTATACTATTGATTATTAATAATTATAATTGCATATTTGCAAGTATATTCAATAATAATAATTAAAACTTTTTTTGTATTATTACCTTAAAAGGATAAACGTGACAAATAATCTATTTAAACACATTGGATTTATTTAAATATTCCATCAATCTATTTTCTAATCATCGTACAGAGTGATATTGGTAGACTGCAGTTTCGGGCTGCTGGCCATCTTCACTACCAAGAGTCAACTCTGCACGCTGAGTAAGAAAATATTTGTTGACTTTATTCACTAAATAAAAAATGTCAAGAGATTGATGTACTCCTTATCTACTGCTAGATGTAGACAATTGGATTTATTGTTTTTGCCTGAGAGTTTATCTGTATTTACTTTAGAAACATTTTGATTTATTTCAGCAAACATTTTATTTGAATGTAAAAAATTAAATTTACCAAGAAAAACTACCTCACAATTATTTTATAATCGGCGGCCGGTTGGCTGATGGTCGCCAGCCGTCATTACCGACGTCAATGCGAAATTGGCAAAAACACGTCATCCGACGGATACGGAGGAAAACGGCTGCCTATATCGCCATCCCTGTAAAAAAGCACCTATAGAGACCTATGAAGACCTGTGTAGGATTCATAGGTACCACAGGTTTCAATAGGAGCCGGCACCTATGAAACGACAGGTCTCTATAGGGTTTCATAGGTACGACCTGTAAAATGACAGGGATTCATAGGAATATCTCTAAGTAAGTAATCCACATTTGTGTGGATTACTTAAGGGTATTTCTGTACGAATCCATACCACCTTGGTGATTGAATGTCACGGATTTTCGTTAAACTTTTTTATATTATCACCACTCTAATACTAAAAGCCTTATGCAAAAAAAAGAATTAAAAAAAAAATTTGGCTGAGATATGATTTTTTTAAAATTTTGTTATTTTTCAATTTTTGACGATAAAGAAAACAGCTTTATTTTCAATTTATTACTATAAGTCTGACAATTTTAATCCAAATTTGATGAAATTTGGTGCACCCATGTAAACTTAGATGACAATCTTGAATTTTTTATAATTTTTTTTAATAGTGGGTTTCTGCTCTTCTTCTTCTTCTTCAAAAATATTTTTTTAGATTTTTTTATAACTATGTTTAACCCGATTTTTCGTAAAGTGACCCCCCTACGATTTTTCTCAAATTTTGGTCAAATGTACTTCTAAGTGTCCTTTTTTCAATGACGTAAAATTTATTCTGGGCAAATTAGGTTTACTATATATTTTAGCCATTTTAAATTTTTACGACAATGAGAAACTGTGCTGCAAAATAGCTGTTTTACAAAAAAAGGCACATATTATTTTTTATATGTTTTTAATAGTTTAGGTCAAATGCTTCATTTTAAGACAAAAACAAAATAATTAATTGTTGGTTTTTTTTCAAAAAAGACGTAATTCCACAATTTTATTACTTTTTTTTTTCTATGTATTATGTAGGCGTTTTTTTCTGGTGTAAACGTTAGCTTACGTTAAATACTAAGTCTTTAACACCAAAACGTATTTTTATTTTTTTTTTAACACAATATGTTTTTTTGTTTTATTTTTGATCTTAAAAATGCCTGAAAGTTGGTAAACTGTCAGAGTAATACACTTTTTTTTTTGACATTATTATTTATTTCTTGTTAAAAATATGTTTATAAGAGAAAAAAAAATTGCGTATGATCCAAGGACGAGAAATAATGTTGCTCGGTCGCATGCAGAGATTGAGATATATTCCTCGTCCTTGGATCATACGCTATTTTTTTTTCGCTTCTAAACATATTTTAACACAAAAAGGTAAAAGTAATAGGTAAAATTAGTTTTAATTTGGTTCTGTCAGAAAAAAGAATTTAAAAAAAAAAATTTGGCTGAGATATGATTTTTTTAAAATTTTGTAATTTTTCAATTTTTGACGATAAAGAAAACAGCTTTATTTTCAATTTATTACTATAAGTCTGACAATTTTAATCCAAATTTGATGAAATTTGGTGCACCCATGTAAACTTAGATGACAATCTTGAATTTTTTATAATTTTTTTTAATAGTGGGTTTCTGCTCTTCTTCTGCTTCTTCAAAAATATTTTTTTACGTTTTTTTATAACTATGTTTAACCCGATTTTTCGTAAAGTGCCCCCCCTACGATTTTTCTCAAATTTTGGTCAAATGTACTTCTAAGTGTCCTTTTTTTAATGAAGTAAAATTTATTCTGGGCAAATTGGGTTTACTATATATTTTAGCCATTTTAAATTTTTACGACAATGAGGAATTGTGCTGGAAATAGCTGTTTTACAAAAAAGGCACATATTATTTTTTATATGTTTTTAATAGTTTAGGTCAAATGCTTCATTTTAAGACAAAAACAAAATAATTAATTGTTGGTTTTTTTTCAAAAAAGACGTAATTCCACAATTTTATTACTTTTTTTTTTCTATGTATTATGTAGGCGTTTTTTTCTGGTGTAAACGTTAGCTTACGTTAAATACTAAGTCTTTAACACCAAAACGTATTTTTATTTTTTTTTTAACACAATATGTTTTTTTGTTTTATTTTTGATCTTAAAAATGCCTGAAAGTTGGTAAACTGTCAGAGTAATACACTTTTTTTTTTGACATTATTATTTATTTCTTGTTAAAAATATGTTTATAAGAGAAAAAAAAATTGCGTATGATCCAAGGACGAGAAATAATGTTGCTCGGTCGCATGCAGAGATTGAGATATATTCCTCGTCCTTGGATCATACGCTATTTTTTTTTTCGCTTCTAAACATATTTTAACACAAAAAGGTAAAAGTAATAGGTAAAATTAGTTTTAATTTGGTTCTGTCAGTTATCTGACAATTTTCCATAAGGGGCCAACAAAATTTTGTTTTTGTTTTTTCAAGCACAACCGCTATACAATTTTCCAAAAGGGAACGCCGAAGTAAAACAAAAGACAAACTGTTAACAAAATTGTCACTTTTAACTTAACAATAATAATAATAATAATAATAATAATAATAATTTTATTTATCCAATTCTAAGATACAGGTATAATAGGTAGGACACGTCAGTATAACAAAATATAAAATGCTTAACTCTATTACAATACATTAAATGTAAAAAAAAAAAAAAAAATAATCAAAAAAAAAACAAGAGAAAAAAAACAAAAAACAAAAAACACTTTGCATTATAGTAATAAAGTAGCACAATTTTTACAATGGTTAACAACAATAATATTTATAAATAGTTTAAAACTTTAGTTTAGAAAACACTTTGTATTACAGTAATAAAATAGCACAATTTTTACAATGGTTGCAATAGTTAACAACAATAACATTCATAAATAATTAGTTTAGAAACTCGTCTATGCTATAACAATTTTTCTGTAAAAGCTTAATTTTTAGTTTACTTTTAAATGTTTTTAAATTGGGGGATGCCTTCAGATCATTATCTAGTTTATTAAAAAATTTACAGCCATTGAAATAGAAACTTTTTTGATACAGCGTCGTGCGATGACGTGGAGGCTGCAATAAATCTCTATTTCTGGTATTATAATTATTTGTATGGCCAGCTTCCACAAAATAAGATTTGTTTTTATAAACAAAGAGACATACCTCCAGAATATATAAGTCTACCACAGTAAGTATTTTTAGTTCTTTAAAAACCCTACGGCAGCTATCTCTATAATTTAGTCCCGCAAGTATACGCAATGCATATTTTTGTAATATAAATATTCTATTAATGTGTGTACAGTTTCCCCAATGCAGAATACCATATTTTAGGTGAGAGTGAAAGTTGGCATAATAAAGAGTCAACATAATATCTCTACTGCAGTGATTTGACATAAATTTAAGTGCAAAACATGAGCTGCTTAGTTTTTTACAGAGTTCATTGATATGAAGATTCCAATTTAGATTGGCATCAAATGTAACACCTAATATTTTTGAACTAGGACTGGAGATAAGTTGCAGATCTGCAGTTTCATATAAAATTAAATTTTCCTTTTGTTGTATAGTAAAGTATATAGCTGCCGTTTTAGATTTATTTAATATTAGCTTGTTTTTATTTGACCATAAAATAATTTGATCATATACTTCTTTTGTTTTCTTTTTTAATAGATCTATACATTTTTCGATTATTAAGATATTTGTATCATCGGCATAGCATACTACCACAATGTTATTTTTAAGTAAGAATGTAATTAGGTCATTGGCAAAAATAATGTAGAGTATTGGTCCCAGTATAGACCCTTGTGGAACACCCTGTTTTATATCCATGCTATTACTCGAGACGTTATTAAACTTTACAGTCTGTGTCCTTCCATACAAGTATGAGATAAACAGTTGCAGAGCAATCCCTCTAACCCCATCCCTTTTTAATTTTGCAATTAACAAGTCATGGGGCACCAAATCAAATGCTTTGGAAAAATCAAAAAGTAAAGCAAGAACTTGCAATTTAGAATCAAGTGCATTGACAATTTTTTCATTGAAAAAACTAAGAGCACTTTCTGTACTTTTATTCTTTGTGAAACCATGTTGATGGGGAGATAATAAACTGTGTGTAGTAAAAAATGAAACTAACTGATCTTTTATTGCTAACTCGAAAATTTTAGAAAAACTTGGCAATAAACTAATAGCCCTGTAGTTTTCATAATCCTTATGACTTCCCTTTTTATAAACAGGTTGAACTGTGGCTATTTTTAACTTGTTTGGAAAAATTCCTGTTTTAAGCATTAAATTTATAATAAATGTGAGAGGTTTACTTAAAATATTTTTACATTGTTTAATTAGGTTGTTAGAAATATTGTCATATCCTGTGGCATTTGAGCATTTTAATTTTTCTATTAGTTTGATAACATCATCTATAGATAGGGGATTAAAATTTAAATTTTTGTTATGAAGTGGTATATTTGAATTTAAAAAATGTACATCATTAGTATCATTACTTGGTTTTATGGAAGTAAAGTGTTTATTAAATAAATTAGCTGCTTTTTTACTCGAAATATTGTTACCATTAACTTCTATATTAATATTTGTTTTATTTTTATCATTTTTTTGCAGTTTTTTTATAATACTCCACATTGTTTTTGTTTTACACTTTGATTTTTTTAATTTTTCATCATAATATTGTTTTTTTGCCTCTTTTAGTTTTTTTTGATATATACTTTGAATTGATTTTTTAAGCTCAGTATAATCTGGATAAAGTTTAGACATATCACTGCAGGCGGTAAGCCTTTTTTTAATATCAATTAACTCCTTTGTAATCCAACCCTGACAATTATTCTTTCTATTTGTATTAACACGTTTTTGTGGAAAACTAGCCTCAAAATAATATGCTATGATAAGACTGAAAGCATCAAATGCTTTATTTGGACAAGTTTGATTATAAACATCCTGCCAATTTTCATTTAAAAGAAAATCATAAAATTTGTTATTGTTTTGTTGGTTATAAATTCTACAGTATCTAAAATTATCATCAATTGTATTTTCCATATTTACGTTTTTTTCAGTTTTTATTGATTGGGCATAGTGATCAGATAAGTATAGATTTAATACTGTTGAACTATATTTTTTTACATTACAATTTACTAATATATTATCAATACATTTACTTGAAGTATTTGTTACTCTAGTAGGGGATTTAATAGTTACATTAAGGTCGTACACATTTAAAAGATCATTAAACATTGAGACTTTATTACATTCAGACATAAAATTTAGGTTAAAATCACCCCCTATGACTAATTGCTTATCAAAATTGGAAATTTTATTAAATAGTCCATTACATAAACTTAAAAAAACTGAGAACAAATCGGCTCTGTCAAAAGGTGGCCTATACATAACTAAAATTATTACCTTTTCCAATTCAACACAACAACACTCCAGAACACCCTCCATACAATACTCATTTACAGAAACAATTTTGTAACTAGACTTAACATTGTCATTTTTGTATATGGCAACTCCACCTTTTTCTAAATTTTTTCTACAGTATGAGTCAATTAAACTAAATTTTTCTAACTTGATCGAGTTTAGTTTTTCAGTAGTTTGATGATGTTCTGATATAAGAAGTATATCACAAGTTTTTTCGCTAAAAGTACTGTCCAACATTAAAACCTTATTTGAAATACACTGTATATTTTGATGTATGATTTCTATACCTTGGTTTACGAAAAAACTGATTTCGACTTTGTGATTCTTGGTTAGTGTTTCTTCCCAGGATAACTGTTTCTATTTTGTTACTTTCAGATTTTTTAGTATTTTTGCTTAACGTAGGCTGCTTTTGTTTAGATAGGTAATCAATATGCTCCAGGATATACTTCACCATACGATTTTTGCTAATGATTTTAAATTTTCCATTTATTTCACAATATTTTATGTTGTCTGTTGTATTTAATTTTTCCAAGACGTCTTCCAAATACAGATTAAAGTTAAGAATGTTGCTTTTAAATTTATTTTCATGAACAGGTATTGAAAATATTAAAAAGTTTGTATGCTTACATTCTTTAAGGGTATTTATAATAAATCGAAACGATGGATAATGCTGATTTTTTATATCATTGTGTCCTCCTATGATTATAACTAGATCACTCGTAGTATATTCTTTGGTTAAATTTGATATATTTTCCACTACATCCTTAAGCTCTGCTCCAGGTTTTAAAATTGAACTAATGTCAAAAGAATTTGTTTTTTCCTTTTCGCGTAATAACATGTTTATGTTTGCACCATGCTCGTCAGATAATATTAAGATTTTATTTTTTTTGGTTTCCTTATTTTTCAAGTTATTATCATTTATAAATATAACATCGTCATGCGTAGTTCCTAATATTTGATTTACATATGTTTCCTCTACATTCCTAGTCAACTTTTTTTCAGTATTTATATTACTGACGTCAGATTGTGATTTTTCCATTTCTAGATTTTTTGTTTTGTCTAAGTGGCTTACATTAACAAAGACTACATCATCGTTTGAGTCTTCTCGTATTTGATTGACATCAACGTTATAATTATGGGCTTTCAGTTCATTATTTCTAATTTTTTCATTCAAGTTTTTGAGAGACTGAATAGTTTCCCTCGCATTTTCTTTTTCAGCGTTCAGGTTTTCTATTTTGTTTTGTAAATCTTTGTTAAGGTCACAAAGCCTCATTATGTACTCCATGTAATCATTCATATCTTTTTTTATTTCATTGCATTTTTCGCAAATATTAACTTCAGTTTTATTCGATAACTTTTCTTCCAACATTGTAATAACATTTTCCTTTTGTTGGAGATCCTCTAAATACCGCTCCTCCGTGTCATATGCTTCTTTTTGAAAGATGCTACTTGTTCTTCTTATTTTTGCTATGTGAGTATCTTTTAGGTTAATTTCTTCTTCAAGTTCTTTTATTTTTTCTCTCAATTGTGGCACTTCATCGTTACCGTTGTTGTATTCTTGTTTGCATTTTCTTGAACAAATAGTTTTTTTATTTTCCAGATATTCAGCTTCATTCTTCTTGCTCAAACAACTTTTGTGAAACAAACCGTGGCAAACTATGCAACACATTGTTGCACTAGTTTTCTGGCAACAATTAAATCTATTCATAATTAGTTCTAGTACGAAAACATATATTTTATAAAATATTTGTGCTGAGAAAGTTGTCTATCGTTTTAAGGTCTGTGGTTTATTTATGATAAGTACAATATAAACAGAGTAGGTACCTACTGGCCGAAATAACCGTTTACACATCGATTTAATATCACTAAAACCTAACTATTAACTGCATTTTGAATACCATGATTGCACTCATTTAAACTAATATATCGTCGGCTTACAAGTAAAAGGCACTAAGTCACAGTTCTAACCGAACAATGTCACTTTGGAATACAAGCAAATAAAAAAATAGTTCATTATATTTTAGCGATGGATGCGCTTCACAAAAATTTAAAAGATTTTGATAAGCTTTGTATAATAATTAAAGTTAAATAATAAGACATAAATAAATTGTAAATAAAGAATTAGTATGTTAAATAAATTAATATTTTTTAAATTAATTTTTATTAAGGATTTATCCCCGGCATAGAAAACTTGGCAGACTAACATCTCTACTCTAAATTTCACTACTCCGTAACATCTCTACTCCATAACATCCCTACTCCATAACAACTCTACTCCATAACATTTCTACTCCATAACACCTCTACTCCATAACATCCCTACTCCATAACATCCCTACTCCCCAACAACCCTACTCCGTAACATCTCTACTCTATAACATCTCTACTCCATAACATCTCTACTCCGTAACATCTCTACTCCGCACTATATGCACTTGATTAGCAACTTATTAATTAAGGAGTGATTGACGGAACAAAGTACATTATTTTATCACAATTTTTCCTAGTAAGTGTTTGTCTTTATACAAAATAAAAAAAATTACAGACGTATGTTATAAATACAAACTTAAATATACATAGTAATATATTTGTTAATTTAATTTAAAAAAACTTTGTGACAATTTCGATAATTATTGTTTTACAGTTCTGTACAAAAGGTGTTTTAGCACCTTTTATAAAATTGACTTAAGTCAAAAAAATATTTTTCACGGTAAGCAATTTGAATTTTTACATTTAAAAGATTTAGTTCAATAATACCTTATTTATTAGAATATTTTGTTTTTTTTTATTAGAACATGTTAAGAGTACGCGGGCAAAGAGACGGGACTTGGAGGTACATATACAGGGAACAAATATACCACCAAGACTCCAAGTCCGTAGGTCGCAGGTATGTTTGTGCGTCGAAGACTAAAAAAAAATACTTATAATACATTGTTAAATTAAATACTTATATTGTTAAATAAAAATTTTAATTTTTTTTTTATTATTATAAACACATTTTTTCTTAAAATATAGTTTTTGATGTTAAAGACTAAAGAGTATTTTTAGTGAACGTTTACACCAGAAAAAAAAACGCCTACAAAATATATAGAAATAAAAAAGTAATAAAACTGTGGACTTACGCCTTTTTTGAAAAAAACCAACAATTAATTATTTTGTTTTTGTCTTAAAATGAAGCATTTGACCTAAACTATTAAAAACATATAAAAAATAATATGTGCCTTTTTTGTAAAACAGCTATTTCCAGCACAATTCCTCATTGTCGTAAAAATTTAAAATGGCTAAAATATATAGTAAACCCAATTTGCCCAGAATAAATTTTACTTCATTAAAAAAAGGACACTTAGAAGTACATTTGACCAAAATTTGAGAAAAATCGTAGGGGGGGCACTTTACGAAAAATCGGGTTAAACATAGTTATAAAAAAACGTAAAAAAATATTTTTGAAGAAGCAGAAGAAGAGCAGAAACCCACTATTAAAAAAAATTATAAAAAATTCAAGATTGTCATCTAAGTTTACATGGGTGCACCAAATTTCATCAAATTTGGATTAAAATTGTCAGACTTATAGTAATAAATTGAAAATAAAGCTGTTTTCTTTATCGTCAAAAATTGAAAAATTACAAAATTTTAAAAAAATCATATCTCAGCCAAATTTTTTTTTTTAAATTCTTTTTTTTGCATAAGGCTTTTAGTATTAGAGTGGTGATAATATAAAAAAGTTTAACGAAAATCCGTGACATTCAATCACCAAGGTGGTATGGATTCGTACAGAAATACCCTTAAGCCTTATAAGCTTAGTTGCTGTTTAAAGTAAAATAGCCGAATAAATCTTCACTGCTTGTTTTAACGATATAAATGTGAACCATAATCCTTCCCATTAAAATTTTCTCAAAATTTAGCATTATTTAGAATTAAATATTGTTTAATAAGCAATTATTTAGTATTAAAAAACCAGAAAAGTTGACACTCATAATTTAGTGTATACCGTGGGAGTCGGAGTAAAAGTACAATATTATATCAAGATAAGTATGTCATGCCAAAATAATTGTTATAACATATCTGTCTAAAAAAAAACACCAACAATTATAAATTAACCAACGCCTATTGTACAAATCCATGAATATATTAGGACTAGGTACATTATGGCTAACTTATATCCGGAAAACATGCAATTGAATTGGTTATTGCTAAAACACCCTAAGTCAAAAACTGATATTTAATAATGTGCTAAGTGCAAAAAAATAGAAATTTTAGTAAACACTTGATTAGTGTACAGTAACAGTTACTGAACACTACTGCAGCCCGTCAAAGTATTTTTCGGTCCCCTATGAAAAATTGCATAGCGGTTGTGTTCGTCTTTTGTTTTTTTAATTAAAACTAATTTTACTTATTATTTTTTCCTTTTTTTGTTAAAAATATGTTTAAAAGCAAATAAAAAATAGCGTATGATACACGGACGAGAAATATATCTCTGTCTTAAGCGGTTGTGAATCTCGGCTCACGCCTCAATTCACAATCTCCGCATGCGACCGAGAAACATTATTTCTCGTCCTTGGTTTGGACTTTATATACATTGTTCACACTATATTTATAATTAATTAGCAGTAGTCGGCGAATTTCCAGTATTTGCATAGGCGCCGCGGCCATTCTAGCTTTCTTTTTATCTTGTTTTTTTTTTAATGATTCCATTTAAACGAGTAAGGTGGGAAAAAAAGTTATCGACAAATAAAAATTAAAAACTTTCGTATCCTTAAAAGATAAAAATCGAATGTCGTTTTTATCTTTGAAAAACGCCGATATATATATATATATATATACGTATGTATAGTTAATATGTATAGTTAATATTGTTGTGGGTAACAAATTAGTCGTCAAGTGTTTCGATTTATAAAAATTTCCCTCATAACTCGGCAAAATAATTCCGTAAGCCCATGTTTCTGTGTTTATTTTCAACGTTGATGAGTCATAACCGAGTTTACGCCGAATACTGTTAATTAGTACACGTCTTGTAAACAATTTTTTTTGACAATCTTGTCAGTAGCGTACCAAAAGGGTTTAAATAGATCCACCAAAAAATGGTAATAATCTAAAACAAATATTTTATGTTGAATTAATTAATCTAGTTTATTTTATTTTTTAAAGAACCCATCTCAGATTTTTATCATGTATATCCTATACATTTTATAACTAAATTTATAACAGTGGTCAGGACACACATACTTGTTATTTGCATTCTCTTTTATAAAATATATGAAATAATAAAACTCGATAATTACAAATAAAATTTATTACGATATCATGTTAAGTTATAAAAGAAAATAATTGTTAGACTGTTATAGTAATGCACTAGATGTCTGACACAAAAAACCGAAAGTTATATGTCGATTATTAACCAGAACAAGAAGGCGGTGAAATTATATCGATATTATTTAATAAATAAACATGTATTTTGCGTGTAATAATATTCAAATTACATACTAAACGGCATACCAGTTAGATACAAGTACGTTACTATTCATATGTACCGAGTGTCCCAACTCTATATACCCAGCCATTTTCTCGTAAACTAAAAGAGATAATCAAGTTCTGAGAAAAGCTTCTTAAATAAGACAACTTAAAGTATCTTTTAGCATATGTTTGATACTTTCAGCTCTTGAAATTTGGGCAGGGGGCATAGAGGGACATTTTTTTAAATAGAAAGGGGGGTCGTGTGATCATTTTTAAGCTTATAAAATTCTCCATTTAACTATTTATTTTTAAATAAAAAAAAATGGGTATTTTTGTCAAAATTTCTCTAAAAAATCAAACAATTTTTTAAAAATTAGTAATTGACATAAATAAAAATTTATAAAAAAAAAACTTAAAAAATCGCATTTTTTAGCACAAAAAAATAAAAAATCAAAACCTTGAAAAAATTGTTTAAAAAATAAAAAAATATACAGTCCAATAGAAAATTTTATTTGCTTTAAAACAATGTATCACACAACCCCCCTTTTCATTAAAAAAAATCCCCGCCCCCCATGCCCCCCTGCCAATATTTTAAGAGCTGAAAGTATTAAATATATGCTTAAAGATAGTTTAAGTTGTCTAATTTATGATGGTTTGGACTTTTTGAATACCTATTTTAGTTTTCGAAAAAATCGCTGGGTAAATAGAGTTGGAACACCCGGTATAATTTTGAGACTGAGCTCAGCTGAGCTCGAATTCTATCTGATCTATACTGCCGTCCTTAATTAGAAAGCAGTAACTACGTTTAATTAAAAATAAATACTGACTTACATGGGAGGATTGGTGTAGTGGCCTACGCGTCGTACTTGACGAGTTTACTACCCAAAATACTGTGAGTTCGATTCTCACCGGCGCCGATTTGCCTTTTTCAGTTAATTAATAATTGAAATTTGGCGAAGGCGTAAGTAAAGCGGACACTCCCTATAAATTGGTTCGATAGTCAATTAAAGCCGGTGGTTCCCTCTACTACTAGCTCACACAAGTCCTGTACTTAGAGGATGCTTAATTAAGTAGAATAGTACGAGGTTAAAATGTAATGTAAACTATTCTATAGATACAGCTACTATTTTGTTTACTTTATTGTATGCACTTCAAATGCTTAAAATTTCAAAATATATTACAGTTAACTAGTAATTGATAAATTATAAGGAATTTATGAACAGTCAAGTTACACTTTGAATTGCATGAATATTAATAATAATGCACACAATTAGAGTTCAGGTAAACAAAATAATGCAAGTTTATATATTCTTATCTATTTATATTTTTGTATAAAAATAATGGCATTGTTACAGGCGACTGTAGTTAGCCAGGTGGACGGGGGAGAACCTCTCCCCATTCTCACATGAAGACTCTTCATTGAAGAGTTGGCAAATCTAAGTCATAATGTAAAAGTTGGGAAACTGTTTTCTATTTTTTATGCCGTTGTAAATAAAATCTTCTAAATTTAAGTAGTTTATAAATTATGTTAGTATTCTACAACTTCCAATTCCTACCAACAACAATATTGTTGATATTTCCAAGTTGGAAATTTTAATTTAGACCTCCCACTTGTTCTCACAGAAACAAATATGTGACGCAGGTATATCTACTATACATATCCCCCTAAAGGCAAAATGGGTTTCAAATGTGTAGAAAAGAGTCAAATTCTACTTGCAATATAATTTAACTGTTTCTTACAGAGTCTGCTGAGGAACTTTTACCATTATCTAAGAAACGGACTAGGTACTGATTTTGCTAAAAGTGGTTGTATACTAAGGTAGCCCCAAAATAACTGTATGCAAATTTGCAAAAGTTGCTTTCATTTTGAAATCCATTTTGCCTTCAAGGGATGTGTGAGTTGTAGTCTACCAGAGGCGAACGTAGAGTGGGGGCAATGGAAAATTTAGTTTTATTAGTTGGGAAATTATGCTATTTCCCACTAGGTTCATTGCTGACCATAATTCCGGTGTGCACATTGGTGGCCATTTAGAACGTTGTCTTTTTGGTGATGATGGCCCTGGAACGTATGACGCCATAGCAACACCGTAAAACACGGAACTCAAAAACCAAGCCTACCCAGCAACTTAGGATGTATCTAAGCGGCCGGAGCATCTACCTACAACGGCCGACTCTTAACTGAGCTGTGGCACACAACTAGTGACATCGGCCGATGGCATAAGGTATGTACCAGCGGCGCTGAATGTGTTAACGATGTTCCTTTGGTTCGCCCCCAGTTGCAGCCTGCAGCACTAGTCTAGGACACTAGTTGTTTTCCACTTAAAGTATTAATCCTCATGTAATGTATGAATTCATCTTTATTAGGTCTCCTTCTGCTTCCTATGCCTACCATGTTATTTTTTTATTTTCCATCCTTCCAACATCACCCAGCCATCTTAGTCTTTGTATTTTGATGTTTGTTCTTACTGAGGTTTATTCTAATAAGATTCAAGTCGTTTGTTCTTTAGAACTTCTTCTCCCTTAATCTTCTATCATTTATCTAAAATAATAAATCCTGCAGTTGTTTCCAATTTTTATTAAAAAAAAATCCTGTTTTTAACTTGCAATCTTGAAGTAACAAAACTGTGTTGATTAAATACCTCAATTCATTCAATATCGACTGTGAATACAATGATAAATTTATTTATGCCATATCAATGATATTTTAAATTTCAATTTCATATTCTGAATAGATATCTGCTGTGATCGTTTCATAATAGCATTATTCTAATGGGTGTTACACATTACATATTTTCCACTCACTATGTGTTGTATACAAACAAATATTTTTAATTTCAAAACATTTTTTATCACTGGGGAGACACAAAAGATTTTTTAAGAAATTTTATAAGGTTTTATAAAGCACTAAACTATTTTCTATAAAAATATAGTTATATAATATTGATGTTAATATATAATTTTGATGAATTACACAGTCACACAAAAAAAAAATCAGATCTGGGGTTTGAACTATGTTTGCAATAAGTTTTTGGGGTCGCTGAATCCGAATCCGATGTTTATTTAACCCCACCGCATCAGGATTAACCTAAAAAAAAACAACACCGGCACACAAAAAAATATCTCTAGTGCGGCAAACCAGACTAGTCAATTGTTACGTATTTTGGGTCGCTGCATCTGAATCCGAGGTCAGAATTTAAAAATTAGCCTTCAAAATGGCGGATCCAATATGAATGCTCAGATTTGCTTGAAACTTGGTACTCGGGGGTTTTTGGGTCGCTGTTTATGAATCTGGCGCCAGATTAGATTTTTTAAAGTTGCTCGGATTTGCTTGAAACTTGGTACTCGGGTGTTTTTGGGGTAGCTGATAACGAATCTGGTGCCAGTTTTCCAAAATTAAAAATGAGGGATCCAATATAGCGGATTAAATTTTCGTTTGGACTTTTGGGATCCAATATAGCGGATTAAATTTTCCGAGAAACTTTAAACAAATCTAACATAACATTTATTTATGAATTATCAACAAAAAAAAATAAGAAACAAAAATACAAAAGCATTTTATCAGCCCAATCAAGCGTTGCAGGAGCATTGCATTAGCCTGAAAAATTATCACTAAGTTTATATTAATTTTGTGTTACAGTTACGGTTTTGCAAATATTATTAAAAACCAAACCCAAAATCCTACACGGTGTTTTAGAAGAACTTTTAAATGACATGACAACTTCCATTTTTTTTTTCTTTTTGAAATTTGTCATATGAGCTCTAATTAAAAAAATAAGAGCAAAATTTTAAAAATCGTTAGAGCCGTTTTTGAAAAAAATGTGTTTTTTAGAAAATATCTCTGATATTTCACGCTAACATACTCAGTTTTCCCTCGATGTCTCGGATTTTGACCAACCTTGGCATAGTGGTACCACTATGGTACCTAACCACTCGATCCAAATTTTTTTTAAAACGGTCCATCCGTTCACTACACTGGGTGTCCCACCAAGTTCTTGAAATAGCTTATCTCCGTTATTTGAAAAAGGTTAAAAATTAGCAAAAAATAGCATTAAATCAAAGCCAAAGATGATTTTACTGGCTTATTCAAAACCGCCCCTTGCTTACCCACTCCTTTGAAACTACCCCCAACTTCTGTTTTTCAAATAGCACCCCTAATTCTTATTAAAGACTATGAAAGTGCACTGTATTCTGAATTCAACCATTTATTATAAGTGGTATCTTAGATTTTAAGGGGCTCTAAATAACAATTATTATTTATTAATAGAAGGGTGGTATTTAAAACAAAATTGCGGGTAGTTCCAGAAGTGTGAGTTATGAGTTGGTTTTGAATATATTAATCAATTTTCTTTTGGGTACAATTTAACGTAAGTTTTTGGAAAATTTTCTGGTTAAATTTAAAATGAAATGTGCTTTCATATTTTTTAGTAAAATAGGGGACTGCTATTAAAAAAACTAGTTGGAGGTGGTTCCAAGAGGGGGGGTTAATAAGGGGTAGTTTTGCATATGTCAGTAAATTCTACTTTGACTCCAATTTAATTTTATTTTATTTTTTTTTTAACTTTTTTATATTTTTAAATAACGGAGATATAGCCTGTCTAAAACCTGGTGGGACATTATTAATGCTAAATAATAATTGTTACTGGAAGCCCCTTAAAAGAATAAGATACTATTTATAATACATGGTTTAATTCAAAATGAAATGTAATTTCATATTCTAAAAATGGTGGTGGGACGTGTTATTCGAAAATCAGCGGGTGGGGTGGTTACAAGGGAGTGAGTAAACAATGGAGGGGGGGGGGCAGTTGAATAAGTTAATAAAATCTTCTTTGGCTCCCATTTAACGCTATTTTTTACAAAAAATTTACCTTTTCAAATAACGGAGATATAACTTGTCAAGAACCTGGTTGGTGGGATACCCGGTAATGTGAACGGATGGACCGCTTTGAAAAAAAATTGGATGAAGTGCTTAGGTACCATAGTGGTACTACTATGCCAAGTTTGGTCAAAATCCGAGATAACGAGGGCAACCCGAGTATGTTAGTGTGAAATATCAGAGATATTTTCTAAAAAACACATTTTTTTCAAAAACGGCTCTAACGATTTTTAAAATTTTGGTCTTATTTTTTTAATTAAAGCTCATATAACAAATTTCAAAAAGAAAAAAAAATGGAAGTTGTCATGTCATTTAAAAGTTCTTCTAGAACAGCGTGCCTAACTTGCATTGACATATAACGTTACGAACGGTAAGTCAATGCAAATCTAGTAAACTAAAGTCGGTAAGGTCCGCTAAGGTTTACTGCTACTGGACATACCGATAACATCACTTAAAGGTGTATATTTCTTAAAACATTGGCAATATTTGATCCACTCTAGTCTACTAGATAACTTTACATTAACTTTTAACTATTATGCTAATTTTTTTTATTTCTGTTTTTGTGACAGTCCATATAATTTATTGTTCTTAAAATTGAATATTTATTCGATAATATAAAACAATTTTTTATATGTATGATTTACCGCTAAATTACCATATCGTTCTTGACCGCGAGTTTTTTTATTATAATATAATGTTGTCAATCATTTGCATTTATTTAATTTATTATAATTTATTTAAATGACTCTTAAACTTCCTTTAGTTTACATTTAAAAAAATCTCGTTATTTATTATACCTATATTTAATGTATGTATACTGAGCTTCTTTTTAATAATTGCTTTTTAAAAACACCGCTGGACCGCAAAATATTGATTATAATTATTCAATAGTAAAAAAAATACTTATCGCAAAACTCTATTTGTAATAATATAATGACAGATACAGGTAGGAGAACCTGTTGTACCTAGATCCTATTTTTACATTTTGTCATGCAAAAAATAGGCAAATGGAACGAACTTTTTAAAATAAAGCCTATTATTTTTTCCTGTGTCTTAGGCTTCATAGTTATATTTTTAAATTTTCCTAAATTACTTTTTTTATATTTTTTAACACAACTTGAAAAAAAATTGTTTTTAGGATCAAGGTACAACAGGGGCTTTGTACTTAGGACCGGCAGGGGTTGTACCTCGGGCCTAGATATTTTAGTTAAAACATATGTACAACTTAATTATTTAACATTAGCTCTACTGCGCTTCTTAGTTTTTCTTTGCCCTCTTTTTACCATGCTTACTCCGTGGCATCCAAAGACAATTAAAAAAATATTTTAGTTGTACCTCGAACCTGTCCAAAGTACAACGTGTTGTACGTCAGACCCGTTGAAGGTACATTTTACACATTAGGCCCAACGTACAACTATAAGTAGCGATATCAAAAACAATCCATATATTTTTTTAGGTTAGAGTTAAACTTTCCATAGCACATAATATTTGTACTTGAATAACATGTATTTCAACAAAAAATTAAATATACTGGATATGAAGCATGTAAAGACAACTACCGTAAAAAAGTCACAGCCAAAATACTTACTTTTCCATGTAAAATAATAATTGTATATGTATTGACGCCTTCGCCATTTTTTGAAATGATTATAGGTTATATTTTTTATTGGTTAATTTACTTTAATTTTTTGTAACTTTAGATTATGTATTGTAAAATTATAAATATGTATACAAGTCGTGATAACTAACATAAATATGTATTATTTAATGCTTTATGGTGACACATTCCATTAATATTGTCAGTATAGTATGTTATGCATATTAAGGAAAACAATTGCATAAATTGGAAAAAAAAATAAATTCCCACAATCTATTAGCTAGTTTGTAATCATATGTGGTATGTACAAGATACTAATTATACTTCCTTAACAGAAAATCATACACTGATAAAAAAATTGCTAAAATGTATTTACTAAAGTTTATTTTTTTAAGGTATAGTTATTTTAAACCTTCCCGCTTGTAAACAATCTCGAAATTACCATAGCAACGTAAGATACACATGCGTCGTAAGCCAAATGACTAGGCCCAATTTACACAACCGTAAAACGTTGACGTGCCATTAACGAAAACAAAACAATGGTTTATTCTTCTAAATTATTGGAATAAAAGCGATTTTATAAGCAAATTTTGTTTCTACAGGAATACAAAAGTGTTTTTAGCAACAGGTTCATCAATTCTTTTATTTACATCAAAACATCATAAAAACAAAGTAAGTAAACAAAAATTATAAATTTTGGTTGTTGACATTCAAAACAAGCCACATACTTCAGAGTAAATCGGACTTTTTGTGGAGTATTTAGCGTCAAATTTAAAATAACTATACCTTAAAAAAATAAACTTTAGGTATCTACTGTTATGAATTTTATTAGTACAAGACGGAAAATGTTTGTGTCCTTATCATCAGTTCTTTTTTTAAAAGAATAATTATTGAATAGATTCTTATAACGCCATAAAAATAAACACATGTTATCATGACATTGGTAAAAGAAGGATTTTTTTTTAAATTTTAATCAAAATTATAAAAATATTCCATAAATCGATTTTTCAATATCGTTATTTACGATGTTAATTAGTTATAACTCCAATATGACTCAGGGCAAAAAACCATGTTGCCTAGTGTTATTAACACGGGTCGGATCGAAGTAGCCATTACTGGGGGCATGCAAAAATTAGAATTTTAAAAAACTCTTTTTTCAAGTAAATAGACACTTTCAACTATTGTTCACCAAGCGGAATGTCCAGTCGGCGCTGTTAATACTCAGTGAGTCACTTGGTCATGGTCCATGACTCATAGAGAAAGTCTTTATTTTTTTTTTAATTGTTTCCCTTTTTAAAAAATGAATAATTAATAAAAAAAACAATATTTTTGTATTAACTATTCGTTTTTTGAAAAGAGAAACAATTTTCAAGAAAAAAAATTAAATCCTTCTGCATAAGTAATGGACCATGACACTGAGTATTAACAGCGTCGACATGACATTCCGCTTGGTCAACAATAGTTTAAAGTGTCTATTTACTTGAAAAAAGAGTTTTTTTAAATTCTATTTTTTGCATGTCCCCGGTAATTGCCACTTCGATCCGACCAGTGGTTATTAATGAATTTACTTATATTTTTAGTTAATGATTAAAACAAAGAAAATGGGTATTTTATTTTGAACGTATTTGACAGCGTTGCCTTTTTCTTAGTGTATATTATACGTATTGCCGCATTACGTTAGGAGATACATGGTATTGCTTCTATATTGTTATACAGTTAATACGATATATCAAGTCCATTAACGTCTTAAAGGTGTGACCTTAGTTTAACAAAAACAAATTTTCATTATCTTCGATTGAAAGAAAATCTCACACTTCTAAGTACTGTGCTGATCTATGCTAAAACACAGTATAGAAAATAAGAAAACTTTACATTACAATAGAAGTTAAGAGTTAACAAACTAATTTAAAGCAGCAACTATATTCTGCAGCCTAATCATAAGATATTAATTTTAGGTTTGCATTGCTTATTTAATTTTTTTCGTTTAAAACTTAAGTTTATTCTCTTAGGTCTAAACTCTGCTTGCCTTTAAATGTGCACAGCTTTAAAAATTAAATTTGTAGTTTAAACCTATAACCAAAAAAGATTGTCCAAACTGAACACATGTGTTTAGTTACCTAGATACGAGACTAGATTATATCATGCACAACTACACTTAGAATAGCTTTTTGATTTTTGGGGAATAGGGCTTTGGATCTGACTAAAATGGTTATCTAATTTGCTGTGATGTTTCGACGATGGATTTTCGTCGTTTTCGAACAGAGAATTAAAGCCAAAGATTAGTCATTGTCACTAACAGTAAACACTCACATAAACAAAACATTATTTAAACAAATAAATAACAGTGACAAGGACTAATCTTTGGCTTTAATTCTCTTTTCGAAAACGACGAAAATCCATCGTCGAAACGTCACAGCAAATTAGATAACAATTTTAGTCAGATCCAAAGCCCTATTCCCCAAAAATCAAAAAGCTAAATATACAAATCGGGCAAAAACTTTCAATTTAATACACTTAGAATAAACTTAAATTTAAAATAAAAAACGGGTGCTTTAGTTCTTAAAATGATATAGCATAAACTATTTAAATCTAAGTTTAAAATTAAGTTTAATTAATTTTTTTTATTTATTTATTTTATTATTTATTTAGTTATAGTAGAATAGATACACAAAATCATGGAGAGCCCCTAGCACAAGCATAAAGCTTATTTGTATGTATTATTTCACGAAAAGACGAGGTTAGGGCCCTAACCTAAATTTTAAAAAAAGGTCCTCACCTTTTCGTGAAATAATACCCCTATAATACCCCTGTAGGGGTAAAAACTGTCATGGACAAAGCTTTTTTGGAGGTGGGTACATTTTTTTATATTTATCAAAATTTTGGTTAGGGGTTAAAACTATCACGGACAAAGCTTTTTTATTTGAAGGTGAGGACCTTTTTTTTAGTCATTAACTTTTTTCTCGAGGAAAAAGTTGTATTTTTAGGGTAAAAAAAGTTGTAATTTTTGACATTCTCCCCCCACAAAATCTTCTTCGCTACGGCTCTGCTTATTACAATCTTGTCCTGCAATAATCGATGCTACCCAGCTTCGGACAATTTCACAAGTTTTTATAGTGAAAGGGCACAAATCACGAACTGCGTTGTAGTGTAACTGGATATAGATACATCATATTAACAGGCATCCTTTCGATATAACAGATATACTGATAGTATCATCTATGACACAGAGGATGAACTAACGAGTTTAAAAGGGGGTGCCAATGTAAGGTGCATGGCAATAGTTGGCTCACATACCTAATTTAAAAGATTCTGTGTTTGTTATGCACACTGCAGTACATGTAAGAGAATCGAAATGAATGTGAATCTATAAATGTAAATTTACTAAATCGACCAAGTGAATATACTAGTTAATGGCTAAACAACACCAGAAGCTGTAATTTTATCGGTCGTATAAAGATCGAAGGAGATATAGAAATTTGATGTTTCTGGAAAAGTATTTTTCTACTACTGCTTTAGAATGTAAACAAATACACACACTTTTCAAACACAGAATAAATCCATTCTAGCTCTAGATATGGTATGAATATTCCTTATCAAGTGTTAGAATGAGCACATGTAGTGCCATCTCTTGTTTATAAAAGTAAAGAAAACAGTAGCAAAATTAGCAAATATATATATATATATATATATATATATATATATATATATATATATATATATATATATATATATATATATCTTACCATGAAATATTGAATAATTTAATGCAATTTAAAGTTTTGCGTTAAAATTACATAAAGTTTATTAGTTTATCTTAATATTTGACCAGTTTTTTATCAATTTAGTTCAAAAAATTAAAACTGCTCTATCTATTGTTAAATATTTAAACCTGATATGTCACAACAATCTGACATAACCTTCGATTTTTGCATTATAATTTGTAAATATGTGCTAAAATTAAATAAAAATCTATTTTAACTACTGATTTGATAAAATTATTAAACAAAGTATTTTTAAATAAAGCAATTAATGTGTTTTGTTGCATTTACAATGTCGAGTCACGAAAAACATTGTTTTTAACCTTGTCCGCAGTTTAAAGCCATACAGTGTTTCATATTTGCAGTCGAAGAAAAAGTATAGTCTACAACACGTATGGAATAGTCATTCCGCGCTCCCGGGACCGTCATACTCGCCTACCGGCTCGTATGACAAACTTTCCGCTTGCGCGAATATTGTCTATTCCATACTAGTTATAGAATATGATATTCCATGGCTCTTATTATACTATTCAAAGCGCGTAGCGCTAGAATAGTATCACACTGATAAAACAGTTTATTTGTGTCAACAAAATATTTGGTTGGATATGGCATATTAAATTATTTGGTTGTGACAAATAAATTTTATTTCTGTCAAATAAACTATTTTGTTCCCGTTAATAAATAATTTTGAAATTAAAATATATTTTTACATGAATATTTATTTGACTCAAATAAAATTTGTTACTCACAACCAAATAATTTAATTGGCCATATCCAAATAAAGGAGGAAAAAATTCTGAACTAACATCTTGCATCGTCCCTAATTCGGGGTGCTGTCTTTCGAAAGCTTTAGCTTGTAATTACAATGAATTTTAATTCATGTCGTTCCCTCATTGGTCTTTTATAAACAAAAATACACTGCCCAGTAAAAGAGCTTTCCCATTTTACACCTCCGCGAGTAAAATGGATTTTTCATTATTAGATTTACTTTCAGCAACCTTAAAAATATACCAATTTTCACGAAACCTACCCCCCGCCTCTTAGGGGATGCAGTTAGAACTTTTTTATTATCAGATTCTCTTCCAGCAACACTAAAAACCCCAATACACCAATTTCCACAAAAACTGCCCCCTTCAGGGGAAAAAAATTATTAAAAGATTCAGTTTTAGCGACCTCAAAAACCCCAATATATAAATTTTCAAGAAAACTACCCCCGCCCCTTTAGGGGTGGAGTTAGAATTTTTCTATAATCAGATTTACTTTCAGCAACCTCAAAAACCCCAAAATACCAATTTTCACGAAAACTACCCCCCACCCCTCAGGAGGTGGATTTAGAATTTTTTATTATCAGATTCACTTTCAGCAACCTCAAAATGCCCAATATATCCGTTTTCACGATAACTACCCCTCATCCCTCAGGAGGTGAAATTAGAAAAAAAAACCCTATATACCAATTTTGACGAAAATATTTGCCCCCTCACCTCCTCGGGGGTGGAGTTAGAAAAAATTTATTATCAAAAATTTATTTTTCCCGAGCTAGCACTTTTAGTAACATACCCGTATGTCAAATTTCAAGTCTCTAGCTTAAAGCGTAGTTAAGTTATCGAGCCCACAAGATTTTCCCGATTGACAATTTTTTTTTTGCTTGGAATTGATTTATATCGACATAAAACGTCATAAAACGCAAAAATACGCAAAAAAAATGAAACTTTTTGCACGAATACAAGGTTTTCCGAAATGTTGAAAATTTTCAAAATGGGAAAGCAATATTTTTGCAGCGATTTCAAAGAAAAGCATTAAACTGGTAAAAAAATCCAAAATGCATATTTATCACACGCCTGTGTATTATCAATTATTCATACCTTATATTGTGTAGGTATACTTATGAACTAAATTAAATATTATACAAGGTGTAATATACTTATTTGTCATAAATTAAATATAACTATATGTGGAATGCCTTGAGGAGTTAAATATTGCATTAGTATTACTTATACTGTATTTTTGATCCCACTATTTCAAATGTTCTTTGTCAGTGATTAATATTGTTTCATAAATGTTTGATTTAAAATTAAATTTCTTAATTGCAGACATAAATTACTTTAACCTATAAATTACCTTTTCAATGTCATTTTCAAGTTTGCCCTATATTACCAGTACTCGGCGAATTTCCAGTACTCGCATAGGCGCCGCGTCGACTTTTTAGCGTTGACGCGAGGTTTTAAATATTTAAATTTTTATATCTTTTTATCTTAATTCTTTTAATGATTCAATTTAAACGAGTAAGGTGGGCAAAAAAGTTATCGATAAATAAAACTTAAAAAGTTTCGTATTCTTAAAAGATAAAAATCGAATGTCGGTTTTTTCTTGCTATTGCTAGGGTCACTTCATCTGTACTTGGTCTGTTTTTGCTCTGGTTTTCGTTTTTTTTTCTTCCTTTCGGGTAGCGCCACACAACAAATGAAAATCGAAAATTTCCCCTCTTTTCCCCTTAAGCTTAGGGATACGAGATTTGGAATTTCATTTTATAAGGTTCCGGTGCCGGAGCTTAAAAAAATATATGTAGAAGCCTTCATTAACTCAAGACGGCAACCCTATTACATTGATTTGACAATGTAAATATTTTGATTTAGACAGATCTCAGTAGAATAGAATTTTATAAATAAGGTTTTATAAGTAAGATTTAAAACCCTAATTCCCATTAAAAATCTAAAAAATATATTTATCTATTAAATAAAATACTAAGGTAAGAAAATTATGTATAATCTTAGCAATAATATAAGATGATTTAAAAGTATTTTTTGAACTGAAGTATAGTCACTCCATACAGCACCAGCTCACCTCACCTCACCTCACAAACGTGTAACTTTTGACTTTCCTCAATTAACCAATAAGCTTAAGCCAATTTACTCACTTTATTTTGTTTCTACTTCCTAAAGTTAAATATTTTTGTAAACATAATTTATATTATACAAAAATTATTATATTATTACTTAAAAATATTTTAAAACCAAAAACCATGCACACATATTTACCTCCAGGAATTTTAAATAAAAGTCCAAACAATTAATGATGATTATTTCACAATCTGTCTTGATAAATATTTTGATTCTACTGCCATGAATAAAAATGAATAAAAATAATTAAATTTTGTCGCAAATGCCTGTATACTAAGTACAAACTACTCTTAAGAGCGTGGGTTCGAGTTTCCGCAGTGGAAGACAATTTTACATTCAAGCGACGCGTCGCGACGCGGCATCGAGACTTGCGGCCGACTGTGCATTATGGCTACTCTCTTTGTATCATGGAGAATTGTGGCAGACAGTATGGTTGCTCGCCTTGTGACATGGTGAATTGTGGCTGCTCTTTTTGCGGTATTATCATAAATTATTAAATTTAATGCTACTTGCCTTAAATTAAGCTATGGAGCAGAAATAATACTTTGTTCAATTTCTATAAAAGAAGTAAACCTATCCGTTGAGGGGAGAATAGGGACTACTTTAAGAATTGTTGTACAAAGATTTTATTTGTGCCTTACAAACAGTGGTTTGGGAGTCACTATAAGCCGATGGTCCACAGAAGCAAGTGATATTATCATGCATTACTGTGCACAGTACCACATTTGGTATTTTCAATGCAACTTTGCCAACTCTTAAAAGCATTAAAATTTAATGTAGTAATATTATGTAATAAATATACTTTATTACATAAGATTATAGTTTATTTTTATAATAATAATTTAGTAAGATATATTCAATAACCAAGAATTAAAAAATAATTCTAGTCCTGAGTAGAGCAAGATTGGAACATGACGCTAGAATTACTAATAATTTTCTTAAATTTTAAAAAAATATATTTAATTTAAAACTATAAAAAGTATTCATATTATTTGTTCAGTCCTTATTTTTCTTTTAAATTGGGATCTAAAAGTCATGTGATTCATCTTTAAATGTTGGCCACCTCCTGAGTGTAAATAATCGCGCTTGTACTATAGTATATTAGGAATTATCTTCATTTTCGAAATGTTAAATTAACCTTTTAATTCTTCTTTTAAACCAATATACTATTTTTATGCAAAAATATGTGTGTAAAATACTAAAAATATGAAAGCTCTTCTCCCATTCATGGCATGTTCCTCTAAAATGAACATAAATCGTTTATTGCAGTATAAAAATGATTAATTATTATTAAAAATTTACCTTTTCACAATATTATTGTATTCCATGAGTGCGGATTTATTTTCAGGCTGTGTAGAATAATTTTAATTAAATATTGAATGTTGAGATCCTATTTAGTACATTAATGTATTTTATAACTTTTTACACCAAAATATACTCTACATTTGTATTACGTTAAGAATTTAAACATTTTGTAAACTAATTTAAAATTTGATAGATGTCCAAAATTACAAAATTTAAATGTCAGAAATTATTGCTGGGGCTGCCAAAGCAGGACAGAGCACGTTTCTTCGTCATGATTTTTTGACAAAATTGCGGAACTTTAGCCAAAAAAAAAAATCCACATATCGTACCCCTAAGCTTAAGGGTAATCGAGGGGAAGTGCGATGCTCTTTTTTTGTGTGGCGCTACACGAAAGGAGAAAAGCCAAGTCCAAAAACCGAAAACAAACGAAAGAGAACGAAAGAACAAAATAAGACTAAGATGAAGTGACTCTAGCTATTGCCCTTTTACCCACTAGTACCATAATACTTATTTTCATAGAGGATCGTAGGAAAAACGTATACCATCCACTTTGAAGCGTATGCCATGCAATGCAACGCATTACATTATTACTGCTTGTTATTTTTTCAAAAAAATTAATAAATTTTCACATTTTCGTGTCAAGGTGCCGTGAATAGGCATTTGCTATATATTTTAACTGCGACGTTAATAAAGTATTCAGTAGGTATGCAAAAATCCAAATATGTATGTGTCAACCTTAAAACTATAAATATATATTTCTACGATATTTCATTAAGTCGATATATTACCGAGTTACTTTTTAATAGTTATTAAAGAAAATGAAAGATAAACAAGCCATGAAAATATTTAATGCTACGCATTCCATTATATACTATTCACAGTAAATGATATATTGAATTTTCCCAAATAATTAAAAAAAAATTTAAAAAATATATTTTGTTTTAAAAACGATCTTTTTTTAAAAAACTAAAGTTTAATTTTTTTTTTGTAAAAAAAATTAAAAATTTTCAATTTTTTTTTATTTTTTTTTTGTGAAAAAAAAATTCCAAAAAAAATTCAAAATTATTTATTTTTTTTATTTTGCTTTTGCAAAAAAACGAAAAAATAATTGAAAAAAAAAATGAAAATTTTAGTCTTTTTAATTTTTTTAAAAGGTTTAACTCTAATAACTTTTTTTGTTTTTGGGGGGATTACTTTTAAAATTGGTAGAATTGATCCTTGATCCTGGTAGTACAAGTAATTTTTCCTAAACACTTCATACACGCACACTAAATTAGCATATTCTACATATTGTACAAACGTAAATTATATTAAACACAAAGAAAACGTCAAATTTTTAGGTTACAATTACAATGCTTGTTATGCAAGTGTTTGGATAGCCCCTTTCCAGGAAAACAGTACCGACATCTGTTAAATTTTTGATACACTACGATTTATGCATAAATATGCTATTTATGCGCTCTGTGGTGTAAAACGGGCCGCGTCCCTTACTATCTTGCATAACTGGACGGAGTATAGTCAAAGGGGTCACATCCCATGTCGCATATTTCAATATTTTTAAACGCAACTACACTATTTTATCTAGTCGCGACTACAGGAATGTTGTAAATGATTTTTTCACGTTCTAAATGTCATGACTCGATTATAAATAGGAGAAAACTGAGTAATGAATAAATTATTTATTATAATAATTAAAATATTTATTCAATAAGATTATAACTTGTTATTAAATTATAAATTATAATTATAAATTATAATTTATAAGAACAGGGTGAACTACACTGTACAATCCAGTGCACATCTTTTAATATTTGAGACAAAGTCCATTTTTATTGTATTGTATTTAAAAGCTCCACTTTTTACATAATAATCTGTACAAAAAGTTTTATTTTCCAACAATCCCCTATGAAAATGACATTTACCACACTCTTTTGTTCTTTAGAAAACGCCTTGTTTGATATTTTCATATCACCCTAGTTTGATATTTATGTATGTAGGTTTGCCTAATTTTGTTTATTTACGTTGTAAGTTCTATGAATTTTACTCACCTCGTTTTATATGCCATTTTCCACCTTTCATTAGAGACTTTTTTGATGTCTTTTATGTTTTTCAATCCAAATATTTCTGTTTTTCATGTCAAAAATAAAAACTATAATTATAACCTTACTATTTTGACCCAGGTCAATATAACTTAATATGTTTTATTAATGTCTAGATTTTATAAAAATAACTTAATTTGTGATTTAGTTACCTTACATTTTATAAAAAACATCAATATTTCCTCATGAAATGTAAAACATTGTAGAATTTTATAGTCTTATATTAATTCAAATTTAATTAGTAAACTGTCAAATTTTCCTTGATTTAAAAGATGCTTGCGGTTAAGCAACCCATTAAACAGTGTTTAGCTTCCATAATAATATGTTATATTACATATTTCCTGTTGACATACATATTCAAATTTGTATGCCATTTTGTGATTTGCTTTTCTCAAAAATTCTCGGAATAAGTAACAAAAATTAGAAAATATTAAATTAAGAATTCTTAAAGTTTAAACTTTATATTTTTTCAGGATCGTAGAAAAAATAGTGTACATAACTCGTTGGAAAGTGTATTTCTTACACTAGTGGGGTTTCCTCACTAGCCTGACGGCTCGTTCGTAAACCTTACCACTCCCGTGAAATATGTCACTTTTCACACTAGTTATGTAATACACTATTTTTGCACGAAAAGTAAAACAGTCGACGTTAATTGGTGGATCAATATTAAAATATTTGGACTCAAACTTTTTTTTTTGTCAAAAATACAAATTTATTTATTAAAATATTACCTAAAAAAAAATAATAAAAAATATTATACACAGACGAAAAGTATTTTTAGAGCGATTACAGTTGCCAACCTCGCTTTTCGAACTCTAGTGGCAAAAAAATCATCCAAAATACAGTATTTTTCGTCCTTATATATAAATATATATATACAAGTATCATATATATTATATTATTTTACAGTAATTTTTTACGTGTACACTAATACAAATATCTCCTCTTTACTATACCATAAAATCATCTTGTTTAGACTTTTTGGACAGTACAAAGCCCTCTGCGTCCGTGCTAATATGTTAACCCGTCGTTTCTTCAAGTGTAACTCTGACATTAAAAAACTGTTATTTCAAACATATTGCTCAGGAATCTACATGTCCGAACTTTGGTGTAATTATAAACTGGGATGGTGGAATAAGGGTGCTATAATAACACACCTAGATTTTCTAGTGTTAGTGAAATATTTGCTACGGCTCGTGTGAATGACTACCTAGCTATTTGTAGATTTCGGGCTTTTGGGTTCCGCGATCGGCTGTATAAATCTTCCCAACCTCTTTATTGTAGCTCTGCTGAGGGCGTTCCAATCTATGGCAAACCTGGAGTAGAGTTTTAATGGGAGAACGGTAGCTCTTTTGAACTTTTCTATATTGGCTAATTATTAATTTTCTTGTAGATATTTTGTATGTTTTGTATTTTTGTATATGGCCCTCTGGGCTGGAATAAAGGATTATTGTTATTATTATTTAACTTGTATTGTATTGCTAATTATAAATCATATTATTATATCGTTTTATAATAATAATTTTGAATAATAACTATATAATTATTATATAGTGATTATTCAAAAGCACACCTACATGAACTGGATATTGGTAAAGCACAAGGTATAAACAATTTAAAAAATTACCATAGACGTCGCTTAAGAGAGAGCGTTTCTTCTGAAGGGATTTCTTTTAATTTAAACTTTAATTTAAACTTTGTTTATTTTTTAAGCTCTACTAATTTTGAAATTTAAACGTCTACATATTTTTTACATTTTTTTCAAATAGTACAAAATATTTTATATTTAAATACACCCTAAAGAAGGGTATATAAATGTTACCATACTCGGGTATATAAATTTTACCATCGTATATAAATTTTACCATCATTTGTATGAAACAATTTCAAAAAATGATTGGTATTTTTTCAATTATTTTTCAATTTTTATAATAGAAAAAAAAGAATTGTTAATGTTTTCTATTTATCTGAGGACACAGAATATATATTTTTTTTTTCTTTGGAGTTCGGCGCCCATAAACCCTTATAAATATCAAATTCTAAATAGCAATTGTGAAAGACAAAACCGTTTCATAATAATTTTAATAAGCGTGCGAAATATTGGCTAAAATTTGACACTGTTATTCGATAGTATAAAATTTAAGAACATTCGAGGAGAGTATTAAATTTTACTAAGCAATGTGTGGACCACACGCAGTTCTGTCGCCTTAATATTTTAGTAGACTGAGTAAACTAAGTTCTTCAGGTTTTCAGTACAATAATAACACAGACCTACAAAAAAATGATAAAAGAATTACTCTTAATCAGACTATATTTTTCTTAAGCTTCGGTTTCCTCCAAAAGTCGCAGGTCGTCACGAACCTACCTGTTTTCCTCGGTCTCGCCAGTCGCCAGTCGCCATTCTGTTAGCTGGTCATTTTATAACCAGCTGTTTTTTTGTTTGCGAGTTTATGCCTTTCATCAGTATGAATATCTCTAAAAAGTCCATTAAGAAAAAAGGTTAAAAGTTGATGTTTAGGCTGAGAGAGGTGGAGAGATGTCAAGCAATTCTAATTGTCACAGCACAAAATTACCTGTTTCATCGTCAAATTCGTGACGAAATAGTCGTGGGTCTGCTCCCGGAGCGGTCAAGCGACCGACAACCAAACGAACGGCGACCGGTAGTAACGACTCGGCAGCAGCTAGGAAAACAGGGACTTTTAAAATGCATCGGAGATGTCTCAACGACTCGGTCGCGGCTACCCGGTCGCAGTCTGGGACTTTTGGAGGAAACGGAAGCTTTACGTACTTATTTTTCTGCTTTTAAAACGAATTTGTGTGAGCTTGAGATCCTCAAAGTTCTCTATAACCTAAACTATTGAATACTGGGCGTTCTGCCAGAAGATACTTTTGATCAGACACTCGAGAAGTATACTGCCGTGCTAAACACAGAGGTGGTAACTTACTTTTTGTCAAAAATAAGTTTTGACTCCAAGATGATGTAATAACAATCAATGAATATTTTTATCATGTTATTAAACGATTTAATTTTTTCATAATAAAATTACTCGATTAAAGTTGCCGCATCTTCTTTAAAGTTGTCATTTACTAAGCCAATTAGTCGTATCTATCGTAATTTAAGAAGTTACGATAAAATGCCTTAATATAATACTAATAATTAACGAGATATGGCAAAATATCTTAGTGACGGTAGGTTACGGCAAATGTCCTTAGTAAGGGCATATCCACAGGCTCGCATAAGAACTTAATACATAACAATGCGATGCCTTGATTGGTTTGATGTGCCGCCGTGTATCTTGTAATCCAATCACGACACCGTATTCTTATGTTTTATGTATGCAAGCGTCTGGATAGGCCTTAATAGTTATGGAAAACAATGGTGACTTTCGATGACAATTAAATTGCTTTATCCAGTGCAATCTGTTATTATCGAGCTTATTATTTAAAATAATTTATCTTATTAAGTATTTTTATAACAAAAGAAGATCAATGTAGATAAATTAATATAATATTCGCTAATAAACCTTTATTTCTTAATTTTGTTCAATAAGATACGGCAAATTCCCTTAGTATTACAAGTTAAAAATAATAAATTTTAAAGTGGTAACTATAAAAATTTGTATTTTACCGAGTATTTTACTATTTAATTATCCAATATTAACATTTTTATAACAATAACTGCTAATATAACCTTTTATCTTTTTGATTCAAATCAAATTTGAATTTTTTTTGACTGAGAACATTGAAAATTAAAAACTGTTAATATCTCAAAATGGCCAAAATACAAGTTACTTCTGTGTTTAGCATGGCAGTATAATAATGTTAACATAACATAATAATAATAATGTTTGTTTGTTTGTTTTTAACCTCGTACTATTCTACTTAATTAAGCATCCCCTAAGTCCAGGACTTGTGTGGGCTAGTAGTAGAGGGAACCACCGGCCTTAATTGACTTTCGAACCAATATATCTAGGGAGTACGCCTTCGCCAAATTTCAATTATTAATTAACTGAAAAAGGCAATCGGCAATAATAATAATAATAATAATAATAATAATAATAATAATAATAAATAATAATAAAGAACAGAAAATTTTAATTTTAAACAAAATTATAAAAATATTATTTAAATATTCCATCAATCTATTTTCTAATCATAATGGTACTGAAGAGATCCAGTAGCCCGAAACTGCAGTCTACCAATATCACTTTGTACGATGATTAGAAAATAGATTGATGGAATATTTATAATTTAAAACAAACCAAATGCTTCAGTATAAAACGTACTTCGTGACATATTTAGCACCAAATTTAAAAAAAAATTGGAAATACTATACATAACATAATCAAAGCTCAGTCAATCTGACTGAAACCACTTTTACATAAGAAGGTAGAAAACTGCTTTGGGGGTCAGCGAGCTTTTTCAAATTCGTTTGGATTTGGATCAAAAATCACTTGATTTTAAGAAAAAAAATAGAAAGTTTTCTTTGATAATATTTTTATCTATAAAAAAAACAGGATACACCACTGCATATTTGTTATAGTAAAAACCACAAAAATTTAATAATACTATATTTAAAAACGATTTAAATCATATTATTTCTCGTAAGATCATGTTAATGTCTTCTATTAATCGCTTTTACTCAAGGTTAGGCTATTAAAAAAATTGTATTCAATTTAATATAGGTAATAACACATACCAACAGAATTTTACCCAGTACTACCTATAACTAACTATAATGGAAAATTGTTTAATGCTGTCAAACATATTTTAAATTGAAAGATCAAGCCGCCTGCCATGGCCAGTGGCGTTCGTTACTGCTTTAAGTTTACTTACTGAAATTACATTAGTTACAACCCTAGCGACGAACTCCTATACAAAAATAGAGCACATTAGTTACACAATTACAAACCTGACCAAGAAATTTTCCAAGTTTGACAATAACATGACAATAATAAGCCCTATGTGCATTAACACTGAATTTGAACCACAATTACGTATCAAGACAATACTAGGAATCATTCAGAAAGGCAGGGCCTACTACCTCGGGGGAGACCCGGCGTTTTAGGTGTCTCGTATCGTTAAAATTCACAGTAGGAAACTTTTTAATTGATATAAAAATTACAAATTTGACAAAATCCCTTCAGCTAAACTGCCCTGCTAAGACAAGTTGTCCTATCTGCAAAAATTCCCTTTTTAAGATAAGCACACCATTGTATTGCATTACACTAGCCCCACTAAAAAGAAATGTCCTATCTAAAACCCAAATGCTGAAAATTAGTCTAAAATGTTTTTCCTTTGTGAAAAATTTTCAATGTTTTCTAAATAAAATTGTCCTAACTAGTCTTTACTAGACTTTTTATATGAGAGTAAATCAGGACTAGAATAAACTTTACAGATCTTAGTAATTTTATTGGACTTTTTAGATCATTTTGTCCCAACTTTCTCAAATAGGACAAATGCATTTAGTAGGACAATTAATTTTTCAGACAAAAAAAATTTTTTTTTTTTCAAAGGGTATTACGTATTTTTGATTTAAAATAAAGCAGAACCCAACGCCATATTTATTTGCATGTTTTAGAAAGTGCAAACAAAAACAATAAAACTGTCCATATCTCAAAAAATCTAATTTGCAGATAGGACAACTTGTCTCAGCAGAGCAGTATAGGTAATATCGAATTTTTGCAATGGATGAAGGGCAATTTTGTTGATTTTTTTCCTTTTTTTTTCACAGTAATTTTTTTTAATATAAAAAAAAATAATATGAAATAAGATAATAAAATTTTCAAGTATTTGTAATCGCTTTTATATTTTTAATTAAAAAGAAATCAATTAATTTTAAAATTACAAATCAATAACTATAAATTATCATTTTTAATTGAGAAATGCGATACTTAATTTTATCATAGTACCTAATGTTCATTCCCCATATGACATTACCCATATGACATTACCCACATCTTTGGTGGCCTTTGCTCATTTTGCTAATATGGCTCAAGCATTAGGTTACTACCTGTTTGAAAGACATTAAAAATGGAGCGTATAGTTTCAAAACATACCTACTTTATGTAATTTAGTAAAAAAATACCTAGTAGCTTTTTTTGAAAAGGTTTTTCTGAAAAGACAAATTCGCGAACTAAGCGCTATATCAAAACCTTATGAAAGAATTTTGATGCAGAAAAAAAGTCAAATCTTCAAATTTCTAAATATAACTGAACTGTGTTCAAGTGTTAAGTTGTGAGGATGGGGAGGCTTTATTTACTTTAAATTCACCTACACATATTGGTGGAATTTTTGAAAATGCTGGCCAAAACTCAATTTGGCTTTATGTGGGGATTTTCGAGGTCGCTGAACGAAAATGATATTAATTTTTTTTTTGTCAATGTCAAAAGTTAAAAAAAAATTGTTTACAATTATAAATATGATAGTTTTAAGGTCGCTGATTATGAAAAAGATATTATTTTTTTTGTAAGAAAATGGCGAATCCAATATGGCTGACATAAATGTCAAAAGTTTAAAAAAAATTGTGTAAAATTATAAATATGGGACTTTTTAGGTCTCTGATTAAGAAAATAATATTATTTTTTTTTAGTCTTTAGGGAGACCAGGAATATGGTTTTTACATGCATTTCCACTACTAAAGCCATTCTTGCTCTTGCCGAACAATTACATAAATGTCTTGACGACGGTGAATACTGTTTATTAACGCTCCTAGATTTAACGAAGGATTTTGACTGTATCGATCCTGATCTTCTTTTAAGTAAACTACAGTTTTATAATTTTGACACCACTAGTTGCCAATTACTCTTCTCTTACTTATCAGATAGACTTCAATCAGTCGTTTTCAACAATTTAAGATCAGATTTTCTTAAAATATCCATTGGGGTACCGCAAGGTTCAATTCTAGGTCCCCTGTTATTTCTCATTTTTATTAATGATTTGCCGTTCTTTTTGGAACTAGCAGATATTCTTAAACTGTTTGCGGATGATACCTCATATGGATCTAAGAGTAAATCTCTTGAGGAAGCAGTAAGCAAGAGCAGGGAAATACAGACAAGGGTTATCGAGTGGTTTAACAGCAATCGATTAAGTTAAATTTAAACAAAACTGTTAACATGTGATTACCCTACGTCAAGTCAATTCACCGTTACCTCCAGTTTTTGATACTGCCAGATTTTTGGGAATCCACTTAGATTCTAATTTGTTATGGTGCGCACATGGTGATGCACTTGCCAGCAAGTTATCCAGTACAATATATTTGTTGCGTAATCTATCAAATAATGTCTCTGTTCATATATTACGTACAGCTTACTTTGCATTATTTCAGTCAGGCCTTGTATATGGCCTCTTAGCTTGGGGTCATTCTACCATAAGAGGTCGTATTTTTCAACTCCAAAGACGAGCAGTACGCATTTTGGCTGGGATCGGATATAGGGAAAATTGTAAGCCGCACTTTATATCCCTCAACATTCTAACATTACCATGTCTATATATACTGGAAAGTTTAGTTTATATTAAATCTAATGAACACAAATATAAAACGCAAGATACGATACACAACAACAATACACGTAATGGTGCAAATATACGTATTGAATTCACAAGATTATGTAGAAACCAAACCAGTATCAATAATCATGCCATAAGGTTCTACAATGTTCTTCCTCAAAAAGTAAGACAATTAAAGGACAATTCATTTAAACTATAAAACGTTATTTAATAATGAAGGCCTTTTTTAATTTCGAAGACTACCTAAACAATAATTTTAGTGATATTTAGTTTTTTTATCGATATTGTTTTGTTACTGTTTCATACTTATTTTTATATACTACATGTTACGTAATGTTATATAGTACTACTACCTTTATGTTATATTATGCTATTATATTTGAGTGTATATTTATTGTATGTATTTTGATCTTTTACTGTAAATTGACAAGTGTAATCTATATAGCACAAATAAATATTATTATTATTATTATTATTATTATTATTATTATTATTATTATTATTATTATTATTATTGAAGTGTTATATAAACGATCTACTATTCGTTAATTCGTTAATTTTGTTTCCCCCTATTTTGACCATCAATCTAGGAAATTCGACCACCGTGCTACATTATGTAGGCTACATAGTTTCGAGATACAACAGTTTATAAGTTGTAAAGGGAGACTAGCCCCCCCAGGGCCGTCGAGGGGGGGGTCGGGGGTTTTCCCCGGCCCGGAGTTCTGAGGGGGCCCGTATTTTTTCTGCTAACTTTTTTTTTTCTTTTTTTTGTCCTAAAATATTTTGAGGAGGTTACTACCCCCGGGCCCCGATTTTCTCTCTACGGCCCTGTGGGGATACAAAAGAAAAAAAATTAATAGAATGAGTTTAGCTTCACCATATTATTTTAAAAATATTTATTTATTCTTTAGGTATTTCAGGTAGAAATAAATAGCCTAAATATTTATAAATTCTTCTATTTAGGGAGCGTTCAAGTATTACGTAACGCAAAATTTGGCCATTTTTGACTCCCACCCCCTCCCCATGTAACGCGGCGTAACATTTTCGAGACCCCCCCTAATTGTTACGTAACATTTTACAAAAAGTAAAAAAATTAAAGGAAATTTTGCTTTATGGTTTAAACCGGTTTTTAACCGGTTATTGCTTCCGTGTTTTAACTCAAAATCGGTCTGATGTAATTTCCGAAACCGGTTAACCGAAAACCGGTTATTGGCTATGGTTTTCCATCTCTAATTGTTATTGTTTAGAGGATTTAGTTAACTGTTAACCACTCCGTGTGCAATAAAGATTGCAAAGAATCCGTCTCTTTAAGCCTAGATCATTGTTAAAAACGTGATCCAATAAACATTTTATAAGTTTATAATTTTTTAAGTGTTACGTAACATTTTTACTGACACCCACCCCTCTCTGTAACGCGGCGTAACGTTTTCGAGACCCCCCCCTAGCGCGTTACGTAATACTTGAACGCTCCCTTAGTAAACACTTGAAAGTAAAATTCGTCGCGACTGGCGTCCTTAACGCAAAACAATTAATTCCGATTTCATCCGAGAGTCATCATCATCAATAGTTTGTTTGGGTCTTTAAGAGACAGGCGCAGCCTATGGCTCATTTATCTAAAAAAATATTTAATCTGAATTGAAAGTTGGGGCAGTGAGTCTATGCTCACTGATGCGAGTTGCATCTGTCATAATTTGGGGGGAGTGAGTCTCTGCTCACTGATGCGAGTTGCATCTGTCATAATTTGGCGCTGTGGAGTGGGTGGGAGGGGGATGGGGAGGGATGTGATAGGGAGAGGAGGGATGTGCGGGAGGAGTGAGACTATCTCACTGATGCTGGGAATGCATCTGTCCTGTATTAGTGGGTACCATTACTGGTTGAGGACGTTTTTGATCTTTTTGTGAGTGTTGTGTATTTCATGATCGTAATCTAGAAAGTTTGAAATGAGGGGGTTTGGGTGATCTAAATTGTCTTGTATAAAAGACGTGCTGTAGCGGATGATTTCCGTTTTTAGGAGGGGCATTTCGAGATCTCTGTGTATCTGGTTGTTCCTCATGAACCAGGGGGCATCGAGGCATATTCTGAGTGCCTTGTTTTGGGATCCGAGAGTAGGGCAGCGCGGCTATAAGAGGATACAAATTCTACTTTTAAGTGTATACTAAACGGATGGAAAATCTGTAGATATTATCTGTATAAAAGTTTTAATACATAATTTATTTAAATTGTTTCGATGTTTCTTTATTGACAATGTTGAATTGCGGTACATATAAATAAGTCTCCTATAACGCCATTTATGTGATTTAAATAATTCATGAATGAGAGTGGGCTTAAAATTGTTAAATACTTCTTAAATGTCTTTAATGGTATTTACGTCACTGAATTTGAATATTGTGAACATGTAAGGATTATTATTTATTACTACAAATTTCACTGTATTAATAAATAAACAGAATATTCATGTAGTTTTGAATGTTACACATAAATTATTATAGTATATTACATAACTAGTGATGAAACCCAGTTTCCAACGAGTTATGTACACTATTTTTCCTACGACCCCTAAAAAATATGAAGTTTCTTATTTTAAAATTTTCTAATTATTATTAATTTTTAAGAAAAGCAAAGCACACAATAATTATAAAGAGCATACAAATTTATATATGTAGGTATGTCAAACAGGAAATATGATTTTCATTTAGATTTAGTTTTCTTGGTTTTATATTTAATACAATACCTAGCTGTTTAATGGGTTGCCTATTCCTAAATAAATGTAAACTTGAGTTTGCTTATTATGCCCTTAAATTAGATTATGGTTATGGTTATGCTGCCATATAATACTGTAAAATTGAACTGTTTTACATTTCATAAGAAAAATACTGTGTATTTTGATGTTTTTATGTAATGTTACATTACATTACATTACATTAAGTTACCTTACATTACTAATGTAAGGTAACTAAATAAAAAATTAAGTAATTTTTATAAGATCTAGACTGTCTAGACTAGACAGTAATGGTCAAAAGAGTAACTATAGTTTCTATTTTTGACATGAAAAACAGAAATATTTGGATTAAAACACTTAAAAGATATAAAAGGCTGTGGTGAAAAGGTGGAAAATGGTTTATAAAACAAGGTGAATAAAATTCGTAGAATCTACGAGGTAAATATCTAAATAAAATTAGGCAAACCTCCATACATAAATATCACACGAGGGTGATGTAAAAATATCAAACTAGTGCATCGCACTAGTCCAAACGCCTTATATCGATAAGGTGTTTTCTAAATAACAAAAGAGTATGCTAAATATCATTTTCATAGAGGATAATAGGAAAACATTATTTCAATATCTGCATAAATATCCCGTGCAGTCCAAAAGTCACCCCCCCCCTCTTTTTAAATTTTGAACGAGTTGATATATCGACTTAAAATTTGGAGCACTTAAATAAGACAACCCAAACTATCTTTTCGCATATATTTGCTATTTTCAACAATTGCGACTGTTTTTTCATTGTTTTGCATCTTTTAAACAAAAATATATTTGTAATTTCCGGGAAATTATTTCCCCCAAAATTCCCTAAGGATTTTCTTCTTTGGATAATATACAGGGTTATTCAAAAATAAGTTCGAGAAATTTAAGAGGTGATTCTACGTTAAAAAATATGAAAAAAAGTTCCTATAAAGGTTAGTCCGGAAAGGGAGCTGCGGCCCTTCGAATGGACATATTGAATGCGGAATAAAAAAAGCACCAATAAAATATTAATGCTGCTGGGCAATTCTTCATTTAAAACTAAGCAAAAAAGTATTCTTCACCAAAACACCTAAATTTAATATTAAAGAAGTAATAGCCTTTTAAAAAGTAATTTTAGTCGCACAAAATGTTACTTCCTCTTAATTGCATTTTTTTTAAACGATTGCTCCTAAAGTGTTACACTGTATAAATTTTTTTATGTATTTTTACTCAAGAAATCTATATTTTTTACCTAAAATCCAAAATATATATATATAAAAAAGTTTGTGACAAAAATATGTTAAGCCTCACACATTTTGTCCGTCTAGGCACGCCTCTGGATAAATTCAAAAAAATAAATTAAAATAAACTTATTGCCCTTATTAATACTAGTATTCATGCGAAAGTTCGTCGCTCTAGCTTGAATGGTACAAAAGTTATTAATTAAAAACCTTATTTTTATTGCAATCTTAAAGAACCGTAGCTCCCTTAGGACTCATTTCCGGACCAACCTTTGCAGGAACTTTGTTTCGTATTTTTTAAAGTAGAATCACCTCTTAAATTTCTCGAACTTATTTTTGAATAACCCTGTATATTTTATTTCTATCTAAATAATTTCCAAAAGTAAACAAATCTGGTCTTACGTGCGTTGTCTTATAGGAAAAGATTAAACAAAATATCGGTTTGCCGCTCTCTACATGGTGCATTATTTATTGGGAAGTTGATGCCTATCAACGTAATTTAATTGCAGATTAATTATTGATAACAAACATGATAAATAAACAATTTGTCATAAACGTATACCAAATTAATTATAAAGATAAATCATCCGCAGAGCTTAGTTACGGATTAAATTCTATCAAAATTTATAATCATATTTGTAAATCTCTACAGAGCACCAAAGTAATATACTGTTACATATCAAGGTGGAAAATAATTCATTTCCTAAGGAAAAGTTAGGTGACCAACATAGACAAAGAACATAGATGAGCTGTCATCTCAAGGTTATATACAAATTTACGAGTCCTCCATTTTGATCGGAAGTTACGTCTGAAATCAGCCGGGAAATTTAAATTAGTGGGTAAAATGTAAATAATTAAACGACATAACCTTACTTTTTAAGGTTTTCTTATGTTATATTAAAAAAAAACAAACTTACCTAAAAAATATGATACTGCTGTCTGCAGGTAGCAGTCGTTTTATGTTTCTACAACTTTTTATAAAACACGTCATTGCAAAGACTTTACTAGTTCTTTGAAAAAGCACTATAAAATATACAAAAAACACAGAAAGACTTTTTAAAAGTTCAAAAACGCTATTATATAGTCTATAATAAAATAAAATGTTCACCCTTCTAGCACAAAACACCAAACGCGTAGAAAAAATAACAGAAAAACCTCTAAACCAAACTCAAAACATACATAAATTAAGTTATGTTAACCTGTTGCACGAATATGTTAGAGGTGTGTGCGAAGAATTATATTTTTATATTTAAATTACTGGTAAAAATAAATAAATATCTGTGTAGTATAACATATTGATTTAGTTTTTACATATACATATATGTATAACAAACTGTTGCAACAAAACAACGACAAAAAGAAACTTTTACTGACTACTGAAGTGAAATGAAAAGACACATCTCTAACAAAGAAAATATTCCTATCTAACGCAACACAGTGTTACCAACATAAAATATATATTTTTTTACTTTATGTTGGACAATTGGTATTAAAATGGAGGTCGCATTTAGTCGGGACGCAGAAGTATGCGCAGACGGTCAAAAATCAATCTATTTGCTTATTTTGTCTATGGTGACCTCTCGCAGGAAAAAATTAAAATTATCCAGCCAGTGTCGGACTGGGAGCATAATGGCCTACCGGCAAAATCAAGGGCGTAGATATATTTTTCTTGTGGGGTGGTAAAAAAAAATAATTTAAAAATTAAAAAATATCGACGCAGACAAAATAGTATATTACGCGCCGAGTACGCGAACCTACTTTTTAGTGCACTCGATGTGCACTGAAACGGTTTGTGTCGAGGTGCTTATACTATTTTTCCCATGACCCAAACATACAAAAAATGCAAAAGGTTATGTGTTTGACGTTTATTAATTTTCTGACAGCAGATATGTAAAATCCGCTGATCGTCACTTACCAACCGTTGTCATAGGCAACGGGTGCAAAATAGGTACTAACTACTAACTAGGTCGTAGGAAAAAAAAGTTTTATTCAACAAATACCTTAGAAATTCATATTTTTATTAACAATTTTAATGGCATTTGCAAGAAAATAATTTGACAAGTGACAGTTGAGTGGGTAAAATAAATAATTGTCAAAAGCCACCTGTGGGTTATCATTGAGTTTCTTTATATTTAGATAAAATAGTGTAAAGATATTTCATACGACATTTGGCTCACTGGTCCATTGGAAAACTCCCCGCTTCGCAACTCGTTTTTTAAACAGGAACGCGTGCACTAAAATGTGTCTTATGTAATTGTCCTTTAAGTTACTATTGTCGCCCCAAAGTTTCTTTTTGCGGGGTAAGTCAAATTTGATCCTCTTGTATTTTAACAGTGCAGCTTTCATAAGAACATAGATACTCTCGTGTTGCAATATATTGTGATTTATAGAACTGATTTCAAAGATATCGTGAGAAATACGCGAGGATAGTTTTCATTAACATTCGCATTAAAATGGAAACGTTCCAAATATAAGTGATTAAACTCTTTATTATGTTACTCTTCGTTGCTAGACGGCTGAAAATATTTCTTATCTTCAAGAGTAAAGAAATATCCTTATTTTACTGCTGAACACATATCTAAGTGCGTTCTTGTTTCACAGTTGCTCACAGTCGAGAAATGTCAACATTTCCTTACAAGTAAGGTAATGATTTAATACAAACAAATGTATGTAAATAGATTGCAGCGCTAGTCTAAGCGTCTTACAGAAGAAAACAGATTTTTAAATTAAGGTTAGTTTTTTGCTTGTGTGTATTTTGTACTACAAAAGGTTAATAATAATTATTATTATAATAATATAATATAATATAATATAATATAATAATGATTATAATCATATTTTTTGGCGTCTAATAATTTTGAACGTAGCACGCTACCAGAATTAGCTGAACTATGGTCTGTTGTTTCAAGCAAGATAGTAAATTAAAAACCGGTTTGAATAGTATATGTTTGTGTATAGAATATAGTTATGTTTTATAAAATAAACTACGCAGTATATTCGCACATCCAATACTCGAATCTGTTTTGAAAACATTCACTGTGCGATTTTTAATTTACTATCTTGCTTGAAGAAACAGACCATAGGCAAAGCGAATTCCTTGTCAACATACGAAAAAGCATAGGTACGAAAAGTTTTGTAAATGGCTGGAAGATAAATTATACATTTATTGGGAAGACACTAAAAATATGAAAGTTAACAGCACAGTTAACATCGGAAGTAGTAAAATGTTGCTTCATATGTCAACAGTTGAGAATCCTTAAGTGCATCTTATGTACCAAATTTCAAAATTTTATCTTTATCAATTCAAAAATTAATGTGGGTGTACTTTGTATATACATGTTATGATCTCTGACAGTCAAAGGTTTTAACCAAACAATTTAATTACTTCCTGGATGGCGGATGAGCCAACCCCCTCTAAATGAAAAGTGGAGGTGGTTAGCTCATTCACCGCAATACCTACTCACGCCCCCCCCCCTTGGGGCGCCCATGACTACAGTAATACCGTTACAGTATTACTATGGTAGTATAGTATACTGGATGTAGTGTATACTACGGAGTGAGAAGCATTATATATCTTTGAGGCTAGTAATTGGCTCTTACATCAATACTTTTATTTATAAAAGTTGCCAGTTGAATTTTGATTTATTGAATCAATTCTAATGATCTTTTTTAGTAAAAGGTTAGATTATTTTTTGTGACAATGTATGCTTAATTAGCGGTTTGCATCATAGCTTTACTATTTTTTATCATTCTGTGTAATGAACATTTATTGATCCGTTTTAGCATTTAAAACCAATCAACAAACATGAAATTAATATTTTTTAGCTAATTACTTAGTATCCATTTTAAATATATACAAAAACATGAAACACAATTTGCAACTTTTGACCTTAAATATCTTTTCTGCCCGGCTAAGACAAGTTGTCTTAATAGTTGTTTTGAGATATAGCCAGGTTTATTGTTTCTGTTTGTACTTCTTGAAAACATATTTCAATAAATATGGCGTTGGGTTCTGCTTTATTTAAAATCAAAAATACGTGATATCCGTTGTTAATCAAACTTTTGGATTTCAAGCTATATTTTTTAATTGCTCATTAAATGTAGAATAAAATTCTACATTTAATAAGATAGCATTCCATTAAAAAAATTGAGTTTTTTATATTTGAAAATCCAAAAGTTTGAATATTAATTTTGAACGCCCTGTATAAAATATTTTATTTTTTGTAAATAAAGTAATTAGATACGCCCTTTTAAGATAAACTTGCAAAGTTTTATTATTTTTTTACAAAAAATAAAGAAATAGGAAAAGGTTTTATCTCATTACTAAAAATGCATTTTTTCTCAAAAAAAAAATATATATCTCAAAAACTATAAACAATAGACCCATATGATATAATATTAAAAAAAAATGTGTTTTTATGACAAACAAGTTGACATAATAAATAATATACAATTCTATTAAAAAAAAAATAAGTCAGATGTTAGCCACCCTAGGAGGACGATCCTGTATATTTCAAAATATTTTTAGAATGTGCCTTTTTTAAATCCATACAACTTTTCCCGTTAAAGTTTTTCTCTACAGTGGATACTTTAGTATATATCGACCGACTCGGCTTCGTTAAGACACCCTGTATAAAGGTAGTAGCATGGTTTACTATTATATATTATACTATTATCACATAGAAAATATTTGGACATTAGTATGTTTTCTATTAGTCATTACGGTAAAGAAAGACATTCTAAAACATTAAAGTTATCATTTAGAAGAGAAAATGTTGGAAGCTGTTGCCTAATATGAGTTTTTTATATATTGCATTGTTTTCCCAAATGAAACTGTCTTGCCATGCTTATTACTATAAAATACAATTATTAAATAGTAGGTATTTATTTTTTAACACGTTAACTGCTATATGTACCATGCCGGGTGTCCCACCAGGTCCTTGACAAGCTATATCTCCGTTAATTTAAAAGATAGAAATTTTTGCAAAAAATATAATTAAATGAGAGCCAAAGAAGTTTTATAAACATATCCAAAATCGCCTCTTGCTTACACACTCCTTTGAAACTACCACAACTTCTGTTTTTCATTTTTTCATTTTTACTTTCTCATAAGAAAGAATACTTTCTAATAAGAAAGTATTGTGATCGAAAAAAAAAAACGTAACATAAAAACGCTTTGAGCTAGCGAGTTAAAATTTGGTATGCACATGTATTTTTTTATTATCTTAGACAAGTTCGTATTTCAGCAAAATTGGTTGGGGGGAAGAGGGGTTAAATTTTTGTTTTGTTCGTATTTTTTATTATTTACGATAGAAGAAAAATTTAAAAACCACATGAAAGGTAAAATAAAATTACAAAAAAATATTATTGTCATTTTTTTCCACACCCCCCCCCCCCCCCCTCCGCGTAATTGTGAAAAACTGTTTTTAGACATAACTGTTTTATTATTCATAATATAGGAAAAATTTAAAATCCACATAAAAGGTACAATAAAATTACACAAAATGTGTAATATTTTTTTTTCCAAACCCTCCCCAAAATGTAAAAAATTGTTTCTGGACATATAAAATTGGACAAAATATGTTATTATCATTTTTTCACAATAGAAGAAATATTTTAAAACCACCTAAAAGAAAAAATCCCAATTTTTTTTTTAAAAAGGCCTGGCGTAGAACGTGGCGAGCTCTGTTAATCATTTTAAATTCCTGTTTGGAACGCTTTGTTATAGTTATACTACGCCAATAATTTTTTATCTCATTGGCCATTTTTTGAGGACAAGATTAAAATCCTTTATAAATACTCCTGGCCACTATCCAATGTGTTTTGTAACAAGACAAAGGTATTCTATTATTCACGTAAACCCCACAAACACTAATTATAGTCTTTCATTTAAGTCGAACCGTTATTTAAACTTTTACCTCCAACCTCTTTATATGGTTAATTTTAATGAATGGTAATTGGTTAAACAATAACAAGACATCGGTATAGTTATTTTGATTGAGAATTTATTGGTTTCAAATTGTTTAGTGCCACACCGGTACTTGTATCTGGCATTCCACAGAAAATGTGACATTGTCATAACTTTTGAACAGAATCATCTTTTATTCTTTATTCTTTGACACAAGCAAGCGCTTATTTGAGGCTCTGCATGATTCTGTATTATTTTTGCAACAGATAAATAAATAAGTAAATAAATAAATAGATAAATATTGGATTTTAAATAATTAAAAAATCACCATAATACTTTTGCGTTACACCTATCTATCCCTGTATATAGCTTTTTCTTTTCTGTCGGGTATCATTTAATTTTTTAACCGACTTCCCAAAAGGAGGAGGTTATCAATTCGACGTGTGACTTTGTTTTTTTTATGTTTGTTCCCGCATAACTTTGGAACGAATGAACGGAATTTGATGAAACTTTTTGCAACTTAAAGAGGGCATTCATGAGGTGGTCCCGTTTTAATTTGATGCAGATAATGCCGGGTAATTAAGATAAATCTAATCATTTTAACGCAATTTCACTTAAGAACGGCTTAATTTGGTTCTACTACCAGCCAAATTTTTAGAGAAATATCGGATAACTCGGATAAGCCGGATAACTTGATTAAGGGGTCACTTTATTACGGCACACTGAAAATCTTTTAAATACCGCTAACTTGAGTCTCTGGACCTGTGATATTAAAATACCAAGAGAAAATGATAAATGTTGTAATTTTACCAAAAGGCATTGTTTGATTATTACTTAACGCTTAAAGTTTAACAAGATTTTATTTAGTATTTCGTTTAAAATAAGGTTGGTTGGACTCTTGGGCGCTGAAATAAAAATATTACTTTTATTTTTTTAGAAATTTATCTTTAAGATAATGACGTCACAACGCACTAACAGTGCATTGTGACGTCAGCAACTTACCTATATGAAGGGACAACTATAATTTAGCTTAGATGACGTTACAAATCTACAAGTTCTGTGTCTCTGAAAAGTAAAAAATAAAAACTTTTCTCAAAAAAAAAAAATTAACCGACTTCTATGTCTCTAAACAAAAAATATTTAAGTCGGTGCCAATTTCACCGCAAACAATAATAAAATAAAAAAAATAATTGTTAGTAATTAATTTAAGGAATGGTGAAATTGGCACCGACTTAAGTATTTTTTATTTTTTTACTTTTTAGAGACATAGAAGTCGGTTCATTTTTTTTGCGAAAAGTTTTTTCTATAATTTGACCCCAGAGTCTAGGGCTTGGGCTCACAATTTTATGATGCAGTAGTAATTAATTTTATCAAAATTAATTTAATTTTGTGTTTAATTTCCATATAATTTTTTATGCTTGATGTAATTACCCCTCCTTCTACTCCCTAAATCTACGCAACCAAATATACATAAATGTTAAAACTAGTATCCTATTTAGTTAATGCGACATATTGTTTATAACAAACACTTTATTTATTTATTTATTTATTTATTTAGTGAGAAGATATATTTTACTTTTTTGGGGCGATTTTTTTTTCTACCCCCTCTAATTATAATTTAAGCCTTGATGCGTCAATTTTCTTAAAAACTAGACACGTTCTAATTAAAAAAAAAATAATAAAAACTTTTCGCAAAAAAAATGCACCGAAATAAAAAATAAGCCGGTGTCAATTTCACCACTTCCTAAATTAAATACTAACAATTATTTTTGTTGTTAAATTGATTTGCTGTGAAATTGGCACCGACTTATTTTTTATTTTTTACTTTTTAGAGACACAGAATTCGTAGATTTATAACGTTATCTAAGCTAAATTATAGTTGTCCTTCCATCTCGGCAGGCTGCTGACTTTACAACTATTATTTTTATCATTTTGGACCCCCCCCCTGTAACGCTATTTTCCTATACCATTAACACTCCAAAATGACCCCGACCCCCCTAGGAGCTTTACGTAATACTTGAACGTTCCCTTATCCGGCTTATCCGAGTTATCCGATCATTTTTTTAAAATTTGGTTGGTATTAGAACCAAATTAAGCCGGTTTTAAGTGTAATTTCGTTTAAACGATTAGATTTATCTTAATTATCCGGCTTACCCGGCATTATCCGATCGTAAAATTGAAACGGGGCCTACTCATAAATGCCCTCTTTAAGTTGCAAAAAGTTTCATCAATTCCGTTCATTCGTTCCAAAGTTATGCGGGATAAAACATATAAAAAAACAGTCACACGTCGAATTGATAACCTCCTTCTTTTTGGAAGTCGGTTAAAAAATAATTTTTTGTTAAATTTTTACGTAATTTTATATTCTTGGGGAGGGAGGATAATTATTTACCCCCCGCAACTACACTACATACTATACCTAAATGTTAAAACTACAATGCCCTCTAATTGATGAGACACATAAAAGTAATTTCCTGGTTTAACGGTGATATAGAAGAAAAAATATTTAAGGTTAAGTACTACATTTTCTGTTGTAATTTAGATGATTACAATCTTCGCAGTTTTACAGCTAGAAACGTAAATTAAGCTTACTTTTAATTTTAATTAATTAAAAATAGTTACACATAATTTTTTTGCGGGACAATGGGTAAAAACTGTTTTTAATTTACATATGACAGATCGGATTAAAAAAAGACTGCTGCCAACAAAATAATACTTTCCTCTATAGCCAAAAATAAAAAAAAATAGGAAAAAATTAAAAAAGTTAATTAAAAAAAAGTTTATTTTTTCGTAATACGAAAAATAAATTGAAAAAAAAAATGTTTTTGAAAAAAAATTGTTTCTACCCTATTACCCTTACTTCAACCCGATTTTTTCCAAAAACAATCACAACCTAGAACTTTGGATAATCAACCCATGGTCCAAATTTGAAGTCTTTAGCCTGAAGCGTTCTTAAGTTATCGTGGTCCCAAATTTCCCGGACACACAGACCGACAGACCGAAGACAGACTGACAGATAGACAGACAGACCGACAGACAGATTTGTTTGACGAAAATCATATTTTTTGAAAATAAAACGTCCAGAAAAGTAAAAAAAGCAATATTGCTTATTTAAAAATTTTTCGAACATTTTACTAAAGCAAGACTTTCCTTGGGAATAGTAAAATTCATTTAATCTGTAAGTTATTTTCTGTATTTTCATTTAATCAAAATGTAGTTTTTTATTCTTCCTATCAAAAAGCTGGTGAACACTTTAAACAAGTTATTTTCACCCGTTTAAATTTTACTTGTAAATTTCGACACATGTGAAATTTCAAAATTTGCGGTTTTTTGCAGGGCTCAAAAGTTAATAGTCTATTCTCTATAAACGAATGACTTAAAATTAGCAGTAAACACCATTTGTTACAAGTCAGCCATTTTGAATTTAGTGCTAGACACGTGCTTGTGTTTGGACGGCAAAGCAACTCGAGGAGCTTTGGTGTAACACCCCCTGTATCGCACCGGCCCTGGGCAGTATTTTTATTTATTTTTAATTTTTTTCATTTTCTTAGTTCAATAATACTGCGACATCTGTATGATGTAGATTAATTACAAGTCAATTATAAAGAGAATAATAAACAATTTCAAAACAGTTACGAAAAAGGCTAGTTTAACCCTGGGCGTAATTAAGATTTTGTTCGTTTTTTTTTTTTCAATTAATAATAGGTTTACATGTATATAAAGAGCAGAGTCATTGAAGCAATTAAATAGATTTTTTGCACATGGCCAGCAATTTATGTTAAAGATCAATTTTCCACTTACGCCAGAAATTGCCTTATATTTTGGTATTTTGATTTTAATCATCAGGATGGAAAGTTGACTGACTACAGAAGTTTCAGTTATGGAAATATATTAAAATATGTTAATTCTAAAAGTAATTTAACAAAAATTAAATACTTTTGACTACAGAAGTCAATCAAGCTCTGTTAATTCATCTCAAAATACAAATTCACAAGAAAATGTTAAATCCTATTCATCTGCAGTTATTGAGAAATTTTCTATTGTGGAGCAAAATATGGAGCTGCGTGAGGTGGAGCTAACATTCACAAGTACCCAACCATTGAAAATTCACAAGTACCCAACCATAGAAAATTCAAAAGTACCCAATCATAGAAAATTTCTTGAATTCTTAGATAAAATTTAATTTTATTTATAAACGTAATTATAGTTATTAACCTCGCCAATAAGGGTTGACGCGATATTTTATATAATATATCATAATTTTAGTATGGATACGTATTTCTCAATTAAGGGATAGCAAAAGTGTCCCAATACTTTTTTCAAAACAAAGAATATAAGTGATTACGGATGAGAGTAAGTGTAGAGGGCCGCATGATTAAATCTTTATTTTCCATTTTATAGAAATTTTTTTGATAAATGATAAGAAGAATATTCTTTCCATTTTTTTCTTTATGCATGGGCATGTCCATGTTGTCTTGGATTCATGTATTTTACAAGTTTTCTTTTTCCATTTTCTTTTTCTGTAATCACTTGTAACCATCTTTTCGAGTCAGTTTTAATTCGCTGATACCTTAACTATTTCTTCTTTTTTTTATAAGATTTCTATTTTTTATGTTGTAGTTAATTTCTAGATGACATGTTATTTAAATAACCAACATAAAATATTTTTTCACTTCCCTGGTAGAATTGAGGCGCAATGAGACTGAAAAATCTTCAATACATGAAAATATTACATATACTATAGTTCTCCGCATGAAAGAAAGTCTTCGACGGAAGGGGGAGGAATCATCCTCGCTCTCTTCTTTCCGTAAAGAGCGTTATAAGGCGTGCGTGCCTACATCAGGCCTCCCACTTGCACACACATTCCAAACATATTTCCCGTAGCCACAGATCCGTGCGTCAAACTATAATAACTTATCACAAAACTACCTAACACAAAAATAATCAGACCGCTTTAAGTAAACAAATACCAAATATAAATAAATTTAAAAAAGGTTTTTTTTTCTTTTTAGGCATAGCAAATATAAACACACAATTAATCAAATCGAAAAATTATCATTAGTTTAGTCTCGGGAGGGTAAGGGATAATTAAAAAATAATCAAGAACATGAAAAGCCTTTCACGTAAAATCATAATTTAAAAGAAAAATAGTATATTTTTTATCTGGGGACACAAATTTTCAACATTTGTGAGAAATAACCATATCTAGAAACGAACCTACTTCCTAATTTTTAAAACGTTAAATTTCTAGATTTTTATTTCGGATACGTTTAAATTTTAAAATTAGGTAGGTATATTTTTATAGAATCACGCTGTATTTTATGGTCAGTCTAAAAGTAGAGATAATATCGGCTGCCACGCGAAATAACACAGTAACCGAAGTCCAAATGTCGATTACTGTGTTTTTCCGCGTGACAGCGTATGTTATGAATAAATGAAATGAATAAATTGGTGTGGTTCCAAATATTTATTTCTGTACCAGTGCACCACAGTGACACACTACAGTGGAGTGTGACTAAATAACAAAAAATTATAATTTTTGCAAATCTTAAGGTCGATTCAGGCATAATTATCACTAACTTCACTAAACTGAATTAATAAATTTAGAAATTAAGAAGATTAAGGAACATAACCTCAAATTCTATAATAAATTTATCGTGATATGCAACAATTAAGATAAAAGATAAAATATACCATAAAATAATGATACAATCTTAAAATAAACCATAGAAAAAGAAGAATTTCTGAACTACACTAACTTTTGTGCAAAATGTTATAAACAAACGTTATCCAAGTATCAAAATAAAAATGAAGATGGCGACACCTTTGTATTTTAAAATTTGTACATTTTCAGGGTTAAGGAAAAACACAGTAGTTACATGAGAAAATAAAAGGTACTTTTGGAGATAGTTGGTTTTAAAACACGATTTTTAGACCCAACAATTACAAATATAGTAATAATCATCCTACGCAATAGATATTTGTTTTTGTTTTACTTATTCAGTCGTATTTACACATGCTTATTATCTATTTGGCAGTTACCTTATTATTGCATACCACGGATAATTTGAGATTATGTTTCTTAATTTTATTAATTTCTTGATTTCTTAATTCAGTTTAATGAAGTTAGTGATAATTATGCCAGAATCGACCTTTATATTTTTTTAATTAAAAATCGAAACTTACAACTAAGCCCTTTACTGAATAAAGTATACAGTTTACGTTAAACATAAATTTATGGCGTAAATTAATACATAATTCCGAGCATAATTCCCATCATTATGTGAAGCTAATTCTTATAACAGCAAAAAAGAACATTATATTTTACCACAATGCAAAAATAATCTTTAAGTTTTCAGATTTATAAACCATGTTCAAATTAAACTATAATTTAAATGTTTCTTCATACACTGTAAAATATTTGCGATATTTAATGAAATCTAATTATATAATCAACGAATGATCCTACTTTTACTAAGAATCATAGTGTATACATTATAATGTGTGTATCACTATGCTAAGAAGGTGCAGTAAAATTATATAAAAAATATGTTTTAAGGTTCATTCATGTTGTGCTAGTTTTATATATTGTGCGGTCCAAAAGTCATCCCCCTCCCCTATTGACTTTTAAACGAGTTGGGATTTCGACTTTAAATTACGAACACGTAAATAAAACAACTTAGCATATATTTGATATTTTCAGCTTTTATTATATGAGGGGAAAGCTTCCCCATCGCCCGGGTGGGATGGGGCAACAAGGGGCTATGGCAATTTCTTTTAGTTTAGTATAATAAACAGTTTATTTATTTATACTTTCCCCAGAACAAAAAGGTTAACAAAACGAACAATTATGCAGGGCCTTTTCCAAGTGACCTTTAAATTACTAAAAATTATTTCCGGCCCCGCTAGGACTTTCTTTCTATTTTTTTATTTTTTATGTAAGATTGTAAAACTATAACGTAAAAATTATAAAAAAATTTGCCGCGGCGCTAGAGTTTTCTTGCATTTTTATAAAATTTAAAATTGTAACACTGTTTTAATATTTAATTGGACCAAACTTTGTAAAAAATTTCGCATAACTTAGTTATGAAGGCTGACCACCATTTTGTTAGTCGTTACGTTTTTCTCAGGAGGGGCCCCAGTTCTACCTCCCCCTACAAGTGCCTTAACTACAGCCCTGGATGAGAAAAGGCTAATTGTCTTACTTACTAATTTATAATTTTAGATCTAGTCCACTCAATCTCTGATAAAGTGGTATTTCTATAAATTTTGTTGAATTTATTATAATTTCTTAATAATAAATAGTTAAGTTATTTTTAATCTTAAAAATTTTCTGTATAAAATTAATTTAAATTTCTTTTTAAATGGACTGAAAATTAAATTCTAACAAATTGTCAGCTAATTTAAATAAAATTAGATTGAACTTGAAAAAAGCAATCAAAAGTTGATTTTACAGGAAGTCTAGTTTGACAGGTCAATAAACCAAGCCATAGTTAACTTGATGATATAACAAATTAGTTTTATATAATGTTATTTTTTAAAACCTTGCAACCAAAGCTGAACAAAAACTGTTTTCCAATATAAAGGGTGATTCAGAAATAAGGTGCAAACTTTAAGGGGTGATTCTAGGTCAAAGAACATGAAAAAAATTGCTACAAAGGTTGGTCCGGAAATGAGCCTTAAGGGAGCTACGTACTTAAATATATTCTGTATCAAGTAATATACCGATTTTTTTTAGGTAGCGACTAGGCGTACACACAGTGTGTATGACTAGCTTATTTGTACACGTTGTAATTTTACGTTTATAAAGTATATTTTACGTCAGAAATTTCTTCTCTCTATATACGATAAAACTAAACTTTGTGTACGTTTAGTCACTCTGCTTTTTTTATATAGTACAAAGCCTTTAATTTTTAAACAATTACAAGTTATCGGTATCAGAACTTTTAAAGAAATTGTAAAATTTAAATTTTAAAGTAGCATTATATTTTGCTTTAACATTTGAATTTAAAATTTAAAATTTCGCCAATTTCATAGCTTAATTTTAAAATAATATTGTAAGTTCCAAACTTGATAGGATAAAACTTTAATATTTCATTGTCACTGTAACGATAAAGGGTTAGTTTAAAGAATATTTTAAAATTACAATAACGTTGTAATTTTAAAACGTTATTTTATAATAAAACTTACTTTGTCATTGTAAATTTAAAGATTCAGTTAAATTACCTATAAAACATTATTAAATCTGGTTTAACTCATATGAATCTTAAAATTTATATCCCTTACCCTCCAGGGTGTCACAATTGTGACTTTGCTTCTTAATTTTTTCTTTAAGGCAATATACTTTTATAGACTTTCTATGTATGCAAACAAATATGCAAATTTAATTCAGTATAATACAGCTCTCCTGAAATACTAAGGAAACAAAAACTTGAACAAAAACTAAAAAAAAAATTGGTTTATTTTTTATTTATTTATTTTTTCTTTTTAGGCAAAGGAAATATAAAAAAAAACACACAATTAAATCGAAAAAATATTATTAGTTTAGTGTCGGGAGGGTAAGGGATATATTAATAGTTTAAAATTTTTATAATAATATTTATTAATCTTAGTAGATATTATACTCTAAATTTCTACAGTTCAGGCCCCTTTTTATAAAAATAAATTTTATCCTTCCTAGATTTCTAATTAAAAATTACTCGAAACATTAAGTGTTTTAACTAATACCTATATATATCACGGTGCGGTTTTGGAGGTAATTTACGAACTCGGACCGTCACTAAGTTTTTTTTGATAATCTTGTTATTTATGACATAAATAAAGATTAAGACCAAAAATTAAAAAATCTGACGGTTAGTTTTTTTTTAATTGTCAATTTATATATTTATATTTATTTGACACAAGCCACCTTGATTTTAAGGTAATAACTTGTGAAAAGTGTATTTGACGTATCAATGTAAAACAAGCCTACTTGTATAATTTTCATTTAAATGAAAAATAATGTAATGCTTTTTTAGTTGAATTCTAGATTTAATCACGTATTGTGACAAAACGGCAAAAGATATAAAAAAACTGGTAAATACATTTTTATAGAGAATTAAGTAGTCTTTATTCTTATGAGAAAATAAATATTATATATCAATAAAATTTTGAGTTATAAGGAGATAATTAAGTTAGTGCACTTTTTTTTAATAAATTGACAATTAAAAAAAAACTAACCGTCAGATTTTTTAATTTTTGGCCTTAAATCCTTAGTTATGTATAAATAACAAGATTATCAAAAAAATATTAGTGACGGTCCGAGTTCGTAAATTACCTCCAAAACCGCGGCGTGATATATATTAACTATATTTAATTAAAAAATAATAATTATTATTAATTTATGTAATACATTAATTGTATAATAACAATAAAATTATTATATTATACATATAAATATATTTTTTTATTTCGCACTTTTAAAAGCAAAGCATATAAAAGTTTATTTTAATAAAATATGAATAGCTTTTATTTATTATTGTGAATAAATTTTATTATAATTATTTTTTTTTTAATTTCAGGTACGATTTAATGTCCAGCTACTTACGCAATCAAATAGGTAGGAATAATGGTTATAATGAAATTTAATTTCATATAATTTCCTTATTTAGATCTGGTGTCTAGAAAAATATGGTAATCAAGAATTAAAATAAAATACAAACCAGATTTACTTTATAGTTCATATTTCATTAATTAATTCTTTTTATGTATATGAATATAATTTTATAAATTAGTCTTTAAAAAACAATAAAAAAAAAATTATACAATACTATTCACAGTGGATGGTATATTGAATTTTTCCAAATTCCTACTTAAAGTTAACATTATTTAAAACGCAAAATAAAATATTGCTGTCAACAAAAGAATACTTCCCATGTAGGCCTAGTTAACCAAGATTAAATAAAAAAAATTAAAAAATTAAAAAAACTCAAATTTTGTTTTTGGAAACCAATTAAAAAAAAATCAATGTTTGACTTTTTTTAAGTTTACTAATTAATAGGCAGTAAGCGTATTTTTTTTTAACAAACAAAAAATAAAAAAAAATATAAAAAAATTAAGAAAAATTTATTTTTAATAATAAAAAAAATTGATAGATGTTTTTTTCGATTTTTTTAATATTTTAACCCCCGATAACTTTTAGTTTTCTGGGACTTATCTTTAAAAACAATAGGGATCTTTCTCTCATAGAACTTGATTTTTCCTTAAACTTTCGAGTCGATCAGATAATTTGTTTTTGAGTTATCGTGCTTAGAAAAAACGTGACATCGGACGGACAGACGGACATAAGTTTTTAAAGTTTCTTATTTTTTCATGAAACACATAAATGTGTTTCATATACAAATATACAAATTTGTATTAAATTTTTTTTTTGCGATTTTGGAAAATTTGTATTTGACTATTCTAGCGCTTACGCGCTGTGCTTAGTAGGGTTGATCCCCCAGTTATAGCCACCTTAGGGAAAATTCTGTTTTTATTTCTTTTTATTATTTTCCATTATATTGAGATATTTTGTTTCTACTATAAAATAAATGTTTATATGATATAAAACTTTTGAAATTGTATTCTTTAGATGGTAATTACATAGTAAATGTTTAGACGTGGTCTGGAGGCATTGTCTTCCGCAACCAGTCTTTATAAATTAGAAATTTATGATTTCCTGAATTTTCATTTTAAAATGAAAAACTGTATCTATAATAAGTTCTGCCGTGAATTAATAACAATGTTGTATGCTTCAATTTAGATACCTGATGTTTATATTTTTTGTAATTTACAAAACGGTTAATTCAATATAGATGTTTGTTATTATACTATTCACAGCGCCTGCACTAGAATAGTATTATACGGTAGTTATGAATTTTCCAAAATTTTTAAAACCGTCCTAGAAAAAAAATTATTGGATACATATAAATTTGTTTCATGAAAGAATAAGAAATATTAATTTTGTTAAATGTTTAGTTTTATGTAAAGAATACATTTTTTTTATTTTAATTTATTGCTGTTCAATATTTAATACCGAATATATGTATAATACATAACTGCTACTTTTTTTAAATTTTGTTGTATACAATAATACGTTCCGAAATAAAAATTATGATTTCTGATTTACAAATTACCGTTTCCTAAAATTAATTTACACTTTCTGAAATTGAATTAACAGATCCAAATTTAAATAAAATATCACATTTTGAAAATTAATTTCTACTTTCTGAAATATAATTTACACTCTCTGAATTTCAACTTACGCTTTCTGAAATATATCTTACAAATCTGAATTTCAATTTATACTTTCTGAAATATAACTTGCTAATCTGAATTACAATTTACACTTTTTGAAATATAATTTAAAAATCTGAATTAAAATTTATACTTTCTGAAATTTATTTTAAAAATCTGAATAACAAATTACACTGTCTGAAATTAATATCACACTTTCTGATTTACAACTTGAAAATGTGTAGTAGTGTACTGGATTCAGTCCATGGACAACAAAAAATTTATTCACACTTTTTAACACTATTTCAGAGGTACAGAAAAAAGCCAATAAACAAAATCCATAAAAACATGACAACTAATTTTAGTTTAGTTATTTAAATCATAAAAAAAACGTTAATTTAAACTTTTGGGCTTTCATTTTGATGTTTTCATTATTTAGTTATGAGTGTCCGAATATGACCATTTTTAGCAAATGTAAAAATTTTAAAACCATACCTACCTACCTACTGAACATATAAAACATTTTTGAATAAGCGTTCTTTTTTCTATTCCTGAATTAAATTATATGTTTTTAATAAGATTAATGGAAAATGGAGTCGATAGCGTTTAACTCCTTCATGAAAGTTTTTCTTCCACTTTTTCCCTGAACAACTAACCTAAATGTTACTACTAATTTAGATAGTATCAATCTCATAAATAATTCTGAGAAATATGATTTTGATATGAAATCAAACAATTGTATAAATTCTCAGTAGGTATGTCTGTTTTATTATGTTCTGTGGCTTCTTGAATTACACCTTCAGTTAACAGTACTCTTATCGTTTTAGCCAAATGTTGAATATACTTCCTGTTTTTACGTACACATTGCAGTTCATCTCTTATTTCACATAAACGCACAAGTTGTGGTTTAATATCACTTACATTGCAGGGTGAACAAATCTAAAGACTAAACTCAAAAAAATTGTAATGCTTTGTATTTCATAAAATACTATTCATGTAGGAGTTCAAGAAAGCAATTTTGACCCATATCTGTTGATATAATTTAAAAGTCTTAAATGTATATAAAATGTTTTCCTGCCAATTAAACCAAAATACCATAATAAATAAAGTCCGTGGGGCATATAAAATTAAACTGATTTTTGACTGACTTAGGATCAGAATGGCGAGGGTCGTAACATATTCAAAATTTAGCCAAATCTGACTGGAACCACTTTCTCATAAGAAGGAAGAGGGTGCCTATGGGGTCTGCGATTTTTTTTATTACCATCTTCGTTTTCAGCGCCGAAAAATAAGTAAGAAAAATAAAGTCTGATTAAGAGTAATTAACGATTTTTTTGTATTCCTGTGTTGCTATTCTAAATCCTCTAAATTCTATATTTTCCCTCTCTGAGTGCTAGTATAGCAGTAGAAATCACTGTTAGAATGAAAAAGAATAGGCATCATAGAAAAGAAAAAAGGACTAAAAGTCCAACCTGAGCAAGATTATTTTGTGACTGCACGGGGCAGCGAAATGACGTAACGCTATTTATCTGACCTTGCGCAGTACGCATCTCTGTCAGCTGTGAAATACTGCCGGTCGTAAAACAATTCGTAACCCCAGTATTCATTTGTCGTATCTCCAAAAATCCCCTAGTAAAAATCTCAAAACGTCCGAAAATAGAGATATGACAAATCAATAATGGGGTGACGAATTATAATTATTAGTAGTTTGTTTATACTGTCAGTACTGTCAGATCGTCGTTTGTTTCTGTTCATATTTCGACTTCTACTGTATTTTTATTGTTTTTTTGCTGCATTTGTTTATAACTTTAAACATGACCTTTATTGTTGCTTTATGAATAGCAAAGGATCAATCCCTGGCGTACTCAAAGTAGGTGTACAAAATCCCGAAATTCAAACACACCTCGAAAAATTCTTATAAAATAATTTAAAAAAAAAACTATTTGGACGTTTCTTCGTAGATATTTATTGTATTTTGTTGCATTTTTTACAATTTTTATTTGACACAGAAAACTAAGGTTAAAAAATACTTGTCAAAAACAACAATAACAGTGCGCATGTGCAAGTTTAATGCAGATGCGCAAGGCACATTTATCACACTTTTCCGCAACGGCTTTGGAGGACTTTCCTTATCTATTCTAGGTACCTAGGTTCATTGAGAAATGTGAAATCGCGCGGAAATCGTCCACAAACAGCTTGGAACCACACTAGAAATTCTAACGTGTTTTCTATAGGAAATTTTCTGTTTAGAACCATGTCGAATTATTTTCAGTGTTGTGTTACGCCTGATCTAGAATTTCTTTTTACTGTTTTGGAAATTCCAAAACTGCCCTATAAACTCTTCTAGCATCTGTGAAGAGTAAGGAAAAAACTATCTTGAAGGTCATATTTTATGTTTGAATTCGACTCGGTTTCATTTAGCTATTAATTCCTTTTCATAAATTGATACTTTTTTATTTTCACCGCACAGACCGAGATCTTTCATGTAAAACGAAACACGCTGAAATCTTTTATTTTACGAGCGAATATTTTCAAAATTCGTGTCAAAGCGGAACGACATAAAACAAAAATTCTTGAGACACAACACTAATTTTAAGCCATGGAAATAAATTTTACTTTAATTACTTAGTAATGAAAAAGAACTTAAATTCGAAAATTTTAATGAAAAAGTCCATTTTAAAATACAAAAATTACCCTTATATTTAATTTCATTTAAAAAGAATCTATAATTTTTTTAATAAAAAAGTTTTTTGCAAATTAACTTCTCTACACGTTTTCAACAAAAACGCCTTTTCCAAATTAATTTCTCTACACCTTTTTATTGTTACAGGTGTCTTTGTTTCAATTACCTCGAAATGCCATATTATGACATTTGTCATATTTTGATTGATAAAGCCAAATATTGCACAAATTCTTTCAAAAACTAATAATTTTCTTTGAAAACGGGATCAGATTAGGTAGATTCCGAAACGTTAGAAGTTAACTTTTATTTAGTTTTTCGTTCTTTTTTAATTATTTTAACGATTTATCAAGAATTTTATTAAAAATTCTTTATTTAGGCAACATTTTTAAACTTTGGTAAGGTATTGACTAATAATATTTTTTAGGTAAAGAAGATATAGCGGATAAGTATTATTTTAAACGCAATACCTTACCAGCGCATCTAGAAACAGGTGCGCCTGATAAGAACATTTTAATTTTATTTTCTGTTTTAGATTTTTTATCGATATAAATAGTCATTGAGGCGAAATGGCTCAAATTAATAATACTGTAAATTTAATTTCATATTCAGATTTTCAAGGGTCCATGGATCCAAAGTTATCGTGCCCACAGATTTTTCGGCATACGGACGGGAAAACTTTTTTTGATGAGTTTAGTTTATACTCTTTCTGAGACCTCTTTATACCTTATTACAGTAATTTTGTTTTATACATGGAAAATTATATATTGCTTCTTTCTAATATTTCTTGAATCTAAGAGGGAGCAGTTCTTTTTCGAATCATCTATGTATAAATCTTTAATATATAAGACTATTTAAGCAAAAAAGGGAAATTTTACGTTGATCACAGTTCACACATTAATTCTACATGAAGTACTGACACTGATAAATAAAACTGCCCAATTTCAAAAGCAATTCGCTTTTTTGCACTGTTGCCAAGGGAACGTTCAAGTATTACGTAACGCAAATTTTGATCATTTTTTTAACTCAATTGCACATAAATCTAATCCTGTGTATTAACAATAATAAAATTCACAGTGGGAAATGTGCTTATGATAATATAATTTTTTATTTTCTACGAACGTTACCCATAAATTTATTTTAATTAATTGTATACCGACTTCTGAAACATATATTCAACACAACAAAAACAACACTTCAAAACATACCTGCCAACGTAGAAGATTTATAGGAATATAAGTACTCTTGTAGGGACAGCATAAAATATAGTACATATAAATACATATTTTATTATTTATACAATCCTGAATTTCTATAATAGTCCAGTACTGTACAGTCAAATGAAGAAGAATTCCTAATATTGAAACTGAAAAAAATGCACAAGGGCTCATATTTGAAAGGGTATTAGTGATAGTAACGGACACTTCTGTTATTTTTTAACCGGGTGATTTGCGTAAGGGGTGTTGGCTATCTTGAATTTTAGGTTTGAGTGCGGTTATTTTCGTAAGTGTGCATCTTAGGATAAAAATGCATATTACCAATTTTGTTTAGGACGAAATTTTTAACAATTTTTGTTTGGATCATTTTTTTATTTTATTAATCTAGTTATAAATATTCGAAAATGGCCATGGTTAGGCTGGAAGTCGAGTTGCTCTCTCTGTAACCGTACCAAAATACCTATAAAAATTACTAATATGTAACACTTATAAAGAATTTCAAAAGCTACATAACCACTTTTATCCTCCGATGAATAATTTGGCTAAAAAATCGAAAATTGCAATTTCACCGCCAAAATATTTTTAAACATAACTCGTTAATGTACTATAAAAAAAATAATATTAACAAAAATTGTTGTAAATTGTCTCCTTAACAAAATTGGTAGTATTTACTTTAATCGTAAGATGCATATTTACCGAGATAACCGCACTAACCCCTAAAATTCAAGATAGCGGACACTCCTTACGCAAATCACCCTGTGAAAAACTAACTGAAGTGTTCCATTGCCATCAATGGAACACAACTATCCTTTAAAATATCAGCCCGTGTGCATTTTTTTTTTCAATTTACAACCAATCATTTGACTGGACTATAAATACAAATAATAAAGGCCAGGTTTATCAAAAGCTTTTTGTTTCTCTAGAGGTACTCCAGGTAGTAGTATTACTAGTACTACCTTATACATACAGAGGGTGTCAAAAGTCCGCTCCACTTCTTTAACTTTTGAAAGGCTTAACATATCAAGTTCCCACACATAAATATCTACAAATCGCTTTTAAGGGAGCTATGGTCCCTTAAAAAATGTTATTCTTTAAGAGACCGTAGTACACTTAAAACTGATTCTCGAACTTAAATGTATACGAGCTTTTTTTCATAGTTTTTTATGTAGAATCACCCAGCGGTATTGTAGTTTTTATTGTTGCATTTTTTAGTTCCGATTTTTAATGCTCAGAACGTAAAATTTCCTCTTTAATTTCAATTTTCTCGAAAACGGTTGGCCCTATACATAAAGAGCACCTTTTTATATATATTTTTAGTCAAATATTAATATTTTATTGATAAAATATCCAAAAATTTACAGATAAAAAAGTTTTGGGCAAAAAGGTGACATCGCCCCCCATTTTGCACGTCCCTGGTTAAAATAAAAACTAAAAATTACATAAAATGATAACCTTTATCAATGTTAAGGCATGTGCAAAAACTCGTTATTGTTGTTTATAGGATTCCAGATATATTAAATAAAAATTACTTTTCAGATGTACCCTTAGGAAGGTCGTAACTCGCTTAGGGCTTATTTCCGGAACAACCTTTATAGGAACTTTTTTCATATTTTTGGTTAGAGAATTGCCCCTTAAAATTTTATAACTTATTTCTGAATCACCCTGTATAATAAGTTTTGATCTAGGGAAATTTTTGACCAATTTGAAAATTTCATCATATAATACTCTCCAAGCACTTCGTTCAGCATGTGAAAAGTATAATAATAAACATTTTCTAATACTGCAGTATTAGAAAACAGTATACTGTTAAATCCAGACTTCCTACTTAAATCCTTGTTTCTTTTCTACCTTTATCCGTTAAGTATTAAATAAAACTTTACGCAACAATTCATACTTTGTTTTATGCTAATAAATAATAGACTGTCTCAAAAATTAAAAGGCTTGACCTAATAATAGATAATTTTTTATTCGATTGATTCTAAAAGCGACACTTTTTGTTCATGTGTTGCGGGCGAAAAGTTGAACTTTGTGGCCAAAAGTTTTGTTCTTCTATAACATAACCTTAAAATATATGTTAACTGATTAATCTGTATTCATCCACTAAAATAAATTAAAAACACAAAATTTCAATTGTAAAATCAATTTCAGTATTTATAATATTCATAGAACGATTTCAGAAGTATTATTATTTTCATAACAGACACATTTTAACAGAAATTAATCACCAAGCTATAGCTTTTTAAAAATGAAACCGCATGCAAAAGAAAAGATTCATTTGTTTTTTTAGCGATTTTTATTGGATAGCAATTTGTCATGGATAACTAGATAAGTAATAAGACAGTAAAAATAAATATTTTTTACAATTTAAAATTAAGTATATTTTAATAATTTATTATAATTACTAACAATCGAATAAAAAATATTGTATAATACACGGGCAAAAAGTTAAATTTCGATTTCGTACGTTTATTACCCTTGCGCCCGACCCATCGGCCGGCCCTCGGCTTCTAAAAACCTACTCAATCGAAAAACTTAACTTTTTGCCCTTGTATTACAAATAACTATTCTTACCTTTATTTAATTAATAACTCTTTTTTCATATCTGAGTATTTCTCTTTTGATAAAATGGTCCTACACGCCAACACCGTAGACTTTTCTACTCTATGTAAACTAATCTGTTTCATTAATTTAAAAATAGTTTTTTTCTTATAACAGTTCAAACAAAAAAAAATAACAATTCAATAAAAACCAAAACCATATTATGATTGAGCTATTATTTTAGTTGCAGATTATGAAGTCTTTTCGCAACTAAGGGCAAGATGTAGGAAACTGGCAGAAGATTCTTACAGTACATACTTGAATAGGGTGGATAACGATTTAAAATTTAATCCTACTAACTTTTGGTCTTTTGTTAATAATAAAAAACAGAACAATGGCATACCTAATGTTATGAAGCTTGAAGATAGAAGTGCTAATAATGCTCATGACATCGCAAATCTCTTTGCAGAATATTTTTCCTCTGTCTATCAGGCTCATAATATTACCGCAAACAATGTTGTAGAAAATTCTTCGGCTTCAAGTACTTCCCTTAGAAAAATCACTATATTGGATATATTTAACAAAATTGAAAAAATTCCTGCAAAATATTCAGCTGGCCCTGACGGGGTACCTAATGTACTTCTTAAAGAATGTAACTGCACTGTTTCGTCACCCTTAAGTATTCTTTTTAATTTATCACTTGATTCCGGTATTTTTCCAGATATCTGGAAAACAAGCTTTATTGTACCTATTTTTAAAAGTGGCGAGAGGTGTAATATTAAAAACTATAGAGGTGTTTCCATCCAATCTTCCATACCTAAACTACTGGACAGTTTGGTGTGTGACCAACTAACCTGGCAATGCAAGCCTAGGCTATCTACTCGTCAACATGGATTTTTTTCTGGACGCTCCACTGTAACGAATCTTGCCATTTACAGAGAAAAAATTCTATATGCCTTAGAGAAGGGTTGGCAGCTAGACTCGATTTACACGGATTTCTCTAAGGCATTTGACACAGTAGATATTAACATGCTCTTGCTTAGGCTTGCTATGTTTGGTTTTGATGGAAAGTTAATAAAATGGTTTTGCAGTTTTCTAATGGATCGGAAACAGTACGTTCACATACTTGGGGTTTTATCATTTGTCATAGAAGTACTATCAGGTGTACCTCAGGGTTCACATTGCGCCCCACTGTTGTTTAATATATTTATTAACAACATGGTTCAGTGTCTGGAGTCTAGCGAGGGTTTAATATTTGCTGACGATTTTAAATTTTTCAAAATTATAAAGACTTATGAAGATTGGTTAAGCTTGCAGAGAGATGTTGATAATATTTTTAATTGGTCCACAGGTTAAATATAGAAAAGTGCTGTTTCATAAGTTTTTTCAGAGGTCTTAAAAAGTTTAATTCCTTCTATACCATCAATGGTGAGCCATTAAAATATGTCAAATCCGTTAAAGACTTGGGTATCACTTTCAGTGAAAATTTAAATTTCTCAGAACATATTAAAAATATTTCTCTGAAAGCAAACTAACTACTAGGCTTTGTAACACGAAACTGTTTACAATTTTCTACAAATACTATAATTACGTTATACAAATCTCTGGTCAGATCGAATCTAGAATATTGTACCCTCATTTGGTCTCCTTACACAGCTCAAGATAAAAAACTGTTGGTTAAAATTCAACATAAGTTTTTGCGTATAATTGCCTATAAAATGAATTTTAGAACTATTGGTCATGACTACTGTTTAATTCAAAGGATCACTGGTCTGGAGTCACTCGATTCTAGGAGGAATATAGCTAATGCCTGTTTTGTTTTTAAATTGATAAACGGATTAGTTGATTGTCCTGATTTGCTAAGCATAATTAATTTTTTAGTACCTGTTAGAAATACAAGGGGTGTACAAAATACAAAAAGTTTATAAATCAATCGAAAGTTGATCCATTTTTAGGAAATTTAAAAAAATTTAAATCCTCTATTCGCTCTATTGAAGATCATTAATAATTCATTTCACCATTTGTTTTTATATTTATATTTTACTTTTAGTTAGTATTCTTAATTATTAGCTTATATATTTTTTGTTATACTTTACTGTAATGGGGCTTTCCCGTAAATAAATAAATAAATAAATTAATAGGCTAATATTTTTGTTCCATATTTATAAAATTTAATTCACTATAAATTAGGATACCCAAAAGTTTAAGACGTAAATGTTATAGCCAACCATTTTTTATTGCCCACCATAACATTAATTCTTTGTTTAGATATATTATAGTCACGGGTCGGATCGAAGTAGCCATTACCGGGGGCATGCAAAAATTAGAATTTTAAAAAACTTTTTTTTCAAGTAAATAGACACTCTAAACTATTGTTCACCAAACGGAATGTCATGACGACGCTGTTAATACTCAGTGAGTCACTTTCTCATAGAGAAAGACTTTAATTTTTTTAAATTGTTTTCCTTTCCAAAAAACGAATAATTAATAAAAAAAACAATATTTTTGTATTAACTATTCGTTTTTTGAAAAGAAAAACAATTCAAAAAAACATAACACTGAGTATTAACAGCGTCGACATGACATTCCGCTTGGTGAACAATAGTTTAAAGTGTCCATTTACTTGAAAAAAGAGTTTTTTAAAATTCTAATTTTTGCATGCCCCTGGTAATAGCTACTTCGATCGGACCCGTGATTATAATTAATGCATATTTTTTTATATAAATATTAATGGTTATTATTACAACCATACCGCGTGAAAATTTTTACATTGTTGTAATTGATATGGAATATAATTACAATAATAGACATGAAAATAAATCATATTTTGTGACATATTAGCATATTATGCTAACAAAAAAATAATACACATAATTTATAAGTGGTTATAATTAATAATTATTATAATCAACAATTATTCACCTTTATTTAACCGAAAAATCACTATTAGTTCGAAATATGATAAAAAAAACTTATGTTTTCTTTTTTTTTTTAATACATAGCTTTTTTATGAAAAAGTTATTTTTTACTATTTATAACCAAATCCTATCTACTTTTGGTAGACCTTGCTTAAGGGTATAAATCATTCTTTGTACAGTTTTCTGAGTATTTTGACGAAAATCCAGTTTTAATATATTTTCTCGTCAAGTTTTACTGAAAAAAAAAAAACAAAATGGGAAAGAAACAGGTTTCTAAAATAACTAGGGTTAGAGCCTAAAATATATATTGAACTTACACACTTTTGAACAGAAGTTCAGTCAATTTAACCGAAAACCAAGACCCATAAGGTGTGTGCTGGGTTTTTTAATTTTAAAATATTTTTCAAATCCTTATGAGAAAGTATGAAAAAAAATTTAAGGTACAGTGTAGGATGGCTGGACCACTTCTAGGCCAATTTCATAAGTGAAATATTTTTTGTTTTTTAGTTAATATCGAGAGATATTATGGCCGGTGGCAAGTGTTATGACCGGCTAACCGGTGCAATCACCCTACAGTGTCCACTGTACACTGTCCAGCAGGACCTGGTATAACTGGTATACTGCAACTATATTATAGGTCCAAAATATGAAAAAAAGTTCCTATAAAGGTTGGCCTGGAAATGAGCCCTAAGGGAGGTACGACCCTCCTAAGGGTCCATCTACATTTAAAACTAATTTTCTAACCTAGATGTATAGAGCTCTTTGGTAGTTTTTAATGTAGAATCACCCAGCAGTATTGAAATTTTTATTCATGAATTTTTTAGTTCCGATTTTTGATTCATCTTTAATTTCAATTTTCTCGAAAACGGTTGGCCCACACGGTGGGCTTTAAGCTTACGGAGATGAAAAAATCGAACACCCCATAACTGACAACGGGATATTGTTTCTAATGCTTTCAGAATTACATGTTCGTTGAGAACAAAATCGTAGGTGTAGCCGTTTTTTATTCAATCAAAAATTAGTATATATGTGACCCAAAAAAATTTAAAATTAAAAAGTTTGGAGGTCTCACCCCTTAAATTTGTTTATTGGGGTTAGAGTTTCATCCCTAATTTTTTTCAAAATTTTTGAAAAAATCTGTAGGTCGCTCACAGCTATTTTTCAAAAAATATGTGTGCTTAGCTTTTTTAATTTTTTTTTAAGGCCCAAGGATTTTTTATTTAAATGTTTCTAACACGAAACGGTATAAAGGGATAGTAAATTGCTAACCTCAAAAAAAATCTGAATTTTTCTTTCAAAATGGCGGAGCTGTGCCCTTTAAAGTTTGAAAATTCACTACATTGCTTGATTTTAGGTCTAATTACAGCCACATAAAATATTTTTCATCGTCTTCAAACATTGTGCGTGTAGCCCAATATGTCCTCACATAAAAACAACTATATTTTTTTATCGGATATACATGGTATGGGAACGTTCAAGAATTTCGTAACTCAAATTTTGATCATTTTGAAAAATGGCTGTGAGCGACCTCTAGATTTTTTCAAAAATTTTTAAAAAAATTAGGGATGAAACTCTAACCCCAATAAACAAATTTAAGGGGTGAGACCTGCAAAGTTTTTAATTTAAAATTTTTTTTGGGTCACATATATACTAATATACTAATTTTTGATGGAATAAAAAACGGCTATACCTACGATTTTGTTCTCAACGAACATGTAATTCTTAAAGCATTAGAAACAATATCCCGTTGTCAGTTATGGGGTGTTCGATTTTTTTATCTCCGTAAGCTTAAAGCCCACCGTGCCTATGGTGTTACATAAAGATTACTTTTTTTATGTATTTTTAATCAAACAATAATATTTTATTGAGACAACGTCAAAAAAAAAACAGATAAAAAGTTTGGGGCAAAAAGATGACATTGCCCCCCCTCCCGCATTTTGCACGTCCCTGGTTAAAATTATCAAATAAAAATTAAATAAATAGATAACCTTTATCGTTACTGTAATTAATAGGGTTCCAGATATATTAAATAAATTCTATTTTTCAGATGTACCCTTAGGAGGGTCGTAGCTCCCTTAGGGATCATTTCCGGACCAACCTTTATAGGAACTTTCATATTTTTAGACCTAGAATCGCCCGTTAATATTTTGTAACTTATTTCTGTCTCACCCTGTATTTTGCAAATACGAAATAAAGAATTTTCGTGATAATAATAATCGAAATTTACACTGGAACGCTCGTGGATGAGCTGGATGAGTTTAGGTAGGATGATGTTTAGATTTTTAAAAGAAACATTTAATTTTTAGGTCTGCACTGTAAAAACTGCATGTAAAATAATGTAAAAATACATGAATTTACATAGTACGGAATAGTACATTTACTATTCTGGACTATGCATAATTCATGAATTTATGAAAAAGAATGTAAAATAATGTAAAATAATGTAAAAGAATGTAAAAGAATTTAAAAGAATGTAAAAGAATGTAAAAGAATGTAAAAGAATGTAAAATAATGTAAAAGAATGAAAAATAATGTAAAAAAATATATTTACATTGATTTACATATTTTTACATGATTTTAAAATGTCGGGCTTTGTTATTTTAAGACGCGCGTGCGCTTTGGACAATAACCAAGACGTCGTATCATGAGACGGACCGTTTAATATTGTTATTGTTAGAGAGATAGCGACGCATGCTGCTATATTTAAATGCTTTATTTGTGGCCTAAAATTTACGTTCATTATAAATTACGATCTTTATTAACCAATAGATCTTTAAAGAAAGATGTAAGCAGTTTATACTCGTATTAAGGGTGTAAATCGTTTGGTTTATTAAACCAAATGAACTTTACGCTACGATATTTCAAAAAAGCTTTGACACAGACTTGTAATTTGGAACAAACATTTTCTTAGTAAATATTTTTTTTAATTTCAAGTCCAAACCATTCTGGCCTATGTAATTTTTAGTGTTCCGGTCTATGCAAAATATTACCATTATGGACTATGTAATTTTTACCATTCCGGTCTATGGCAACATATTACCATTTACGGACTATGTAATTTAATGTAATTTATTTTTACCGTGTTCCCACACGTGTGATCACAAAACTGGATTACGCAAAAATAACACTATTACTTCCTGTTTTTTTTTCTTTAACGCCCCCCTGTTGAGATAATCGTCTTAGTTAAAGAATAAAAATCGATTTTTAGTTTACTTGGTAGGTAAAGTTTTTGATGGTCGTCGAAAATTTAAACCTACTTACATAATCCTTATTGTGGCTATACAGAATTTTCCTAAACTTGGCCTTGACAAAAAATAAATTCAGTTTTATTATATTTAATAATACTCTTGACACTGGGGTTGCCAACCGTCCTTTATTTCAAAGGACAGTCCTTTATTTTTTACTTCTGTCCTTTTTCCTTTATAAAACCCTTAAAGGACGCTAAATGTCCTTTAAATTTACGATTGATCTTTAAAAATGTGAGACATTTATTTATAATTTATTGTAGGTACATGTGTCACAATTTTTTTTAAAGATCAAACGTTAAAAATAGCACATAATAATTAATAATAATGCTTTTGTGTTTCTATTTGAATCAAACTGTAAAGTTATGCCTTAAAGATAGACGGGTTAGTTAGTTGGTATGACGCGGCGCCTGCCCACCTGTGTCGGCCACATCGCTATTGATCTCGCATGCAAAGCTTTGGAAGGAGTATGTTATTTTTTTATTGCCTGTTATTACGATATTTTGCTATAATTATTAATTAATTTGATAATAAAAAATTAAAAAAAGAAACTTAGTTTCGTTTTTTTTTGTTTTTAAACCTATGTCCTTTAGTTTAATGATTCAAAGTTGGCAACCCTACTTGACACCCATATAGATAGAAGAGTAGGTTTATCTGTTTACCTAAAAATCTTTTTTAGGTTTTAAACATTTTTATGCAAATCTTTCGTATCGTAATTTATAGTCCATTTGTCTAGTCCGTTAAAGAACACCCACAAAAAAACAAAAAGTTGTCTGCGCTGGGATTGAGATCCACCTATTCTTATGTTTTTGGGATGCTGATCAGCATTCATGTTCAGTGAACACGAGTCTGTCATAAAAAAAGACACTTCATAGGCTCTTTTTTTTCACTGAAAAATCTGTCTAAAATGGTAAAAATCTCATATTATTTCAGTGCCTTATAAGGCTCGCAAAAAAAGTTGTCTGGGCTGGGGTTGACACCCACCTATTCCTATATATTTTGGGATGCTGAACACGAATCTGTCTAAAAAAAAGGCATTTCATGTGCTCATTTTTTGCTACACTGAAAAAACTGTCTAAAATTGTGAAAATCTTATCTGCAATTTTAGTGTAACAAAAAATGAGCCCACAAAGTTTCTTTTTTATGACAGATTCGTGTTTAGCATCCCAAAATACATAAGAATAAGTGGGTCTCAACCCCAACACATACAACTTTTTTTGTAGCGGGTGGGAGCACCCGTTATTGAACTCGACCCAAACGTCTTTTTTTGCATTTTTAGGTTTGGAATGTCATGAAACGTCGAGAAAATGTGAAAAATATGGGTGTTAAAAAAATGTCTGTCTGGCAAACATTGGCTTAGGTCAAGAGGGGGCAAAAGAACAAAAACTATAATTTTTAGCGATATACTTATCACTTATTATTTATAGAGGGACAAAAAAAAACTTACCCAGATAAAAATAATATTTAATTCTTGACAAAAAATTATTTGCTAATTTTTATGGTTGGTAGGACTGTTAGTTTCCGAGATATAGGCATTTAAATTTATTTTGATATTTTTGGCATTAAATTTCGACATTTAATCCTTTTTTTTTTTTTTTTGATTAGATGTCAAAAGTGAAATTTTATTATTTTTTTTTTGAATAAATTCACATCTTTTAATGGCATTGTCAAAAAAAAAAGAATCCGATAAAGCTAGAAAGAAAAAAAAAAGTAAATGCTCCAAAAATATAGAAAAAATTACGAATCCGTCAAAAATGAAACAAGAAAGGGTCCTCGTTTCAGATTTTTGAATAATTACAATTCATTCTTACTAAAAAGAACAACTTTTTTCTGAAATCTAATTTACTTGATTATGTATTCTCAATTGCAGAGATGTTTCTTGAAAAAAAACTTATTAAGACCGCCACTTTTTAATAAAATAAGCTGTAATCAAACTAATTTTTCGGGAGAAAATAATTTTATATTTAAAAATAAAACACAATATGCTTTTAATATAAGTTATATTAATAGAACGTAAAAAGCTCATTGTGTGAGCAAAGCTATTGGCAAAATTTAAGATATATTCTATACTTTTGCATCTGTGAATTGATATTGTACTTAGAAACCTACAAATGCGATCTTTTGCCAGACATAAAAAGAATATCCGTGTTTTGGTTTTAGTCAGTAATATTGTCCGACGGACTACAAAAAATATGCGTATATTAATTGCGAATAGTTTACACTATGCATTTCGAAGCCTGAAATTCGAAGCCTTATAAATCTTCATGGCTTGTTTTCATGTATATTTTATTTTCTCGTTTTGTGTTAAGGTCTTAATGATTGTCGATTCTCTAACAATAAAATGTATGTAAATGTCTCTTCTACTTTTACTTTTATTCGGAAAAACCTTTGTTCCTATCTCGTAGGTTCTTTGTTTACAAAATAAGCATGTAAAAAAATTGACAATCGTACACTTGCATCACAGAACGTGACCGGGATAACTTAAAGAGAATTTGGATCAGAAATTAAAGATCTAAGTCTCCTAATTTGGGACACTTAAATCGAAAACAATGTGCGTTAATGCAAACAAAATTATATTAAAGAAAGTTGCTTATGATCCAATAAGAATAAAACCTACCGTGGTACCATCTAGCGGTCACTTAAATCGGCCGTAAAAGTTTTATTTTGCTTCCAAAGAAAACATTTAGGCCCGGTTTTCCCTAATGTATGTGTAATATTCGATTTTCTAGTATCAGTCACTGATTTTCGTTGTATCTAGATGGTGCCACCGTGTTAGGCAAACTGCCATCTCGCCCGTATTTGGTCCATGTCTCCATGGATAATGGACAACATTATTCGGATTTCTGCGTCTCATGGGACTTTTATCAACTGAAAATTATTACTTTTGATTCTAACAAAAATGTTATGTTTTTAATTTTATTCTGGACTTTTCCACAGCACAACCATAAACCTAACGTTATAAATAGGACATAGCATACGTAAAGTCGGTTATTTTATTATTATTTTTTTTGAAAAATGGGGTATTATATGCCTATATAAGTCGTAGCAAAAATGCGTAGTTTATTCTATATCTACTATGGGTATACTACACATATCAACAGCTTATATATAAGATATACTTTTAGCAAAAAAAAAATGCCTACTATGAAAAAAATTATTTGTGCGAAATGGTATTGATTCCAGGTTATCAGTGAATGTGAATACAACTTCACTGGTTATTTATAAAAACTTGGTCCGTATTTGGAGAATTGTCTCTACACTTATATCTTGAGACGTGATAGGGATATTTTAATAGCGAATTTTGTTTGTAGACAGTAAATAACTCAAATTCGGTTCATGGAGCTTATCTCATTTTAGACGAAACGTATCTCACGGGAACTTTTTTTATGATGATGTCACATCTCTTGGTACGTTGCAATTTGTGTGTGCAAATGCATCAAGCCCATAGCCCAGTCGCCAGGTCGCGACCGGACTGCTTGAACAGCTTTACCTGGAAAAAACTCAGGTACACAACTTTTTTGATGAATATTTAACAGAAAACTAGATTTTTGCAATTTTTTTTTTCAAAATATCTCCATTTTGGTCAACCTTACAAAAAAGTCTTCAAGCGAAAAATATAGGTTTGTTAATTTATAATGTAATAGGTTATTTTATTGCCCATATATATTTTGCTTTCCCATTTTGAAAATTTTCAAAATTTCGGAAAGCCTTGTATTCGTGCAAAAATGTTCAAAATTTTTTTTGTGTATTTTTACGTTTTATGACGTTTTATGTCCCCCCCGAGGGGTGAGGGGGTAAATATTTTTCAATATTATTAAATTTTCTTCAAAATTAGTATATATGGGTTTTTGTGGTCGACGAATATGAATCTGATAATACTTTTTTCTAATTTCACCCCTTGAGGGGTGGGGGTAGTTTTCGTGAAAACTAGTGTATTGGGGTTTTTGAGGTTGCTGAAAGTGAATCTGATAATAAAAATTTTCTAAATCCACTCCCTAAAGAGTGGGGGTTAGTTTTCGTGAAAATTCTTATATTGGGGTTTTTGAGGTTGTTGAAAGTGAATCTGATTATAAAAAAATTCTAACTTTACCCCTAAAGGGGCAGAGGGTTGTTTTCGTGAAAATTGGTATATTAAGGTTTTTATGGTTGCTGAAAGTGAATCTGATAATAAAAAATCAATTTTAAATTCTAAATGGGAAAGCTCTTTTACTGGGCAGTGTATTTTGTATTCCATAAGAAAAATAAAGGTGCATGTATATATGTGTACATTTTACACGTCGAAATGTTCGTTATTTCAGTTTACTCACGTCTAAAATTATAAATCAGAAAAAAGCGTATTCACCATTTACTTAACTCTTCTTAACTATTTTAAAGAAGTAATATGTTGAACGAAAAATATTTAAAAAAATGTAATTAAGTATAATTTAACACGCTTCAAGAATAATTAAAATAATCCATACAGGAAATATTTTTTTATTAATTAACATAAAATAACTACACCTGAATAATATTATTCTCGCAATCTGTAATTATAATTATAAATTAAGAACTTTATTTCACACTCTTTCAAATGTTTTCCTAGGTCATTCACTGGTTGATGTTTTAATATAAAATCAAGTAACTAATATTTAACCTACAGGCGGGCCTAGGCGGTAATTTAAATAGTAGGTATTAAAGTGAATAGTTTTTTAACAAATAATTTATTAAAAATTGAAATTAAAAGTAAAATAATTTATATGACTTAAATTTAAAGTTAAATAATTTATTGAGAAAAATATGGTAAATATGGTACAAAATACCTGTAATTAGGACCCAGAATGACTAAACTAAATTAATAAAATGTATTTGAAAAATTAAACGAATAAGCTATTTCAAGGCATTCTAGATTTAAAATGAAAATTTAAATAAAAAAGACCTATCAAAAGTTATCAAATATACAGGGTGTTCCATTAAAAAAAACATATTTATACAACTTCCGGTGAAACCGGAAGTGAAACAAAAAAAAATTCCAACCAATGTAAAATTATATAAATCATAAAAGTTTAGTTTTTATCGAATGAAAATTAATCTTAATTTTAGTGGTGGACATAAATAAAACTCACCCGGTATGTCAATTTTTATGAAAATATTGTAAACATATTTCAATTTTCTGTCCTAGATTTAAGGACAAAACCTAAATGTACAATATTTCAGTTATAGTCCTCCGCATGAAAGAAAGTCTCCTACGAAAGGGGGAGGAATCATTCGCGCTCTCTTCTTCCCGTGAAGAGCGTTATAAGGCGTGCGTGCTTACAACGGGCCTCCCACTTGCACACACATTCCAAATATATCCGTATCCGTATCCACAGATCTGTGCGTCAAACTATACAGTTAAAATCAGAAGTATGTACTATTTCCTTTATATTAGTTGCATTATTATATTTATTGGATTATTATTGTAACAATAGTTATTTATGGTACTAGTGCCATACAAGGTTTCATCCAATAAATAGCTTAGAAATTTATATTTTTATTAAAAATTTTAATGACATTTACAAGAAAATAATTTGGCAAGTGACAGTTGAGTGGGTAAAATAAATAATTATCCACTCAATAAAGTAAAAGCCACGCGTGGGTTATGATTGAGTTTATCTTTTTAAAATAAAGCTGGTAATTGTCTCATTATAATGACAGATAATTATCTGTATGTATTGGATAAAATATTTTTTTTGGGTAACTATGACGTAAAAATATCATGTATGTTTTAAGACAAGTGTTTTTAATGTGTATTTTTTGAAAATATGCACTGCGCATAGGCTTAATATTGTTCTTAAAATAGGTTTAATATACGCTTTAACCAAATACATTTATGCATTAATATAAACGTTAGTTATAAGGTTTGGCCAAGTAACTGAATACATGCATTCTTTTAAATCGTTATGATTAAGAATGGAATGCGGTTGGATTTGACAAGATTATGCGAAGGTTTTAAGCGTAAACGCCTCTGGGTTTTTGTCTATGATTGTGAGAATATTAATAAATTCTTAATATAAATTCAATTGCACTAACATAACATTGATATCGTAAAAATCAAGTTCAAACGATTCTGAGAAATCCTTTTTATATTATATTTGTGACTCACAAACTGTGGTGGTAGACTGTAAACTCGATTTACAGGAAATCAAATATTTCATCATTCTATTTTCTAATCATCTTACGGGGTGATATTGGTAGAATGCAGTTTGTGGCTGCTGGCCCTCTTTAGTACCGAGAGCCAACCCTGTATGCTAATTGAGAAAACGGTTAACCTTTGTTAAAAAAAAGAAGTAAACTCATTAGATTGATCTACACTTGTGTGCCATCTATTGACTGGTACTGAAGAGGGCCAGCAGCCCGAAACTGCAGTCTACCAATATCACTCTGTACGATAATTAGAAAATAGATTGATGGAATATTTAATTAAAATTTTTATAATTTTGATTAAAATAACATTTTAGATCATATTTTAAATTACATGAAGGTACGATATTTGTTTTTTTTTAAGTAAAAAACTATTTTTTTTTGTATTTTTATAACACAGCTATGTATACAGTAGGTCTAAAGTTTCCTAGGGAACTTATGACCTACTACTTAATTTGACAGTCATTGATAATACCCCGTGGTGTGTGAAGATTTTTTACTTGTTTTTGTGTTTAATAAGCTGTTTTATGTATTCTTTAATAATTTTGCATATAATGCACACTCTTTGTTGCACTGTGATAACATCCAAATATAATATTTTTAGGGAATTTTATTTTTGGGTTGGTATTGAATACCTAAATTTATGTTGCCTAACGTATTGGACTGCTGTCCATTAACATCCAAACCTTATAACTACAATATAAGCTAGCATAGTTTAAATAGTTTAAATGTAAGATATTTAAGGACAATAAGTAACCTTACACCACTTTGTTTATATTGCTATAAATATTAAAAATAGAGTAAACAGCAACTCTAAGAACTGTTTTTCATCGCTCCTGAAAAATTTGGCTTTTCACACTTAGGAGGCATTGCAAGTTCATGGTCGATATATGTCTCGTTTTTCCTGTATTTAAACCAAAGTCATTTAATTACTTCAGTTATATTATTATTTAAATTAAAATTAAATTTGGGTATGAACAACAATTTGTACTAAAAAATTATTTCTCTCAGTGTATACTAAAAACATATCCCTTAGGTAATGCTTATGTATTTAAATACAATCAGGTAAGTTTGTAACACGGTGCCGAATGCGTTGAGGTCACTGGATTAAAAAAAAACATGACATGCAATAATAATAGAAGCGTTTTGCAAATGGTGTGAAAGTTCAATTTGTTTTGTAACAATATTAAATTGGAAAAATCAAATCCAAAGTTAAACAAGGTTTTGTTCGTAAATGGAAAATCAGTTTTATTTAAACTGTTTTATTAGTATACACCCAACGAACTAATAACTCTTTTTCTAGAATACGCATACCGTTAAAATAAAGTATCGCCAACATCTCGGTTTGTTTGTAAACAAATAGTAGGTATATTCAGGCCTGAACAATAACAGTTAACAGTAACTGGTATTGTTGTCTCTGTTAGAACAAAGATGTGCGAGTAAGACAGACGAATGTTTATGTTGCCGACGTTTTTGTCAGTTTTAACGAATGAAATGCCTATTCTAGAGAGAAGAGATATTAGTTCGTTGTATACACCGGATTTTAACGAATTTTAAAATAAAAAAAATAACAGATCCGAAAACGATGATTTAGTTGGACTTTTGAATAATCCAAATTTTATTTTATACCATAGTCACACAGTGATAGGGTATAATTTTTACCAAATTAAAAAAAGTAAATATGCCTTGCCACTCGTTTTTATTCGCAGCAGAGGGTCACGTGTCTTTCATAACTTTTTACAAAGTGGGTCAATTAAAACACAGTTTACCGTTTTATACTAAATATTGAAAAAATAAATAGTTTAATTTAAAAAACATATTTTTTTAATTTGGAAAAAAAAATATTTTTTTTTCAAAATTATTATTTTTTTTAATTCAATATTCTTCTGTTTTTTTTTTTTAATATTTAGTAAAATAATACAACATTCGTTTTAATTAGCGTGTATATTCAAAAGTTATGGAAGTCACGTGACCCTTTATCGCGAATAAAGAAAGATTGGTCTGGCATATTTGTTTAAAATTTTTGTAAAAGTGATATTTTTCATGTTATTGTACTGGGTGTAAACATAAACATATGTCATTGTTTTTATGTATAGAGGAAAGGAAGCAAATATGGGCTACCCATTTTATTTTTTCTTGTAAAAAAATAAATAAAAGTTTAGTTCCAATACCAAACGTACCCAACGATAGCTATATTAATTAGTCACAACCTGTTATAAATTCATATTGATTAAAACAAATAATAAATTCATTATTTCGTAAATAGTGAGAAGGTGCACTTTTGTGTCGATTTGAAATTGGCCCTAAATATGGGCTGCCCCCAAAATTGTGTAATAAATATTAGATTTGAAGTGGCAGTCAATCTTATTAGTCGCAATAAGTAAAAGTATAAAAGTTATATCTAAAATGAAATAATAAATCAAATAACTCCTAATATAGAACGTGGTATATTAAACATTTTTAAAGCTTTGAAGGTACCCATCTCGTACTGCCTCATCGCTATTATAGCGCGTTCCATATCGCCCTCGTTCCATTTTCTTCTAATCTTGGCTGTTGCTGATCTTTTCTTGGCCTCCTAGAAAAACTCTAGGCTTAAATACATAGTTCTATATAGCCCATAATAGAAACACAGGGATAGCCCATATTGCAAAAATACTCGGTGTATACAAAAAAAGAGGTTATGTCTAAAACTCAGTAATTAGAAGAAAACTAATAAGCACACATCAAAGCCCGATTATGTGGCTTTAATTTGTTGCAGAAATGGTTTTGAAAACGTTGTTATCTATCAGGTAACGGAATTTATAAACTTACCTAAAAAAGTTCTGTGGCTTGCTGAAAAGGACGGAAAATAAAAATAAATTCTCAAACGTCAACGAATGTATGAATTAATTAATGAATCTTTACTGTGGAAGTTTAACTTCGCCATTTACGATTTGCGATAGTCGGATGCAGAGAACTGCATCGGATAGCTGGGAAACCCACCTAGCCAATATTACAAGACCTAGCCCACATTTGCTACCCTTCCTCTATTTAATTTGGATATTTTGTTTATATTTTGGATAAATCTGAGGCATAGTAAAAGGATTCCTTAATGGTTAAAATAATTTCAAATTAAATATTTATATTATAATAACATTGGTTTGTGTTTTTATACCCCATCCATGTAAACTCCGCATAGTTTTTGTTATTCAAAAGACCCGATTAATTTTTAAGAATAATTCTTCTTAATATGTATATATTTGGATCGTTTATGAGAAAAAAGAATAGGAAATAGTAACTTTTTGATCCGATGATGAAAATATAAGGTTCTTTAGATAGTTAGTTTACAAAAAAAAATAGTAGTCTCTTAACTAATATGATATTTTATATTTGTTAATACATAATATTAAAAAGCTAGCCATATATCCGATAATCTTAAGTGTAACTCAGACATTAAAAAACTGTTATTTCAAACATATTGCTCAGGGAACTACATGTCCGAACTTTGGTTTAATTATACACTGATATGGTGGAATAAGTTACGCGTGTGCTATAATAATGCGTTTAGACTCTTAAATAACTTACCGAGATTTTCTAGTGCTAGTGAAATGTTTGCTACGGCTCGTGTTAATGACTTTCTAGCTATTCGTAGATTTCGGGCTTTTGGGTTCCGCGATCAGCTGTATAAATCTTCCAACCTCTGCTGAGGAGTGACATTCTATGGCGTTCCAATCTATGGCAAACCTGGAGTAGAGTTTAACTGGGGGGACCGTAGCTCTTTTGAACTTTTCTATATTGGCTAATTATTAGTTTTCTTGTAGATATTTTGTATGTTTTGCATTTTTTTGTATATTGTCTCTGGCCTGGAATAAAGGGTTATTATTATATAATTTAAATATTGCCTTTTTAACAGGAATCTAAAGGATCATGCTAAATTTGGTACAAATAAATTAATGTAGGAAATGGCTTTGATGCATTTATTCTGTACAATTTTAGTCTAATTAAATATTCAACCTAATTGGAAAAACATACAAATCATGTAACAATTGATATCTTAGAAAGTTTAAATTGAAAAGTGCTATCAGCTGATTTACAAAATCATTACACAATAATCCATTTGCAATTTTTTCCTGTCCAGTTAAACTTACTTCTCTAGTTTTAATTTGGATAATAGTCCAGTCAAATAATAAAAAAGTTTTTTCCAAATTAACTTTTCTACACGTTCAGCAAAAACGCCTTTTCCAATTTAATTTCTCTACAACTTTTTATTGTTACGGGTGTCTTTGTTTCATTACCTCGAAATGACATATTTTGACATTTGTCATATTTTGATTGATAAAGCCAAATATTGCACAAATTCTTTCAAAAACCAATATTTTCTTTAAAAACGGGATCAGATTAGATCCCAAAACGTTAGAAGTTAACTTTTATTCAGTTTTTCGTTCCTTTTTAATTATTTTAACGATTTATCAAGAATTTTATTAATAGTTATTTATGGTACTAGTGGGTAAAGTAAGATATTGCCCATGAGAAAAATAATCTGCGAGGCGTCAGCCATACAGGTTAATTTTCGAGAGGGCAATATCGGTTTACCCATGAGTGCCATACAAGGTTTTATCCAATAAATAGCTTAGAAATTCATATTTTTATTAAAAATTTTAATGACATTTACAAGAAAATAATTGGACAAGTAACAGTTGGGTGGGTAAAATAAATAATTATCCACTCAATAAAGTAAAAGCCACGCGGGGGTTATTATTGAGTTTATCTATTTAAAATAAAGCTGGTAATTATCTCATTATCTGTATGTATTGTATAAAAATTATTTAGGCCAAATTTTTAAACCTTGGTGTGGTATTGACTAATATTTTTTAGGTAAAGAAGACACATCAGATAAGTATAATTTTAAATTCAATACCTGAGCAGCGTATCTAGAAATAGGTGCGCCTGATAAGAACATTTTAATTTTATTTTCTGTTAGATTTTTTATCGATATAAATAATCATTGAGGCGAAATAGCTCAAATTAATAATACTGTAAATATATATATATATATACGCCTCAAATAAATTATAGATTCTAAATAAATGTAAATTTCAATAAATGTACACTGGCTGATATTTTAAAGGGTAGTAGTGGATGGTAACAGAAGACTCCTGTTAGTTTTTCACCGGGTGATTTGCGGGGTGTCCGCTATCTTGAATTTTACGGGTGAATGGCTTAATATGCATCTTACGATAAAAATGCATATTTTTTTTTAATATCATATATTAATAACAGTTGAGTTAATTCAAAAATAAACATGTTGGGGGTGAAATTGATCTTTTTTTCCATTTTTTCAGCCAAATTATTCATTGGACGATAAAATGAGTTTATGAGCAAACTTGTATTATAAATTTTCATAGGTACTTTGGTACGGTTACAGAGGGCGCAACTCGACTTTCAGGGCCCACTGTAACCGTAACAAAATATTTATTAAAAAGCATAATATATAAAATTTATAGAGCAACAAGTTTGCTCATAACCACTTTTATCCTCAGATAAATAATTTGGCTGAAAAATCGAAAAAAACAATTTCATCCCAACATTGCCATTTTTGAATATTTATAACTCGATTGTTATTAATTAATATATTATAAAAATTATCTCAACAAAAATTGTTGGAAATTTTATAACAAAATTGGTTATATGCATTTTTATCGTAAGATGCATATTTAGCGAGATTACCGCACTCACTCCTAAAATTCAAGATAGCTGACACCCCTTACGCAAATCACCCGGTGAAAAACTAACAGGAATGTTCTGTTACTATCCACTACTACCCTTTAAAATATCACTCCGTGTGCATTTATTGCAATTTAACATAGGAATTTCTCGTTATTTGACTGGACTACAACTACATTGCTGTAGAAACTTGTATTAAGTAATACATCATTAAATTTGAAAAATCAAAAAAGTATGTGCCTTAAGATGTGACTAGGTATCTTTATTATTTTCTAAATATTATGTTTTAAAGTACATATTATGGTTTAAAGTACATTCAACATATTTGCAAATCGCCAAGTCCCGGATCGGGTTCGTTTGGGTGTTAGAAGCCCCAAAAAGGTAGTAAAATGGGGTGTGTGTGCAAATGAGATATTTTATATGCAGTTATTAAATTTATTCTAAATATAAATATAATAATTTAGAAATTTCTCTTGATACGATTTAAATTCTTTGGTATCTTCTTAGAATTAAAAGTTAATACTCGAGTAAATACTAATTTTTTTAAAGGGTCCGCATGGATTTGTATTTGGACCGATAATATCGGTCTGTCCGATATAATCTTATAGCATTTTAAAAGTCAAGGGTTTTTCTGTTGATACTTAGGTACCTACCCATTTATTTAAATATATTTTATGATCATGCGGTAGGTTCTTTACCTTGCTTAAATATTAGTTTATGTACATATTTGTATACTTTCACCAGAAGAGGTCCCACGTTGTTGGTAGATTAGATTTTTTTCTTATTTAGGGGAAACGGGGAAATACCAAGCAGAGGATAATAGAGCTCTCTACAACTAGAATTATGAAACAAAAGACGTCTACCCTATCTCTATCTCATTTGTGCTACACTTTCCAGCCAACCAAATAAATACTGTATTTGTTTTTCATACAACAAATACAGTATTTATTTGGTTGGCCGGAAAGTGTAGCAGTGAGCGGCACGAACGAACATAGCTAATGTGAATCTGTAGAATAAGATAATTCTACTAAAATTTAGATGGCGCCAGTAATTTCTTTAATATAAATAATATAGTTACACTTTTCGCCCGGCCAAGTAAATATTGTATTTGTTCAACAAAGAACAAATACAGAATTTGTTTGGTTGGGTGGAAGTGGGAGTGTATGTATGTGTTCTATCCTTTTTGGGTAGAACTTTTGTCCCTGTTTAATCTAACGGGAGAAATCGCCATTCTGTGCGTTTAAATATTAAAGGCTATTAAAAAAAATAGTTAAAAAAAATTATCATAAAAAAAATGTTTTTTTTTTGCTTTTTTTGCGAAAAGAAAATAAAGAAAAAAGTTCTGTTTTTTTATTTTTTTTTTGTTTTTCAAAAAACATCTTATTTAAAAAAATGTTATTTTTTTTTGCTTTTTTTGCGAAAAGAAAATAAAGAAAAAAGTTCTGTTTTTTATTTTTTTTTTGTTTTTTTATTTTTTTTTTTTTTTTTTCAAAAAACATCTTATTTAAAAAAATGTTAATTTTTTTTTATTTATTTATTTTTTTTAAATATTTTTTTTTGCAAAAAGGAAATAAATAGTTATTTTCTTAACTAGTGTATTAAGTGGATAAAATCACTTAATACACGAGTTGAGAATTAAATTTTATCAAAGAACTTTTATTTTTAAATAAAAATCTATAATTTTGTGAAAAATTATGTCAAAAATATTAAGATTAAGTTTTCTTAATACTAAAATAATAGGTAGCCATGGCATAAGTATGCCTATTAAAAATAAACAGTTGCTAGTTTTACATTTCTTACAAACGTCAAAATCGACGCGGTGATGACAGAATTTTTAATAAAAACAGTATTTTATTCAAAAAATAAAGAATAATTTGGGGTTTTCTTTAATTTTTATGGTTTAGTTAACGTGCTTCTATTTATAGAATAGTTATAATACTTAATTAATAGGGTAATAACTAATTTTGGGAGATCAAAAGCTGTACGTAAAAGAGTGGGTGAAAAATTTTTTAGTCACACAGACATTTAAAATAGTGCTCAAAACAAGTGTTTCTGTGAATGTGTTGGATAAATGTTTTTTTTTTATTTTTTTTATTTTATTTTATTTTATTTTATTTTTTTTATGTGTTTCAAGTATTTGGGAAAATGCAATATACCATTTACTGTGAATAATATATAATGGATGCATAGCATTACATATCTTCACGACTTGTTTTAAGATGTTGTCATACGGTACATGTCTCGTGCAACAGAAAATGTTTGAAATAGATTTCGTGATTACTAGCCCTTAGCGCTATATTCATAAACAATCGGATACATTAATCCATAATTTCTGCAATGAAGCCGAATGAAATTAACCCAAATTTGAAAGTTTTTCACTTTTTTTTAACAAATTCTTTGCTTGTAGTAGAGTAGATATAATAGATAAAATAATACACTTTTATTCAACTCTACATTACTTTTATTCTTTTTATATTTTTGCGATTGCAATTTCGAATGTTTACACATTCATCTTCAGGCAAACTAAAAATAAATTAGAAAAGTAGGTATTAGAACCGATACTAAACAATGTAAACACGGCTTAACCTTATCAAACCTTACGTTAAGAACAAAATTTCAAGAAAAATTACACAAATACACTTGTATAAATATAAATATAAATAATTACCTTAAATCTCAGATTAATCGTAGAAACGATAGTCATATTAACATTAAATAGTTAAAAAATAAATAATAATTATAAACAAAAGTCGAATGACATGACTTAACCTACAAAGTGCATAGCACAGACACACAGTAGCTGTAAGTCTATAGACGAGAAAACGTGGCTCGAAAAAACTGCCATCTATCGTTTGGGTTCAATATTAATAAGCATTACTTTTCACTGCCACTTTAAGACAAAAAAGTTTTTCCTTTAAGTTAGTGATTTCTTCCCACAGGCCCACAAAAAAAAGAGTTGTCTGTGCTGGGGCTAAGACCCACCTATTTTTATGTATTTTGGGATGCTGAACATGAATCTTTCATAAAAGGCACTTCATGAGCTCATTTTTTTGTTACACTGAAATTGCAGATGAGATTTTCACTATTTTAGATGTTTTTTTCATTGTGATAGATGCGTGTTCAGCATCCCAAAATACATAAGAAGATAAGTGTGACCCAAGCCCAGCACAGATAACTTTTTTTTGTGGCTTTATCACACCAACAAAAAAGTTGTCTGTGCTGGCGTGGCTACGCCGATAGCCTTTTTCAATTAATTAATAATTAAAATTTTTTGGAAGCGAGAGATAAAACAGAGACACCACCCTAAAAACTGGTTCCAAAGTCGTTTAAAGACGGTGGTTCCCTCTACTAGCCCACACAAGTCCTGAACTTAGGGGATGCTTAATTAAGTAGAATAGTAATAGTAAAAAAACATGTTACGTTAAACATGTTACTAATACTACACCTACAGGCGGAAATGTATGCCATAAAAATTTTCGCTCAAGATTGCCTAAACAAGGGCAAAAGAGGGCAAAAAATGTGCATCTTCTCGGACAGCCAAGCAGCTTTAAAGGCACTAAGCTTACTTGAGAATGCTACGAAACCCCCAAACACCTGGCTGAAAAAACAAGGTCTTTAATGTGGGTGCCAGGACATAAGGGTGTTAAAGGCAATGAGGCAGCAAATTCACTCGCAAGAGAAGGAGCATGCACTCAATTTACTGGCCCTGAACCTATATGTGGCTTTAACAAAAGCCATCAGGTAGATGCTATTAAAGAATGGGAAACCAAAATCAAAACTTGATATTGGAAAGATAGACTTAAGACAGGCCAAAATATTCATAAAATATGAACCGGACAAACAAGAAAGATACTTGATCTCAGCAAGCCGAAACTAAAGACCTATACAGGGCTGTTAACCGGTCACTGAGCTCTAGGATATCATCTTAAAGAAATGGGAAAGTCTAAAATCGATCTGCCGTCTATGCTCAGCACCACAAACAGCTGAACACATTATCTGCTTCTGTGAAGCCATTATTCACAAAAGGTTACAATATCTCGAACAAAAAGTCCAAACCAAGACCTGCAGATATATCCCAAGTAGCCCCCAAAAAACTTTTGAGCTTCTTTGGAAGCCTAATGTTTGATGTGGACTAAATTATGAAGGGAATTCACAATAGATCTCATGGTTGCAGTTATTTGAAAGGCACTTCATTGCATCACAACCACACTAGTGCAATACAACAATACATACAAGTGCAGTTGTATTATATTACTACACCTAAAATATTTTATTCCCTGCACAGATCATTCTCTAAGAGTCATATGTATGTATGTATGTATGTTCATATGTATAAAAAATACTGGAATAAGATAAAATAAACATTTTAACGTTGATAGAAAAATATTAGTTTTTCTTGATAATTGTAAATGAAGGAGAAACAACACATGAGGTCAAACAACTATTAATTAAAAGATTTAAATTAATATATTTAATCAAAATAGAACCCTAACCATATAACAAAAAACAAATTTGCATAAAACTCTGATGATTTAATAATAAATGTTAATTCCAACCACATTCTTGGATATTAATTTTTATCATATAATATAGGAATTTCGCATATTTTCTAATTATATCCGATTAAGCATATTTAGATAATTCTCCTTAGGACATTATTATATATTCTAGCCCATTAGTATTTATGTAATCTTTATGAAAGATAAATCTTCTGGAATATTGAAAAAATCTCTGAAAACGTTTGTTATTTATTAGTTTGGATATCCATATTCTGATCACTATTAAAGGGTCCTTAAAAGGATTTACCGATTAACACTCGATAACTGTTTTATTTATACGCAGACGTGTAAAATGTTTTACACTAAACCATATAAAGATTGTTTATTCTACCTTTTAACTTCTTTTGAAGCTCAATTGTTTTGTATAAAACATAGTGGGTATTTTTTTTCTATGGGAATCTTCATGGGAATTTAAATAAATTTAATTTGACCCATTAAATTTGGGTTTATATTTACTTTAAAAATTATTATTATGTGAGGTAGAAAATAGGATGGGTATACAGAGTTTCACGGTTGTTTTTCTCAACGTAATATGTTATATTGGAGGTACGCTAACGAAATCTTAAAATGTGACTTAACTACCTGTAATTAACAAACTATTAGTTTAATCACGAAGCAATTTTTTTAATAAACTTTAAAATTTTGTTTGAAAAGTTATTTAAACATTAAAGTTATAAATTTAAATTGTTTGGAAATCGAACAAATAAAGGAAACATTATTAACTTTATTCATTCATTCATTCACAGTGCGTAGCGCTAGAATAGTATTATACAGTAGTTTCGAATTTCCCAAAATTGCCAAAAAACACCCTAGACAAAAAATTCTTGGATACAAAAGTGCTTCATAAAATTTTTTTTTTTTATATTTTTGTTTTTCGAAAAAAGATTTTTTTTTTGAAAAAAATATTTTTTTAAATTTTTATAATCATAAAATTGTCTGATACCCTTAACCAGACTGTTTTTCTCAAGTTTTTTTTAGCGATTTAAACAAATTTAACATCAAACGACCTTTTCTAACTTGTTTCAAAGCCATACGCACAGTTGCAAAATTTTATCATCAAGCTGGTAACAACCGAAAATTATATTTTTTTTGCGAAATTGGTAAACAAGCGTCTAAGAGATCGCCCATTTTAAAAATAGTAATAGATTTTTAATAAATAAAATGGCCGATTCAATATGGTGGACAAAAATAATTAGTTATAATTAGTTTTTTTACATGAATATATTTATGTATACCTACATAGTTTCCGCTTTTAACATTTTATTTTTACGGAAAAGCATTATTACTTTATGTTACCTTATTTATGAAAAATAAAAAGAGAGCCGTTAAAGTATTACGTAACGCACTTTTGGTCAATTTTGACCCCTCCGGCACAGTGGTGAAGCACCGTAATTTTTTTTTAGTTTTTACCAGCTGTGCGTATGGTTTTGAAACAAATTAGAGATCAGAGAGGTCTTTTGATGTTAAAGTTTAAATTGCTAACTTGAGAAAAACGGTCCGGTTAAGGGTATCAGACATTTTTATGATATTTCTTTTGACACGCAAATTTTGATCATTTTGGACCCCCCCCCCTCCTGTAACGCTATTTTCCTATACCATGGGCGTAACACTCCAAAATGACCCCCCCCTAGAAGCGTTACGTAATACTTGAACGTTCCCTAAGTTACAAAATTTTAAGTGGCATTTCTAGGTCAAAAAATATTTAAAAAAGTTCGTATATAGGTTGGTTTGGAAATGAGCCCTAAGGAGTTACGACCCTTCTAAGGGTACATCTAAAAAGTAGTTTTTATTACCACAGTAATGAGTTTTTGCACATGCCTTAACATTGATAAAGGTTATCATTTTATGTAATTTTATTTGGTAATTTTAACCAGGGACGTGCAAAATGAGGGGGCGATGTCACCTTTTTTCCCCAAACTTTTTTATCTGTAGTTTTTTTGACATTTTCCGTTTCCGATTCGCTGTATTATTACGACAGTAAATTCGCAGCAATATTTTCGAAAAAAAAAACAGTTAGGTTGGAGGGTGACCAACATCCCAAATAAGCGCAACGAAAGTGTTAAATAGCACTAGTAGTAACTCGGCTTTAACTGTATAGGTACTTCAAAAGCGGAAATATTAATATTGTTAAGAAAACTTGTACAAATATCTATTTTACTTTTACAGTGTTTATAATAGTTACGTAAAAACAACAGTTATATCAATTTTTCTGGCAATAAATTATGTTGTTGGATGGGTGGAGAAGCTGTTTACAAAATAAAATAATCTATTTACTATAAACGTTTGTTTTTTGCGTTACAAACCATCCTTGTTTGTAATAAATTGTCGGTCGAATCTAAGATTTAATAACAACATAAATTCAGTTACAGTAATGTACAGTAATAATTTTCTTTAGATTGTAACACACATTGGTATTGGTAAAATAATATTTTTCTTCAAGCGTACTAAAATGTTCATATTTTATAACTGAACACACTAATTAAAGTGATCTATTTTTTACAGTAAAAAAATGAGTTTATTTTTGTACGCCGTAAAAAAAAGTTAGTTAGCAAAACCACCACTGGATGCAGCACTCTTTGACTTTGAGGACAGCCATACTTTAAACTTGTTTGTTTATTATGTAAACAGGTGGTTGACTCGAGATTCTGTGCAAAAACCTTGTGTGAAATTGATTAAAAATGATTCAAGAAGAATATATGGTTTATACACCTACAAATCGCTCCGAAATTGCAAATGCTACATTAGACAAGTTACCATCGAAATCGCGTAAAGTGTACGATTTAGCCTACGAAAAAATTTTAAAATGAGCTAAGGAAGGTTTAAGTTTATTTCAAAAGGGTTTCATTGGGCTATTTTAATAAAAAAAAAACATACTTTATTACTCAATATTTAAAAATTAGTATTAAAAAAATATATATAGGATGCTTGAAGAAAAAATAGTATGTTTCACTCAGAGGAAAAGTGCTTTTTTACTTGTCTGTAGTTTCCGTAAATTCTACAGACTAGTAAAAAAAAGTTTTACTTTTCCTCTTAGTAAAACAATATCCTATTATCACATTCAAGTACAATTAATATACTTATTTGAAAGTAAATTAATCATATTTGGAATTTAAAAAAATAACAAATGTATAAAGCACTGTCATTAAAACTACCAAAAATATAATATAATAAAAGTCCAAACTAATGTAACTATAATTTCAATTTAAATAATACACACAGAGCGGTCCAAAAGTCACCCCCCCTCTTGACTTTTGAACCAGTTAAGATATCGACTTCAAATTTAGAACTTTTAAATAAGACAACTTAAACTATCTTTTAGTATATATTTAATACTTTCAGCTCTTAAAATGTGAGCAGAGGGGCATGGGGCACATTTTTTTAAATGGAAAGGGGTGTCGTGTAATACATGATTTTAAAGCTTATAAAATTCTCCATTTAACTCAATATTTTTAAATTAAAAAAAAAAAATTGGGTTTAAAATGGGGTTGAAAATGGGTATTAATGTCAAAATTTCTCTAAAAAAAAAAAAACAAATAATTTTTTAAAAATGCCTAAATTCATCATAAAAAAATGTTAATTATATTTTTAAACTAATTTTAGTCGACATAAATTAAAATTTATAAAAAAAAAACTTGAAAAATCGAATGTTTTAGCACAAAAAATTGAAAAATCAAAACCATAAAAACATTTTTAAAAAAATTAAAAATGTTAGTTTAAATAGAGAATTTTATAAGCTTTAAAATGTATGATGTATCACACGACCCCCCTTTCCATTTAAAAAAATGTCCCCCCATGCCCCCGTGCCCACATTTTAAGAGCTGAAAATATCAAATATATGCTTAAAGACAGTTTAAGTTGTCTTATTTAAGAGTTCTAAATTTGAAGTCGATATCTAAACTCGTTCAAAAGTTAAAAGGGGGGGTGACTTTTGGACCGCACTGTATATCAAAACTTTTATGCAATTTTCTAAACTATACTCAAAAAAAAGCTTTTGCTAAATTAATCATTTAATGATTAATACATTAATATCACACAGAAAATTTCGTTGTATTTTTAATACTGAATGTTATTTGTTAATAAATATTTTTTATTTATATCGCCACCATTGGTATTTAATACTTTACTTGTGACATTAAATACTGCAATGAATGTATTGTATACAAAATGTTGTCACACTAACATAGAGACCGTGCTAGTACATTTGGATCCCTACGCAACATGTGTTTATTAATACTGTAACATTTGGTAAATTATATCACAGTTATAGTTTGGTATACTTTAACTTGTGGTTGTTGTGTTACTAATCTATTTTAAAGTATGTTACAGTATTTAGTAAAATAACAATCAGTAAATAATACCAAAATTTTGATTAGTAATAATACAGAGAAAAGAAAAAAAGGATCGATTATTTTATCAGTTTTTAATTGTGTGTGGTTGCAATCTTTATATTATTACTAATCAAAATGTTGGTATTATTGTCGATAGTTTAAAGGCTAAAGCAATGGGAGATTAGCTCAGCGGTCTAAGGCATCGATATAGCATTGACACTGAGCTAATGATCGTGAGTTCAAACCTCACTGGCGCCGATTGCCTTTTTCAGTTAATTAATAATTGAAATTTGGCGAAGGCGTACTTCCTAGATATATTGGTTCGAAAGTCAATTAAAGCCGGTGGTTCCCTCTACTACTAGCCCACACAAGTCCTGGACTTAGGGGATGATTAATTAAGTAGAATAGTACGAGGATAAAAATAAACATAAACATAAATAAACATAAATGTTTATTTAAGAAATATGTAAATTAAAATACGAAAATTTTAAAATAAAAGATATTGTTAGGTCATCGCAAATCTTTTTACGGTTTTCGCAACATGTTATTAAAAAATGTAGCTCTCAAACCAAAGTTCTGTTGAAATGAAAATTCTGTTTCCCCATTTATAATTCCTTTCCATTGTGCGGAGTCTATTACGAAAAAAGAATGTTGGCTAACAGCTTGCGGTCATGGCATGCTGCTAGATGAAAATTCGCCACCATAAGCCTTATTGTTTTAAAATAATGTTGCTTATCTCTAAAAGTCACGGGATTATCTAACAAGGAACTTCCATTAACAGACCTGGTAAATGGTATATTAGAGTCACTATGTTACTGAACTGATTTCTAACCTTAATACTTGATCTTGGATTTGATAAGATTTGTTCTTGATCAAGATCGACACATTTAAAACACTTAAAATAATTTCTTTAGTAACCAGTAATAAATAGGTTTCCACGAGAGTCGAAAAACGGATCTTCTCTTCTCAACTGTCGAAAATCTCGATTGTATAGTCGATTTTCGAAAAAAGAACAGGTGTCTTGACCATTTCTCAAAAATTTAACTTTTTGTGTCTTCTCACGAAAGTCTTGATTTTTAACTGTCGACATTCTCCGTGCTTAATTGACCTTAGTATCATATGTCGAATCATACCAGAAATAAGCCAGCCAATTGAAATCTTCGCCGAAAAGTCAAAATCTTTGACCACGTTTCTTTTCACATTTCGTTTTAGACCATTCTGAGTATAAATCAGTAAAAAAAATTTTTGCGTCCGTCTGTCTGTCTGTCTGGGTGTAAACTCTCTAACTCCATTTCTACATGAGATATCGACTTGCGGTTTTTTGCATATTGTTTCTTATCGTATTCCGAAGAGCTGATTAGATTTTGGGAGTAAACGATTGGGGGTAAGGGGTAAAAATAGGGTAAAACTCCTATTTTTAGCGTTTTTTGTTTATAATTAAGGCAATTATTATTGTATTTGGTTAATTTAGCACATATAAAAAATTATTTTAAATTGGTCAAAAAATATTATAAACAACGTTTTCCTAAAACTCATTGTTTTCGAGATATAGGCGTTTAAAGCCGTAAAAGGTTTTTTTAGCATATCTTACATATTTATAACCCAATTTCAAATAAATATTTTTTAAATAAAAGCTCTTTTTAAGCCCTATAAAAAATATTATATGCAGTTTTTTGCTAGAATATAATGTTTTAAAGATACAGAATTTAAAAACAAAACACCTAGTTTGAAATTTGCAAACTAGATGGCTCTAGTGCCGATGTTTTGGCAGGGTGCTTGCAACGTTTCATCTAGTTTATTATTAAAATTGATTCTTAGTTTCCATAACTTGTGTGTACAGAAGTAACATCTATTTGTTTATTTTATTTTATTTATATTAATATATTTACTTATTTATATATTTATTTATCTATTTATTTATTTATTTACTAACTTACTAACTAACTTTTTTACTTACTTACTTTTGAAGGTCAACTATTTAAAATTGTTGATACATCCAAAAACCTGACGGTATAGAGTTAATTATTGCCTACATACATAATTTAGTTTCTTAATTTTAATAAAGCTTTAAATTAAAGTTTTTAAGGTTTTTATCATTTAAAAAAGAAAACTGAGCCAATAAAATATAACTTTAACTTCTGATTGGTTAAATTTTGCATATTTAAAGGCTTTTCGTTTTAGTTACCAAAGTTTTGGTCATACATTTGGTATTTACATACCGTTTGATTTCGAAGTGCTTTGAGAGCGGTTATAGCATTTTGGTTATTATTGTATCTCTTTTCTAAAATCTTTTCTCCATGTTTTGCTTATAAGTTTGTCACAGAAAACCTGTAGTGTGGATTGTTCTAATGTAGATATGTATTTTTAATGGATTTATGCCCAGTTGAATTGAAATAAACGGGTTAGTCTGTGACGTAACGAAAAATTCTGTTAAAACAATAAACAAATAGGTTATGTTTACTTGTCAGTGTAACCAAGATATTCGAATGCAGTTGACACCAATCTAATATCATATATGGTAATTACCAAACATAACCATAACTGCAACTTTATTTAGAAATCCGAAAGGGCTTCTATAAAGTTACATAATAGATATTTATTGATTGATGCATTCATTAAAATTCTCCTATTGATAATTGTTATCTTCGTTTCTGGGTTTTACAGTCAATCAGACTGGTTTTAATCTAAACCTATTTGAAGGCAAAAATTTTCACATTTTACAAATTTTCGGTAAGTGACATGATGCAAAAAAAGGTTAAGTGCAATAATATCTGTCAAAAGATACTAAACAATTGTAATTTATAGGAGGCTCTCTTATCTTATGGACAGTATGATCTGTGTTAAAGTATTTAAATCTTATATTTTTCAAGAATGCAATAAGCACTTCAAAGTAGGTACTTCTTGTAGTTTTTTCCTTTCTGGATAATCTGATTTATAGGTGTTGTTTCAAATTTGTCGTTTCTTTTAAAAATATAATTTTTTATAATGGACAATTCATGTATAGGCCACGCCTTTTATGGTCTGCTTTTAAAACCAGCAACAAGGGTTTATTTTGTGCTTTATGCCTCTCAAAACTCTAACCGATATACATCAGATATCTGTTTTAAGCAGGCACATAAAATATACAAGTTTCAGCAATTTTTGAATTTTCGACATTTTATCGTGTTATTTTTATCATAAGGGAACGTTCAAGTATTACGTAACGCAAATTTTGATTCTTATGAACCCCCCCCCCCTAGGAGCGTTACGTAATACTTGAACGTTCCATAAACTTGAAATTTCGACTTGATCACTGAAATTTTAAAATTTCGAGTTAGTCGAAATTGTACTCCTAAATTTCGAATTATATTTAAAAGTTTTATCCTATAATATTATCTTAATATTAAATTTACCTAGTTTTAAGTTACACAGTGCAGTCAAAAGTCTGCTCGATAACTTTTGAGCGGCTTAAGATAAAATGAAAATTTGAAACACGTGAATAGCATAACCCAAATAATTTTTTGGTATTTATTTGACATGGAGGCTGGGGAACAAGGGGTTTTTTAAATATGATAGGGGTTTTATGATACATCAATTTAAATTTCATGAATGCATAAAATACACAACAGAATCATAATCAGAAAAAACATCGGAGTTGCCAGAACTTTTAGGTGAACATTTTTAAAACTAGCGGTGCGGTGTATTATTTGAGAGAAAAAAAAACTGCCGCAAATCACTTTTATACTTTTGTTATAAAGATAAGATAACCAAGGTCTAAGTGATATTTATTGCATGGGTAAAAGGTAAAGTGAGAGTTCTCGTTATTTCTTTTCATATTTTTAGTAACACTTTGTACTTTCTTTAACAAAGTTTAATAAAACACCAGGTAAACTATTATGTTTGACAGTTTTATAATTTTTGGTAGAGCATACAAAATATTAATATTTTTATAGACGCATATTTATGAAAAATGGGCAGACCATTTTATTTAGCACCTTAATTATAAAGGCTACCATATTTTGTTTTAAAAAATCTTTAGTATCTATCTAGGTATAATTTCATATACTTCTTAACACTTTTTTTCTTTATTTTTAGGTACGTAAATATTCCAGTTCAGAGCAATAAAATAGGTAGGTCTTTTTAAATGTTCTTCAAAAAAGTTATTTCTATACAGTGCGGTCCAAAAGTCACCCCCTCCCCTTTTAACTTTTGAACGAATTGAGATATCCACTTCAAATTTAGAACTCTTAAATAAAACAACTTAAAATATCTTTTAGCATATATTTGATATTTTCAGCCCTTAAAATGTGGGCAGGGGAGCATGGGGGGACATTTTTTTAAATGGAAAGGGGGGTCGTGTGATACATCATTTTAAAGCTTATAAAATTTTCTATTTAAACTAACATTTTTAAATTTTTTAAAAATGTTTTTTAAGGTTTTGATTTTTCAATTTTTTGTGCTAAAACATTCGATTTTTTAAGTTTTTTTTTATAAATTTTTATTTATGTCAACTAAAATTAGTTTAAAAGTATAATTAACATTTTTTAATGATGAAATTAGGCATTTTTAAAAAATTATTTGTTTTTTTTTAGAGGAATTTTGACATTATTACCCATTTTCAACCCCATTTTAAACCCAAAAACTTTTTTTTTTTAAATTTAAAAATATGGAGTTAAATGGAAAATTTTAAAAGCTTTAAAATGATGTATTACACGACCTCCCTTTACATTTAAAAAAATGTGCCCCCATGCTCCCCTGCCCACATTTTAAGAGCTGAAATTATTAAATATATGCTAAAAGATAGTTTAAGTTGTCTTATTTAAAACTTCCAAATTTGAAGTCGATATTCCAATTGGTTCAAAAGTTAAGAGGGTGGGGGGAGACTTTTGGAACGCTCTGTATAATATAGTGTATATTGTACTGCCGTGCTAAACACAGAGGTGGTAACTTACTGTCAAAAATGAGTTATGACTCCAAGATGTAATAACAATCAATGAATATTTTTATCATATTATTAAACGATTTAATTCATTTTTTCATAATAAAATTACTCTATTAAAGTTACCGTATCTTCTTTAAAGTTGTCAATTACTAAGCCAATTTGACATATCTATCGTAATTTAAGAAGTTACCTTAAAATGCCTTAGTATAATACCAATAATTAACGAGATATGGCAAAATACCATAGTGACGGTAAGTTACGGCAAATGTCCCTAGTAATAGTTATGGAAAACAATGGCAACTTTCGTTGACAATTAAATTGCTTTATCCAGTACAATCTCTTATTATCGAGCTTATTTTTAAAATAATTTATCTTAATAAGTATTTTTATAACAAAAGAAGGCCAAGGTACATAAATTAATATAATATTCGCTAATAAACCTTTATTTCTTAATTTTGTTCAATAAGATACGGCAAATTCCCTTAGTATTAAAAGTTAAAAACAATAAATTTGAAAGTGGTAAGTATAAAAAGTTCTATATTACCGAGTATTTAACTATTTAGTTATCCAATAACTAACATTTTTATAACATTAACAACTAATATAACCTTTTTTCTGATTTAAATAAAATTTGAAATTTTTTTGACTTGGACTTTATAATTTTTAGTGACTGAGAACATTGAAAATTAAAACCTATTTTTTAGTTTACGGGAGTGCCTATTTTTGTTACGAGGCAACCGCCGAGTAAAAAAAACACATTGAAAAAGGTAAGCGACTAGTTGTGTACGCTACTTTTCCTACGACCATGCCTTTTTCATTAACAAAATAATAAAAATTTAGTAAATAAAAAATTGCCATTTTAAATCTATCGAAATGTCAGTTTAACTTTTCTCTAAAATGCAACCTACACTACTACCATGGAAATCGCTATGTTAACTATATCGTCGGCTTACAAGTAAAAGGCACTAAGTCACTTTTTTGCAAAAATGGGATTTTTATGGTACTGTAATTAATTTTTGATGATCTATGTACAGGTAAACCGAACTAACTTCTAGATGGACTGCAAAGAGAGTAACCCACTATACAAAACGCACCAGTTTGATTTGAATAAAATTTTATCTGGCAATAGGCACTAAGTGACTTAGTGCACGTGGTGCGTTTTACTTGTAGATTATTTCAAATATTTCTGCACTAAGCGACTTAGTGTTTGTTTGGCGAAACGTGCATTTTTGTAACAATTATTACAAAAATTTAAAAAAAAACAGTGAAAGTTAAATTTGTCAATATCTCAAAACCATGTATTTGGACTTAGTGCTCTTTACTTGTAAGCCGACGATATACTTGTATGGAAAATACATCATGCTGTGTATATACTCGTGTGATATGAAAATATCACACGAGGACATATAGTCAACACGTGAAATATAAGGAATTATGCATACTTGGTCGTAGGAAATAGTTTTATTCAGTACGCAGTCGTCTTTTGTTTTACTTTCGGTAAAGTAGGAAAATAACGCTTTTCTATAAAAAAAAAGGTTATAGTTTATTTTTTGCACTTTTTCATAAAACCCTCTGAACCAAAGCACGTATGCAGTTGTGTGCACAAGTTGTGGAATGAAGCTCTCTACAACTAGAATTATGAAACAAAAGACGTCTACCCTATCTCTTTCTCATTTGTGCTGCACTTTCCAGCCAACCAAATAAATACTGTATTTCTTTTTCATACAACAAATACAGTATTTATTTGGTTGGCCGGAAAGTGTAGCACTTAGCGGCACGAACGAACATAGCTAATGTGAATCTGTAGAATAAGATAATTCCAGAAAAATTTAGATGGCGCCAGTAATTTCTTTCATAAAAATAATTTAGTTACACTTTTCACCCGGCCAAGTAAATATTGTATTTGTTTAACAAATAAAAAATACAGAATTTGTTTGGTTGGGTAGAAGTGGGAGTGTATGTATGTCTTCTATCCTTTTTGGGTAGAACTTTTGTCCCTGTCTAATCTACCGGGAGAAATCTCCATTAAAGTTGCTCCAGATGACGTTACCGAACGAATATAAAAATACTTATTATTTTTTAAAAATCTATTTAATTGGAATTTTAAAATCATGTTTCAAAATTTTATTACATTCATAACTAAACTTAATTTAGTACCATCAAAATACAATACCATTTGTAATTGAAGCGTGGGAACAATATCATGTTAACTATTATAAATGTTATGGCGCTATTTTGTAATTCTTGTAATTGATATTTTAGTCCACTTCCTTAAGCACGAACATTTAAAAAAATATACTATTTCGTATTAAGGTACGGAATCTATACAGCGTTTGGTTGTCCGGACGCTGCGATCAGACGCAGCCCATGCGTCTGATCTTTTTAGGGCCGTAACTAGGGGGGGCTGGCCTTGGCTTGAGTACCCCTGGCTTTTTCGCTGAGCCCCCCCCCCCTGGTATTTTTTAAATCACCTAGCTTTGGGCGCCATTTTTTTTGCAGGGAGGCCAAGTTTGGTAGAAACCTTCAGGGACAAAGGTTTTTTTTGAGGGTGCCTGGGGGCTGAGCCCCACCTACATTTTTTTCTGGTTACGGCCCTGGATTTTTTTGCAAGGAACAATAACACATTAAGGTTTTTGTTGTAATGATTAAATTAAGGCGTCAGGAAATTTCCTAACCACCCTTAACATTGATATGTTTTAAAACATACCAATATTACGGGTGGTTACACCGCATTATCGGATTCTGAAATCATGAAATTTCGTGAAAATGTAAAATAGTAGGTGTTAAAAAACGTCGATCTCTCTATCTGTATACTTGTAAACATTTGAACGGAATACTGATTTGGAAACATAACTTATCAATTGCGGCAGTCAGTTCAAGAAAATGACTAAAGTTTATTTTTTTAAGATATAGTTAATTTAAATTTGCCGCTAAATACTCCATAAAGTCCGATTTACACTGAAGCATGTGGCTTGTTTTGAATTTCAACATAACCAAAATTTATAATTTTTGTTTACTTACTTTCTATTTATGATTTTTTGATGTAAAAAAAGAGAATTGATAAAGCTGTTGCTAAAAACACTTGTATTCCTGTAGAAACAAAATTTGCTTATAAAATCGTTTTTATTCCAATAATTTAAAGGAATAAACCATTGTTTTGTTCTCGTTAATAGCACGTCAACGTTTAACGGTTGTGTAAATTGGACCTAGTCATTTCGCTTACGACGCATGCGTATCTTACGTTGCTATGGTAATTTCGAGATTGTTTACAAGCGGGAAGGTTTAAAATAACTATACCTTAAAAAAATTTACTTTAGTCTAGGACAAGTAGGTACTGTTCTTTGAGTGACTGACTGTAAATATATGGATCGCGCAGCCATAGCGTTCACATGAATGATACTATTCTTAAGCAGAATGAATAAAATCTACACATTTTGCATACATTTGCTTACTTATTTCAAAAGGGCTATTTTTGGACTAGTACTGTTCTTCAATTATAAGCTATAGCCAGAAAGCCTTCACGAATTAAGGGAGCTTCTGCCATATTTTGAAAGATACATTTTTAAAAAGAATTCTTTGAAATATGACCATGTAATCATAATGAGATTTTTTTTTCTTGGCAACATTTGTTAATGATTGCTATTCTGTATTCTACACAAAGAAGATTTTATTACGACTAGTTCTAAAGCCATTTACTAAGAATAACAGCTTAATTTTTATACTCTTCACAGCGCGTTTATGCGCTAGAAGAGTACGGTAGCTTAGGGTCGACGTTATATATTTTTATCCAATACACACAGATAATAAGGCAATTACCAGCTTTATTTTAAATAGATAAACTCAATAATAATCCCCGCGTGACTTTTACTTTATTGAGTGGATAATTATTTATTTTACCCACTCAACTGTCACTCGTCAAATTATTTTCTTGTAAATGTCATTAAAATTTTTAATAAAAATATGAATTCCTAAGCTATTTATTGGATTAAACCTTGTATGGCACTCATGGGTAAACCGATATTGCCCTCTCTAAAATTAACCTGCTTGGCTGATGCCTCGCTGGTTAATTTTCTCATGGGCAATATCTTACTTTACCCACTAGTACCATAAATAAATATTATTGTCTTAAAATTTTCATTTAGGTTTACCTAGAAAATTCTAAAAATATGAGAGTGATCACACTTTTCTAAGGGTCCCATAAATCGTAAAAAATCGTTGAAAATTGTCTGTAATTTTTGTATAAGTAAAAAATTTAAAGGGCTTTAAATCCGCCAAAGTTGCCCCTAACACTAAAATGTACGAATATACACCATAAATTTGAGTCAAACGGTAAACAAACATTTTAAAAACGTATGGCGGATTTTTGGCAAGGGTTAGAATCTTTTGATCATTTTGAAATTTGGAAAAAAGGGTATCGAGTTCAAATCCCATCCCACTTTTTCATTTTATTTTTTATTTTTTTTTTTGGGTTTTAAATAATTTTAACTTGCATTAAAAAACTATTTTGAAAAATGCAATATACCGTTTACTGTGAAGAGTATATAATGGAATGCGTAACACAATATATCTTCACGTCCAGTTATTATTTTTTTTTCAATAGATTTAAACGTAATAAATAAACTAACCAATTACTAAGTATTATTAATTAATTTCATTGTGGGTATCTATATGGCAGTAAAAGATTACAGTTATAAAAATAATTTAATAATTTCTGACTGCTAATTTAATTATGGTCACTGGTAGCTCTGACTTGATTAAAATAATAAGGGAACGTTCAAGTATCACGTAACGCAAATTTTGATCATTTTGGACTGGATGATTTTGACCTCGAATTTGGATTCAAATACATAGAAACACAATGGTCTCCGAAAAATTCTTGACCTTTTTTTTTCTGTGACTTCATGTGTGGCCACAAAAAGACAAAAAAAAAGTAAAGAATTTTCTCGGAGGCTATTGTATTTCTATGTATTTTTTGGCGCTGAATCTAAATTTGAGGTCAAAATAGCACCTTATCCGGTTAGTTTTGGAGATAACCTTAAAAAAAGGTTTTTTTTATACTAGAAAATAAGGTTCCAAAACTAATCAAATGACCTAAAATTAGGATTCAGCGCCTCAAAATACATAGGAATACAATGGTCTCTAAAAAATTCCGGACCTTTTTTTCTTTTTAATTTGCGAAAAGGGGTTTGAAGCTCACAGAAAAGCATGCCCAGCAAGGACGTTTCAATCATGGTCCATGGCGCTCACAAAATTAATGTATTAATTAATGTATTAATTAATGTAATCGAAAAAACGAATGGTAGATCGTTTATATAACACTTCAGTGCATGTAAAAATCATATTCCTAGTCTACCTACAGTCATAATTAATTTTTGCTAGTACCTTAAACTTTGACTTTATTTAAGGAAAACTTGATTTTAAAAGTCCAAACCAAAAAATACCTTACTTTTAAGCTGACAATTTAAGCTCTTTACTAAATGTTATACTTCATGTTCATTCTAGATGTATTAAGCTATATGTTTCCGCCAATTTCTTAAAAAAATAATATTATTTTCGTAATCAGCGACCTCAAAAATCTCATATTCATAATTTTAAACAAAAATTTTCAAACTTTTGACATTTATGTCCGCCATATTTTCTTAAAAAAATAATAAAAATATTTTCGTAATCAGCGACCTCAAAAACCCCATATTCATAATTTTAAACAAAATTTTTCAAACTTTTGACATTTATGTCAGCCATCTTGGATCCGCCATTTTCTTAAAAAAAATAATATCATTTTCGTAATCAGCGACCTCAAAAATTATAGATTCATAATTTTAAACAACTTTTTTAAAACTTTTGACATTTATGCCCGCCATATTGGATTCGCCATTTTCTTAAAACAAACCTTATATCATTTTCGTATTCAGCACCTCAAAAATCCCCACATAGAGCTAAATTGAATTTTGGCCAGCTTTTTTGAAAATACCACCACTGTGTGCCATTCAATTTTTACGAAAAAAGTTATTGTAAAAAAATTGTCCTCCCCCTTGGAGGTGGGGGTATATTGAGAAAAAATATTAGTTTCAGCGATCTCATAAACCCCTTTGTACCAATGTTCACGAAAATATTGTAAATATTTGTATTTTTCCCCATTTGCCTCAATAAATTATCAAAAACAATCAGAACCGAGAATTTTTGGTAAAAGATCTTTTTGCCTTTCATTTAATTTTCATCATCACCGTTTTTTTATGTTTTTTTCAAAAAAAAAAAAATATTGCCAGAAAATGCCAAATGCCAAATCTAAAGATATTTATTTGTATTCTTTGAATATGAATAAACATACCTACAAAATTTTACAATGATATCTTTTTTCTTTCTATATAAAAAAAATGTTAAAAAAAAGATTATTTTTAAAATTTCTATGGTAGAAAGACCCCTTAATCTTTATCATATTGTCTAATTTTACCCCAGTTTTTTCCCGTGTAGACTTACATAAGCCCTTTTTAAACCCACAGATATAAACAACCTCGTAAGCGACGATATTAATCTTTCTGACTTATTTAGTTTTTATTTTTTATTTTGGCGAGGTTAATTTTTTTAACAATGAGTATCATCAATTTTTAAAACATTGCTTGCAATAAATCATAATATACCATAATTAATATAATATATTATAGTCTTTTTTCTTAAATACTACCATATATTTTAAGTATAACAATGGCGTACAGAAAATTAAACAAGAGTTTCAGCTACAAGGTTAAAAGACCTTTTGTTTTATTTTAAAAATCGCTTAAAGATAACAAATACAAAAATCACTGAAAACATTTTCGTTATCAAATAAATCAAGCTTTATGTCACGATTATAGCATAAAACTATTATTAACAATGAATTGTATGATTTATTTATTTAATCTTTTATAATTTATTCATTCAATAGGTACACATTTATCCATGCGAATATAGAAAAAATTATAGTTTTTTAATTGATACAGTTATATTCTAAGAATAAACCGTTTCAAAGGGTCAACTGTACAAATAAAAGCTTTGATATTTTAAATCATTTATTTAAGATGTAACTAAAAATACCACTAGGTATAGTCGGTGTCACATTTATAGTAGAATGTTTACATTTAAAACAGATTAATGTGAGACAAGGACGTAATTAAATTTTATTATATTAAATACGTATTTATCTTATATATCTCGATGCACAGAATACAAATAAAATAAATTAAAGCCGGTCCAGTAAATATTTATTGATACAAATGCCTTTTGGGTGTGCCGAAATCTATTGTGAAATATAATTGGATAGGGTCGAACGGTAAATGAGTCTAAAATTATGCAACGTCCCGATTGGAGGAACAGTTTGGCACTTGCCAGATAAAAATAATCGCTGTTAAAAAAAAATACCACTAGGTATAGTCGGTGTCACATTTATAGTAGAATGTTTACATTTAAAACAGATTAATGTGAGACAGGGACGTAATTAAATTTTATTATATTAAATACAGTGGGTTAGGCTAAATGTGACACCCAGGGTAATTGTGACATGTCCTGTTATAATTTTTCTAAACAAGTTTAAATTAAATCGAAATTTTACGCGAAATATTTAATACTGTCAAAAACCTAATGCCAGGGTTGGATTGGATATAAACTAGTTTAGAAAAATTATAACAGGACATGTCACAATTACCCTGGGTGTCACATTTAGCCTGACCCACTGTACTGTAACGATATAAATCGTCACTTTGTAATATAGCAAGGGTTAATTAAACTATTCGTTTACTTACGTTATAATTTGTGTTTATTTTGTATATAAATAGTTACGTACGTACAGAACCGTTTTGTGTCTGGGACTGTTTTGTAGCAGGAACTGAATTCTAACCATATGGGTCTCTATTCCATGGTTCTGCCTGAAAATAGCAGAGAGGGCATGGTTGGAATATGATTTTTAATAATAAAGAATCGTATGACTTATTTCTCTATAATGCATTTGTCTATGGACTTGCCTGGTTTTTATATGTTTCGGAGTCTATTGAGGGTTGGATTTCGCTGGCTTTCGTCTGTAGCTTGTCTCTCCTGGAAAGTTTCGTATGCTTATTCCTTCGGGATAATCCAGAATTTGTTGAAAATAGTTTGCTGGAACTGCTCACTTAGATTCAGTATTTTGTTTATACTTAGTTCACAGGACACTTAGTATTCTGTTCGTATTTTTATTAGTTTTGCTGATAAACAATAAGTATTGTTTATATTTGTTTCTTAGAGTAATATTTTGAGGTTAGATATCACTAATACGGATTTATTAGGAAATATTCTTTTAATTAGTTATTATTTTTGGTGTAGTTTCCGTTACCTTTATTAGGAATCCTATACGGTAAAACTGTAGTTGATAATGACTTGCACAGATGTCGCTAATAGTTCAGAAATAGGATTTTATTTACCTGAAGGGTTCATACCGGTCAAGAAGGTCGATTTTCGTTCTTCTTGAAGCAACTTTGATACAAAATGGTGGTGTCATATTGACGAGTGTTTATTTTCTGTAATCATCGAAGTAATCCTTCATGTATTTTTATTTAAAGTTAGTGAAAATGAATATTTAAACAATGCGGAAGATATTGTAACTGTTATTTTCTACAATTACGCATTTATAACGTTTCGATGGACATCGAAGACTTAGTATGACATGTAAGTTAAGTTTTTCTGTTTCTTAGAATATTTCTGAGATATAATTATTGTTTTAGCACCATTAATTAATTACCATTAAGCACCATTAACCACCATTAATTACCATTTCTATACCATTAATATGGAATTACATTAATTTAAGTTGAAGTTTATTTTGGTATATTTGATATACAAGTTCTCCGCATGGAGTGATGTTCTGTTGGAACATGGTTCTGTAATTTTCGGCATAGATAAATTCTATGTAACCGTCTAGCAGACAATTTTATATTGGACATAATTTTCAAAAGCATATTTTATCCCGGACAACATTTTCAATCGTACATTTTATCCTGGAAGATGATTTTTCCAAAGTAGATGGGACAGCCTATATTTTTTTTCTTTCATTTGAGAAATGAATTCATCAGCATAGGGGAGACTTGTACAGATGGAGACGATGGAATTCATACCTCATGGATTTTGCAGAAACCAGCTAAGTACTCATTCTGAAAACTTTTGAAAGCAATATTTCATATTTTTAAATTCTTTTATTTCAATATTCTTATAACTGTAAACTTTATCAGATCTGATATAGTATTGTTTAATACTATATGCCCTTCTGGCTTTTGTTCATTTTTAGGTACTTATTTTTTTTAAAACATTTAATCTCATTTATTAATTATTAAATATCATACTTTTGATTAAATGATTTCTAATTTAAGCATGACTTTTATACACTGCAAGAAATGATTGCTGTTTACATACATTTCTTGGTGCTTGCTGAACTTCATGTTTTCTTTATACATTTAAGTCGAATGATTTCTGAATTTAGTAATTTTTATTAAGATTTCTTTAATTATATCTTAATATAATTACACATATTTTTTATATATATTAATACATTACTTGATGTGCTTTCATTAAGTTTATTTATAATAAATTTCTCAAATGAATTATCTTATTTTATTTAAGGGTTATATTTTCTCAAACTGAAAAGCTTAAGTATTTACACTAGGTTGTTACTTACCTAAAGGAGTAAAAGCTAAAGTAACTGGCGCCCCTAACAACATTAATCAATTCTTTCTATTTTTCCCTTGCCCATACCCATTGCTCCGCTGTCAAAACTAGCCGTTGGCAGTGAACGTATTAAATACGGTACACTAATATTGGCGCCCAAGAACGTGGTATTTGGATAGATAGAACACTTGTTTTTTTTTTAATTTTACTTCATTTTTCTCAGTGTATTTTTTATAAAAATCTAAAGCTTTTTTTTTTCAGTGTAACTTAAAGTTCATTTTGAGAAAACCTACATATAACTGTTGAATAAAATATTTTTTGTTGAAAATTAAGTCAAATTAGAGTTAATCTGATAAGATATATCAGATATGTGTTTTTTATGTTTATTCTGAATTTTATGGAATAACATGGAATAGAGAAATTTTGGCGTGGGTTCAGTTTTTCTAGAAATTATCGTTTATTCAATAGAAATAAATGGATAATAGGGTATTTATTTATGCGAAGGATATGAATAAATATTAGCTAATTTTGTAGTTTTGGAGACTATTTATAATTATTAATTTGTCCAATTGAGATAAATAATAATTTAGTATTTTTTTTGACATATTTGGGAAATTTTCCAAAGTATGCAAAAACTTTGTTGAGCAGTATACACAAAAAAAAAATAATTTGTGGTACAGTATAAATATTTTATTATAAAATAAATATTTTGAGTAAATTGAATTTAAATTTTGAAAATAAATATTCAAAATGGAAGATTTAGATAAAATGGAAATTAGATTTTTGACTGCAGAAATGGTAAATTATGAACTTCGTATAAGACATTTAACAGCAAAAAATAATAGAGCATCTAGAATTAAAGTTTTAGGTAGAGCCATAGCTAGGGAAGATCCTAAAGTAAAATATGTAGATCCGACTTTTAATTTTAACAGTGAAGTGGAAAATATTAATAGAATTTTAGATAGTATATCTTCAGAAATTGTAGAATATCATGGTGATTATAGTTTAGCTGATTTAAGAAAATTAAAAACTTATTTAGTACATGTAACAAATCGTCTGCAACGTTTTCCTGAAGTAGAAGAAAATAAAGTTAGACGTATTCAATTTTTAGAAATAACTAAAGCAACTTGTTTAGAAATAGAAGCAGATATTTTAGATCTTTATGAAAAATCTGGTAAAAATTCAGATCTTACTCAAGTAAATAATAATATTTCATTACATAATAGTACACAGTTTAGTCCTAATGTTTCTAGTAAAAAAGATAATGATTATTTAAAATCAGTACCAGTTTATAAATGGAATATTAATTTTGATGGAAAGTCTAATGTTTTAAATTTTATTGAGCAAGTTGAATATATGAAAATAAGTAGAAATGTTACAGACGAAATGTTATTTAAATCTGCATATGACTTATTCAAAGAACCAGCATTGTCATGGTTTCTCTCAATTAAAGATAATTTAAATTCGTGGTCTCAAATAATTCAAGCATTAAAAAAAGATTTTCTTCCAGCTAACATAGATGATAGAACATGGGATGATATCCGTTCTAGATATCAAAATCCCGATGAATCTATCGCAATTTTTATAGGTGCTATGGAAACCTTGTTTAAACGTTTAATTCATACTGCAAGTTTATATACTAGACTTAAGACGATTAGAGAAAGAATATTACCACATTATTTTACACCATTATCACTTATAGAAATAAATGATTTAGAAGATTTAAAAGACAGTTGTAAAAGAATAGATGAAGCTTATCAATTAAAACAAAAGAGCATAGCAGGTAAAAGTGTGGCAAAAAATAAAGCAGTTAATAAAGTAAATGTCCTAAGTTCGGATATAAATCAAAATTTTAGTAGTAAATGTAATTGTAGTCATAATACCACAGTGTCCAAACTTACCCCATCTTCCTCTACTCGTCAAAGTTCAGTATGTAATAGTAGTCAAGTTTCTCAAATTAGTCAAAGTACCAATCAAAGCTTTAATAATACACAGAATAGTAGTAATAATAAAATTAGACAAATAATTTGTTATAACTGTAACCAACCAAATCATATTTTTAGCAAATGTTTAGCTAAAAGAACAAAGTTTTGTTATAAATGTGGATATAAAGATGTAGTTTTTAAAAATTGCCCTTCCTGTACAAAAAACTAAATAGGAAAGTGGATGATTTTAGTCGGCATTCACTTAATAAAAAGGCTAAAAATAATAATGACAGTCAGGTAAAAAAGGATAACAAAACTACTTTTTGTAAAAACATTTATTATAATAAAAATAATATCAATTCTTTACAAAAATCAAGTGTAACAGAAACAAACAAACGATTTTATTTGAATGAATGGAAAGATTGGTTGGATAAAGTTAAAAATTTTTATAAACCGTATAGTTTGTCTGTAATTAATAAAAGTTCTTTTATTAAATTACCTAGAGATAACCGTCCATATATTAAAGTAAATAATTTTGATAAAAATATAACAGCTTTGATTGATACAGGTGCAAATTGTTCAGTGGCTGGTGGTCACGCGATTAAAATTTTAGAAAAATTTAATTTAAAAATTGATAAATGTCTTATACCGCATGTTACTACAGCTGATAAATCTAAACAGTTAGTAACTGGTGTTGTTTATTTACCTATTAAAGTAGATAATGAAGTTAAGATTTTACAAGTCTTGGTTGTTCCTTCTTTGGAAACAAATTTTATTTTTGGTGTGAATTTTTTACAATTGTTTTCTATGACTCTGGATTTTTCTGATGAATCTTGGAATAATAAAATTAATAATTTGAATGTGATCAGTAATAACAGTGATAGTCAGGATATAAATAAAGATAATTCAGTAGGCTTATGTGACTTGACAGACGAACAGAAAAAGATAGCAGATAAATTTGTTAGTTTATTTAAAGAATTATATAGCGAAAAAATAGGTAGAACAAATTTAATAAAACATGATATAGATACAGGAAATAATAAACCTTTTAAAATGCGTCAATATCCTTTGTCACCTTATTTAATAGAAATTTTACATAAAGAGTTAGATAAAATGTTAAAAGATGATATAGTTTCACCATCTTATTCTGATTTTAATTCACCAGTTTTATTAGTAAAAAAAGCTAATGGTACATACCGTTTTTGTTTTGATGGACGTAAATTAAATTCTATTACAAAAGGTGATTCACATCCTTTACCAAGGATAGACTCCATTTTAAGTTTATTAGGCGATGCAAAATATATATCAAGTATAGATTTAAAAAATGCTTTTTGGCAGATTCCACTTACAAAAACTGCTAAAGAAAAAACTGCATTTTCCGTACCTGGTAGGGGACTATTTGAATTTAATGTAATGTGTTATGGACTCAAAAATGGAACACAAAGTCAGCAAAGATTAATGGATAAACTTTTTCCTTTCTCCTTTTATCCAAATATATTTGTTTATATTGACGACATTATAATAGTATCAAAAACTTTTGAGGAACATATTAAATTACTTCAAATAGTACATGAAAAATTAAAATCTGCTAATCTTACAATAAATTTTGAAAAAAGTAATTTTTTTAGAAAATCACTTAAGTATTTAGGTTTTGTAATTGATAATTTTGGTTTAAGAACCGATCCGCAAAAAGTAGAAGCAATAATAAACTATCCTAGACCAACAAATAGTACAGAGATAAAACGATTTTTAGGTGTAGCTTCGTGGTATCGTAGATTTGTTAGGAATTTTTCAACAATTGTTAGTCCATTAAATTCACTTTTAAAGGACAAAGGTAAAAAACAAGCCATTAGTTGGAATACTGATGCAGAAAAAGCTTTTTTATTGTTGAAGGAATCTTTAATAAATGCTCCAGCTTTAGCAAGTCCCAATTTTTCTTTACCATTTGTTATACAATGTGATGCTTCTTTAGTTGGCCTCGGTTCCATATTAACACAAACGCAAGATGGTCAAGAAAAAGTAATAGCTTATGCTAGTAGAGCTTTAACACGTAGTGAAATAAAATATTCTGTAGGTGAAAAGGAATGTTTAGCTGTTTTGTTTGCTATAGATAGGTTTAGACCATATATTGAAGGTGTTAAATTCACAGTAATTACAGATCATTCTTCATTAAAATATTTGAGTAATATGAAAGATTCCTCTGGTCGCTTGGCTAGATGGTCATTAAAATTACAGCAATATGATATGGATATTGTATATCGTAGAGGTAAATTAAATGTAGTAGCTGATGGGTTATCCAGAGCTTTTGATAGAATAGAACCAGAAAAATCAATTTTTCCAGATGTAAATTTAATTAATTTTAATGTAAATGATTATAATAGTGATAAATATTATATTCAGTTGAGGGAAAAAATTGTTAAGAGTCCAGATTCATATCCGCAATTTAAAGTTATTGATGATAATATTTATAAGTTCATACCGACCAAGACAAAAGTAAAAAGTAATATTATAGAGTGGAAATTGTTAGTGCCTCAAAAATGTCGTAAACAAGTACTAAAAGAATGTCATGACGATGTATTAGCTTCTCATATGGGATTTTTTAAAACTTTTCATAGAATTTCAGAAACATATTTTTGGCCAAAAATGCGTAAAGATATTTTAAAATATGTAAGATGTTGTAATATTTGTCAATCACAAAAAGTTAGTAATTCTGCACGTTTTGGATTGATGGGTCGTGAAAAAGAAGTAAATTATCCGTGGCAAGTTATTTCATGTGATTTGCAGGGACCATTTCCCAGAAGTTCTAAAGGTTTTTGTTATCTTTTAGTTGTGTCAGACTGGTTTACAAAGTATACATTATTACATCCTTTAAGGGAAGCTACTGCAAATGCAATATGTAAATTCATTGAGAATGAAGTTTTTTTAGTTTACGGAGTCTGTCAATTTTTAATTGTCGATAATGGAAAACAATTTGCTGGTAAAGTTTTTAAAAAATTAGCAGATGAATATAATGTACAGAAAATTTGGTTTAATGCACTTTACCATAGTCAAAATAATCCGACGGAAAGGCAACATCGCACAATTTCTACTGCTATAAGATCATATATAAAAGATAATCAAAAAGAATGGTGTAAAAATTTAGCAAAAATAGGTCTAGCTTTACGAACGTCTGTAAATGAAGTTACGGGGTATACGCCGGCATTTCTTAATTTTGGGAGGAATGTACCTATCACAGGAACTTATTATGGCAAAATGACATCAACTGATGGTGTTAAATTAGAACCTTGTGACAGAGACTCGTATAGCCAAGACTTGGGAAATCTTAAAGAGATTTTTGTTGATGTAAAGAAATATTTACATGAAGCTTATGAACGTAATAAGCGTACTTATGATTTGCGCAAGCGTGAAGTAAATTTTGAGATAGGTGAAAAAGTTTGGAGACGAAACAAAGTACTCTCAGATGCTAGTAAAAGTTTTGCTGCAAAACTTGCTCCAAAGTACATACTTTGCAAAGTTGTTGCGAAAAAGTCAAAGTTAGTGTATATTTTGGAAAATGCAGATGGTCATAGAGGCGACTGGCATGTTAAAGATCTAAAGAAATATTTTGGATCAAATAGTGACATTTCAGTTGGCTAGATTTTATTAAATAAGAATATATTCTTAGTATCATTCGGAATGATATTTAAAAAAATATCAATGTATTGAAAATATTTAAAGGGTACCCAAAACTTTTGTATATAGTAAAAAAAATATATAAATATATTTTTTGTAGAAGAGAATTCTGGTGCACACAGTCAAGTCTTATTTCTATTTTTTTATCTTGATAAAACTTAGCTAAAAAGAAAAACAAAATTAATTATGACAATTACCTGATTATGACAATTACCTGATTATGACAATTACCTGATTATGACAATTACCTGTTTATGACACACACCGATAAAGTCCCAAAATTATGTTCTACATAAGAGTAGGCGAATGATACACGTAGTTATCAAGCTTAGCTATTGTTAATTATCAAGTAGTATTTCAAATGATTTACATAAAGTATTGTATTTTTTGTTGATTTATTAAATAAAATATAGTATATATTTTAGCTATTTAAGTTAAATAGTTATAGAGTTTGGTATAAAAATATTTTTTGTATATTAAATATTTTTATTATTTTTGGAGGGGGCATGTGTAACGATATAAATCGTCACTTTGTAATATAGCAAGGGTTAATTAAACTATTCGTTTACTTACGTTATAATTTGTGTTTATTTTGTATATAAATAGTTACGTACGTACAGAACTGTTTTGTGTCTGGGACTGTTTTGTAGCAGGAACTGAATTCTAACCATATGGGTCTCTATTCCATGGTTCTGCCTGAAAATAGCATAGAGAGGGCATGGTTGGAATATGATTTTTAATAATAAAGAATCGTATGACTTATTTCTCTATAATGCATTTGTCTATGGACTTGCCTGGTTTTTATATGTTTCGGAGTCTATTGAGGGTTGGATTTCGCTGGCTTTCGTCTGTAGCTTGTCTCTTCTGGAAAGTTTCGTATGCTTATTCCTTCGGGATAATCCAGAATTTGTTGAAAATAGTTTGCTGGAACTGCTCACTTAGATTCAGTATTTTGTTTATACTTAGTTCACAGGACACTTAGTATTCTGTTCGTATTTTTATTAGTTTTGCTGATAAACAATAAGTATTATTTATATTTGTTTCTTAGAGTAATATTTTGAGGTTAGATATCACTAATACGGATTTATTAGGAAATATTCTTTTAATTAGTTATTATTTTTGGTGTAGTTTCCGTTACCTTTATTAGGAATCCTATACGGTAAAACTGTAGTTGATAATGACTTGCATAGATGTCGCTAATAGTTCAGAAATAGGATTTTATTTACCTGAAGGGTTCATACCGGTCAAGAAGGTCGATTTTCGTTCTTCTTGAAGCAACTTTGATACAAAATGGTGGTGTCATATTGACGAGTGTTTATTTTCTGTAATCATCGAAGTAATCCTTCATGTATTTTTATTTAAAGTTAGTGAAAATGAATATTTAAACAATGCGGAAGATATTGTAACTGTTATTTTCTACAATTACGCATTTATAACGTTTCGATGGACATCGAAGACTTAGTATGACATGTAAGTTAAGTTTTTCTGTTTCTTAGAATATTTCTGAGATATAATTATTGTTTTAGCACCATTAATTAATTACCATTAAGCACCATTAACCACCATTAATTACCATTTCTATACCATTAATATGGAATTACATTAATTTAAGTTGAAGTTTATTTTGGTATATTTGATATACAAGTTCTCCGCATGGAGTGATGTTCTGTTGGAACATGGTTCTGTAATTTTCGGCATAGATAAATTCTATGTAACCGTCTAGCAGACAATTTTATATTGGACATAATTTTCAAAAGCATATTTTATCCCGGACAACATTTTCAATCGTACATTTTATCCTGGAAGATGATTTTTCCAAAGTAGATAGGACAGCCTATATTTTTTTTCTTTCATTTGAGAAATGAATTCATCAGCATAGGGGAGACTTGTACAGATGGAGACGATGGAATTCATACCTCATGGATTTTGCAGAAACCAGCTAAGTACTCATTCTGAAAACTTTTGAAAGCAATATTTCATATTTTTAAATTCTTTTATTTCAATATTCTTATAACTGTAAACTTTATCAGATCTGATATAGTATTGTTTAATACTATATGCCCTTCTGGCTTTTGTTCATTTTTAGGTACTTATTTTTTTTAAAACATTTAATCTCATTTATTAATTATTAAATATCATACTTTTGATTAAATGATTTCTAATTTAAGCATGACTTTTATACACTGCAAGAAATGATTGCTGTTTACATACATTTCTTGGTGCTTGCTGAACTTCATGTTTTCTTTATACATTTAAGTCGAATGATTTCTGAATTTAGTAATTTTTATTAAGATTTCTTTAATTATATCCTAATATAATTACACATATTTTATATATATATTAATACATTACTTGATGTGCTTTCATTAAGTTTATTTATAATAAATTTCTCAAATGAATTATCTTATTTTATTTAAGGGTTATATTTTCTCAAACTGAAAAGCTTAAGTATTTACACTAGGTTGTTACTTACCTAAAGGAGTAAAAGCTAAAGTAACTGGCGCCCCTAACAACATTAATCAATTCTTTCTATTTTTTCCTTGCCCATACCCATTGCTCCGCTGTCAAAACTAGCCGTTGGCAGTGAACGTATTAAATACGGTACAGTACGTATTTATCTTATATATCTCGATGCACAGAACACAAATAAAATAAATTAAAGCCGGTCCAGTAAATATTTATTGCTACAAATGCCTTTCGAGTGTGCCGAAATCTTTTGTGAAATATGATTGGATAGGGTCGAACGGTAAATGAGTCTAAAATTATGCAACGTCCCGATTGGAGGAACAGTTTGGCACTTGTCAGATAAAAATAATCGCTGTTAAAAAAAAATCTCTTATAACTCTGGCAGCGACTATAGTTTTAAACTAAACACATATTTTGCTATTTATTATATCTTTTAAAAAATCTCGATAATTGTCAATTTTTGTAACTTTCTGGAATATCTCAAAAACGATAAGTCGGCAGATTCGGATTCATGTAAAAAATGTGTAAGAAAAATAATACGCGCTATGAATAGTATAATAATGTAAGTGTACAAACATAAATAGTCACAATAATTAAAAACTAACAAATTTAGATTCGAATATATAAAATTATATTTGCTATTATACAAATATTTTTATTTTGTTGGCACCACCATTTTTATTTATGCTTTTGCGTAATTCTTAATTATTCTCACATTATACCGTATGCTTAAATTTATTTAGCATAATGTTACCTACATACTTTAAATACCTACCAGGCTTGAAAACAATGAAGTAATTATTTACGTTGACTAATTAATTAGATATAGAATTAATGTAATTCTAATTACTAAGGACCGGGGAAAATTTATTCAAACTGGTCCACTGCAATGTTTTTGTTGTAACAAAAAACATTATCGTATATACGATAAGCGCAACGTCGAACTTCTTGTTTTATATCCATCCATAAATATTACTTCAATAAACCAACAAAACACTTAAAAATTAATTAATTTTTGCTTATTATAATGTTAAATACTGCTTTCATAACCATAATGCATAACATACAATGACGCCATGATTGACTTGAAGTGCCATCATGTGTCTTGTGTGCAGGCTTATAGTGTTATGTTTATGGTTATACGGACCTCTGGACGGTGCCTAAGATTAAAATTGGTATTTATTTAACTTATGTATTTATTGTAATTTTTTTTATTTTTTCTTTCAAAACAATTCTAGATTTTTTAAAATAAAAATTTTAAATAAAAATTATTTTTTTTTTATATTTTCATCAATAACTATGATTTAATGGACAATCCTATCGACCGTAATTTGAAATAATAATTTAGAAATATTTATAATAAAATCTAATTTAGACATTTTTTATTATATTCAATAAAAATCGATAAATATACTGTTAACAAATATTTATTTAAAAAATTTACAGGAGTGTTACCGCCAAATTCAAATAATAGAAAGGAAATCATTTTTAAATGTGCTATGATAATTATCATTAAATTAATTAAATGTTCTACGATAATTATCATTATACCAATATAATAATGTTTATTATGAAGCGTATATTAATTTATTAAATGGGGTTATTTGTGAGACACTCGGAAATGAAGCAAATAAAAACTTTATTGCATTACATAATCATGCCAACGTTTCACCTAACATTTAGGCTTCTTCAGGGCTAAATTATTAAATATGCATTAAAACAAACAAATTAAACAAAAACATTACATCAACAAACAAAATACACTGGTCATTTTTCAACAGGAGAATACTCACTGTAGAACAATTAATTACTGACCCTAAATAAATTTCAAGAAGCATCTTGTAGGAAATATTATTTTTATTAAATGGTTTACATTACCATAAGGCATTACAAATCTGTAATAACTGTTTTTCATATTTAAAACAAAAACGAAATATGCAGCAAAATTTCTAAACCCATTAATCATATTTAGCTTGAATTTTGACTTAGAAATTCAACTATTTAAAGATAAATTACAAATGACGTATTTACTAACAATAGTAATTTATTATACAGGTGTTAAACTTGTATTTTATTTTGTAATTGGGGAAAGCTAATTCAAAATCTAGGAATAAGCTACTTTTAACATGTGTTTTATTTTGTTTTGTTTTTTTGCTACTGTTAATTCTAATAAAGTCTAATAAATCAATTATAGCTTTAAGTTTTCTCGACTTAATAATGTATATATGTTATTTATAACACTATACCTACAAGCTTCAGATCTGACTCTAAAAGTTAAGTTTCACTAAAAATACTTGGCTCATATTAAAAAAAGATAGGTGTAATATAAAAAAAAAACGTATTTATTAAATTTGTAATAATCTATTATTAAATTTATTTTTAGTATGATGTTGATTATATCTTTCTGATCCAAAGTTTACATTGACCCAACTTGATCTGATGGCTGGTTTTTGAGTTATAGGTTAACAAGTCAAAAACAGTAAAATTATAATTTTATTTTTTAAATAAACTGAAACTTAACATCCAGTTTTGTTCTTATTATTTTCTCGTAATAAAAAACTAAAATTATATTTTTTTCGTTTAAAATAAAGGTAAAAATTCGAAATATGGCGAAGGCGCCACTAAAATATTAGAAAAAAAGAAATAACGGTCAGATTTTCTTAATAATATGTAAAATCGAAGAATTTACATTAAAATGACGTATAAAACGAAACTTTCAAAATAATGTTATTTTTTTGAAAAAAAAAAATAATGAATAAAATATATTATATATGTAGTATTAGTTTCTCAAAAACTATATTTTACTAAATAATATAATAAGTCCCTTTTGTGGCGCGGTGGAAACGAAGTGATGCTCTTGATAAATTAGTCTGGGTTCGAATTCATACAATCCTTTTGTTTTTTTTATACTACATATTTTATTATTTTTTTTTTTTTCAAAAAAAAAAAAAAAATAATAATATTATTTTGAAAGTTAGATTTTTATACGTCATTTTAATGTAAAGTCTTTCATTTTATATATTATTAAGAAAATCTGACCGTTATTTCTGTTTTTTTTTTCATATTGTAGTGGCGTCTTCACCATATTTCCAAAGATTTCTTTTAATTTTTACCTTTATTTTAACGAAAAAAATATAATTTTAGTTTTTTATTAAGGGTATATATAATAAGAACAAAACTATGTAAAGTTTTTTTTTATTTCAGTTTATTTAAAAAACAAAATTGGCCTATAACTGAAAAACCAGCCGTCAGGTCAATTTGGGTCAATAGAAGGTTTTGATCCGAAAGATTAAATCTATATCATACTAAAAATTCAGAATTTTTGAACGAAAGACAGTTTCGATAAGAAACGTGCCCGTCTGTTTATATCCAAGAATTTTTTGTCTAGGATGATTTTTGAACATTTTTGAAAATTCGAAACTACCTAAATTATTCTAGCGCATGCGCCGTGAATAATATAATAAACAATAAGATATAATAATACTTTCTTTAAAACATAAAACAAACTTTGCAATTTTAATTTATTTTAAAAACGTAAATTGTAATGATATTCAAATATTTTATCTATAAGGAATTGAGATAATTACATGTCAAAATAAGCTTCTAGAAAAAATACATTCTTATTATACTCCTCGCAGCTTCACAGCAGAGGACGATTATACGTTTACTTCGTACAAATTTTGTCGAATATTAAATTTTTTTGTAGCAAAAGCAAATCCAAACAACTTTTTAAAATGTCTGTCCGTCTCTCCGTCTGTTCATGTGTCACATTTTCTTGTCCGCACTATAACCCAAAAAAGAACAAGCTTTGAAGATATGTAATGCTACGCATTCCATTTTATATTATTCACAGTAAATTGTATATTGCATTTCCCTAATACTTATTTTCAAAAAAATAACAAAAAAAAATACATTTCTTTTAAGATATTTTTTGAAAAACGAAAAATTGTTTCAAAAAAAAATTAAAAAAAAGTTTAAAAAAAAAACTTTTTTTTTAATTTTTTTTAGTACCTTGTCTTTTTGCGAAAAACGAAAAATAAAAAAAAAACAAAAAAAAGTTTTCAAAAAAAAAATTTTAATTTTTAGTTTTTTTTTTTAATTTTCTTTTGATAGAATTGATCCTTATAATAAAAGTATTTTTTTCTAAAAAAACTGGTTATTCGAAATTTTCTTTCAGCTTTTTTGATTATTTTATAAGTTTAACCCCCCATAACTTTTTTGTTTTTGGGGGGATTACTTTCAAGAACAATAGAGATCTTCCCCTCGTAGAACATGACTTTTCCTAAAAATTTCAAGTCGATCGGATTATTCGTTCTTAAGTTATCGCGTTCACAAAAATCTTGACATCAGCCAGACGGATAAACAGACGGACGGACGGACGGAGATATGAAAAAATAAATTTGCTTATTTTTTCATGAAACAAATGTATTTCCACGATTTTTTTGTCTATGACAATTTTTGATTTTTTTTTGAAAATTCGAAACTACCGTACATTATTCTAGCGCAGGCGCTGTAAATAATATAATAACTACATTGTCTTTAATTTTTCAAAAAAAAAACAGTATTGGTAATAACATGAAGCCCACTGAAATTAAAAAGAATCCCCCCAAAAATAATTAGGTTATGGAAGGTTAAACATTTAAAAAAATCGAAAATAGTGAAATTAAACCAAATTCAATTTTATCAGGAAAATTTACTTTTGTTAAAAAGGTAAATCGTTTAAGAAAAATCTCCCTAAAAACAAAAAAAGTATAGGGGGCTAAAAAATAGAAGAAGACGTGCGATAAACGTAATTTTTAAAGAAAAATTATTTTTATTAAAAGGATTACTCATACCATAGGCGCCGATATTTTAAAATCCCCCCCAAAAGTTATCAATTTTTATTAAATGAAAAAAAGATTAAAAATATAGTTAAAAGTTGTAAAGCTTTTATGATATTTAAAATAATATACAATACTTCAAGGAGGGGGCGTCTCCCCTGTTAAAAAGTCCATATGACTCCTACCAAATTAAAAAAAATCTCCCCAAAAGCAAAAAAGTTATAGAGGGTTTTTAAAAAAATCGAAAAAATAGAAGGAAACGTGCTATCAACGTAATTGTTAGAATGTTACCTGCCACCTGTTACCTGAAAAGAAGAAAATTACAGATACGAACAGTTAATGACAAAGGACGTCGAATAATTCAGAAATACTTTTATATTGTTAATTATATTCAATAAAGTTCTATTTATAAAGATCGTCTTTATTTGATAAATGTTAATGTTTCAGGAAAAATTGTCTTCATTAAAAGAGTCTGTGACACTAAATATGAAAAAATTCCTTCAAAAACAACAAAAATTATTAAGGGCGCTACTTAAAAATTGAAATATGTCAATATAATTTAATGAAGTTTAAAGTAAAAGATACACGCAACGCGAAGAGTATACTATAGGATGCGAATCATTTTATACATTTACGTCTTGTTTAAAGCTTCAAATAGACATATTAGTATTTTTATGGTTCTTAGAATTGATTTTGATTATTTGCTACCGATTAAATACAGCATTATAATTTGTTAATATATTCGAATCATATTAAAAAAAAAAGGTTACCGGGTGTCCCACCAGGTTTTTGAAAACTTGTATCTTCGTTATTTGAAACCCTTAATATGAAAGTATATTTCATTCTGAATTTAACCATATATCTTATATTTTAAGGGGCTCCAAAACTATTATTATTTATTAGTAATATGGTATTTAAAAAAAAAAACAGCTGGTGGTTCCAGGAGAGTCAGTTGTTTTTGGATACATTAATCAGTTCTCCTTTAGGTGTAATCTAAAGTAAGTTTTTGGACTTTTTTTTGATGAAAAATATAGCTTGTGATCTGATGGGTTTGTACTTTGGAGCCCCTTAAAAAAAATAAGATATCACATATAATACATGCTTTTATATTCTTTATTAAAAATACTGAGGCACTCTTTTAAAAAAAAGGTTGGAGGTAGTTCCAAGAGGGTGGGTAAGTAAGGGGTAGTTTTTCATATGTCAGTAAATTCTACTTTTACATTTAATTTTGTTTTTTTCAAATAACGGAGATATAGCCCGTCTAATACCTGGTGGGACATTATTATTAATAAATAATAACTTTTATTTGTAGCCCCTTTAAAGAATAAGATACATGGTTGAATTAAGAATAAAATGTACTTTCATATTCTTTGATAAAAATGGGGATGATATTTAAAAAACAGAATTTGGGGGTAGTTTCAAGGGGGTGGGTAACCAAGAGGCGGTTTTGGATATGTCAATAAAATCTTCTTTGGCTCCCATTTAATGCTATTTTTTGCAAAAATTTCTGTGTTTTTAAATAGCTTGGTGGGACACCCGGTATATTAATATATCTACTAGGTGGTCCAGGTTAAAAACCGCAGAACCAAATGTTACATAATAAAATATTTATTTATTTACTACACATGTTTAATTCACTCGCAGATATTTTAATATTTATATCCTTGAAATTATTTCTGTGGTAAAATTATTTTTATTTCAAGCCATAAAAATCAACATTTCTTGCAAAAAAAAATATTATAAGCAATATTGAATTTAATATGTTTTTATCTTCAAATTAAAATAAGCCATATGTTTAATTTAAAAATAATAGATTTTGAATCATTGTTATGCTCTGTTTATAAAAATTTATATGTTATTTTTTTCGTTTAGGTATATGAAAATTAATTTTAATAGATTTTAATATGACCTAGTCATTTTAATAAAATTGGTAAAAATTAAAAGTTCTTATAAAATACCAGAATATAAGTAGGTACTATAGTACTAGTACTAGTTTAGCACTAGTAGTAGTAGTTACCAGTAGTCGAAGAATTTTCAGTACTCGCATAGGCGGCGCGTCGACTCTAGCGTTGATTTTTTTTAATGATTCCATTTATATGAGTAAGGTGGGAAAATAGTTATCGACAAATAAAAATTAAAAACTTTCGTATTCTTAAAAGATAAAAAACGAATGTCGTTTTTTTCTTTGAAAAACACCGATATATTATTAGTAGTCAAAAGTTTCGACTTTTTAAAAAATTTCCCTCATAATTTAGCAAAATTATTCCGTAAGCATATGTTTCTGTGTTTATTTTCAACGTTGATGAGTCATAATTGAGTTTACGCCGAATACCGGTAGATACATAGGGGCCATCCATAAAAGACGTCCGCAGTTGGGGGGCCGGGGGGTTTTCAAAATCGGACAGAAGCGGACAAGGAGGGGGGGGCGTCCACTTTTTAAACTCAATAATGAGAAAAAAGTGAAAAACTGCGTTTTGGACATCCTTTAGAGGGGGGCGTCTGGAAATCGGACAAAATCGGACAACAAGGGGGGTGTCTGAAATTCCGGAATTTTCGCGGAAGTCTTTTATGGACGGCCCCATATATAACTAGCAATGATCCCTTAAATCTTAAATCCGTGGTCTCCATCGGAGGTCCCGTGCAATACTTTGTGAAAGAACTAGAACAAACATATTAATTAGAAATGTTAATACGAAACAAAGAAGGGTCACGCGATAATAAGGTAAAGAAAGTGTATGAAAATATTTGAATAGTTTTTTCTTTGTGAAATTAATATAAATTGTGTTAAAATTAAAAGTTTCTTCTTAATTACCTCCAAAATTATTAACATATTTATTATGACGATAAGTCCCTTTTGTGACAAATAAATTTTTGTATAAATGCATCAGCGTAGCGAATTACATTTCATGTGATGTGATGTGATGTTATCACATCATGACACCAAATGGCCAGTGAACGCCATGTTCAGAGCAGTTAATTTCAATAATCTGATTAGTTCAACTAAGTCGTGTTCATGTTTTACGGGCGAAAAGTTAAACTTTGTGGCCCTAGGGCCAAAAAGTTTTTTTCGCCCGCTAACTAAAACTTTTTTCTTGTTTTTAAGCTTTTTAAAAGAATATGCTTTACCTTTACTGTAATATTTATACAGAAATATGACCTTTAGGCCACTTTTGGTCTTTAACTAACTATTCTTTTTGACTAGATACAGTTATTATAATCATTTCATACTAAATAAAAAATTCTTCTATAACAACCTCAAAATATATGTTAACTGATTAATCTGTATTCATCCACTAAAATAAATTAAAAATTAATTTCAATATTTATAATATTCATAGAACCGTTCAGAAGTATTACTATTTTCATAACAGACACATTTTAGGTCCCATTTTGATTTTTGGCTCCATTTTGATTTTTGGCCCTATATTTCATTTTTAATTTGTGACATTACATGCAGTTAAAGCATTTTTTTTGTTTAAAAAATTTTTAAACAAGTTTCAATTAAAATTAAAATTTTAGAACCATTTGTAAAAATCAAAATAACAGTACAGGTAGCAGCATATAAGCTTGGGCCTAATAATATATTTTGTTTAACAGGTTAACGACCATGTGTACCATATTGGTACGCACCCTGTTTTTTGCACGGACCGTGTGCCCATATTTGACACACACACACACACATCTGGTTGGTAATGTTCCAAGTTGTGTGGGTCTCATAGGGATGCAGCTACATGGGTTCTAAATGTAGTGTTTAGTAGATCTGGTCCCTGGGAAGCAAAATGTTTTTCTTCCTAAAAACTCCTTCATCGCAATTTATAAAAAAAATCATAAATGCAATTCCTTTGAATAAAAAAATCCTCTGGTCCAGGAATAAATTTTTAAAATTTAGCGCTGGTCGTTAACCTGTTAATTAGTAATTAAAATATTAAATATATTTTAATCTACGTCTATCAAAATATGTTTTTTATCAGAATGATTTTCTTTGTACACAGGTCCGGTTTAATAATAATATTTTTATTTAAATAATCACAGTCCATTAAAATTTAATATTATAAAATAAATCACGAACTGCAATAATAAAATTTTAGATCAAAAGTGTTTTAGATAAAAAGAACTGTTAAAAGGAGTGTCTTATTATAACAAAGAATGCTAAATCAAAAAATATTTGTCCAAGCAGCAACAAATTTAAATTTGAAGTTTTAAGACAGGAACTGTACCTGATGTACAGATTTAAGATTAATCTTCATTCTATGGATTTTTTTTCGAACAAATACCTACTGTCATTACTATCATGATAATAATAACAGTACCTACCTATTGAATAATAAAATATTTTCAGAGAATTAATAATTTTTATAATGATTATTATTGTATTTTTTTTTAGATTAAGACTATTCAAATTAAGAATATTCGAGCAACTTTTTATTTATTATTAAGTTTTCAATCAAACAGCTTCCTTATTTATATTTTGGATGAACACTTTTTTCTTGTTGTTTTGAAAAGGGTTAGATGAAGCGATCAAATGGTAGGTCACGTACTAAGACTAGAGATTACCTAAATTTTGGAGAGGTAATGACCTAGCCCAGGTAGCAAGGTGTTGTCCTAAAGAAGTCGCTTTTACGTCATATTAATGACGTAACTGAAGAAAAACTGACTAGTATACTTATAACATGACGTACTTAACACGTCGCAGGTATGTTAAAATATCACAGGCTAATGACGTCAGTTTGCAGGCGTCCTGAAGACTTCTTAATTCGGCCAGGGTCATTTTTAGGACGTCTTTGAGACGTCTTTCAAAGACGTCTCTAGTCCATCTAAGAATAGACGTCCTGAAGATGTCCTAATTCGGCCAAATGACGTAGGGGACCAATATGGACCAAAAAGCGACGTCTTCATGACGACACCTTGCTACCTGGGAGGTAGGCAGGAGTTTTATGTAATTCTGCTCACATATTGTAAAATTTAAAACAAAAAGGGAAATCAAAAAATTGTCAAGGGAGAGTTGATGTGGAGAGCTGCCTCTGACAAGGTTCTGGATGTTAAGTTAAACTATATCTTCCTGTCCACAATAATGAACATCAGTCCAAACAAATCCATTATCTTCCTATGAAACTAAAGAAATAGCATTAACAAATTTAGATTTAGATTTTAGATTTTAAACACGCAAAATAATAAGATTTTGCACGCTTATAGATAAATAAAAAATACTTACTTTCCCAACATTTTAACTTTAAAATGACCGGGAACATAGTTTTTTTAATTGTTTTGATTGCAAATTCTCACATAGAGAAATGCAGGATATGATCCAGTTCGTGTTGTTCCATCGCAAGTAAGAAAGTGAGAAAAATAAACCTTATTGGTCAATTTAAAAATCGCGATAATTATTGCCTATGTTGAGTAATGTGATGTGCCAAATTTGCGATATTGTAATGATTGCTGACGATTTTTTTTAGTTGTTTAATGTTAAATAAAACCTAGAAATTATTTTTTCATCATTTTGCGTTAAAAAAATATAGTTTTCTCATTTACCCCGAAATTCCCCCACTAAAACGATATTTTTCGTTAAATATTTGCTAAAAAATAATAAAAATTTCAGATCAATAAGTCTCAGAAACCTAGTATAAAAATAGTAAATGCTTCACCTTTAAAAAAATCTGCCGCTGAGGAAAAAGTCATTACAGCCGCCCTTTTAAGTAAATCCAAACAAAAAATATATACTAAAATCCACCTACAAGAATAATTTAATAACGCCCGCTGTTTACCATTTACCACCCGCGCTCTGTCAGTAAATATACCAAGTAACAGCTTGATGTAGTGATATTCTTGTGCCATTCAGAAAATGTAATAGCACAGTTTCTTCGCAAAAAGATACCGACGCAACATTTGCAATAAATTGAATATCAACAGTTTTATTTTAAAAGCGTACTGCTCTCCTAAATGAAAGTGCGGTATCTATGAGTAGGATAAAATAAATGCTAAAAAAAAAATCCTAACTAGAAATCCAAAATATTAACAACAAATCCACGTAGATGGAGAAAAAATTGCAGAGGTAGAAGAATTTAGTTATATATTAAGTTTTGTTGACACAAAAGGAATTATAGAAAATATATCGACCGCAATAAATAAATGGAGAGCTTCAAATATTTTTAAAGAAGCAAAACTAAAAGTTTTTCGAACGAATGTAAAAAGTGTACTGTTATATGGCACAGAAACCTGAAAACATTTTAAAAAGATAGAAACCTGCGAACTTTTACAAATAAGGGTTTGCGCATCATTTGTTAATTTTTTGTCCAGGTACGATTTCGAATGAAGACTTTTAAGTCAACATTACAAAATGGAGAAAAGGGAAAATATAGAAATGACAATTAAGGGAATTAAATTGAAATAGATTGAATATACATTAAAAAAAGAGAACAACATACAACGTACCAGGAAAAAAATAGGAAGATCAACAAATACGTTTAAAAGAATGATAATAAGGGAATTGTGAATCCCAATTTGGGATTACATGGAATAAAGAAAAAACATATCGAAAAGCAAAAAGGCATAAGAGGTTCTACAAAAAAACATTCATAGAATCCAAGGAACGCTGGACCAGAGTAGCTAACGGTTAGCTACTAATTGGTTACTAATTAGCTGCTAACCTGTCATCAGAATTCCATTTAGCCTTTAAATACCATTAAATGTTGCCCTTTGCCCTACAAGGAGCTATTAGGAAAATTGCGGTGATCTATTAGCTGGTGGTATTAAGTGATATTAGGAAAATGTATTGTCAACTGGACTTCGGACGGTGTAGGTGACTTCGGACACTTTTTCGCAAAACCCTCTGAACCAAAGCACTTGTTCACAAATAGTGGGGTTATGTGCACAAGTTGTGTGGTTCAATTACACAACTTGTGCACACAATCCCATAACTCGTGCACACGTGCTTTGGTTCAGAGAGTTTTGCGAAAAAGTCACCCACACCTTTCAAAGTCACCCCAGTTGATGGTACATTTTCCTAATATTACTTGAAACCAATACCTCTGTCCCAAAATAACCATCGCATTCCTATCCTAATCAAACTAGTTGAACTGATAGAACTGAATCAGAATTACTCAACTTCTGTGAAAAAAACTTAAAATAAAGTTTTACCAAAAGATTTATTGGTTGGTTATGTATGCTAAAGGTATGAATAAAAAAAACTAGGAGAGTCTTTTATCATTAGCAATTATACTTCGAAGATCAAATTAGATATTTCTTGTGGTAATTTATCATCTAACAGATCTAGTCGGCTAACTTTTTCGTCTAAAATTTTCTTCAGATAAAGTGTGATTAAGTAATATATTATAGATAAAATTTTCCATTGCAGCGTATTGTTGACACTTTTTTCTTTGTTTCTTCTTTGTTTCCGTAGTATACCAAATACCCTAACAGAGTTCCAGTCCAATTGATTGGACTGGAACCGAGTGCAATCCGGATTTCCTTGATTTTATTCTTATATGCATCTACTAGGTATTTATGCAGATACTGCACTTATATTTAGGCGGGCAACATTACTACAAGCTTTATTTGTTCAAAAAGGTTAACTTAGGTCTATTTCTGGAACTGGACTCGAAAGACAACACAAAATTATTAACAGGATGGACAATAGTTATTTATATACCAAGGGACTAAACTGGCTGTTTTAGTCCCGCTGCATTAGTGTTTGGAGCGAGCGTAGCGAGCGAGGGAAACAGAAATGCAAGGGACTAAAACAGCCATGTTTAGTCCTGAGGTATATACACTATTTTTTGCAGGACCAAACATAATTTAGGTAGGTAGATAAAATTAAAATTAAAAAACCACGCGTGTAAAATCGGTTGTTTTATTTTCGAAATTTAATCAAGATGCCTGTAAATTGCAAAAAGTCAGTTTCATGGCTATCGCGATTTCAATTGTTTTTTAATATAGTTGACACAAACGTCAAAAAAATGGACGAAGATGATAAATTTTAAGTTATGTATAAATTGTTATAACAATGTTATTTTCAAAGGTTTTCTTTGTTAAAATCAAATAAATTGGTTTGAATCACTAATTTATTACAAAACACCACCAAACCTAATTTTTGAACCAGCAAAGCACATAGTAAGTATAATATTTTAATATTATCAAGGTTGCCGTGATTTTTATTCCCTAGGGAGAAAAACAGCAAGTTTAGTCCCGAAAATGAAAGCTTAAAATTAAGTTTTAGTCTTGGTCGTGCAAAAAATAAATTTGTAAGACACGCTAAGTTTATTTGGCATAAAAATAAAAATAATAAAACGTTTTAATTTTACAAAAAAAAAATGTGGTTGTAAAAAAATGTTAAAATCAAATAGAAAACCCAACGGTCTAATACCCACAAAGCTAGGAAAGTCAAAAAAAAAATTAAATAAAAAACAAGAATATGTCAACTAATGTTTCTTTTTTTTCCATTTTTTCTTTCTGTTTTTAAAATTTCCGCCATATGCTCTAGATCACTAGATAGGTAGGTTTGTTAGGGTAGGTGGATAGGTAAGTGGTTCCGCATCGGTAGTGTTACACTACTAGTGTGTAAACTACCTACCTACCCTAACAAACCTGCCTATCCAGTGCTCTAATATAATGAATATTACTAAAAGTTGTTTTTCGCTTAGACACTTGCTTGTTAAGTTTGAACACTTAAATAAAATAATAATAATCATTTTAAAGTTGAAGAAATGTAAGGAAAATGTAGGTATTTTAATTGGTTAAATAACTTGTGTAGAGGTATCGCAAGTAACAATAAAAAAAGGTACTTGTAAAATAAATGATTCACTTTTAAAATGTCACCCTTTTCTTGCTTTATGAGAATACCGCTGAGTAGACAGACCCACAACAGCGAAATACGATAGTGTTAGTCTAAGTAAAGCGCCCTTCACAGAAAAAAGTGACCGGTCTCGGCACAAATTTATCAGTTCCAATTCTTACCTCGTGGGTACCTGGTATACCACCGCGCGGCGTACCTTGTGATATATCGTGCATAGTATTTTCAAACGCGTTTAATACAATGTTAATAGTTTTTTAATATATTATAACAGATAACATTACGGTTTCAATTCAACAATTTCGTCAAATAAATTTTACAATTGTGAAGTTTTACCGACACTAGTCAATAATTAAGTATTATTAGTATTAAATAAGCTGTGAAACTAATAAAAATCAGTAGATGAACCAATGGATTTAAAGTTATTGGGGCAAAAACAATAAGTAGTTTTTAATTTAATTGTGATATATTGTGATACAAATTATATTATTTTGTGTGTAAGTGACAAATTGAAAAATTTAATAAAATTGATTTAAAGAAAATGTGAACTATTCAGTTACCTACCTAAAGGAAAATTTGTGTTGTGTTTCATTTGGATATGGTGATTGAAAATATCTCTAGGTAAAAAAATATATATAATTATAGAATCCTAAAAACAAACCTATTTTTAACAAAAACAAAGCCAAATTTAAATTGAAGATTTAAAATTTGGCTTTATGTAAATATACAAAATATTTTTTAATTTATCTTTGAACTTCCAATGTCAAGAATTCTTAACTGGGTTATATTATTATTTTAATACTACCAATAAAGTTAACATTAAATATTTAATTATTAATTAATCTTTAAATTTAATTTACTAAATAGTGAAAACGTATGACTAAAAATCACTAAAATATCAATATTGATATTTTAGTATGTCCGTCCGTCCGTCCGTCCATCCAACCGTCTGTCCCACAGTGGACCCAGAAAAAAAAAGTGACAAAACTCTGCTTTTTTGCATAGGGCCATTTTTTACACAGCTGATTACAAAAAAAATATAGAAAAAATTTAAAAAAAAATGACATTAGGGTGGTTCAATTTTTTTTAAATGTCCGATTTAGCTGATATTTGGCATAAAGGCTTCTTTTGGTAATATTAATATGGACCAATATTCAAAAACTTAAAATTCAAAATGGCGTAATAAATATGGTCGATTTATTTTTAAAATTTTGACAAAATTAACGAAAATAAGGCACAAAACAAACAAAAATTAAGAGATTTAACTCAATCTGTTATGGGTTATTTTATATACTACTATTTACTGTAAAAATTTCATGATTTCTTACTGGAGCGTTTTTTTTTTTAATTTATTTTTGAAAAAAAAAATATTAAATAATTGTCAAAATGAGTAATTTTTCTATTCTATTTATATATTAAACAAAATTACACTAAAATAATTACAGATTTACGAAGAAAAACTGTTTAGTCCTATGGATAGTTTATTTTGAATATTTAAGAAAGAAAAATAGTAGTAGAAAATATCCAAATTGGTCCCAGAAAAAAAAAGTGACACAAATCAGTTTTTTTTTAGGGCTATTTTTGCACCGCTGATTACTAAAACAATAATGAAAAATCTAAAAAAAAATCTCGTCATTAGGGTCGTTCAAATTTTTCCAATTTTTAAAATTAATTAAAAAAAAAACGGACAGTATAAAATCATGAAATTTTTACAGTAATTAGTAGTACATATAAGGAAAATAATCAATAACAGAATGAGGTAAATCTCTCCATTTTTGTTTGTTTTGTGCCATATTTACCTTAATTTTGGCAAAAATTTTTATAATTAATGGACAATATTTATTTCGCCATTTTTAATTTTAATTTTTGGGTATTGGTATTTATTTATTTATTTATTTATTAGTTTTTAGTCGTTCTGGGGCCTTACATATAAAGGTATTTTATACCTTATTAGACTGTTTACAAATTACAAACAATACATTATAATTACCAAAAGAAACTTTTCCATCTAATTTCAGCTAAATCGGACTTTTGGAAAAAAAATTAACCACCCTAATTACGTGATTTTTTTTATTTCTTTCCCTATTTTTTTTCGTAATCAGCTATGCAAAAAATGGCATTATGCAAAAAACATTTTTTCGTTAATATTGGCAAAATTTAAAAAATAAATCGGCCATATTCATTTCGCCATTTTGAATTTTAAGTTTTTGGGTATTGTTCCGCAGTAAGTTAGCCAAAAGAAGCGTTTGTACCAAATTTCAGCTAAATCGGATATTATTCAAAAAATTTGCACCACCATAATGTCGCTATTTTGTTTTTTCAATTTTTTAACTATTTTTTTTTTTCGTTATCAGCGGTGCAAAAAATGGCCCTATGCAAAAAATCAGACTTAAGTCACTTTTTTTTCTGGGAACACTGCGCGACGCATAGTGTGCGCCCGTATGTCACGTATTCTTTAAGGGGCGATAACTCAAGAAAGGATAATCCGATCGAGGCTATAATAGTCTTCTCTACCGTAGTTTATATATTAGTTTTTTCACTACTAGCACTATTTAACTATTTTTATTCAAATAATAAAATAAATTATGAACAGAAATTATATTTCTTGAAATTCAATCAAGTAGCCTTGATCAATGACATTTGCTTAAATAAATACTTTGAGCTGACGTTTAAAAATTTAGTTTTTTTTTAAATTGTTTTCATAATATTTATTGATTGTATTAATTGACAATAATTATAGTTAATCATATTTAATAAATAAAAAGTTATTTAAAGCCATTTTCTTGGGTTTAATAAGTAAAAATTGCACAAAGAACTGAAACATCTAAAGTGACAGAAATCAATTGTTTATAAAATTTACTCCTACTAGGAGAGAAAAAATTATTATTACTAAAGGTGAAGAAAATTGATTTCACAGTCTGAAAACATGATAAATAATGTTATGTTCTAAAGCTAGTATTGAAAAAACAATATTATATATTATATTATATATTTTAATATTAATAAATGTATGTTCACATTCATATACAATAACCATTGCCCATTTCTTTGTTTGTTTTAGAAATACTTTCAGAGAATCTTAATACCTGCTTCTTTTGGTTCTATCATAAATTAAGTATCTTCCTTAGTTTGACAGATATTCACACCTTGTACAATAATTTTTAGCCCTTAAGTAAAAGAAAGAAAGATGATATGTGGATATTTAAATTTTTCCTGTTGGCTCAGTATGAGTTCTTCCTAACTAATTTATCAAAGCTTGACCCTAAAAGCATGTATTGTTGGTTAAGGAAATACATTTTATTCATGAATTAAACTATACTAAAATGTCAAACATTTTTTCTTCATTATTATTCTTTTCAAGTACTACTTATTTATATTATAATTGCGGACAAAAGAAAATTAGAAAATGACTTAATACGTTTTATAGCATTTCTACTAAAAATTAAAATGAAATATGAGACATGCATAAATTTAATTCATTAGTTTAATAATAGTACAGGTCGACTCGGAAAATAGTACTTTTCCGAGGCCATTTATAGGTCGAGAAAAGGTACCATTTTCCGGGAGACCTGTATACTATTTTATTCGCAACTGTTTTTATTTAAAAATAAAGTACTAATTTTTTTGAATTCAAATGAAGAAAATAATACTATAATACTTAGTTTTTTAGTTCTTTTAATATTTACCACAAATATTTTTTCCTGCATTTCACAAGAAAAGCTCAATCATATAAAACTGAAGTTCCACATATGCGTAACCCAAATAAACAACCACAAAAAAACATTTGTTGATAGCCCACAAGGCACCGTTTATAACATATATTATCCTTCTCAGTCTCAAAAGTAAAAAACATTGACTAAAAACTAAAAAAATTTATTAGATTATATTCATGTTTATCATGACAACAGCAATTCGGCCATCTTGCTTTAATCATTAATAATTATATTTTAATCGGTGGCGTCATCTAGCGGAAATTAATAATTTAAATTGCAGACCAGTAATAATTAGTTTACTGGTCTTATTTTTCATTACAGGTCAGGTCAAGGCGTGGAAAACAGTGGGACAAGAAATCACGTACTTTCCAAACTTTATTAATACATGTGATGTATGTATTACATATAAAGTTGCGAATAAAATTAATTTATAAATCAAACAAATTTTATTTTTGTGAAAATATGTAAAGTATTAAAATAAATATTGACAAAATCTATATTTTATTTACTAGTAAAACAATTTCTTTTATACATAGATTTGACTTTAGAACTTACTATCCTTATTCGCGGTATTATTATTATTTTTAAGAATTAATTTCCCTCAGTTTAGGAATTGGGAAAATATTATATCCCTTATTAAATTTGTATTGTATTTGTATTGGCGAGAACCAAATAAAATTATAAGCATACCTCGGGAAAGATCCAGCGAAAAAAAATCGCCAGTCTGAGGGCATATCCACAGCCTCGCATAACACGCATAATACATAAGAATGCGATGCCGTGATTGGCTTGATGTGTCGTCATGTATCTTGTGTTCTGTAATGTAAGCCAATCACGGTATCACAATCTTATGTACTATGCTTGTTATGTCAGCCTGTGCTTAGTGCGCTGCAGCGGTGTGTTGTAATTATTATATTGTATATTTTTTATTTGATTGATTCTAAAAGCGACAGGTTTTGCGGGTGGATGGAATCAGTACACCTCCAGGAATTAAATTTAAAAAATCCCATAAATAAATTTTCGTTGAAAAAAAAAATCAAGTCGTCACAAAATGTAAGAAACAAAGATGTCAATAACCAGTATATCCAAGAATGTTTTTTCTAGGACGATTTTTGAAATTTGTTGAAAATTCGAAACTACTGTATAATACTAGTCTAGCGCAGGCTCTGTGAATAGTATAATGATAAAATCTTTCAAATAAATTACTTTCTTCGTCTAAATAAAAAAAATAGAAACAATAGATTATACTACTAACATAAACATCAATTTAACGTCCAAAAACATTACCCATAAAATTTAATTTTAAATAAAATAGAAGAATAAAACTAATTTATTATTAGTACCTACATATTTATCCTGAGTACTCCTCAGCAAAGTAATTGTTTTGTTACAATCCTTCCAGCGTGATTATTTATCTTGACTAAGAACATTAAATTAAAATACGCTTTTAGAAGGTGTAATGCTGATGATAGAAGTTAAGGTTGAGCAGTCTTGAACAAGGTAAATGATGATGTTGGCGTTTTTTTAAAAATTGTACACACACCCTCGTATCGTTTTGCGTGGCACGCCCATTGTAGGGATGCACGTTTGTACCTGTCAAGAAAACACGTTACTTTCAAGTTAAACAGGCATACTAATAGTATGATACTATGCCTGGTATAGTTGTAGAGTGGGCATGCAAATCGCGTTAAATCCACTTATAATAGCCCAATATTCTTTTATGACGATTTTTAGATTTTGTGTATGAGTTAAATCCATGGGTGAACTCAGAATCCAGCCATCTTTGTTAAATCCTATATAAATAGGGCCCTAAAATCTTTCAAATCAAGCAAAGCGTGTTAAATCCAATTAAATTCTCATTACCACCACTGCAGTTTTCTATTAATATTTCTCATCATGTTGTTGAACAACAGTTGTTCCGTATTAAACTAGATACTTTTAAACTAATTTTAATTGATATAAATAAAAATACACTGCCCAGTAAAAGAGCTTTCCCATTTTTCACCTCCGCGCGTAAAATGGATTTTTTATTATCAGATTCACTTTTAGCAACATTAAAAATATACCAATTTTCACGAAAACTATGCACCGTCTCTTTGGGGGTGCAGCAACAAATCTCAATATACCAATTTTCATGCAAACTACCCCCACCCCTCAGGGGTTGAAGTTAGAAAAAAAATATTATAAGATTCAGTTTTAGCGACCTCAAAAACCTCAATATTCAAATTTTCAAGAAAACTAAACCCTGCCCTTAGGGGTTGGAGTTAGAATTTAATTAATATCCATTAATCCTATATATTCCTCGAATTCTTATTAGATTCTGACTGATGATCTTGTGGTATATTTTATTATATTAAGACCCAATTAATTGTGGGATATTAAACTTTATCTTCAGCAAGATTATCTGCTACTTAATCCTTAATTATAGATGGCAATCTTTTTGTACAAAATTATAGGCATAATCCTTTTTAACTTGTAACCCTACCAGAATTCATAAAAGATTACCGGATACTTACCCGTTTTATATTTTATTTGCAGAATACGAACTAATGGCTTCGAGAGCATCGCAGAGCCCGAAGCCGCGGCCTACAATCTCATCAGGGCCTACAAAATGATGCCATCACGTTCTACGCCTAACCTTCAAGAAACAGGAAGTAAAAACCACCAAACATCCTCCATCTACACCTATCTGCATAATCAATCGGGGCTGAGTTTTGCTCCGGTAAGTTACCTATGTTACCAACCTACACACAGAAAAAATATCTAATATAATGTATTTCTGATACTTGATATAAACATATTTAACTATTTTTATAAACTCAACAAATTGTTTCAAGCTCAATTATACAGGGTGAGTTTTTTAAAGTGTTACAAGGGAATATCTCGAAAACAGTTAAAAAAATTATTGTGAAATTTTGGTGAAGTAATAGGGAGGCAGGGGGACATATTTAAACATATTTTTGACATCACCCACATGACCCCCGTATTTTGAGGGGCGGGGGATAACTTTGAAATTTTAAATAGGATGATGTACTTTTTTTTAATAAAGAACTAGGTATATATGCAAAAAAGAAATTGATTTGCTCTTTCGGTAATTGAATTATGATTTATTAGATTAAAATACTAATGAAGTTTTTTTTTGTTTATTTGTTTTTTCATTTGATTCCATGATAACGCGTTTTTTTTTAAATTTAAGTCAGTCGAGAATTTTAACAGTTTGACTATTATTTCTCAGTTTATTGCTCAATTAAACATGGAAAATGTTTGGAAGTTGAAGGGGGACATTTTGAACAATTTCTCAAACATGACGGACGATAAATTAGTTGAAATTTAATTGTTAATATTTTTTTTTATAATATAATTTAATTAATCATAACTCCATAACCTAAAGATCAAATCAATTTTTTTTTACATACATACTTTATTTTTTACGTAGATTCGAATTTTATAAAAAAAAGTACATCATCCCATTTAAAAATTCAAAGTTACCCACCGCCCCTCAAAATAGGAAGGGGGGTAGGTGTCAAAAATATGTTTAAATGTGTCCCTCCGCCTCCCTATTACTTCAGCAAAATTCCACAAAAAAAATTTAGACCTTTGTAACAGTTTAAAAAAATCACCTTGTATAATTATAGTACTTGTTTCCAAGAAATTAGTATTAGTACTATTTTTCATTATTTTTAGTATTTTAAATACTTTCATTTGAGTTTGTTTAAACCTCATTGCAAGAAATTTAGTTATTTGAACCAAGCAGTTTTACTTGATTAAAATGTTAACCTCTTGGTTTGGACTTTTTGTAGTCATCTTTAATGAACCAAAACATTTATGCAATATACTTGAGGATATACAAACTTTTGAACAACTTGATCCAAATATTACGTACTTTTAGTAATCGTTTCTCTATGTGTATTGTTTTTCTGTTTTTTGTAATAAAGGCTTTCACATTTAATTTTTTTATAATTAGATATTGTTTTATGTTTAAATATAATCGGTCGGTCTAGACCGGACTACTCGGTATAAATTTTAATGATAACTTAATAATACTTTAAGCAAGAGACTTGAAACTAAAGGAATTAAAGGTATATGTACGTTACTAAGATTTCTCGGTTTGGATTGTATGTGATAAAAATTATAGTGGGAAAAGGCGGGCAAATGGAGAAAAACAGTTGGTAAAATATTAAGAAAACTGGTGCATATAACAGATTTTCCCATTTAATCCCCGTCCACCCTGGAAAAGAAAATCGTCAAAAAATGGGTTTATCCTGACAATCAGCATTCATTCGTTTTTTTGCGTTTTCAGCATTCATTCATTTTTTTGCTATCTTTTACAATATTTTACCTTGGGTGGGTAACAAATACCCTATATCTGCACCAGGTGTAGGCCAAATCTGCAAAACCAATCAATGATTACTAATCATGGTTTGGACTTTTGCTCTGTAAACCTCATTTATTATTCCCAACGCATCCCAGGATCGTGAACCTTAACTACAGATATTTCTTTCATAAGAATTATTACCTTTCTAGTTAAGGTCTGCATTAATAATTTTAATATAATTATGACAAAAGTTATGTTAAACTGCTCAAAGGTGCATACCTAGTGGAAAAATCCGATGTAAAATCTAAAGGTTTTAGAATCATTATAAAAAAGTATAGATCAGTAAAATAACGAAAAATTTCTGTGTTAAATTGCAATAAATGTACACGGGGTGATATTTTAAAGGGTAGTAGTGGATAGTAACAGAACACTCCTGTTAATTTTTTATTTTTATTTTCTTTTTTATATAAAGAATTTTCAATTTTTTTTTGTCTTTCGATTTTTTTTAACTTGATGATTTGTTTTAATAAACTAGGAAGTATTCTTTTGTTGCAACAATATTTTATTTTGCGTTTTAAATAGTTTTAACTTGCGTTATTTGGGAAATTCAATTTTCCATCTACTGTGAATATAATGGAATGCGTACATATCGTCACGCTTTTTTAATTTTTTATAATATTTGTGTCCGTAGTGTCCAAGCAAACCAGCGAGAGATGAAGATTCTCCACCTACACCTCCAGTACGCGATTCATCGAGTCTTAAGTCAATCAAGTACGGTCCTGGTCACGAAAAGTTTCCCTCGTGGCCCGTACCGGCCGCAGCCGAGACCCCTCAGGCTCTCAGGGCCCCCCCTAGTGGCGGATCGCACCGATCCAAGTCATGGACCGATCATACCAATTACCCCAAAGAGAAGGTCATTGCGTACACCAGGCCATATATGAAAAGGCAGCATTCTTATAACCAACAGGTGAGTGATCTTTTACACGTCCAATTGTTCAATCGGGTGTTGAATTCAAATCTAAAGACGTGTGAAGTTTAGTAGGGGAAGTTGGTGTACAATGTAACATCGAGATAAGATCTTTTCGTACGACCTAGTATACACAAAATAAAGAATAATGCATGTTCACTACATATCCTCGCTAGGAAATTTTTCTAGCGCACGAGTAAATAGTGCATATTTGATTGAAATGACAACTATGCACACTCATTTATCCAAACGATTACACATAGCATTCATTTTGACAAAAGTCATTTGACGTTTATAAAATTTTGAAATGTCAAAATTAAACACAGGTAATTCTTTAACATATACATTTTTAAAGAGTCTAGACTGTAGATCGAACGAAAAATGTTGTTTGCAACTCGTTTGTCCTTAGTGCACTCGAATGATTTTTTGACTTTCCTTCGCGTAGTCAAAAAACTTCATTCTCGTGCGCTAAGGACTAAAGTCGCTTACTCGTTACGAAAACTACTATTTTAGTTACATTTAACAGTTACAAAATCTGCAATTTTAAACAAATTCTGATCTCCTAGCAATTTTTTTTGGCCTGTAACCGATAAAAGTGATTTTTTTCTGTATGCAGGTTTGGAGCAGTAGCCCCATAAGGGCCCTAATCTCGACCCTAACTTTCTCTAATTATTTTAAGAGTATAATATTATTTATCCAATACATACAGATAATAAGACAATTACCAGCTTTATTTTAAATAGATAAACTCAATAATAACCCCCGCGTGGCTTTTACTTTATTGAGTGGATAATTATTTATTTTACCCACTCAACTGTCACTTGTCAAATTATTTTCTTGTAAATGTCATTAAAATTTTCAATAAAAATATGAATTCCTAAGCTATTTATTGGATAAAACCTTGTATGGCACTCATGGGTAAACCGATATTGCCCTCTCGAAAATTAACCTGCTTGGGTTTGGCAGGTTAATTTTCTCATGGGCAATATCTTACTTTACCCACTAGTACCATAAATAACTATTTATATTGTGTAATAAAACTCAAAGGAGACCCGGTAAAATTGCCCGTTTTTGGCATTTTGGATGGAACGTAAGATTTTTATATTTTTGAAAGAGTATTGATAGGTGAACTGAACGGTAACAAATTTAACCTCAAAATCAGAAGGGAACCATTTTTAATTTGGTGCTGAAAATGGGTTCTTTTTCCAAGAATTTTGTTGCTTACTTTTTACAGTACCATCGTTTTCATAAGCATAAGCAGGGCAAGTTATAAAGAGTGACTTTTTTTGAGATAAAATCAAAAATAAAAAATAAATTCCTCTTTGTAACTCTATCTGGAGACATACTGTATAAATATCATTTATAATAAAATTTGTTAACCTTTTTGCTTATAAGCATATATGCTTAAAGACAGTTATAGGACTTGCACTATATAATATAGACTGTACTTTAACCTTACTTAATTATTACGGAAAATGTCAGTGTCAATCTTAGTAAAGTACATATACCACAACTAAAAATTTTAAATGTTGGGGTACCTCAGGGTTCTGTGATGTGACCGTTTTCTATGAAAATGATGGTATGTTGTACTTGCTACTTTTTTACGATCAAAAGATATTTTTCTATCTAAATTTTTCTTCTTAATTCGAAAATTGTTTTTTTTTACTTAGTTTTGGAAGCTTATAAAAAATAAAAGTCGTGACTGGAGTATTTATGTAGATAATTAAATTGGAGACGCTTGGGACGAGGCCCTAAGTAACAAACCCGAGTTTTATATAATAAATTATTAATATGTCAAATTTTTTTTACTATGTGAGCTCGAGCACATAAACAAAACAAAAAATTAAAAAAATTAACAGCCCATTTTTTTTTAAATTCAATATTTTTTTTATAGTTTTAAGCTTTCGGGTAGACGTTCTCCAAAATAACCTCCAATTTTTAATATAAGAAGAAGGAAAAACAATTTTTGTTAGTGAACACTGTATTCAGGGGTCATATATATCTGCAATTGGAAAAGTGTACTCTTATTAAATATTAAATGTAAAGCAGGCTTATAATTTTTTTTATAATATTTTAATCCTTCTTTACATTTAAACTTTAATAAGAGTATATTAAAATCAAATTAATTTTCTTTTGTCGATATATGAAAATTTAGATTATATGTCTGTATATGTCTGAAATATAAAGCAGTGACTAAGACCTAAAACGTTTTATGCTGCTCTCGTATACGAGATTCCCCTCAGACGCAGTTACGAAAACCGCACCCGAATTGGTATGATCCTCGCTTTTTAGAACATATTCGCAAATGAGTCACTGCAGTCTATTTCAGACACTGATAATAGGGGACCAAAAGAGAAAGTTTTGACTATTTTAATGAGCTGATTTTTTCAGGTTAGAGTTTAACGGCCCAAATAAAAGTTTTTTAATTTTTTTTTTTAATCGCTGATCCAATTTTTTTTTGCTCAGACCTACAGTTGATTTCAACAAAACTAGAAAAGTGGGGTTAAGTAAAATTTCATGTTTTCCATAAAATTTAGTTGTGTGAATGTGGATTATTTAAATGGGGTTATGCCTGTTTGAAAAATAAGGTTAGTTTAACCATGTCAAAAATCATATGTTATTCTATGCATTTGTGTTTAGTAAATACTATTTGGATTTTGAAGCGTATCTCTATTGTTAATTACTGTATTTCTGCTCTAAAATATCCCTATTCTAAAATGTCTGTTATTAAATCCCCTTATCAATATATTTTGTATCTAATAAACTTGTTTTAAATACCTTTATTTTTAAAAAACACTACTAGTATATTGGTCTCCTACAACTAGGTATTCCTCATAGTTTCTTAATTTAAAAATTATAATTATGGGTTTTACACCAGTATTCTTCGAGTATTCTTGTTTTTCTGCTTTATCTCTCCCAATTTTAAAAAAATACACCAACATTTTTTGACTTTGACATTGATGTGGCAATATTGACACTAAATTTATTAACAAGTAAACAAATATTTGTCACATGAAAGATAGTTCACAATGTAATTTTTTTTTATAACCCCACTTTTCCAGTTTTGTTGAACTGTACTAAGGAATGAACACTACTCAGTAATACTCAGCTGCTGCACTGGCCAACACGAAATGTTAAAAATGGGTAGATAATACCCAAAATGTACTATTCTCTCCTGTATGTATGTTTTTTCAATTAGGTGGACAATATTTTAAATTATTGACACCTCAATGAAAAAGAACAAATGAAAGTAAGCTAAACAAATAAGCTGTGATAGAAAACAGATCTGGTTATTAATAGTGATGTCATTTGTATACAATGAAAAAGTTTAGTACGTCACTTATAATGTTTCTTTAATTTATTATTGTCACGTTTAAATAATAGGGTTATGCATTATTTATTTAACATCGTACTTCATATTTATAATTAAGATATTAATTGATAATTGGCTTTGTCTTGACAGAATACAAATTAAGATTTCGAAAGAAACTGAAAATAATATAACACCTAATATAGAGTTTAACTCGTTTGTTAATACTTGTATGTATTTTTTTAATCTTCTTGATATAATATCATGGTGAAATAAGTGTTGTTTAGATCGATCTATTATTATATTAGCTATGTTTGGTAAAAAAAATCATTGGGAAAATAAAGGTTAGATATAAATACCATCATAGACTTATAAAATCGGTAATTTAATACTTTTTGTATTAAATAGGTGTGTATATCATTTAAACAACAAAATAATGAATATGCTGCGAAATAATAAGAGAAATTATATAGGTACCTATATCAAATCATTAACCTAATAATTATAATTACCTACACTGGACCACAAAAAAAAACACATCTCTCAATGGAGATCTCTACAACTAGAATTATGAAACAAAAGACGTCTACCCTATCTCTATCTCATTTGTGCTACACTTTCCAGCCAACCAAATAAATACTGTATTTGTTTTTCACACAACAAATACAGTATTTATTTGGCTGGCCGGAAGGTGTAGCAGTGAGCGGCATGAACGAACATAGCTAATGTGAATCTGTAAAATAAGATAATTCTACTAAAACTTAGATGGCGCCAGTAATTTCTTTACACTTTTCGCCCGGCCAAGTAAATATTGTATTTGTTCAACAAAGAACAAATACAGAATTTGTTTGGTTGGGTGGAAGTGGGAGTGTATGTATGTCTTCTATCCTTTTTGGGTAGAACTTTTGTCCCTGTCTAATCTAACGGGAGAAATCTCCATTTTGTCTGATTATTTTCGATTAACTTTTTGACGCTGAACCGAATTTTATCTCCATTTGTTGTCGTCAGGTCAGGGTTCTGAGATAAATTCTACTGATTTTTTGAAAAAAATATTAAATATCATTATTTTCGGCCCTATTTTTTTTGTAGGAACGTTATACATCTAATATTTGCAGTTTTCAAGCAGATTTTAAAAATATTTTGTTTTTTAGATACCTTTAACAGTTTTCAAAAAAAGTGCAAAAGAACTGAAAAAAACTTTTTTTAAATGTCCATTACTTAGTTAATAATAAATCTTTTAAATTGTTTTATAGCTGAATTTATTTGGTATTTAATACTCATTAATTTCATGGAAAAATAATTTCTTTCTCGAGATATAGGGGAACACACCCTTATTTTTAATATTCAAAAACCACGCTTTTTTGGTCATTTTTAATAAAGTAATATTATTAATATAGACGTATATTAACAAATATAAAAAAACTAGCATTGGCGATAAAAGGTGAAGCTAAGTGGAATGCTAAGGGATCTTGAAACCTATTATTTCTCTTACCCCCAGAATATCTAGGTCTTCGAGAAAAATCTTCTATATATCAAAAACAAAAATGTTATATTTCGTGATTTTATTTATTAATTAGATGGCTAAGCCCTCTCTGATTCACCACCTACCCCCACCACCAAAATTTAAACCTTCTTAGGCGAATTGAAACAAGGTACATAAATAACATATTTAGGTGTCAATATATATCCTTTTTGTTGTTTTTCACTTTTGTGTTTTTTTTTATAAAAATCACAAAAACTCTTTGTCTTTGCCGATAAAATTGAAAAAATATTGGAATTATTTATTTTAAATTAATTGTTTATTACCTACCTAGTTTTTCTGATATGTTATGTTAAAGGTTACAATAATAGTTATTTATGGTATTAGTGGGTAAAGTAAGATATTGCCTATGAGAAAATTAACCTAGCGAGGCGTCAGCCAAGTAGGTTAATTTTCGAGAGGGCAATATCGGTTTACCCATGAGTGCCATACAAGGTTTTATCCAATAAATAGCTTAGGAATTCATATTTTTATTAAAAATTTTAATGACATTTACAAGAAAATAATTTGACAAGTGACAGTTGAGTGGGTAAAATAAATAATTATCCACTCAATAAAGTAAAAGCCACGCGGGGGTTATTATTGAGTTTATCTATTTAAAATAAAGCTGGTAATTGTCTTATTATCTGTATGTATTGGATAAAAGCTTTTTTTCTAATTAATTTGTAAAAATCACCAACAAAAATTGTTTTTCGAACTTTATAAACAAGGGTGTAGTTGGGCCCTTGTATCTCGGGAAAGAAATTTTTGAATTCAAATCTGGCTTCACAAAATTCATGAGTATTAAAATGCAAATACATTGAGCCTTGAAATAAATTAAAAGTTTTAGTATTAACTGAGTAAAACCAGCAATAGTTGACAGTCTAAGAAAAATTCTATAATGTTTTTTAACTAAAATTTTATCTAATAATTTTTTTTTATATTTTATTGAATACATGTGTTTAGTTAGATGTTTTCTTTTTATATTAGTACCAAAATGTTTGAATGTGATAATACAAACAAATATTTTTAATTTTTTTTAGACCCTGTAAAAATTGTTAAGTTGACAGGGGTAATAAATTAATTTACCAATAGTTGACATATAACATATCTAATAGTCGACATAACATATTTTTCTTTTATTTTAAAAGAAATATTACTTTAAAAGCATAATGCTTTAAAAATGTAATCTATAAATTATTGTTTTTATTAAAAAGAATGCCAGTAAAGTTATATTTTTATTTAAATTCATCAAGTTTTACAAAACGATATCAAAGCACCAATAGTTGACAGTATTTTAACCAATAGTTGACGAAAAAATCCCTCTCAACTTTAAAGCTCTAAATCTTATTTTATCTCTAAATGCTATGCGACTAGAGGTTAACCAGAATTGTACAATAACTTACAAAACTGAAGTGAAGTTCTTAGCAAAATACGAAAAATAAGAGATGAGCATTTTAGTTAAAATACTTTGATATATTTTATTTTTTTATTGGAATTATAAAAAAAAACATTCATTTTATCTTAAACCACCCATCCACATTTAGATCTTAATTAAATGTGGAGGTGTCCACAGATCAGGGAAAACAGGGAAATCAGGGAAAAGTCAGGTAATTTGATCAACTGTAAAAAATCAGGGAAACTGAAAAAAAGCTGTGGTGTACATGATAAACTATTACTAAAACAAGTTTTTATTCATAGAGTCCTACCAAACCATAGATCAGTTTTACAGAAAAAAAGTTGAAAAAAATAAAAAATAAAACAGGATGTTCAAATCTTTTACGAATATTGGCTTCAAAAACTTTTTTTGTATCTCTACGTTCATGATCTGTACTAAAATCAGGGAAAATTTTTAATTTTTATCAGGGAGTTCAGAGAAGGATCAGGAAAGCATCATGAAAAAATCAGGGAAGAATCAGGAAAAAAATGAGGGAATCTTAATTTGAAAAAACCTCTGATGTATTTTAAACGATCCCCACGAGCCGTAAAATTAGCTGTCAACTATTGAAATTTGTTGATTTTTTAATCTAGTGGTTGACAACCCCTATGTAAAAAGCTAAAACTGTCTTATTGAGTTGTAAATAATCAGAAAAAGTTTGATTTGAACCCATAAAAGCCTGTAATTAAGATTAGTATGCATAAATACGTATTATTCACTAAATACTGAAAATTAAAAATACCCAATTTCTTAGCACTTGTCTTAAGAAACTGTAAAAAAAATGCGAACAAAACCACTCCACTATAAAATTTCCTGCCATATTAAAACGCAACTCATCACGTGATCTTCAGTTGCAACTCATCACGTGATCTTCAGTTAGGAGATTTAGCTCAGTGTTCAATGGCATCGATATAGCCTGACACTGATCTAATGATCGTGAGTTCAAACCTCACTGGCGCCGATTGCCTTTTTCAGTTAATTAATCATTGAAATTTGGCGAAGGCGTACTCCCTAGATATATTGGTTCGAAAGTCAATTAAAGCCGGTGGTTCCCTCTACTACTAGCCCACACAAGTCCTGGACTTAGGGGATGCTTAATTAAGTAGAATAGTACGAGGTTAAAAACAAACATAAACATAAACATAAACATAAATTCTAAAACTAGATGGTACTAGGTGGCCATTTAATATTTATTTCGACTCAATAAATGTGATGTAATCTTATTTTAGGTTGCTTTATTTAAAACTGTCAACTATTGGGGTAGTGTCAACTATTGGGTGTTTTACCTTAATAGGCTTTTGAAAAATGTTTAACTTTTTTTAGTTTTTTTGCACTTTTTTTGAAAACCGTTAAAGATAAACATTTTTAAAATCTTCTAGAATCTGCATCTTTTATATGTATAATATTCTTGGAAAAAACAGTTGTTTAGAGTTGAAAATAATATATTTTTTTTTTTTGAAAAAATCATTAGCGGAAACAAATGGAGGTCAAATTCGTGTTCAACATCAAAAAGTTTATCGAAAATGATCATGTCAGACAAAATTGAGACATATGTTTTTTTTGTCGACCAGTGTTATTAAACCTAATAAAAAAGTAAAATATTATGTTATAACAGGCAAGTAAGCCGTACTTATAATTAAGGACACATCAACTTCTATAAGTCCTCATTAATAAAGGATTAAATATCTATAAATTGTTCGGCTGAAGCATACTCTTGGGTGGCTATTTTATACATGAGTGACAAAAGTAAATTTCATTATTTTGAAAAAGTATTTACAAAGAAGAGTATCGTTTTAAATAGGAGTTTTGGGCTAAATAAGAAAAATATGTTTTTATTTAAAAAAGTGCAAAATGATGAAAAGAAATGATAAAAAACTGTGTTATTTGTTAATAAAGAACAAAATGAAAAAAAAGTCCAAACTAAGGAATTATTTGATATCGTAAACCCGACAACATCGCATTATTCTTGCGCTAAATGTGACTATCATACTGAAAAAAAGCAATATTTTTTGTTTATTTACAAAACCAACATAAATACGTTTAGATAGAATGTATAATAAAAACATTGTTCAATATTAATTAAATATATTTATTTTTAAATAAATATATTTAATTAATATTAAAAAGTTAAAATTCTATGTGTAACTTTTTCATAATCTGGTTTTAAATCATATCATGGAAATAAACTAATTAACATGTTGAAAGCCAGATTAAATTACTTGTCTTCGGTAACACTGTCCCATGGAACTAGAAGCTTTGGGTTATCGTTGAAGCTAATGGTTTGCTTACAATGTTATTATAGTATAAATACCTCAAAAATAACTCCATAATCGTACTGAAACTTAAGAAATTAGTCACATAAGTCCAGCCTAATTACACATTGAATTACAGTATATTAAATCCGTGAAAACTAATAAAACACAACCAAATATTTTAATATTATAAGAGCAGTGAACACAACACAGACCCACTTTTTTGCAAAGTTATTTTTATTTTGACGAGATGACATTTGACACTTGAAGTTTCGTGCAACGTTGCCAAATCGTATATTGACATATGTGAAAATTCTTAATTCAAATAATTAATTAAGGTATATTCCGGGATGTAAAAAGGGCTGAAATTTTGGCTAAGTATTTATTTTTTATGTATCTATAAGCATGTAAAGTCTTATCGTTGCAGGCGATTTAGCCCAAAATGCGATACCCTCCCTTGGATATCTATCTACTTATATTTATAATGAAAATATGTGAATACGTATAAGTTTTCACATATCATTAGTCCCTCATTATTAGTAATTAACTTATAAAAATAAAAGACTCATAAAAATTTAAATTTAAGTATTAGATTTCTGGTAACTTAATATCTTTAATTGAGCCATTAATTATCGAAAATGAATTTTTTATTTGGGACCACCTCTAAGAAGGTAAAAACGATCCATTCTATTCGTATACCAAGGCCTGTAGGACCATTGAACACAATGATATTTTGGTTATTTTGAGGCCAATCCTATAAGCCAGGTAAAACTGATGTTTTCCTTTAATAAAAGGGCACACAAAGGTAATTTACATAATAATATAATACTATTCTTTACGGAATAATATTTACAAATTCGAAGAACTAAGAAAACAGAAAGTTTCCCCTTGTCCGATGACGTTTACTTTTTATTGTGGATTATATATTTTCTAATGTTTTTGTATTTATAGGCGCCAAGACTAACGCTTTTTATGAATATTTTAAGTGTTTTGTATATTATATTCAAATTATATAATATCATTTAAATCTTATATACCGCCCTGTATTTTAGTCATAGACAATTAAAACAATTTTTAGATGACATTTACTGAAAGTATTAATACTATGTTAATATATTATACAATTAAATCCACAAAAATGCAAGTTTTAAATATGCCAAAATGTCAATGTTATTAATTAAATTTTTTTTTGCGTATTTTTGCGTTTTATGACGTTTTATGTCGATATAAATCAATTTCAAGCAAAAAAAAAATTGTCGATCGATCGGTCGGTCGATAGGTCGGTCGGTCGATCGGTCTGTCCGGGAAATCTTGTGGGCACGATAACTTAAGAACGCTTTAAGTTAGAGACTTGGCATACAGGTATGTTACCAAAAGTTCTCGCTCGGGATTGTTTTTGGTGAACATTGAGGTGCGGCAAGGGGGGCAAATGGGCAAAAATACATTTTTTTTAGAAAAATTTGAAAATTGCTATATAGGAGTTTTTGAGGTTGCTGTAATTGAATCTGATTATTATTTTTTTTTAACTCCAGCCCCAAGGGGGTGAGGGGGTAAATATTTTGAAATATTTTCTATATTTTCCTCAAAATTAGTATAAAGGGCTTTTGGGGTTGACGAATTTGGTTTGGGTGGGGGTAGTTTTTGTGAACACTGGTATATTGGGGTTTTTGAGGTTTCTGAAAGTGAATCTGATAATAAAAAAATTCTAAATCCACCCTTTGAGGGGTGGGGGGTAGTTTTCGTGAAAACTGATGTATTGGGGTTTTTGAGGTTACTGAAAGTGAATCTGTTAAAAATTAAAAAGCAAACTGAAGATCATTTAATGTATGGCATAATTTGTATGCGTATCGGTTCTTACAATGTTAACCCTCTATTGCATATGGTTTCCAATCAGGAAAAATGTTTTTAGAAGATATTTACTGAAAGTACATTCTTTGATTACTTTTCGACGACCTAAAAATTAAGTTGTTTATCCGCCATTTTGATTCAAAAAAACAATTAATTTTAAAAAAATATATAATTTTAATCTCAATGGCCGTGACGTGGAAATCCACTACACTGGATCTCTATATATTGAATATAACATAAAAAAAATATATGTAGTCAAAAAGTAATCAAAATTTGTTCTTGGCATACAAATAACTAATATGGTATTAAATTGACAAATTGGTACGCACTTAAGCTACGTTGTAAAGGCGGCGTTATTCTATAACTTAATATATCTTCAGGGATAATAAGAAAACTATAATACGGTTTTAACCCAAAAATAAAATTAAAAAAATTCCCAATATGGTATATTATTATATGCCTAACTTGGTTTTAAATTAAATGATTTATGGTACTTTCCATTACAATGTAAGAGGATGAAATACATATAGAAATCTTTAGAAAAAGATCATAATTTCAAAAGAATTTTAGTAGGTAAAGTAGGCTACACAAAAGTTTAAATTTATTACTGAAATTGTAAACAAATAGAAAATGGAACCAAAGCTAAATGTACCTATAGCTTAAGCATAATTTCCAAGGATTGCAGAAGAACCGTATTTTTATTGGGCGCCTTGGTTTTTCAGTTGGGGTCGTAGGTATATGAAAATGCATTGGTTATCATTCAACGTATATTGGTTACAAGTGGTGGACGACAGGACACCTTCAGCAAGGAAATTATCTAATTAAAACTAAACAGAAAACAATTAATATTCGGTAAAAATACTAATTAATAAACACTCACCTAAACACCAGGATACTATTTATAGAATAAAAAATAGATTATCCCAAAGGATGAGAGAAATAATTAAAGATGAATAAAAATGCGAAGTTTGTCGTATGTCAAAGAATAATGACATATGTCAATCTATATCAAATCAATATTATAGGTAAGTAACCTAAATTTGATTTGTAATGAAAATTCCCTAAATATAAATTGTTGGAGGTCATCTTGCTGGGGGTGTTCTGACAGACAATAACAAAAGCAGATTTAAAAGGAATACAAATTTAAATCAGGTAATATTGTGTTTTACCACAGGATATCCGAGAACTAACTGACCAAAAGCGATTAGAAATTACTCCTTCTATTATTTTATTTATTTATTTATTTATTTATTACATAATAATTATTATTTAGATAATTATGTACTATTGTGTAACCATTTTATTAGACCCTGTTTAGATTTTATGACGGATTAAGCCAATGGCGGACAGGATATCGATAAATCAGGCAGATATCCAGTAGTCTAGACTAAGAACACATGTTGTAATGTCACTAGGTCCAAAAAAACCATAATTCACTACAAAAGTATCCACAATAGTTCAATACATTTTTAACCGACTTCCCAAAAGAGAAGGTTATCAGATTAAAATATAGGTATTTATAAAGTTTGAACATCAAATAGAAAATATGTACATGGATATTAGTGGAGTTTTTAAAAATTAAACATTCCGTATATTTTTGAAATATTTAATAGAAATTTTTAAGCTGAAAAACTAAATTTTTATAACTTAAATAACTCAAAAACGGTAAAGGTCGTTACAGCTATAATATATTTATATTCATTTACCGTTAAGGGAACGTTCAAGTATTACGTAACGCAAATTTTGATCATTTTGGACCCCCCCTGTAACGCTATTTTCCTATACCATTAACATGGGCGTAACACTCTAAAAAATCGGTTTTTATTTAATAACTTAGGAACCCTTTGAGATATATCAACGAGGTTTGCACGTCAACTAATCCTACCAAGGCCCGTTTTCATGTGTTATTTTAATGTACTTATTTCAACCAGGGGTGTGCGAAACGGGGGGGCTTATCAGTTTTTTGTCCCAAACTTTTTTCTGTGTAACTTTTTTGCAATTTTATTTTTGAAATATGATTTCCCAGGTCAAAATACATAAAAAAGGTACTCTTGTTGTAATACTGTAGGATTAACCGTTTTCGAGAAAAAATCATTTGAAGGTGAAATTCCACGGTTCGAGGACGAAAAATTAAATACTAAAATTTTGAAAACCAAAATTTTAATGATGCAGGGCGAATGTACATTAAAAACTAAGAAAAAAACCTCATATACAGGTACTTCCAAAAATGAATCCTAATGGAGCTATGGTCTCCTAAATATGCACCATTTTTAAAGGGCTTTTAAAAGCGTTTTTTCGACCTACATGTATGGAAACTTTTTTTCTTAGTTTTTGATGTAGAATAACATTGCATCATTAAAATTTTGGTTTTCGACATTTTAGTATTTAATTTTTCGTCCTCGAACCGTGAAATTTCACCTTCAAATGAACTTTTCACGAAAACGGTTAATCCTACAGTATTACAACAAGAGTACCTTTTTTATGTATTTTGACCTGAGGAATCATATTTCAAAAATAAAATTGCTAAAAAGTTACACAGAAAAAAGTTTGGGACAAAAAACTGATAAGGCCCCCCCGTTTCGCACACCCCTGGTTTAAATAAGTACGTGAAAATTACATACAAAGATGGGCCTTATTAGGATTAATTCACGTGCAAAACCTCGTTAATATATCTCAAAGGGTTCCTGAGTTATTAAATAAAAACCGATTTTTTTAGCCAATCACAAAGGGGCGTAGCTCCCTTATGACGCATTTTTAGACATATGTTTATAGGAACTTTTTGTCATATTTTATCATGTAGAATCACCTGTTAAAATTTCCGACCCTATTTCAAATACACCCTGTATATTAGATAAATGTATATTAAATATACCTATATTAGGTATAGGTATATTTAAAATAAGAAGTTGATTGGTGACCATGGTTTGTTAAAAAACTTTTAAAATCGTGGGTCTTTGTTCCCTAGAAAAAGACGTTTTATAAATTCCCGATATTTTGAAACATACATTTTTTTCCTCAGGGCTTGTTAAAGGTGGTTTTCCATAGTATTTTTAAATATTATATCGATACCCTATTATAGATAATAAATATGTAAAGCGAGTAAATATCTAGTCACTATCAAAATTATGAATATTTTATGAATATTTCTAATAATAAAAGTATAAATTTTTACATATTTTCGGACTAGTCGACTACATGTAATAATCTAAAATATGAGAATTTAACAAAACAATTATTACTTTTTAGTACTAAGACACCCTGTATACTTATTATTTCTTTTATTTTCTCCGTTAAGTTTAATGGACAGCAGTCCAATAAGTTAGGCAACATAAATTTAGGTCTTCAATACCAACCCAAAAAGAATATTCCCTAAAAATTTTATATTTGGATTTTATCACAGTGCAACAAAAAATGTGCATTTTATGCAAAATTATTAAAGAATACATAAAACAGTTTATTAAACACAAAAACAAGTAAAAAATCTTCACACATAAACGGGGTATTATCAATGTCTGTCAAATTAAGGAGTAGGTCATAAGTTCCCTAGGAAACTTAAGACCTACTGTACACATAGCTGGGTTATAAAAATTAAAAAAAAAAGCTTTTTACTTAAAAAAAAAAAACAAATCTTAGCTTCATGTAATTTAAAATATAATCTAAAATGTTATGTTTACCTAAAATATGCATAATTTTATTTTAAAACAATAATAATTATACTTTTATCTCTTTCTGTAGAACTTCTCTCTTTATCTAATCTAAATAGGCGGCAGTCCATTGCAACCTTTTATAAGGGCCGTCACTTTATTGTTTTTATAACAATTTAAGAATATGTGCGGGGAAAAGGTATATGTATTAGCAAAAGAAAAATCGATTTTTTTTTACGTTAATGAACAATGCACCGAAAACCGCAAAAATAGAAAAAAATCGCTTTTTTTGCTAATATATATTTTCTCCTACATTAAACTTACTTAATTTAAATTAACCTTTTTTCTGGTGTACGTTCCATAATATCTCACATATGTTTTTAAAATAAACACCAGATAACACGGCTTTAAAACATTGTTATTAATAATAAATATATACTTACAGAAACTAAAAACGGTGATGGAAAAATGTGAAAAACTCTCGGCCGAGACCTACGAAAGCAGATACAAGAACATGAACGACAACAATATGTATTTACCACACGTAGACCACGATGGGAAAACCCTCAATGACTTGGACTACATGGTGCCATCTCCCCCAGAAAGAGACATTAGTGCCAAGCCCCAGTTGACTCAAGCTGATCTGGAGGAGTATGCCAGAAGTTATCAGGAACCTATGAAGTATTCTTACGATGAGAATATGAAGCATCTGACAGAATCTGGCCTGGAGGAGTTTATGGAGTATACAAGGAATTATGAGGATTCTTTGTTTAACAGCATAACTTCTAAGCATGATGAGGGTACGTATATTAATAATTTAATTTTTTGTTTTTTTTTTGTTACCATTATTATATGTTGATGTCTTTTGATTTAATTTGCTCAGGGCGGAAGACAAGAATGTTAACCGGTCAAAACCCTGGTTTGACGCCTTCCATAATTAGGTGCTCCCTGGCTAAAAGTTGACCAAAAAAGATCATAACCTCTAGGAACAAGTACCAACCATTTAGGCATCCCTTTGCCAAAAAGTTGAGGACTAAAATAAAACGACTGCCAGCCGTTATTAAGGCGCCACAAAAATCTGGCGACTAAAAAAACAACTAAAGATCAACCAACCAGTTCACCCCCCCCCCAAAGTTAAGTCCTTTAAAAATAAACCTCATCACTCGGAGTTATTGGAGACTGTCGACAGTCATGTCATGACTATCTAAAATACTATTTAAATGAATCAAACATTTTTATTTTAATTTTTTTCTGTGTAGGATATTAATTTTAAAATTTCTTTAGTTGTTAGATTTATAATAAACACCCATACTCTTAAAAATAATAATACTTCATTATAATATGTATTTCTTATGAATGAAATAGGCTAAAATCCTTGAAATATAGCGAAAAACGACTAAAATTAGTATTTTCATGATCGATTTTTGCCCCAATAGCTTAAGGTTGTAAAGGTTTAATACCATAATTAATTAGCCTTAAGTACATCCCTTAAAAATAGATTTAATAATTTGTCTAATATAAAAAATTACTGAATTTTGGAAGCTTTAACTTTAACAGCTACTGAAATTTAGGCTTTAAAATAGGGTTTTTGGGAAAATTCCCAAAAACTTTCAGTATGAATTAATATAATGAACTAAGTGATTAACTATTTTTTAGGCCAGTTAGCAACACTAGTTTTAGCCTTCTGACGATTTAATAAAAACATCATTTAGTCTGAGAACTTTGCTCATATTATAAATTTCAAATCTATATCTCAACACTTCTTTGAGAAATGGTTTTTACATGATTTTCCAGTAATACATACCAACATAGAGACCAAGAGACAGCTATTTTTGCAAAAGTCTGCTTCTTAAATTTAAAAATCACAAAAATAAAAAAAAATTATATTTTTTTTTTGTCTAACCAAAGCTTTCCTAACTGTTATCAATACGGGGAAAACGTTATTATTGTTATTATCAATAAATATATTGCATATTTTTACTATAAATTTATACAAATTATAATAATATCCATTTTTCTGGATATAATTGTCATACTATGCAAGAAATAGTTTTTTTTTATTATTATATTCGCACACTCGCTTTGAGCCACCTCTAAATGTTAAAATTTTTGGATAAAATTTTAGTTATTTACTTTTTACACTAAATTGAATAATTTGAGCTTTGGACCCCCAAAAATATAGGAAAAAATTTGCAATCACCCTAATGTGTTATATTACAGATGTTAATCCAATTTATAAATTCTGTAAATATTTAATAATAGTCATTATTTGTATAACATCTCTCAGATATCAAGAAAGATAACAAACAATCCTCGGAATAACTGCATTTAAAAAATAACGCAGATGTAGTAATAAATCTTCATTTTTATCATAGATTTAAATACAATCATATGATATCTAATATGTCAGTTTTTGGTTGTTTATCGTATTAGCCATTAGCAATGACTTATTTTTAGCTTGTCTGTCTGACACTAAAGTTTGTTCTTAAGTGCAGTGAACAACCTTCTTTACGTCAATTTCTTTTTGGGTGTTGGCATGTTATCTATTGCTTAGGGCGCCAACTTTAGTAAAGCCGGCCCTGTTTATCTCCCTTGATTGTAGGAAAGAGTAACTTACCTTGTTTAAAATGGAAAAACAGTTTAATGTTATTTTATCCACTTTTAAAATAAAGCACAAAGTAAAAGAACTATTTTTTTTGCAGGCATGTTACCGCACCTTCATCAAAAACAAATTTCCTACGCCCAGTCGGAAGGGTACCACAGCTATGTCTCAAGCACGGACAGTACCAGTACTCCCTTCCTAGACAGGCTTCGCCGGGATAGTGAAGCCGTGGTGCGTTCCCATTCATCCACAAACACGTGGGACGAACTGACAGAAACGGAGAGCCGTCGAGAAGGCCGAGACAGTGTAGTGACCACGAGTTCGGGTAGTGCTTCCTCGAGTGAAACTCTAAAATGGCATGGTTCTATGAGTGACGTTTCGGTGGCCAGTAGTTCCTGTACGCATCAGGCAAATTCGAGTAGACAATTAATTGCGCATAGTGCGAGGGTGCAAACGCCTCAAAGACACCATTCGGAAAGTGTTTTGTATATGGGTGCCGAAACGAACGAAGGCTGGAAGGACAGGGAAACTCGAAACAATAACGCGAATAAACTTAAGTTGTTTCCTGTCAATACGTATACTGTGCAATCTAACCAGAATTGTACTAGTAATGGAATTAATAATAGGTAAGAAGAGTGTTTTGTGTCATTTTGCAGTCAGTACCTGTTTACTTAGTATTATTACATTGATATGTTACTACGAGGGATAAACCGCTGAGGAATCCAGGTGTATAAAATGAGGAAAATCTTGGAGGTAATCTCTCGAGGAAATTTCATCTTTACCAAACGTGGGACCTTTTTTAAAAGTAATTTTCAATATTTTTTGAAGTAATCCGTTGTAATCTTGAAGGAAATATTGAGGAAATTTTAAGGGATTACCTCTTATAAACAATGCTGGTGTACAATTATTGTTCAGGGGTTTACCCCTCATTATAAATAAAATTTAAATGTAATTAGAACTGAGCTAATAAATCAAAACAGGACCGTAATTACAGATTTTTAATCGAGAAGGCAAAAGGCAAAAAAAGAGGTCATTATCCACCTCACAAATAAATCCTAACACGTTCGCTGACGACTGAAAAAAGGGGACGATAAAAATTTGTTTAGGGATGGCAAAGGCTTAATAGGGACGGCTACCCTCATTTGCCCTTATTACGCCCAAAATTAAAAGCATTAGCTTTGTTCATACTTGAACTTAGCTATGTAGGTAAAACTATGAATAAACCTAGGTTACCTAGTACAACCTAATGGACCAATCATATGTAATAAGAATAACCTACATTTCTGCCGAATTTTTTTAAAAAGCATTAATAGGTTTTATCAAGGTGTGCAATGAAATCGTACATTTTACAACATAGTTTGATTTAGTTTGACAGGTAAGAATTAATTTTTAAAGTAAACTTATTTATTTGTCAAATTCAAAACATATCAAAGCAAAAACACAGTATCCGCTTTGATTTTTTTTTTATTAAAATTAGTAGAATAAAATTTATCGGAAAAATAAAACAACCTAATTTAAATAACTTTTCTAATCATAAAGCATTATAAGAAAAATTTAAATAGTACAACACAAAAAACCAACAAAAAATCTACTATTTACTGTTTTTTACCCTAGACGGTTTTTGTCAAAAGCTTAACCCAACTTTTAAAATGATATGATGTTGTAAAATTTAATATTTCAATGCCTCCCTTAATAAAACCTATTAATGCTTTTTTAAAAATTTCGGCAAATTTTAGTGCCTTTCAAGAAAAAACAATAGTAGCGTCCATATCATATAGATGGCGCACCGAGTCTATTTCTGTTTAGCGTTAAACTCTGAAATTAGGAAATAGATAAGATTAGCTCATATAGAAACTCCATTAGAACTATAAAAACAAAAATTATATCTAAATAGTGAACCATAAAGACCAATAACAAACTGAACTAACCTAACTCTAAGTTATACCTTAAATTTTGAATATCACTTGAAGATTTCAAAAAATTAATTATATTATTATTATTCTCCTACAAAGTACCTTCACTTTTCCTTTGGTTTTTATGAACATCAGCTGTTTCGAAGTTAAAAATATACCTATTTGCTCCGAATGTACTTTAGATTATCTTTAAGTAAGAATACCGTAGTTTCCTTAAATTTTGCTACCTTAATGAATTTCTTTTCTTTTGTCATAAATAAAATTCTACCTGTTAAAAGATTTTGTATTATACTGTCTTGTAAAAGCTTATACTACTATCTTAACTTAATTTTTAAGACGATATTAGGTAAATTAGCCTAAACACCAGATCATTGGTATAAATATTAAGTGATTATTAGGAAAATTTTTGACCACAGATTAGTCTTAATACTGTTTTATCACTAAATTTAATTAAAGATTTAAATCGTCTAATAAATACTCAATTAAAAATTAATATACCAATTTATAGATTAGCTTGGTATATTAATGTTGTTTTTTAAGTAATTTTTTAATAAATTAAATTAAATTTTTAATTGTCTTTGGTAATTTACCATTAAATACGATAATTTACCTTTAAAATAAAATTATAAATATAGTATCATATAAAAGCTGTAAATTTTATTATAAAATTTCTGTAAAATTTAAAGTTATTTTCCACATAAAAAACTATTGTATAAGTACTAAACAACAGTTTATTACATAAATAAAAATATAAAAGGAACTCATAAAAATGCGATAAAAAAAACTATTTTTAACAATTGATGGCACATAACTTTTGAAAAAATTCACTTTATTTTAAAGGAGTAAATGACCCATAATATTCAATTTGTTGTAAATTAAATTTATTTATTACACGCAAACCATTCATAAATATTACTTAATAACAGTCATTATCTAATACTTTCTTCACTAAATTTATTCGATTTCATTCATAAATCCAAGTAAATACCTACTTAAGGTTTTTACTACGGGGTTCTCTAGACTTGGATATTAATTTTTCTATAATAATCCTTTAAAAATTAAGACATTAAAAACAAGAATCGAAGAAAACAAGAAACGGTAGCACGTGATCAATCGTGAGTATTAAAAGATAAAAATACCGTATATTTTTGTATATTATTGTTTTTCTCTATTAAACTTTTTGAATATTATATATATATATATAGCTTTTGGCTATTGGTAACGCTAAAATATTAATGGGAGGCATAACGTAGTGGCTAGCGCGTGTACATAGCAAGCCTACTAGCGTGAGTTCGATTCTCACTGGCGCCGAATTGCCTTTTTCAGTTAATTAATAATTGAAATTTGGCGAAGGCGATAAGTGAAACGGACACTCCCTATAAACTGGTTCCAAAGTCAGTATAAGCCGGTGGTTCCCTCTACTACTAGCCCACACAAGTCCTGGACTTAGGGGATGCTTAATTCAGTAGAATAGTACGAGGTTAAACAAACATGAAATGTAAATGTAATTTAAACAGTTTTGATAAAGAAAACCTCATAGCCCACAATAATTTTTTTCAGATAGGTCTTTTTGCATATAAAAAGTCTAAAAACGTAAAAAAAACAATAATATATTAGATGTATTCTAGCTAAACCAACGCAGGACTTTCTTAGGGGAAATTAAAACTATTGTGACAATAGTAATTATTTTTTTTATTCATTTTGTGTGTTTCAAACTTTAAAAAGATTTTATTCTACCCAAAAAATGCTTTATTACTACTTAAACAATAGTAATTTATACCAATTTTCTATGGGAAATTTTCTTTAAATGGCTTCTATATTTTTATCTTGATATTTCTCATCAATTTTTTAAAACGATAAAAACATGTAAATAGCAAGTACCTAGTTCAATTAAAGGCCTGAGAGCATGGCCAGCCTGACCCACATTATAAAAGATGATATTTTCTTATTATCATAAATGTAGCATAGAAGATATATCTTAACTGTTTTTGTTTTTGATGAACACAAAACGGTGTAATACCGTTTAGTCTAACCATAGACTATATAAGTACGTTTTCAAAAAAAAAACTTGTATCAAATGTAAAGTAGGTTCGTACATGTACGATGTATAGTATTTGAACGTTTAAGCAAGTATATCCTATGCCACGGTAACACCGTGACGGAACCCAGTAAACAATTGTCTGGTGGCCAGTCGGCATACGATAAAGCCGCTTACGCGCTGATAGGACAATTGACGGACGCATATTTTGAGCGACCTACGAGCTATAGGAGTTTGCGACCGGCAGTCGGAAAGCGACCATTTGACAACCAGTTTTTAGACTGCTCTTCTGCCAGAACTTCCGATGGGCAATAGATCGTTGGTCATGTGGCCGCCTAATGGCTACCATATGGCCTTGGTCGGAAAACTATATTTTGCCGCTTTTAAAAAAATTATGCCTGCTAAAAATACTAATCATGACTACGTTTACACACGCTAACTACTATAATTTAACTTTTCTAACATTCTCTCTTTCTCTAAAACAACTTGACAGAAAGAAAGAGACTGCTGTCGGAATTTATAAATACCTGTAGTTAGCGCTACGTGTAAACGTAGTCCATAAGAAAGGTCCTTGTAATGATCACCTACCTTGGTCAGAAATATTGAACTGTGCCAATGGCATGGCAACATCATCATAGCAAGCGAAAAATGTAAAATTCTAAAATTATCATGACTGTATTTAGTTTTCATAGAAATCGTCTTTTTGTGATCTTTAATTTGTAAAGGTTTTGCTATTTTTATTCGCTTGTAAACATATTTTTAACAAAAAAAGGTAAAAATAATAAGTAGAATTACTTTTAATTTGGTTCTGTCAGTTATCTGACAATTTTCCATAAGGGACCGCAAAAGTACTTTAGCGTAACCCTATTGCTAACCTCCCTAGATAGGCCTAGTTGCGTTAGGTGGTACCTGAACTAACCCAAATTACACTTGAAAAGTGGGCACTCCCGATCATGATCAAATCCAGGATTTTGTTCGAGAAATTAGCAAGAATGAACAAAAATAGGCCAAAATCCAAGACATTCTTCCCTATCCAGGACGGTTGGCAACATTATTCTTGTTCCTAAAAAATGTACAATACCTCTAACTTTTAAATAGTGTAAGATTTGGACTAGAAATTTGACCCTGTATACCTACGTATCCCCTTAAAGAAAGTACTAACATTTGCTACGCAATGGTACCAATCACTATGGTTCTTGTTTAACCTGTAATATTAGTCACTGATCATATAACTATATATTTGAATGAGTCATTATATCAATAAATTCAAAACAAATCACACCTTTTCATTCTTTGTGAAGAAGCAAAACATGCCAGTTTAAATGTTAAGTTTAAAAGAATTAATATTGTGCAAATCAAAGGTAATATATTTTATTAGTTCGACTTTAGCTAACCAAAATAATATTTATTATATTATAGTTATTTAAGTATTAAAGGCAGTAAGTGCATTTTAGCAGATTATTTTGGGGATTGAGACGAAGTCGAAATCTCCAATACTATCCGAAACCGGTAAAGCACTTAATGGCCGTGATGCTTATTACGGTTTTTGCACGATCCAACAAAATAAACATCAATAAGATTTATAAGTAATTTACTTACCGATCAGCAATTTGTAAACATAACCTACTGCTGTCATAATTAGGCTAGTAAACACGACAAATTACCCGATCGTGCAAAAAAAAAGTATTATTTTATTTGACAGGGAATAAACCTACTAATACTACTTATTATAATACTCACAGCGCCTAAGCGCTATAATAGTATAATGCGATAGTTTTTAATTTCCCAAAATCGCCAAAAAACGTCATAGACAAAACATTCTTGTATACAAATGTGTTTTACGGAAAAATTAAAAAAATTTAAAATGTCCGTCTGTCCGTCCGTTCGTCCGACTTTTCTTAGTTTAGTGTTAATAAACCACCCATTAATATATTTTCTCATTGTAATTTATTTAATGATATTTAAGTATAATATCCTGAAAGTTATGAATTACATTATTAAATTTTTTGTAATACATAAAAGTACTGAACTGAACAGAAGACCGTTAAGTAATACTAAAACTTAGATTACCTGCTAATAAAAATATCTAGTTATAATAATAATTAGATGTTTTTAAGGTTTTCAATATACATGTACATATATGTATTTTAAGTTAATGTATTTTCTTTTGTTTAAGGTTATCGCTGTCGATGCATTCCGCTCTCTCAGTTGCCGATAGAATAAGTGAATTAGAAAAACAACAAAGATACTCATATCTAGATCCAGATAAAAAGCACAAGGTTCCTGACCCCACACTAAAGGCTATTCAAAAGAAGGCCTTACTTTCTTTCTACGAAAGACACCATAATAATCCAAATAAAAACGTTTGGCGATCTGAGCCACAATTAACCCAAACCCAAAAACTTTCAGTGGCTGTACCACAACCTATACCTAAAGTAAAAGTGCAATTACCCTCTAGAAGGGCCTCGTCAGCGTCGGACTACGCTTCTGGGACAAACTCGAAGCGCAGCAGCATTGCATCGAACATAGAATCAAAAACGACGGATAACTTATACAAAATAACTCCTAGACACCAACACAGTAACTCATGCGGAAGTTTATCTACTGATTTAATTGGGCCACTCATTATGGGGCCATCGATTTCAGTTGACGATTGGATTCCAGATAAACCGCCAGCTCTTCCACCTAAGAACCCGATGTTAAGACAAGCCTTTCCAGATTTGTTTCAAGAACAACGGACTCCAAGTCCCGATCTCCCCCCACCTTCCCCTCCAAATACGCTGGAAGATGAAGTTTTTCATTGTGATGATCCCCTTCCACCTCCGCCGCCAGAATGTGAAACAGACTGGCACCAGGAGCTACACAGTAGAATAAAGGAGAATACAAATTATCAGAAAGCTGCACCCCAAGTTCAAAAACCGAACAGTAGGAATGGAGATTTTAAACCTGGATCACCTATTAATCAGACTATAGGTTTACCTGAGCGTCATGCGAGATATAGTGTCAGATCTTCTATAAGAACCCGCCCAGCGGATCATATAATACATCAAGTGAGTAGTAAGCCTTACATAGTCAAATCCGATAAAACAGATAATGTTTTGGGATTTCCGAATCAGAAAAGTTACGCTGAGAGATCAAGTACGAAGTATCCTACGACTCAAAAGCTTGTTTTAAACGGTAATATATCAGTAAGTCAAAAAGTACACGGAGTTTCTGAGCAATTTCGTCCTGAACCTTTAAGGCCACATAATCGGGAGGATGCAAATAAAAGAAGTAGTTTATCGAACAGTAATGGGGCGCAGAGAAGTTCCATTGCAGAGGGATGTTTAAAGGATTCCCCTCCACCATTGCAGCCGCGACAGATGAGGGTCAATCAGAGCATGAGAGCTAGGATTCCTCCGGAACACAGACCTGGATATCAGCCAAACAGATCATCACCTCCTAAAGATGACAAGATGAGGGAAACGAGGTCGAGTTCACTGTAAGTACCTTTGTTTTTTTTATTATATCTGTTGTCACTGCATAAAAGGTTAATAAAAGGTTAAATAGTCTCTAAAAGGCATTAAAGGTTTTAAGAAAAGTTACAAACAATACCTTACCTTCTAGATTAGAATAAAAAACGTTTTTAAATATTAAAAATATACCTTATGTGATATAAAATTATGATTATAAATTATCTAAAACTAGTATGCAAACATAGCACGAAAATTTTAATAGGCAGCAGATAAGATTTCATTTGTGCGCCCATAGGAAAAATATCATATATTTGATTAAAATTGTTTTGACTATTAAGTTTCCAACAATCAAGTTGATTCTGAAGCTGATTTTTAGCAATAGAAAATTTTTCATATAATATATATTTATTATCAGTTAGTTTAAAATATAAATCAATCAAAGCGTTATTTCTAAAACCATATGTAACCTGTAAGTATGCAGCGAGAATTTCACAAACAAGCAAGATGTGTTGCCTATACTCAACAACTCGTTTAACTGTTAAAAGCTGAGGTCAAGCGTAAAGAAATTGTGTGTGAGAATGAAAAGTAAAATGATTACGTCATTGGCGCACATAATAACTAAGTTCATTGAAATGTATAATTAAATTAACAAATAAAATACGTATCCTGAAATATGATTTAATTAGCAGAATAATAAATCATCGGATGATGTTTTTGGATTAACAAATCAGTTTTATGGTACTAATCTGCATTAGCAGGAAAATAATGAATCTAAAAACAAGGCATGTAAACGCGACGCCTAGACCGAGTGAGAAAATTTTATTTCAGTAAATTTCGGTAAATTCCGTTGGGATATCACAAATTCCATCGTTTAAATTCGGGTTTATTCTTTGATAGTTACCTGCGATGTTAAATGCCATAATGACATTGCCAATTACAATTGTATCAATTCAATTATATTATAAATTAAGATTATTAAAAAAAAAATAATGGCTTTATTTATAAAATAATACTATTAAAACATTTAAAAATAAAAAAATATATATAAGTAATAAAAAAACATTTAGGTACCCTCGCGAGGGGTAAACTGCTGAGGTGTACAAATTGGAGGTAATCTCTGGAGAACATCCGAGTAAATCTTAACTTTACCAAACATGGGACCTTTTTTATGTAACTTTCAAGATTTTTTTTAGTAAACTTGAAGGAAATCCCGAGGAAACCTTATGGGATTACCTCCTAGAAGGAATTCAGGTGTACAAATTTGTATCAGCGGTTTACCCCTCGAGTACCATTTATAAATTTAGCTAACTCGTTTCAGCCATTTTTGTTCTTGTATTATGGTAATATGTTTGTTAGTTCCATGTATCAAGGGGTGCCGTTTATTTTCTTTACTATTCATATGAAAAAGTTTTATTTTCGTTCAAAAGCTAAAGCTTATTATCATTATTATTATTATAATTTTACAATTTTGGCGAAACCGCAGATTAAATTTAGTGTAAAATACTAAAACCCGTTCACGTAAAAATGTACATAACAATAAAATTTTTACCAGAAAGCGAATACGGGACGCAAAATTGTTGACCAGCTAATTTTTTTCTTTTTATTTCTATATTTCCAAAAGTATTTGGAATATTGTTATTATTAGAATCTAAAGTTTTAGTATAAAGATTTCATGAAATTTTTATAGGTAATTTAACAAGCCAAAGGTCTTTACGACAACGTTACTAGATTTTTTTATTAATTTGAGAAATGTACTAGGGGTAAGCCGCTAAAAACACTGTATCATATATTTTCGAAGCACAGCAGCATTTTCTTTAATCATTATCTTCAACACAAATTAGTTACTGTAAATCTAACGTAGTGGATATGATTGATTAAACAAAAATTGGTTATTTACGTTCTAAATGTAAATTTTACAAATTACCTTACCATCTTTATTTAATTTATTTAAGGAGTTATTTCCTCGTATCTAGCTTGTAAGAATCATTATACTTGTATACAGAGAGTAACAAAAATTTTCGGTTATACATTACTATTTTTTATAAAATCACTAGTGTTTCAATCGCCTCGCTATTATTGTAAAGAAAAAATTATAATAGATGTCATGGCGCTTCGTCCATTTTTGTAATAATACGGTACCACTTTTTGTTTTCAACCCGACACTCGGGTTTCTAGTTTTCACAGGTGTGTATACAACAGTCAATATAGGTTTCAACTGTAAAAAATCCTCAGTCTAAGAAATGTATGCATTCTTATAGATTTTGGGATGAGGAAGTCAATAAAAAAAGTCAACCCATTTTCGAGTTTCGGCCATAAAAGGCCCCTAAAAGCTGGTTTTTGCCCTATAACTTTTGATTGAAACCTACTAGAAACAAAAACGGAAATACAAAAAATGCAATAAAATTGCTTAATAAAAATATTTCCCCAATTTTTATTGGTTGAGTGATATAACGCATTCAAAGTCGTAACTCACTCGGTGTTAGAACATTTTAGCACTGGCTGCTATTTGGACACCCTTTTATATATCGCCTTAAAATCCTTTAAAACATCGTGCATATCGGCTGGTTTGTATGAAAGGCTCGTAAGTCGTATGTGCAGAACAAACCATTTTGCCATTTAGCGGAATAAACTCACTTTAAGCGTGTTTATATTTAAAATTATTTAATATAATATTTAACACAGCTAAAGTGATTTTGTTCCGTTTATTTAAGAAAAATTTAAACAAAATGGATTTTCTGCACATAAGACTTCCGAGCTTTTCACACAAACCAGGATGATTTTTGCAAAGTTTTGGCTCAATCGAATTAGGTGTTAAATTGAGTTTAAACCACAAAAAAAATATCTCATAACCAACGAAAATAGAGAAAAATGATTCGAATCTTTTCTATTCAATTTTAACGTTCTTTGATTTGATGCAATTTTAATTTTTGTCCGAATAACGGCAAAAAGATATGTACAAAAAACTGTGTTTTGTTTCGGTTTCAAACAAAAGTTATAGGGCAAAAAACAGTTTTTAGGGCCGTTAAAGGATCATCCGAAACTCGAAAATAGGTAGACTTTTTTTATTGAATTTCTTGCTCCAAAATCTATAGGAAAATCCCTTTTTAACTGAGGATTTTTTTCACAGTTTCCTTGATTTTTGCCGTTTAATGACGACTAGTAATAGAAGTTTTAGCAAATTTCATCGAGAACCAGAATAACCATATTGTGCAGATCGATTCGGAGTCCTTTGATAACAAATAAACAATCTGATCGATCAAACGCTGTGTGGGGGAAATAATCAAAGTTAATTATAATTTAATTAATGACACTGCAGGTATGATATAATGGTACACCTATAAGTAATAAGTTAACATTATGTTTTATTGCTTTTCATTACTTATAATGATAAAGCATAATAATTTATTATTATTAAATAGTTATATTACGTTTAAATTGATAATTATTATTTTCAACGATGCTTTTTGTGTCTAGGATGACAATAAATAAAGTTAATATTATCCGTTCGTTAATTTAATTATTATAGTATACGTATATTATACAGTGTTATTTTTTATAAACGGCAGTGTACCTTTAAACTAAAAGGACTTAATATAGCCAGGGGAAATCTTTAAGAATTATAAACCAAAAGGGGGTCGTGTTACACATCGTTTAATAATATATTAAGGTACTTGTTGCAGAACATCCGTTTTTAGCGCACGAGCACAAAGTACTAGTACGCTAAAAACGTGTTATGAAACGAGTGCTTTATACTATTTTTTCTATTTTGCTCTGAAATAAAAAAAAACATTTAAATTGATGACCGATTTAGGGATTTTTGTTTTGGATTGGCATCACAATTTTCGCTATGTTTGAAGTTCATAGGACAAACGATATTTTGTTATTTTTTATAGGCAGCTCTTCTCTTTTTCACTGCAACTAACCAAGCCACAATTTTAACATGGTATAAATTAACTTAAAACACAGTTACAAAAAACTAAACTTAAAAGTGGTGCTGACATTTGCATGGAAAACGCCAAGCGATTGTCTTTTGTCCTGTAATGCCAACCCAAAAGAAAAAAAAGTACAAACCTCTTATAGGCCTATAAGAACACGTAAAATGCTTGTGATTATGAGTTTATAAGAGTCGTAAAATAGAACAAAGGAATTAAAATTACATATTCTGATGGAGATAAAGTTATACTAAAGATTTAGTATTTTTAAATTTGATATAGTTTGACGCATGAATCTGTGGCTACGGGAAATATGTTCGGAATGTGTGTGCAAGTGGGAGACGCGTTGTAGGCAACGTATAACGCTCTTGACGGAAAGAAGAGAGCGCAAATGATTCCTCCCCCTTACGTCGAAGACTTTCTTTCATGCGGAGAACAATAATGTGATCCTTCTCCGGAGAAGTTACTAAATTTATAAAATAGATCAATTTGATTCTTCAGCGGAAAACCCAAGACCAAAAACTTAAACAACAACCCTCTAGAATAATAATGGTATATAATTCAAGGAGCGTATAATAATTTTACAGTTTAAGCAGTTTATTTTTACAGTACCCTGATTTAGAGGCCTATAAATCACGGCCAAGATTAAAAGTTTTACTACACCACATGGTGAAAGATAAGTTTTTTCCCCTTTTGCTTACCACAAGTTTTGCTCAAACAGTACATTCATTAACATGTTGTTTTTAAATCTATAAAAAGTATCCTAAGTTTTGTAGAATAGGTGGATATAAGCGGACCATGGATAAAGAAAGTAGTAAAATAGTAAAAAGCATTTTACTAATAGTGCTATTTTTATTTAATATTTACAATTATGGCGAAGGCGCTACCATTGATATAAGGATTTTTTCAAGTTTTTGATATTTTATAAGTTCAAAGATATTATTGTTGTTATAAATAAGGTTAGTTAGAGAGACTATATTTCCAGACAACACATAATAACTATTAGATATCCAGGGGATATACTTTCTGGATATGGAGTATATCCAAGGATAGCCTGGATGGCTATTAGATATACCATAGACATCCAAATGTCCGCCTATATCCAGGATATCCACTAGATATCCACGAGATATCCAGTGGATATCTATTTTGTAAACCTTCCTAAAGTATATCCACTGGATATCCATTAGAGATCCATCATGGATATCCAGTGGATATACTTTAGGGAGGTTAAAAAAATAGATGTCCACTGGATATCTCGTGGATATCCAGTGGATATCCTCGATATAGGCGGACATTTGGATGTCCATCGGCAATGGCAATCCAGGCTATCCACTCGATGTACTCTATATCCAGAAAGTATATCCCCTGGATACCTAATAGTTATTATTTGCCGTCTGGGTTGTAACAAAGTCTCACAAAATTAAACGTTAAAAAAAAAACTTTGTGAATACCTTGATGCTAGTAGCATCCCGGTACCCGGATTAAACCTTATATTATTATAATAATAATTAAACCGGAATGTTCTTTTTTTCTGTTAATTGTTTCCAAAACCGTTTTTGTTTCTTAGAAACTGGTACCTATTAGAAATTGTTAAAAAATGTCAAATAAAAATATTTTCGAAATTGAAATAAAAAATAAGGCCATCAAATTTTACTAAAAACATATTCGGTTAAAACTGATGCGGACCTGTGTAATTCTAGCTAAAGATTTACAAATTTGGCGAAGGCGCGTTTATAACGTTCATGCACTTCTGCAGTTTATTAACACGTAGCGTGAAATATTTCATTTAAATAATTAAGAAAATTTAAATAATGATGCACACAGCTAAATATAGAACTCGTTTGCACTTTATTATTAATAAAACTATCTTACCTAATAAATATAACCAAACGTAAGGTATTCACTTGAAACTGTAAACCATTTAATGGTAGCATAAGTCGTGGGAATGTTGTAATAAAATGATAAATATTTTTCGTATTATCGTTATTATTACTCTTCACAGTATTATGCATTACATATATATACATATACAGGGTGAATCAGAAATAAGATACAAAATTTTAAGGCGTGATCCAAAAATATGAAAAAAAGTTCCTATAAAGTTTGGTCTGAAAATGAGCCATAATGGAGCTACGACCCTCCTAAAGGTACATCTGAAAAGTAGTTTTTATTTAATATCTCTAGAACCCTATGAATCACAGTAACAAATTTTTGCACATGCCTTGATATTGATAAAGGTTATTATTTTATGTAATGGCAATTTTAACGAAGGACGTGCAAAATGGGATGGCTATGTCACTTTTTTGCCCTAAACTTTTTTATCTGTAGATTTTTTGACATTTTCTCAATAAAACAATAATTTTTAATTAAAAACACATAAAAAAGGTACTCTTTATGTAACACCGTAGGGCCAACCGTTTTTGAGAAAATTGCAATTAAAGAGACAATTTCACGTTCTGAGCATCAAAAATAGGATTTAAAAATGCACCCTTAAAAGTGTCGTAGCTTACTTACAGCTCATTTCCGGACCAACCTTTATAGGAACTTTTTTTACATTTTTGTACCCTGAATCACCCTTTAAAATATTGTACTTTATTTTTGAATCACCCTGTATTTTAATCATCACAATTAAAAAGTATAAAATATATAGAACAAGAGTACAGTTTAAACTCTATAAATAAACTTAGTTTTCTAAGTAAGCTCTTTGAAATAAGGTATCGCAAGAATTAAGATTTAGCTTAAGGGTAGAAGTTACAAACCCCATATCCATTTTTGTGAATATTTCTTACAAATTATTCCCTCAAGTTAAGCATAGCATAGCATTTTTTAAGCTCTTTTCAATGAAGATTTTAATCTTGGGGGTAGATAGGGGTTCGGGGTGAAAGTTACAACCTCCAAAATTATATACTTAAATTTCCCCCTTGAAAAACTATTTTTTTTTTTGTTATGGTAAATAGCTACTGTGGGGAAAATAATGATATTTGTTGTAATGAAAATTTAATCACAAGTAATTTTAAATGCACAGTATATTTATTCGATATTTCTCGGTGTTATAAGTTTTTTTTTTAATTTTCAAATTCGTTATAACTACCCTAGATCAACAAATTTTTATATAGAATTTTTAATCGAATATAGGGATTATTCAGAAATAAGTTCGAGAAATTTAAGAGGTGATCCTACGTTAAAAAATATGAAAATAAAATTCCTATAAAGGTTGGTCCGAAAATGAGTCCTAAGGGAGCTACGGTTCTTTAAAATTGCAATAAAAATAAGGTTTTTAATTAAAAACTTTTGTACCCTTTAAGCTAGAGCGACGAGCTTTTGCATGTGTACTAGTATTAATAAGGGAAATAAGTTTATGTTAATTTATTTTTTTGAATTTAACCAGAGGCGTGCCTAGACGGACAAAATATGTAAGACTTAACAAGTTTTTGCCCCAAACTTTTTTATGTATATTTTTGTTGGATTTTTGGTAAAAAATATAGATTCCTTGAGTAAAAATACATAAAAAATGTCATAGTTTAACACTGTAGGAGCAACCGTTTTAAAAAAAAAATCAATTAAGAGGAAGTAACATTTTGTGCCAGTAAAAATGTTACTTTTTAAAAGGCTATTACTCCTTTAATATTAAATATAGGTGTTTGGGCTTTTTTATGTATATATTTTTTGGATTTTATACTTAAATTTCCCCCTTGAAAAACTATTTTTTTTTTTGTTATGGTAAATAGCTACTGTGGGGAAAATAATGATATTTGTTGTAATGAAAATTTAATCACAAGTAATTTTAAATGCACAGTATATTTATTCGATATTTCTCGGTGTTATAAGTTTTTTTTTTAATTTTCAAATTCGTTATAACTACCCTAGATCAACAAATTTTTATATAGAATTTTTAATCGAATATAGGGATTATTCAGAAATAAGTTCGAGAAATTTAAGAGGTGATCCTACGTTAAAAAATATGAAAATAAAATTCCTATAAAGGTTGGTCCGGAAATGAGTCCTAAGGAAGCTACGGCTCTTTAAAATTGCAATAAAAATAAGGTTTTTAATTAATAACTTTTGTACCCTTTAAGCTAGAGCGACGAGCTTTTGCATGTGTACTAGTATTAATAAGGGAAATAAGTTTATGTTAATTTATTTTTTTGAATTTAACCAGAGGCGTGCCTAGACGGACAAAATATGTAAGACTTAACAAGTTTTTGCCCCAAACTTTTTTATGTATATTTTTGTTGGATTTTTGGTAAAAAATATAGATTCCTTGAGTAAAAATACATAAAAAATGTCATAGTTTAACACTGTAGGAGCAACCGTTTAAAAAAAAAAATCAATTAAGAGGAAGTAACATTTTGTGCCAGTAAAAATGTTACTTTTTAAAAGGCTATTACTCCTTTAATATTAAATATAGGTGTTTGGGCTTTTTTATGTATATATTTTTTGGATTTTTGGTAAAAAATATAGATTCCTTGAGTAAAAATACATAAAAAATGTCATAGTGTAACACTGTAGGAGCAACCGTTTTCATAAAAAAAAATCAATTAAGAGGAAGTAACATTTTGTGCCAGTAAAAATGTTACTTTTTAAAAGGCGATTACTCCTTTAATATTAAATATAGGTGTTTGGGTAAAGAAATTTTTTTTGTTTAGTTTTAAATGAAGAATCGTCCTGCAGCATTAAAATTTTATTGGTATTTTTTTTGTTCCCCATTCAATATGTCTATATCGAAGGGCCGCAGCTCCCTTAGGGCTCATTTCCGGAATACCTTTATGGGAACTTTTTTTCATACTTTTTAACGTAGAATCACCTTAAATCACCTTAATCACCTTAAATTTTTAGAACTTATTTCTAAATAACCCTCTATAAGAACTGAGTAACCGATCGAACTACGAGAGAAACTTATTTTTTAAAAAAATCCCTTCAAAAACGACGTTAGGCCTCCTATAGGAGGCTGTATTTTTCAAAAAAATAGTAGTAGTAGTAGTAGTAAATATCCAAAATTTCAAAAAAAATACTTCGTTCATACAAATAGTCATAGCAATTTTGAAAAATCATTTTAAAAACAAAGAAGTTATAGTGGCGTCACTGTTTAATGCAGTACAAGATAAAGTGCGACCACGACCTCAAGATAATCATATTTTGGGAAGTATATCGAGGAAAAACGCAATACACTATCCCCCCTGTGAAGAGTATACTATTGAATGCGAGGCATTACCTATCTTCATGACTGTAACTTATTATATAAAATCATAATTTTCATATTGCTTCCTTGCTTGCAATAACATATTAATTGAAATAATAACACTACTTGACTTTTTTAAATCTAGTTCATCAGTGGAAGTCGATTGTGTAATAATAAATTTTGATTAATGTGCATATTTTAATATAATTTATTAATGTAGATAATTACCTAGGTATATTTGTTTTATCGGCTACCTATTACTAAGTGCTAGCTTACATATTAAAAACCGTTGCTTCCACATGTGTGGAAAAGCAAAGGTATCATAATTTTTTCCTACGACCTAGTTAGTAGCTAGTGCCTATTTTCCACTCGACTCACACCATTTTCAGAGCACTCTTGTGCACTGAAAACTAGGTACGCGTACTCGGTGCTTAATATACTATTGTTTCAAAACGTTTACGTTTTTTCATTGCCATTTTATGTATTGACGCATTCGGGAATTTTATTTAAAATGCATCTAGATTTTTTATTTTTCTGTAAAGTACTGGTATTTTTTAATAGTTACTTAATTTTAATTAATCTAATAGTTTTAAATAATGATAATTTTATTTCTCAAAACAATATATTTTTTAAATAATCATATTTTTATTGGGGAAAAATAGTGTACATGTCTTGTCGGAAAGTATCTTTTGCAACGTTTCCGCACTGGCGCGGCTTATGCGCCTGGGCGTAATTTCGGCTTTTGTGCCGGGGGGCAAACCTAGGTTCTGCTCCAGGACGTTTGCACACGTGTGCCAAAAATAAACATAAATGGGAAACCAGTGATCAGAGCTGGGGGGCAGTCAGCAGACATGGGGGGCAAGAGCCCCTTTTGCCCCCCTAAATAACGCCCATGTTCATGCGAAATAAATAATAATAATAAATAGTATAATATACTAGACTTTTTACTGGATCTACACTGTAAAAAAAATGTGTAAATTTACATGCTAAATCAGAGGTAATATGTTGCCAAGCAGGTGTACGTAAACTTTACGAGACTTTTTACAATTTTTTAGGAATATTACGTATATGTACATGTAATATTTCCAAAAAATTGTAAAATTAGAAGTTAAATCTAGTAAATTTTACGTGCACCTTCTTGACAACATATTACCTCTGGCATGTAAATTTACATATTTTTTTTTGTAGTGTAGTTCACCTGTAAGGTCAAGTTGGATAACTGGGTCATAGGGGTATCTGGGCCACCTCTTTACATTTTCCTCTCTATAGATAGTAGACAGTTTTAAATTTTTTGTTGGTACCTCTGGACAACAAACCTTTTGAAGCAATGTTGAATTCTAAAAAAGCTGACAACGTTAATCGGATTTTTTTTTTATTTTGGACATTGTGAATAAAAGCAACGCCATATAAAACTATGCAAATACTATAGTATTACTTATCCATTAAAAAATAAAAATACTTTAATAGCTATTAAAGTATTTTTATTTTTTAATGAATAAGTAAATATTTTTGTGTAGCTTTAAATAAGCTAAATGAATCATAGCTGTAACTGTATTGGCTATAGCTACTGATATTCAAACGAAATCCTGTAATTTAGTTCGTTTAAAATGTTTTCTAATGCCCCTATAATTAGTAAAACGAAAAGCGTTTTAGCAGTAAATATAATTAGAAAATTTTAGTGCCTACAGCTTGGTTCGGATAAAAAGCAGTTTGCTGCTTTTAAATGAAACTATTTTCATTAGATATTTTAGTAGTTTATAAATTATAATTTTTAATTTGAAATAAAAGTAGAGGAAAGGAAGCAAATATGGGCTACCCATTTTATGTTTTCTTGTAAAAAAATAAATAAAAGTTTAGTTCCAATACCAAACTTACCCAACGATAGCTATATGAATTAGTCAAAACCTGTTATAAATTCATATTGATTAAAACAAATAATAAATTCATTATTTCGTAAATAGTGAGAAGGTGCACTTTTGTGTCGATTTGAAATTGGCCCTAAATATGGGCTGCCCCCAAAATTGTGTAATAAATATTAGATTTGAAGTGGCAATAAATCTTATTGGTCGCAATAAGTAAAAAAGTAATATCTAAAATGAAATAATAAATCAAATAACTTCTAATATAGAACGTGGTAAATTAAACATCTCGTACTGCCTCATTGCTATTATAGCGCGTTCCATATCGCCCTCGTTCCATTTTCTTCTATTCTTGGCTGTTGCTGATCTTTTCTTGGCCTCCTAGAAAAATTCTAGGCTTAAATACATAGTTCTATATAGCCCATAATAGAAACACAGGGATGGCCCATATTGCAAAAATACTCGGTGTATACAACAAAAGAGGTTATGTCTAAAACTCAGTAATTAGAAGAAAACTAATAAGCACACATCAAAGCCCGATTATGTGGCTTTAATTTGTTGCAGAAATGGTTTTGAAAACGTTGTTATCTATTAGGTAACGGAATTTATAAACTTACCTAAAAAAGTTCTGTGGCTTGCTAAAAAGGACGGAAAATAAAAATAAATTCTCAAACGTCAACGAATGTATGAATTAATTAATGAATCTTTACTGTGGAAGTTTAACTTCGCCATTTACGATTTGCTATAGTCGGATGCAGAGAACTGCATCGGATAGCTGAGAAACCCAATTAGCGCATATTACAAGACCTAGCCCACATTTGCTACCCTTCCTCTAAGCACGTAGAATACTACGACTATTTATAGAAATAAAATACTCTGCAAGGAATTAGTAAACAGCCACTGTGCTATCAAAACAAACATATAATATACAGATTGTGTAATTTTGGATTGAGCATCAATATTTAAAACATCGTTTTCTCAATAAAACCTTAATAAAATAATTACTATTTTTAAGGTTAACTCTATAGATTTATACCGATTGTTTTTGTTAATGTTTTTTTTGTATCAATCAGCCAAATCAGCTGAGCGATCGATTTTTAAAACATTAAATTATTAGAAAAATGAAGTAATGGAAAAATGTTGAATTGCATTAGGTTTGTTCATTGTTTGTTCTTGCACTGGCGTATACTATACCTAAATACAATAATTGTATTTGTGTTCTTATTGTTATAAATATGACAGTGCTGTGTTCAACTATAAAATGTAAGAGTGCAGGAACCAAAGAAAATACCTATTGCATATCTACCTTCACATTTGCTAGCTCTTGGATTATTTCGAATGGAAAAACCGCCTAAAAGGTAAAAAACAGACGACAAGGAATCAAAGAATAAAGTAAGCCTGGACCTTAATATTCTGACAGATATGTCAGAATATTAAGGGTCTCTAGGCATACCCAGATGAAGTGACCTTGTACCTTCATACAGGGCGGGCCATCAAAGACGTACAGGACATTTTTTGGCGTTATTTCTAACACTACCAATTTGAAATTAATACTATTGATTATAGATCCAAAAAGCTATTAATCTAAGTAAACCAAACTTTTTAACTAGCTTTTGTTTTAGAGTTGCGACCATATGAATCTGATATTTAATAATATAAAATAAAACATGAAATTTTAGTTAATCCTACTTATCCATTTTTTTTTTTTTAATATTACATTGAGTAAATAAAATAAAAAAAATTCTTAAATAATTAAATTTAAACCTTTTTCATCCTGATATTAATCTTGCGTTTTTATTTATCTTAAACCTTTAACATGCAGGTAATTTTATATTTTGCGTTTTTTTATGATGTTAAACATTTTTGTAAAAAACTTTATCTATTTTTGTCGCTTTCATTTTCCTTTCCCCTTAAGGCTAATCTTAAATTACGTAACGTATCTCTTCAAGCGTACAGAATAACTGGTATTCGTCAAAAGTACCTTGACATTGGGCTTATGGTACTTTAAGTAATATGAATGATAAAAAATACAAAAAAAATAAGGTACGATAACCTGAAAATAATTATGCAGGGTAACCAACGTATACTGACGTGCAAATGAAAGTGCGGTAAGTGCAAGGTATCAAAACCTCGCTTTCCACACGTTTTATCAAAATTACGGTAAAATTTACATATAAGTAGATATGTAAGTTTATCTAAAAAAAAATAATAATTTAAGATATGGCAATACAACATCCGATAGTTTTTTTTACTGTATGTTGTATAATTTTAGCATATTTTAGGCTTTTTACTCGCTTCGCCTTAGTACAATACCGTCTTCGTTTTGGTAATATTATCTAAATATGTCCTGTAAAACCTACTTATCTGTAAAAAATTAAGATATTTAAAAATAAGATATGACAACAAAATATCCGATACTGATTTGTTCTATCTCCACTTTTTTAAATTTTAAAGTTTTAACATGTTTTAATTACTAAGAATTGCTTTATTTTATCTTCAGATAGATTTTGATGATATTGGCCTTAGTGACATTATTGAATAAATAAAGTACGCAATAAAACAACTTTGAAAATCCATACTGAACATTTTAATTTTTCTGATAGAACAGACCGATAGTGGACCGACATTCTGTCGCAACGTTTGTGTACTGAAATGTATTTATTTATTTAACACATTAGGGTTACAAACAAGAACAAGCCCTAAGGTAGTAACCTCTTAGAAATAACAATGTAACGTCAATTATAAATATAATATAATAATAATAACAATAATAATTTTAATAAGTATTTTAATTAAAAAAAAGTGTAAGAAGTTTACAAAAAGAAAAGTAATTTATAAATTGTTTAGATATAGAACGTTTTAAATATTTTTTCAAGGCGTTTAAAGAAATATTGATCATGTCTATATCTGAACACGGAATATTTGAGGAACTTGATATTCTACACGGGCACTAAGTTGAAAAAAAAAACACTCTTTCCATAATATACCTATTACCAAATCCCTTCATTACGCTTCTTACTGTCACGGGCAACTGTTTAGTGTAAGTGCAATGAGTACCAAAAGAAACGCATCTAAAAGATGCGTAAACATTTTCTCAGTACAAAACCCAACATTTTACTAGAGTTTAATATTAAAGAATCGACTTGTTCATTAATTTTGAGCCAAACCAGACACCTAAATCTCTCATGGGAGGATTCGTGTAGTGGACTACCACGTCGTACTTGGCGAGTTTACTATACAAATAGCGTGAGTTCGATTCTCACCGGCGCCGATTTGCCTTTTTCAGTTAATTAATAATTAAAATTTGGCAAAGGCGTAAGTGAAGCGGACACTTCCTATAAATGGGTTCGAAAGTCAATTAAAGCCGGTGGTTTCCTCTACTACTAGCCCACACAAGTCCTGGACTTAGGGGATGCTTAATTAAGTAGAATAGTATGAGGTTAAACAAAAATGTAAATGTAATTTTAATATCAACTCTAGAAATACCTTGTCTGTAGATACTGCTTTTTCATTTAGAACGGCGGTCTTCTGGTAATATATTTTAAGCGGAAATTATTACAGGTGAACCGAAACTTGTTACACATGTGTCTGAATAAATTTAAACATTGTTTAAAATTGTTGGAAATATTTTGTGTTATTTTTCATTCTTAAGGAATAAATTCACTGTGAACTCGCTGTGAACTGTGCACAGATAAAAAGCTTTCCCTTTCATCTATGATAAGTGTATTATTAGGGTGGTGCAATTTTTTTTATTTACTTTATCTTTTCTATTTGTGGTTCGAACGCCCTTAGAGTAAAATTTTATATGGACAACCTTCAGTGGCACTTTTGGGGCCTTAACAACACTAAAATCATGCAAATATCGATAAAATTCGTAAAAAACCAGCCATAGTATTTGTAATTTTATAAAATTTAAAAGTCCAAACCCGTGCCAACAAGGCATATAACTGCAATTCTGTAAGGAAATAATAAGGTTAAATAGGAGCACCTAAGTGTTAATATGATTGAATATATACAATAGTACCCATCTGTGCTAAAAAAAGAAATTACATTTTTTTGAAAAAACTTTTTTTTGTATATTATATAAGGAAAAGTATTATTTTCTTAGCAGCAGTATTGTTTTCCTCTTTGTCTAATATTATTTTTTCGAAGAAGACCTTATTAAACTCAAATTAAACTTTTAATTTACCTACGAATTAAAAGTTAATTACAAATTAAGTGCAACCGCTATAAACGGCTTATTACCTAATCTTAATTGCACTGACTAATAAGAAGGTACAGTTAACTTTAGTTGAAAAAAAAAAGATCATTTTTACGCTACCAAAAATAATTTAATGAGTCCATCATACCATAACAAATTAACGGACATGCGTATACACTTTATACTGTTAAACCATCGTCAAATAATGTATAGAAATATTTGCTTTTATTATTTTATTAATAAGCTTTATCCAATACATACAGATAATGAGACAATTACCAGCTTTATTTTAAATAGATAAACTCAATAATAACCCCCGCGTGGCTTTTACTTTATTGAGTGGATAATTATTTATTTTACCCACTCAACTGTCACTTGTCAAATTATATTCTTGTAAATGTCATTAAAATTTTTAATAAAAATATGAATTTCTAAGCTATTTATTGGATAAAACCTTGTATGGCACTCATGGGTAAACCGATATTGCTCTCTCGAAAATTAACCTGCTTGGCTGACGCCTCGCAGGTTAATTTTCTCATGGGCAATATCTTACTTTACCCACTAGTACCATAAATAATTATTATTTTATTTTATTACTTGTGAAAATTGAAAATGGTACGAAAATGTAACAAAATTTTCTCCATGGTAAAGTAGTAGTCCGTTCTTCACACGGATTATTTTAAAAATAAAATTTGTTCTCTTTACTAACCCTGTTTAATAATTTCCCCTTAAATATGAGGATCCATCATTAGTTTTTTTTTATATATATTTGAGGATAATTTATGTATATAAAAAGTTTCTAGACATTCAAGTATGTTTAATATTTTTACCCAAGGGTTCAGGGTCAGGGGCTTGGAGATCGAGTTTCAGATTTATTTAATTTTGTTTGGTTAGTAAAAAATCGCATTAAATTTTCGTCTAATAGTCGGAAAGCTGGTGACCATTTTTATTTCATTATTTGCTCCGGGCTATGTTTTATATATGTCTTAAAGTACATTCAGATTAGGCTATTTTCAAATTGCTAGACTCCGAATCCGGATCCTTTGGGTGCTAGAAGCTCCAAAACTATGACAAGGAACTACCAAAAAATCTATTTTTAACTTGCCGAGTCATATACATTTTATTTAATACATTCAGATTAAGCTATTTTCATAGTTATACACAATAATTTTGGGACCAAGGGGTGAAAACAGTCTTTAAAAAGTGCCCTTAAAATATGTGATACCTAATTTAAAAAAAAATAGAATTTATGAAATGACATTTTGATTAAATGAAAATTAAAGAGAGTTTTTAGCTGACATATGATAAACTGTTTAGTCTTTTTTTAACTCTAAGCCTAGTGAATAATTATGTAAAACTGTGAAAATAGACTAATCTAAATGGCATAAATGTAATTTGTTTGACTCAGTAAGTTAAAAATATATTTTTCGGGGATCCCATTTCACCACCTTTTCGAGGCTTTTAGCATCCAAAGGAACCCGATCCAGGACTGGCCTGGCGATTTGCAAGTAGCTTAATTTGAATGTACTTTAAGACATATATCAAATACAGCTGGGAACAATAAAATGGTCACCAGCTCTTAGGGAACGTTCCAGTATTACGTAACGCAAATTCTAACAAAATTCATACAGTTCATACCACGTTTCTCGCGTTATTATAGATTAAAGAGATTTCATATTTTGGCTACCCCCCCCCTAATAGGGGGTGTGTTAGGGGGGGGGGGGCTAGCCAAAATATGAAATCTCTACAGCCTTAAATAACGCGTGAACCGGGATATGAAGTGTATGAATTTTGGTACAATTTGCGTTACGTAATACTTGAACGTGCCCTTAGACTATAACCTATAGATATACCGCGGCGTTTTTTTTATCCCACGTGTTGGAGCGACAACGGTGCAACGTCCTTGTAAAGTATTCCAAATTCGTAGTGGCATTGTAAGTTGACAATGGTTACTGGTAAAGAGATGGTACTACTGTATAACAATGGGGCCAGTTCAGCTTTCACAATTATTTCTAGGGTTTTTTTGCTTGAATAGGCCAATCGTAACAGATGCACCACGATTCACTAGACAGATGGTTTAATTACATTTCGACACTCTATGCTTCATTAATTCCATGTATTTAACACATAATTGTTAAATTTTAAATGTTAAACATGTATATTTATTATATTATTCTCAGCGCCTGCACTAGAATAATATTATACAGTAGTTTCGAATTTCCCAAAATCGTCAAAGAACGTCCTAGACAAAAAATTCTTCGATATAAATGTGTTCATGAAAAAATAAGAAACTTTGAAAATGTCCGTCTGTCTGTCCGTCCGTCAGTCCGTCCGTCCGCCCATCCGCCCGTCCGTCCGATGTTTTTCGCAAAAAGAAAATAAAAAAAAAATTGAAAATTTTTGAAATTTTTTTCCAAGATTAGTTTTTTTGAAAAAATTATTTTTTTTTGTAAATATTTTTTTTAATATTTGGGAAAATTTAATATTCCATTTACTGTGAATAATATATAATGGAATACGTAACATTACATATCACGGCTTGTTTATTTATACTCTTATCTTAAAGAACCTAAATGGTGTTTTTTACCACAGGTGTGTGGTCATGTGGCCACATAGTGTTTACTTAACAGCAAACCTTTTTTTACATGTGAATGTGCTTTGCTCAACAGTAATAATTATAGCTTTAAAAGCTGCAATTTTTGTGCAATGCAATACGAAAACACCCAATCAAATCGCTTAAATTCAAAGATGGCATTGGTAAATTCGTATTGCCTTGCTCTTGTATTGCACAAGAATTGCGTAGTGTAAAGCAGCTTTTAGCTGAAATATTGAATTTTTTTTTGGTATATTAAGAGCATTGTTTGAGTACATGAAATACATGAGAACAATTTCCTTAAGGCAAAATGCCATTAATATGCCAGAAAAAAATAATCTAATATGCAAGATAAAGTAATGTATTATTTTATAAAAATATGAACAAGGTAAAAATTTCAGTAGGTTAAAACCCCCAATTATTGGCACTTTAAGAAATTTTCCACATATAGGGTAGGATCACCGGTTTTAGCCACTACACCGGTTTTAGCCAGTCAGAGTAGCTTTTTGGGTATAGCTAAGAAATAGGAGTCTTTAGATCAAAATTATCGTTTAAATCCGATTTGAATGATAAAAGTTGGGACAAAAAATATGTTAAATAAGTTTTAACTGTAGCGAAACGAATACAGCGCCTATTTAAAATTTTGATTTTGAAAAAAATGTAATTTCTTATGACTTTTTTTAAGAAACCACCAGAAAAATAATTTTAAATATCTAATTCAGGTAAAATTAAATTCATAAAACATTTATATCAAATTAAAGGTAAGTCATTAAACAGTTACTTTATTAATAATTTAATACATATTTTGCAGAGTTTATTCTTAAATTTGCATGGCGATAACTGGGACAATAATATGCTTCTCTTTCTAGCTATAGCCACAGAATTGGCTAAAACTGGAACCTAAGTAGTACCAGTTATAGCCAATGTCAAAAAATATCAATATGTCAAAATTACTGTACAAATAATAAAGATTTTAGATAAAACCACCTTTAAATATTAGCCAATAATACATTTAAATTAAAAAAGGAGGAGTATTATACAAAATATAGTCGAGAACGGGCCATCAAAATGACTCAAATGATTCAAGACTGAAGCTGAAAACTAAACATGTCACAATGTGAAATAACATACATGTAAATTTTTTTTTGTAAAACTTATAGTGTCGAATATGGTATAAACTACCAGCTGTTTCAGATCCCAAAAAGACTAAACAAATAAATAAAAAATTAATAAAATTAATAAATATTTATAATTATCGGATAATTATCCAAGAAAAGATGTAAAAAACGAAATCATTTTAAATATTGATTAAGAAGTATATATTTTTAAAAAACTATAAATTTTAAATGTTCTAAAACTGTTACAAAAATATAAATAATTTATTTTTAACATCTTTTTAGTTTTTTTAATGGTGGCTATATCTGGTGAATTTTTATGGCTAAAACCGGTGCTTGGGTGGCTAAAACTAGAGAATTAGTATTATTTTGTTTGTTTTTTATTTTATAACATATCAGCTGTAGTTATATTGTTTAAACATTTATTTTATAGTAGAGATATATTGTAAGTTTCAGTAAAACCAAAACTTGCAACCTTAACATTATAATGGAACATAATGAAAAGAAATAAAAACAGAATTTTTCTTAAGTTGGCTATAACTGGGGTATCTACCCTATTTCATTATAATTTATTAAATATTTCATGTTATCAAGAATAAAATATTTTACATCATTTAGTAGTTATTCTTTTTTATATATTAAGTATATAAAATTTAAGCTGAGATTTTAATAATATTAAAGAATTTTTTTAATTAATTACAAGAATACACAATTTCGTATTATTGGCACCTTTTTGCTAATGACTGGCATCCAAATTTTCCTATTATTGGCACCTAATTTTTGCTTTAATGCAACGGAAAAAAATTATTGAGTACCTAGTTTTTGTTGAATAATAAACATTTTAGTATAAAAATAAAATATTTAAATTGAAATATTGCAGTTTTATACATATTAACTAATGGCTGTAAACAAAAACTCAAATTTATTTTATAACTACTAAATTCTAAATATCTTAATATTAAAGTTAAAATATTAGTTACCTAATACTAATTTGTATCTATAAAATAATACTCAGTTACCTGCGCAAGTTTTGCATACAATAAACCTGTGCCAATAATAGGAGTTTAATATAATTTGGACAACTATTATGGGCACCGTGATAAAAAATTAAATTTTAAAATTAAGTTTTTAGACAAAATTAAGTGTATAATGTATATACGTACATATTTATTGAGGTCGAAACTGTAAGTTTTTCATTAAACGCTGTTTAGAACGCATTTATTTAAAATAGGTTTTTAGCTAAAACTGTATCTTTTGTATAATAGCTCACCCGCTTTAAAATACGGTTTTGGTTTTCTCTTATATCAGATGTGGCAATAAATTAAATATACATACAACCGTACAAGTAATAAATCTATTCAATTTTATTTTATTTATTTTATTAACCTAGCATTAACTGTTTGACAATAATTGGAATAAGATTTTTACTAAAAAGGCTAATTATTGGCACCTGTGCCAATAATTATAATTTAGTTTATTTTTGTATAGCAATTGTTGCCACCGTCGAAATTAAATAAAAATGTAAAAAAAAAAGAAAAGTTTTTAAGACTAATTAATAAGCAGAGTGCATATACTTACTAAAATTATCGAGGAAAAATAGTAAGTCCGTCAATAAAAGTATTTTCCTAACGTTCTATTTAAAGCACTTTCTTAGCAAAAACCTTAAAAATTCACACTTACGTAGTTCACACGAAACTAGTAAGACTCTACTGCCCAGGGGGGCAAAAATATGTTTTTCCTTTAAGTATAATATTTAGCAATATTGCCACTTAATAAAAAAATAGTTAGATTAAGGAATCAATGGAGTTTTTTTTTATATAAACGGGAATATCACTCCAGTGCCAATAATTAGCGGAGTGTCAACGATTGGGGGTTTTACCCTACTGCACATATTCGGTGAAATTTGTAAAATAATTAATATAATAGTCATATTCGTAGCTGCGGATGCATCGAAAGTCGAGTAATTGCTAAGAAAATAAATATTTGATTATTATTTTTAAACCTTCTAGAGGACATCATCATTTCAACTTTGCAAAGTACCTGTTTGTGTAACTATGAATCAGCTTGTATATTATATACACGCATACGTATAGTAGTCTAGGGTTAACGACTACAAAAAGG
>OY294045.1:79069746-79107494 GCA_958510825.1 Brachypterus glaber | reverse complement strand
ATATTTTATAAAGTAATATTTATTTAGGTTAATGCAATTAGTATTATAGCTATAATAGGTAGTCAGTTTAAATGTTTCATATTTATATGAACTAAAATTAAAAAAACTAATACGTGGGTCGTTAAAAAAGTTATTTTCTTTTTTGTTATTCCTAGCTTATTTACACGTTTAAACATTTATCCAAAATCTATAACGAATTATATCTTGTTCTAAAAAAAATGTAGATATTTTTTTTTAATCAATACAATGTTAGCTTAAAGGTACACAAAAGTAAGCAAAAATTGAATTAAAATTAAATTAAAACCTATGGAAAGTTTATTAATGATTAAATAAAGAAATATTATGTATGTTAGAATTTTTTACTCACTTAAATGCAATATCATCAAGGTGATTGAATTGTAGGTGAAATTTATAGTTTTTAGAGCAGCAGATGTTATGTAATTAGCTTTAAAAAACGTCATATAAACCAGAACAAATTGAAATGTTTAATTAAGTTTTTAATTCGACATCAATTTTGTTAAGTATTTTAATTTGTATTTATATCCGTATAGTTTCATTGTGATTTGAAGGTCGCAAATATAAAGTTAAATATTTGATAAAGTTAAATGTTTTAGCATGAAAAATTAATGCATTAAAATATTTTATATTAATTTTTTCTGTAATATAAAATACAAATTTTTATTTAAGCCTTAAAAAAAATGTTTTAAAGGTTAGTTTATTCAGTCACTAAACTAATTTAAGAATTTAACCAATGAACCAGATGAAACGTTGCAAGCACCCTGTCAAAACATCGGCACTATTGTACACTAGAGCCCTCTAGTTTGCAAATTTCAAACTAGGTGTTTTGTTTGATTTTAAATTCTGTATCTTTAAAACATTATATTCTAGCAAAAAACTGTATATAATATTTTTTATAGGGCTTAAAAAGAGCTTTTATTTAAAATATAATTTTTTGAAATCGGGTTATAAATATGTGAGATATATATAAAAAAAACCTTTTACTGCTTTAAACGCCAAAATCTCGAAAACAGTGCGTTTTAGGAAAACGTTGTTTATAACATTTTTTGACCAATTTAAAATTATCTTTTATATAAGTGCTAAATTAACCAAATACAATAATAATTGCCTTAATTATAAACAAAAAACGGTAAAAATAGGAGTTTTACGCTATTTTACCCCCTTACCCCCAATCGTTTACCCCCAAAATCTAATCAGCTCTTCGAAATACGATAAGAAACAATATGCAAAAAACCGCAAGTCGATATCTCATGTAGAAATGGAGTTAGAGAATTTAAACCCAGACAGACAGACAGACAGACAGACAGACAGACAGACAGACGGACGCAAAAATTTTTTTTACTGATTTTGACTCAGAATGGTCTAAAAGGTCGAGAAATGTGAAAAAAAAGGTGGTCAAAGATTTTGACTTTTCGCCAAAGATTTCAATACATCGGCACTCTTAGTAGCACTAAGTGCCGATGTAAATAAAATTTTTCAAATAATTTCACTGGTCAAATTCTTGGTTTAGTAATAATGATGGGTAAATCGTCCATTAAAATATTAAATATAATTAATGTATTTAATAAAAATAATAGATCATATTAGGTTAAATTTAACATTCCGGCTATTTGTAACATATCATATGATAAATTTTCCTAAATTTTTTCATTCAAAACTACCCTAGTTTATATCTAATTCAAACCTGGACTTAGGTATTTAACACTTCTAGAAAGATTATCATACAGAGTGGTCCAAAAGTCACCCCCCCTCTTAACTTTTGAACCAATTGAGATATCGACTTCAAATTTGGAACTTTTAAATAAGACAACTTAAACTATCTTTTAGCATATATTTAATACTTTCAGCTCTTAAAATGTGGACAGGAACTTTTAAATAAGACAACTTAAACTATCTTTTAGCATATATTTAATACTTTCAGCTCTTAAAATGTGGGCAGGGTGGCATGGAGCCACATTTTTTTAAATGGAGAGGGGGACGTGTAATACATCATCTTAAAGCTTATAAAATTCTCCATTTAAACAAAAAAAAAAAAAATGTGTTTAAAATGGGGTTGAAAATGGGTATTAATGTCAAAATTCCTCTAAAAAAAAACAAATAATTTTTAAAAAATGCCTAATTTCATCATAAGAAAATGTTAATTATACTTTTAAACTAATTTTAGTTGACATAAATAAAAATATATAAAAAAAAAAACTGAAAAATCGAATGTTTTAGCACAAAAAATTGAAAAATCAAAACCTTAAAAAACATTTTTAAAAAATTTAAAAATATTAGTTTAAATAGAGAATTTTATAAGCTTTAAAATGATGTGTCACACGACCCCCCTTTCCATTTAAAAAAATGCCCCCCCATGCCCCCCTGCCCACATTTTAAGAGCTGAAAATATCAAATATATGCTAAAAGATAGTTTAAGTTGTCTTATTTAAGAGTTCTAAATTTGAAGTCGATATCTCAACTCGTTCAAAAGTTAGAAGAGGGGGGTGACTTTTGGACCGCACTGTATGGATGATTTACCAGTCATTTTCACTATATAACTAAAAATTTGAACAATTAAATGTCAGAATAATTTAATATATTTCATTGGTTAAGTTTTTAAATTATTTTAGTGTTAATAATTGGAAGAATTAAAAACATAGTAGTAATCAATTTGCGGCAAAATAATAAACATTAAATAATATTTTAAAAAACAGCAAAATAACAAACTTGATTAATATTTTAAATAACTGTGATCGAGATCCATTCTCATATTGGACTTTTGATAAATCAAAATTAAAAAATTATTATGATGCCTCTTTACCATTTTTAGATTTAAAATTCAAAATATATAATAATGAAATAGCTATCTCAGTATACAGAAAACCAACCTCCACAACCCACTTAATCCCTTTTGAGTCCTTCAACCCCATAACCCATAAAATTGCAGCCTTTCACTCCCTTTTCCATAGACTTTTTACTTTGCCATAAAATGAACACGATTTCAAAACAGAATTAGATACAATTTTTTACCTAGCCCACGTCAATGGTTATCCTTACAATATAATTAATAAACTTTATATAAAAAAGCAACAAAAATATAATTTGTCAAAAATTACATGCCTTAAACCAAGCACAACCCATAATCCAGTATCATATTGTAGCATTCCTTATATTGGTCTTCCTTCCCTTAATATAAAAAAATACTTTTCGAAATTTTACCTCCAAGTTTCCTTTTCTACACCTCCCAATCTACAATCCATTTTATCACATAACAAAGATAAAATAGACATTAAGGAGAAAAGTGGAGTATACAAGCTATCTTGTTCTTGCCAAAACTACTCTTTAGGTCGCAGTTTTAGGAAAGTCTCTACTAGAATAGATAAACATTTAAAACTTTTAAAAAACAACAATGTCGATTTGAATGGGTTGGAACACAAATCAAACTTCGCGAACCACATTTTATCATAAAATCATTCTTTTGACGGTGATTGTAACATTTTATATATTTCCAGTAACAATAGAATAACAGACTTACTAGAACAATTTACTATTATCTACCATAATAAATTTTTTAGCAACAAATTAATCAATGAACAGAGTTCCAACATCTACGTATATTCCATAACAGCCTAAACTCCAATCCAAATTTCCTCAAACCCCTATTAAATAAATAGTAATTCATAGAATTATTTTTTAATATTTAAATTAATTTATTTGTTTTATTGTTTTTAAACTAGGCCATCTATACGTTCGATTTCATTCTTAATTATAAAAATTAATCAATTTCTCTTATCTGTAGATATCAATACTAAAAATCTTTTTATTATTTTAACAAATTTTAAGTAATTTATTTAAATGTCCAATAGATGTTTGTACCTAAACTTATTTTTAAAAATTTTTATCAGTAAGCTATGTGTATGTTTATAATGTAGTCCGTGTTGTTTGTTTTTAAATTTTTTGACTATTTTAGGTAAGCTTAACCAATTTGTAATTAGGTAATTTCCTTACATGTTTTTGTACTTCTAGCCTGAAGATGACCCTAAATTCAAGGGTTGAAACAATTGTAGCTATTTTTTATAAATAAAATGCTTCAATAAAAAACTTTGGAGTAGACATAATAATTTTTTAATTTTAATATTTTAAAAATTAAATTTTTTATCCATTTTAACTTGAAAAGTAATATCAAATTATCTTTCATATTATTATATTTACATATTATGTAAATATACATATACATGTAAATATACATTGTACATGTTACATGTATTATACATGTAACATGTATTAGATTATCTGTTCTGCTTTGATTTCTGAGAGCAATTTTACAGATAAAAACAATTTTACGTCTGTCTATAGACTTAAACATTATCTGTGCGGATATTAGTAACTTTCGATTTACGTAAAAATATCGCAAAATTATTAGTAATAGGTACAATCTATTGTTGTCTAAAACCAAGGATATTAGCGTCAAAATCCATTGTTTACAAGAAAAAGATATTAATGAATTTATATTTTTTTTTCATATAAAATTACACACTTCGTGTTATTCCAATTTTAATGATAAAATAGTGTAATAGATATAGTATAATATTATTATAGTATATTGTAGATTTTTTATTTATTATTTATTATTTTTTTAATAAAACCAAATAAAAATTAAGCTAATATAAGAATTCAATTCTATTTTAATAAAGGTCACTGCGTCTCTAAACTCTTCAGTTTCACTAGTGTTCTTGGTTGTAGTATGTACCAAATAATTTTAAAAATTATACCAAGTACAATTCATTCAAGTTGTAAAATTGTACTAGCTTAACCCCTTACTGCCCAGAATTCGATTTTTTCGATTTTTTTGGTAATATCGTAACATGTGTCTAATTTAGCCATATACAAATGGGAATGAATAAAAAAAATTGACGTATGATATGTCATACGCTGGGCTTTTGATATTTTGATATTATATAAAAGTTTTGATTAATATTTGCACTCTTCTCTGTTGTTATATAACTTAAACGGTAACAGTTTAATCCCATAAAATTGTACTGTATAACTACTACATAACTTCAACCAATACCGTCTTTTGCGTATGATATATCATACGCTGGGCACTAATGGGTTAAGCTTATCTCAAATCTTAAGCTTATATTTTCTACTTTAAATTTCCTCCCCTGATGCTTTATATTGATCATCTTATTCCAGGTTTTCTAAAACCACATATTTGGTATTTAATACTTTACTTCTGATATTAAATACTGCAATGCGTGTATTGTATACAAAATGTTGTCATACTACCACATCACAACGTGCTGGTACAGTTGAATCCCCAGTCAACATGTGTTTATTAATACTAGCATGTTACTGTAACATTTGGAAAAGCATAGTATGGTATACTTTGAGTCGTTGTTAAGTATGTTACTGTATTCAGAAAAATTAACAATCGGTAAATAATACTAAAATTTTGATTAGTAATAATATAAGGATTGCAACCACACACAATTACACACTGATAAAATAATCGATCCTTTTTTACTTATCTCTGTTTTATTACTAATCAAAATTTTGGTATTATTTACCGATTGCTATTTTACTAAATACTGTAACATATTTTAAACTAGATCAAAAACACAACAACTTCAACTTAAAGTATACCAAAGCTATAACTGTGATATAATTTACCAAATGTTACAGTATTAATAAACACATGTTGCGTGGGGATCCAAATGTACCAGCACGGTCTCTATGTTAGTATGACAACATTTTGTATACAATAAACAAATTGCAGTATTTAATATCACAATTAAAGTATTAAATACCAATGGCGGCCATATAAATAAAAAATATGTATTAACAAATAACATTCAGTATTAAAAATACAATGAGTGTACTCATTTACCTGTTTTTGTTACAGTTTTCTGTTTTCTTGTTTTGTTTTTTATTGAGAAGAACAGCATCTATGCTTCCGTAATTGCAGATTATTTATATACTAAAGCAAAAACCCACGCCGCCTTTAACGTTTTTTTTAAGTCGAAAATAAATAGAATATTGTTAATTAAATTGATTCCCGTTGTTGATCGCATGACAAAGTAATGGAATTAAATTATTGATTAATGATTTGTTGGAAAATTAATATTTGCATTTTACCGATATCATCATGTTGGGGAATTCCATATAAATATTAATACAACTCAGCGCAGATAAAAATGCTTTCCCATTTTTTTACATTTTTTCCGCTACTGCGGGTATGTCCAAACGTTACGCCGCGTTACAGAGGGGAGGTGGGTGTCAGTAAAAATGTTACGATTAGAGAAACGGACATTCCCTAGAAACTGGTTCGACAGTCAGTATAAGCCGGTGGTTCCCTCTACTACTAGCCCATACAAGTCCTGGACTTAGGGGATGCTTAATTAAGTAGAATAGTACGAGGTTAAACAAACAAACAAACAAACTTAAAAAATTATAATCTGTTTATTGGATCACGTTTTTAACAATGATCTAGGCCTAAGATACGGATTTGTTGCAAATTTTATTGCACACGGCGTTCACTAAATCCTCTAAACAAATAAAAATTAGATATGGAAAACGATAGGCAATAACCGGTTTTCGGTTAACCGGTTGCGAAAATTACCTCAGACCGGTTTTTGGTTAAATGGAAGCAATAACCGGTTAAAAAGCAGTTTAAGCTTAATTTCCTTTCAATGTCTTTACTTTATGTAAAACAAAATGTTATGTAACAAATGGGAGGGGTTACATGGGAAGTGGGAGTTCCCTTAGGTAATTTTTAAGTTTCACATAATATATTATGTTATTTTTGGTGCGCTTTATTCACGGAACATAACGTAAGTAGGAATATTGCCAACGTTAAGTTTTGTGATTTTTACAGAATATGTTCTGTAAAATTTTATTTTACACAAATTTTTACAGAATATGTTCTGTAAATTTTTGTTTAACATAGATTTTTTTATGTTCTGTAAAATTTAATTTGACATAATTTTTTACAGAATATATTCCGTAAAATTTTATTTCACATAGCTTATGAAATTATACAGTATATGTTCTGGAAAACTCACATAACTTTGGAAATATTCTTACAAATATTTTTATCAGTGTTATTCTAGAATATTTTTCCAACAGCTTAAAGGAATGACTTGGTACTGACGAGGCCCTCGCGAGGGCCAGCACTCGAAACTGCGCAAACTACAACTGAATAAATAATTAATGGAATATTTAGTTTATTAAGTTTTTTGAAGTTTTAATAATTTTTACGGGTATAGACACCCGTTATTAAAATCCACCGAAAAGTCCTTTTTTTGCATTTTAGGATTAAAAATGTCATGAAACGTCGAGAAAATGTGAAAAAAAAATGGGTGTTTAAAAAATGTCTGTCTGTATGTCTGTCGGTCTTTTTGTAAACTTTTGAACGGAATATCCGATTTGAACAATTCTTTCACCAAACGATTCAGGACTATTTCTGTTTGCATCACATCAAATATGGTTAACATTAGCGTAGGGCAAAGGATACAAAATGGACAAAAGCTTTAATTTTTAGCGATATCTCACTTATTTATAGTAGGACAATTTTTTTGCATAAATTAAAATAATGTTTAATTCACTACAAAAACTGTTGTGATCATTTTTATTGTAGGACTTTTTTATTAGTTTTCGCGATATATGCATTTTAATAAATTTTGATATATTTTTACATTTTTAATTTGATTTTTAGAATTTAGAATTTTAATCATAGGTAAAATTATTTTTTCTTTTAATAAATTTCTGATAATTGTGCGGCCAGAAAAACAATCCGATAAAGCTACAAAGAAAAAACAAAAGGAAATGGTCCAAAAATACAGGAAAAGTGAAGTCAATTTGATACCTCATTTTTCCACCCGTATAGAAAAGGCACATGTTTCACATTTTTTTGTTTATTGGCGATTAACATTCCCATCTCAAAAAGTCCAAATCCATTACGCCACAATTAATTTTAACTTACAAAACTTGTATGTTTATTTCAAATCAAAATGCCATTGTAGCTAGAGTATAATTAAATGGAATGACCCACCAGTCGTATTATTTGTATAGCAGATATATCAGATAATACTTGGTATCTTGTATTTTAACCTTCGCAGTCTAACAGCTTAAGCTTTACTTTCTTTGTGAAATTTTCATCTGAGACCAAATATTTTGTCTGTCTATCAATGCAACTTATTTAGAAAGTCCGAGGCAACCCTTGAAACCCTAAAATAGTTTTCAAATACAAAAAAAATAAAAAATGCCATCTGTTTGCATCATGTGCATCATATCCTGCAGGGCCCTGAGGATAGAAAAATGTTTTCATCGAATTATTTTTTAGTGATCCCAAAAAGCTTTAGTTAGCAATGTTTATAAAAAAATATTAATTTATATTTCAAAAAGTCTTTAGGGATCGTTCGAGTATTACGTAATGCAAATTTTGATGATTTTGGACCCCCAACCCCCCCCCTGTAACGCTCATTTCCTATACCATTAACATGGGCGTAACACTCAAAAAAATATAAGGTGCGCTAATTCTCAAAAATTCTTATTATTAAAAATTGCTTTATCGCCGTAAAATTTAAAAAAGTAGATATAAAAACAAAAATGGAGGCCCAATTTCTAAAAAATAAGCATTAAATGCTTATGGCAAATATTGCAAATTTTGGTTTCTTTATAAATCAATTTTTAAATATATTATTAATAAATATATAAATTAACTACAATATCTGCTATAAAGAGTATACACCATAAATGTACAGCATTATATGTTCATGGCTTGTTTTATTTTACATTGGTGCACGACCCCGAAACCAAAAAAACAACAAAAAAAAACAATACGTATGGTAAATCATAGAGTACAAAAACGTATACAAGTATATAACTGTATTACTAATTACAGATTCATTGTTTATTATCTGAAGAAATTTTATCCGTATGTGCTATCATAACATCAATAGCTGTACTGAATAAATAGAATATACCTCGGAATATACAGTAAACGCGGGTGTATTCAAATGGGGATATAATGCAAAAATAAATATATTCAATTGGCGTAATAGAGAACACATTTTACAGTGTGTAAATTACAGATATCTGTTTGGCAGGGTCATTCAAAGGTATAAGAAGTATAACTCATAAAGAGTCCCCACCTCTACCACCTGAGATTTAGCCGATATGGCGGCCATATTGAAAAAATGACGGCTTTTATTTCTTTTTCTGTAATATCTATGGTCATAGGAATAAAGGTCACTTTAAAATCACAACAATGTAACTTAACAAAAACTTTTACAGCTAATAGGGTAAATCCATGGTTACTGTCGTTACAGCCGCAGAAAAAATTAAACTTTCTTTTAAATACTTTATTAAAATATTACTTTTTGAGAAACAATCTTTAATAATAATAAATAACAATATTTAATAATAATGCAATAAAATATTTAAAAGAAAGGGTCAGTTTTATGCGACTATTTCCCTCATGTAATATAGACCAATTAAAATTTTGCTTAAATTAACAGGGATTAAACCAAAGCTGTCTTTCGCTAAAATTTAACATCGGTTAAAGCGAAACTAGCTTTAATTAATTTTTTCAATAAAGTTTGTTTGTTTAGGAAATAGTCTTAGCATACATTTCTTACTGCCACATAAACTATGGGTATTTTTTGCAGATCTTTGCTTGAAAGCAATTTTTTTCGGCAACTTATTTTTTTTTTTTGAAAGTAGTTTAATGTAGAACAGTAGTCTCGAGTGTAGAAAATATTTTGATAGATATGGTTACTAAATAAACATCTTCAAATGTTGAAGAAGAAAGAACAATACATTAGCTAAAATAAACAAAACGTTGATCATTTTAAGAATTTACATTACAAGGAACAAAGGTGCATTGTTTTTGTTTAATAAACGATTGTGCTCTTAAACTTTTTTCAAAATTGGAAATTTTATAATAAAAAAAATCAAATCCGGAATAAGTATATATGGATTTTTAAGTAAAACGTAACGCACCTGGGTACCTTTTCTTGACTTTCGGGCAGTAGAATGACTGACTTCTACTACCCGAAAGTCGGAAATAATTAAACTGGGGGAAGGCTAGCACCAGCTTTACGTCATTATTGATGTCATAAAAAAATGTAAGAAACGCTGGTTACACGGGGATTAAAATTGCTAAAAAAGTATGCACACTTAAAAGAAGAGATCAAGTAGTATAGCATAAACTCAACGCAACAATTTTTGGAAAAAAAAAACAAGGAAAAGCTTCTTATACAAAATCCACTCAAAAACATAGGACCTGCCCGATTTTTAACCAAGTTAAGCATACTTAAAAGGAGAGATCATACTATAAAGCAAAAACTCAACGCAAGAATGTTGAAAAAAAACAACAAGGAATTCTTTCTCACTCAAAAACCTAGGTCTTTGCTGATTTTCTTACTGTTAAGCAAACCATGAGGATTTTAGTTTTTTTTTCCTTTTGTTTAAAAGTTTTAATTCATTTTTAAATATGATTTTTACAAAAAGTATTCTCTCCTATTTTAATATTTGTATTAAAAGAAATAAGAAAAACTCTTACATCAAAAGTAACTTACCTGAAAATTTTGTTTCCTAACTTTTATTTTGTTTTTTTTTATCATTTTTTAAGTCCGATAGATAAAGGAAGTAACTTACAAAATCTTGTTTCCAGAGTCAAACTTTATCATCATCATAATGCTAAACTTTGTGCCTAATTTTCTTGAAATTAAGATTTTGCTACTGACATCCTTCATCCATCGGAACCATCAGTTATCCTGCAAACCAGATATTGTAAAATCGATTACGAGTTTTTTTTATAATATGCTGATTTCTTGAGTATAACATCAGATTAAAATACAAAAAAGAAAAAAAAAATGGCGCAATATAATAAGGTTATTAACTGTATTAAAGTCATTGTACTTTTAAGGACTCTTATTCCAAATGTGTGGTTTGAGTTTGTAGCAAAAATTAATCAGTAAAAGTGAGAACTGTTTATTTAGAAACAAATCAGATTGAAAATGTTCCTCTTATAGGCACCAGAAGTAAATAAATAAATAATCATATTTCAAGCATCTTGTACCTCTAGGTGTATTCATACACAGATTCTGTGGATAAGAGGCATATAATTACAGATTATTTCTAAAAAAATAAACAAGCCGTGGAGATTTATAATGCTTTGCTTTCGATAATATACTCTTTACAGTGGAGAGTAAATTACGCTTTTTCTCGCGACTGGTACCGGTATAATTTTTTTCTATTTTTTGGTATAATTTATATTTATTTTATTTTTGAAAATATTTTTTTCGAAAAAAATATTTTATTTACACAGTAAAAACAATAAAGTTGCGTCAACTAGAAAAATAGAAAATTAGTAAAATATTGCACTATTTTTCTGATAAGTGAAAGCTAATGGAGATTTCTCCCGTTAGATTAGACAGGGACAAAAGTTCTACCCAAAAAGGATAGAAGACATACATACACTCCCACTTCCACCCAACCAAACAAATTCTGTATTTGTTCTTTGTTGAACAAATACAATATTTACTTGGCCGGGCGAAAAGTGTAACTATATTATTTTTATTAACGAAATTACTGGCGCCATCTAAATTTTAGTAGAATTGTCTTATTCTACAGATTCACATTAGCTATGTTCGTTCGTGCCGCTCACTGCTACACTTTCCGGCCAACCAAATAAATACTGTATTTGTTGTATGAAAAACAAATACAGTATTTATTTGGTTAGCTGGAAAGTGTAGCACAAATGAGATAGAGATAGGGTAGACGTCTTTTGTTTCATAATTCTAGTTGTAGAGAGCTCCATTGGACTGACATTATTACAAAATGGTACCTAGTTAAAATGAAAAAAAAACTGAAAAGGATAGCTTTTTTCGTGTTTTTTTTTTAAGTCAAACAGAAAATAAAAAAAAATAGAAAAATTTATTTTTTCCGAAAACGAAAAACTAAAAAAAAAATAAGAAATATAATATTATTTTTCTCGATTTGTTTAAAAGTTAAACCCCAAATAACTTTTTTGTTCTTGGGGGAATTCATTTTAAAAAAATTCCCCTCAAAAAACTCAATTTTTCCTGAAAATTTCAATTGGATAATTCGTTCTTGAGTTAACGTGCTACAATACATTTTGCGTTACGTAATACTTGAACGTTCCCAAAGTACGTGTGCACAAGTTGTGGAATTAAACCACACAATATGTACAAATAATCCCACAACTTGCGCACACTTGCATTGGTTCAGAGAGTGTTGCAAAAAGACGTCCAAAGTCATTCATCTTGCATTGCACAAGAATTGCATATTGTGGCTTTAATACTTTTTTATTCGATTGATTCTAAAAGCGACACTTTTTGTTCATGTTTTACGGGCGAAAAGTTGAACTTTGTGGCCCTAGTGCCAAAAAGTTTTTTTTGCCGCCAACTAAAACTTTTATTTTTAAGCTTTTTAAAAGAAGATGCTTTACCGTTACTGAAATATTTATAAAGAAATATGACCTTTTGGTCACTTTTGGTCTTGAACTAACCGTTCTTTTTGTCCAGATACAGTTATTATAATCATATCATACTAAATAAAAAAAATTCCGTAACATAACCTTAAAATATATGTCAACTGATTAATCTGTATTCACCCACTAAAATAAATTAAAAACACAAAATTTAAATAGTAAAATCACTTTTAATAATTATAATATTCATAGAACGGTTTTACAAGTATTATTTTTACAACAGAAACATTTTAACAGAAATTAATCACCAAGCTACAGCTTTTTTAATTTGAAAATTAAACCGCAAGCAAAAGAAACGATTCAATTGTTTTGGTAGCGATTTGATTGGACATCAATTTGTCATGGATAAATAGATAAGTATTAAGACAGTAAAAATAAATATTTTTTGCGCTTTAAAATTAAGTATATTTTAATAATTTATTATAATTAGTAACAATCGAATAAAAAATATTGTATAATAGACGGGCAAAAAGTTAAATTTCGATATCGGTGGTTTATTACCCTCGGGCCGGTCATATCGGCCAGCCCTCGGCTTCTAAAAACCTACTCAATCGAAAAATTTAACTTTTCGCCCTTGTATTATAAATAACTATTCTAGCACTTGTGCAATGAAGAGTACATCAAACCGTGACAAGAAAAATCCGACGTAAACGCTAAATCTACGTACACGTACAATTATTGCAATTTATACCGTCTAACTTCTGCTATTACACTTGCATAGTTATTAAGTATTTCGTTCTGCTGATATTTAGATTATTAGCAAGCTAGATCATTCGAAGAACACAATCACGATCATTATATTACGAGGGAATTTTACAAGGAAGGTAAAATACCATTTTAATATTTTTCTTTAAACATTTAAATTACTCAGTTGTTATTGTCTACCGGTTTAAAGTACAAAGCAAATTATGTCTTCTACATTTTGTTTTACTCGATATACTCATCAGTTAAGGGGTCAAATTTATAGAATATTTTCTTTTTAAACATTTTTTATATAGAAAGAAACAAGATTTCATTGTGAAATTTTGTAGTTATATTTGTTTATATTCATAAAATAAAACATAAAAAATTTTAGGTTTTTTAAGGTGTCATTTTTGGGCCATAATTTTTTTTTATAAAAAAACATCAGAAAACGGTGGTCGGTATGATTCCGGCCGTTTGGATCGACTGAAAAAAAAAACAGGATATTATTCAGTATTGAAGTCACTATAGCCCAAAGTAGAAAAAAAAATGGACGAAAAAAAAACAAAATGGCGACCATCCAAACTCATTACTTTTTAATCTAATAATCAGGGCCCGGGAGTCATGTCCCGTACTCAAAGAATGATAATTTTTAAAATATATATTTTTATAAAAAAAAATCTCTTTAAACATAAGTATTTAACAAATTATCTATAAATACCAGTATAGAAATTTTTAAGAGATAATTTCTTTACACTAGATCGATGGCGCCGCCATTACTAAGCTAAAGTTTACAGATTTAGTGTCCTTATATTTTCAGGAATAATCCTTAAACACTTGTTTGACAAACGTGGACAAGATTGTCATAATTGTCCAATGTTTTCATTGATAATGATAGGCAATCATAAAAAATCAGCTTGACTGTAGACTTATTTCTTCTGAAAGTACCCCCGAAAAACTCAAATTAAAAATTCAAGAAACTAAAGTTTATTTTTTAAGGTATAGTTATTTTAAATTTGCCGCTAAATATTCCACAGAGTCCGATTTACACTGAAGCATGTGGTTTGTTTTGAATGTCAACATAACCAAAATTTATAATTTTTATTTACTTACTTTGTTTTCATCACGTTTTGATGTAAAAAAAGAGAATTGATAAAGTTGTTGCTAAAAACACTTTTGTATTCCTGTAGAAACAAAATTTGTTTATAAAATCGCTTTTATTCCAATAATTTAGAGGAATAAACCATAGTTTTGTTCTCGTTAAAGTCAACGTTTTACAATTGTGTAAATTGGGCCTAGTCATTTCGCTTACGACGCATGCGTATCTTACGTTGCTATGGTAATTTCGAGATTGTTTATAAGCGGGAAGGTTTAAAATAACTATACCTTAAAAAAATAAACTTTAGTAAGGTTTGGACTTTTGCAAATTGTAAATTTATACTTAATTTCCACTATGGTTTTAATGGTTTAAAGATTCAAATAAATATGGTGCTTTTTCAATAATTAATTCATTATATATTTCTTGATATGCCCCCGTAAACAGGTGGCGTTGCTTAGTCCGTCCCCAAAGGAAATAAATAGACTTTTATAATCAAACACGGTTTACCCGTGTTAATATACATTTATACCATCATCTGTATCTTGGGTATTATCTAATGTTTTTCCAATGCCTCGTTCCAGCCATTAATCTCAACCTTTACCAGCATCTACTCATCAATATTTTTTTTTTCCTATTTTTACACCATTTAATCCACACTTTAAAGTATAATGTATACTTTGATCAATGTTAATCAACATGGAAGTAAACATATGGTCAGCAGATATTTTTATAAAGAACGAGTTAAGTTTGGTTCACTGCTTGGGCAGAGATTGTAAATTGAGATATTCTTATAAAATAAAATTTACTTGCAGATTTTTTACATCGTTATCTCATTTTATAATAAGGTACCTACAGTATTTAAACATAAATCATTTACTAGCAAATTTCTGGTTCCCTATAATATTTAGGGATAATTATAGAATTGCAACTCAATGTAGATTCAGCATTATTTTTTAACTAGTTTTTAAACTTCTAATTTCTCAACTATTTAAATATTAGCAACCAAAACAATTAGTTTAGAGACTCTCAGGACACCTAATAGCCAAAAACTCTAACCCGAAAAACACAGGTATCGTATAAAAAAAATCATTAACTCGTTCGCTACCAAGCGGCTCATACATGAGCCACGGAAATTCAAATAGAGCGATGTCTTATATATGAGCCGACGATCTTGCTTTATTAAATGGCCACTTAGAAAGGAACGATCTATGAGGGCGGTTTTAACGTGCTCTGTAGGAACGTGCGGCTCATATAAAGGACGCGTGGTGTTTACATGGTTGATACCGTTAGTTAGCTAGTAAACATGTGCTTTTTACATGTTTGTTTTACCTTGTACTATTCCACTTAATTAAGCAGCCCTAAGTCCAGAACTTTTGTGGGCTAGTAGTACTAGTTGTGTCTTGTTTGTACTTCTTGGTCTGTGGGGTGAAACTCAAATATACCCCTGGTAGTGAATATCTTAAGGGATAAGGGATATATAAAATAGATGATTTTATACCCACCAATTTTTTTTATATAAATTTTAGAGTTACTCTTATACATCGAAAATGTCTACAAAAATTATTTATTATTATTATTATAATTATTATTATTATTAAGAAGAGAAGGGCAAAGGAAACCTATTATGACCAAAGAAAAATAATAAAAGTAGCGACTAAAATCTAAGATTAACAATAGTTCGTAAAATAAAAATATATTAAATATAAATAAATTGATATTGTACTTTTTAAATACCATGATCCTGAACTTATAAAAGCTATCAATTTTATTAAAGATACTAGTAGATACCTACTGAAATGTTTTACGAAGATTAGCCTTGCTTATTTCGTGTTCAATCTACAACAAATATATTATCCATTTGACAGATTAATTGTCTAAATCTCCTGACCTTAGAATTTTTAACTTACCATGATGTAACACTGACTATTTAGATCAGCAAGTATTGTTAGATTATCTTATTCTTTAAATCAATACCTTGACATGTCAAACTAAAAAAAATCTTGTAAATAAAAATTAGTGGGTGATCATCAAAAGAGCTATTATAATAGTTTCACCGAACATATACACCTTTACCGCGGCGAAAATCAGAATATATAGGCAAGGCGATCTCAATCTATACAGATAAAGATCAACTTGCAATAGGCCTTGAAACATATTAATTCGGAAAACAAATAATTGCTAGTACTAAGGTACTTATGCGTTAAAAACGTGTTATGAACTGGATGCTTTATACTGCTTTTTTTTCTATTTTTCCCTATAATAAAAAAAAAACTTTTGTTTTGTTGTTTGTTTAATCATTTAACGTCGTTTTTCGCTGCTATGGCCTAATTGACGGGACCGCCATCTTTACGTGCCCTCCGAAGCACGGTCCTCAACAGAACTCGCATCCACCCTGAAATGTGTTTACAGTTTCACCTGCAACCCACATTACAGTTAGTCATCGTAGTTCCATCTACCGACTATTTACACCACTATACATCCATGCTCTATGTGGGGCTCGAACCCACAATCTCAGTGTTCGCAGCCGGGCGCACTACCAACTGCACCACCGAGAACGGCAAAAAAAAAACTTTAAATTGATGACTGATTTAGGGATTTTCGTTTTGTGTTGGCATTACAATTTTCGCCATATTGGAAGTAGAAAAACTAATTTTTGATATATTTTATTTTCAGCTCTTCTCTTGCTCTGCAAGTAACCAAGCACATTTGTAACACGGTAAAAATTTACCGAAAACCAAAATTTTGTTGTTAAACAAGTATTTATATGCATATTTATAGTAAAAATCTGGACTAATTTCTATTATTTATAAAAATTTTAAAATTATAAACCCCAAAGCGATTTGGAGGAAAACGTCCAGCGTTATTTATTTGTCCTGTTGCATTTGCCATGTGCCTATAAGAAGACTCAAAATGCTTGTGTTTATGAGCAATACACATGTTACATTTTTTTACATGTTTCCATACTTGTGCTTTAATAGAGACTATATTTCAGTATATAACCTCAAATAAAATTAGTCAGTTGTCAATTTTATGACCTAGTACTAATAAAAACCAAAAAGATGTCGTATACTGATATTCATTCATATCGTCAGGAACGTAAAAATAAACAACTTAATGCACTTCTATATGTAAATTTTAGACTAGACTTATATATATTTTCCGTTTGCATTGTTGCACGTTATTTTTTTAGATTGTCGGGTTAATTTGCATTAATTTCTATGCCATTAATTTAACTGAAACTTTTTGCAGAAGTAGATTTAATAATCATTAAACCAAATTATATATAACTGCAATTCTATGAGATATGTAAAAACCAGTTTAATATCTTGCAATTTAAGTTAAAAATATATTTCGCTGTATTTTTTTTTAATTAATTACTTGATTTGTGAGATAATAACAAAATTAACTAAAAAGTTGCACAAACTGTCAAATACATGGTTTCTAAAGATCAACAGGTGGTGGTTAAATTACATATATACCATTCCAAATATTACTTAAAATTAATACAAATTAAGTTAATTATAAATAGCGTATTTAAGTCATATTAAATTTATTTAAATTATTCAGTTCATCAAATATATTTTTAGAAGTATGGTTTTATAGTGTTTCAACCAAGTTCCAACCGAAAGAAGAGACCGTAATAAGATACATAAGTGCATAATATGCTAATACGATTCTTCTTCTTCTTCCTTTAGGTAGAATAGACAATATTGCCAATTCTGTTCTGGCCTTATTAACTAAGAATATCCGGCCAACTCTGACTCACATTCCATTTTATTAAAACTTCTGGGACTGCATTTAAGCAAGTCTGGGAATTTCCATATCCCGGTTGTTGTTTGAAACTTCTAAACTATGTAGGTTTTATATCTATTTCTCCTCTCAAATCTTTTTATTTCCTCTGCACTTAACCTCAAAAAACAAATGTGAATAACCGTATTTCAGGTTTATCCACGAAAGTACATCACTAACATCAAATCTTTATCAAACATCCAAATTAGGTTTTTATTCATTACGAACACAATTTAACACAAAATCGTCAGGATAGGACCAACGCCGTTGGAGCGTATTATAAATCACGTCGCAAACATGTTCCCTCTTCCACTTTAATAATTAATTCTTAAAAAAATTATAATAATTTGAAATTACCAAATCAACAAAGAATATGTTTAGCAGAATAATGTTGACAATTTTTAAATTAAAATAACAATATAAAAATAAATCTGACATAAACAGAAATTATATAATAGGTACCTAAATAAAATGTTATGTATGCAAATTATGCTAGTATGGCTTCATTTAAATATTAGAAACATATTTGGTATAAAAATTATATTAATTATTTTTTACTTTCATTTTTACAACTTGAAATTATAAATCACAATCGATTATTTTGTTAGGATATTAATATCATTGATTAGGTATATTAAAATTAGTTTTCTATTGATGTAAAATAATATAATTATATACTTCCTAAATAAAAATAATGATAATGTGCTAGCAAATTTTATATTAAAATTAATAGAAATTTTATATACATAAAGTTTGAGTGGTTATTAAATCTGAAGCACATGCACTTTTTTATGAAATCTCATAAGGAAATGTATCCAATTCAATTATGCCAAAAGACTATTACATTATAAGGCATTAAGTTGCACTAAAATGTAGTTGGAAGAAAACGGTCGATGTTTTATGTTATAAGTGTTGATGTTTTCTCTTTGACATTGCCTTTAAAATTAATTTAGCCATTAATTTTAGTTTTGAAAAAAAAAGAAAAATTAAAAAAATCCTGCACAAAAAAAATCCTTCTTTCCGTAAAGTCTGCGCCGTATACAAATACGGAAGATTTGATGAAATAACTAAAATAGTAAAAGTTTTTTAGAAGTATGAAGTTGACCATTAATATATTAGCTAAGATAATATCTATTTTATAATAGATTCCTTAAAACAAGACTTTTTTTGGACATTAAGAGGCAACTTTTAAGCTTTAGGCTTGCTTGTTCTTATAATAATTATTATCTCGAAATAAATATTCAAAAACCAATTATATTTAATATAAAGGCTAAATTATTTAGCAGTACCTAATAAAAATAAATGCTGAAATTTCATGTATGATATGAATGTATCGTCAGAAGTTTTTTCCTCTTTTATTATTTTTAGATTTTTATTCTTAAATATTAATATCAACTAATTCTAGCATTGGTACTTTCTTACTAAACATTAAGTCCTTTATCTAAAGTTGTTTCTTATCTTTCTTTATTACTAGGCAATTATCACATTTAACAAAAACCCTTCCCAGAAGTTTCTTTCTAAATTATTTTTAAATAAATTTACCACGTGATAAATGGTTTTAACCATTTTAAACCAGATTCAAAACATAATATATTTTTTCTGGTTAGTAAACTTTGAATCCTATTCACAAATATCCTGGTTTTCATATACACTGTAAAAAATATGTTCTGCAATTTAATTACCGGCTATCAGTACCAGAATTTTACAAGGAAATTTTAAAATTTTGCCCAATTTTATACTATATTTTTTAAAAGAAAATTTTAAAATTTGATTTTAGAATATTACGTCATCGTTGTAAATTTAAAAAAGGGGTCTATGGATTTAGTAAAAAAATTGGTTTAAAACATATGAATTTTAAAATTTAATTTTAATGCTACTCTTATTTTACTCTATATTTTACAGTGTGAATAGGTAATAATGGAAAATATTAAAACTATATTAGTAAAAATTAGAAATATGTATATAAAATAAATATACAATTAAATTATAAAATACTGCATACCCAAAGGGAACGTTCAAGTATTACGTAATGCAAATTTTGATCATTTTGGACTTTATATTTTCAGGTTTAAAACAATGAAATAAACCTAAACAATAGAAAGCTACTAAAATATTCAAAATTTTCAATTTTTTTAAATGGCGTTTTTTTATTTTATATTTTTTAACAGCCTAATTTGAGGTTGGAAAAAAACTTTTTTGGTTAATTATGTACATTTTTATACTGAATTTGAATCTGATTTGATAAAAAGGTGCCACCCTTGATATTAAAGCTTAGTACCAAATCTAAAAAACTTTTCTTATACGGTTTCTAAGATATCGACTTTTAACCGTTTAAATGGCCCACCCGTTATGCCGTGTGCCACTTAAATTAAATTTTTTACGCAAGGCCGCAAACATTTTCAAAAAAATATATTCAAATCATTTAGAGGACACTATAAGGTGTTTAAATATTCAACATTCGTCGCTTCATCATTTTTTCCGTTTTTTTGGTATTTTTTACCTGTGCGCGTCGTTACTAGTCGACCAACCAGAAAAAAAAGTAAATATTTCCAGACCAGACTTCTTATATTTGAGACTTATTTACTAATTTAATTTTAAAACTAAAAATTTCTTTGCTAATATTGGACTCAATTTAAAAAAGTTTATTAAAACTCAAACATGTTTAAGGAGTTTTGGAATTATTTCCCTAGTTTTTTTTTTGTTTAGGGGCCTGTTAAAAAAAAATAAATTAGTTGTTTTACTTTTAAATTCTACTTCTAATTTATGGACATTTAAGGGCAACAACCAAGCATTTATAATATTCTAATTCGTTTATTATTTAATTAATTATTATCTTACCAATATACAGGGTTATTCAGAAATAAGTTAAAGAAATTTAATAGATGATTCTACGTTAAAAATATGAAAAAAAGTTCCTATAACGGTTGGTCCGGAAATGAGCCATAAGGGAGCTGCGACCCTTTGAAGATGGACATATTGAATGGGGAACAAAAAAAGCACCAATAAAATTTTAATTCTGCAGGGCGATTCTTCATATAAAACTAAGCAAAAAATTATTCTTCACCAAACCACCTAAATTTAATATTAAAGGAGTAATAGCCTTTTAAAAAGTAATATTTTTAGTGGCACAAAATGTTACTTTCCCTTAATTGCATTTTTTTTAAGAACGGTTGCTCCTACAGTGTTACACTATTTGACATTTTTTATGTATTTTTACTGAAGGAATCTACATTTTTTACAAAAAATCCAAAAAAAAATATACATAAAAAAGTTTGGGGCAAAAATGTGTTAAGCCTCACATAATGTCCGTCTAGGCATGCCTATGGATAAATTCAAAAAAATAAATTAACATAAACTAATTGCCCTTATTAATACTAGTATACATGCCAAAGCTCGTCACTCTAGCATAAAGGGTACAAGAGTTATTAATTAAAAACCTTATTACAATTTTAAAGAGCTTTAGCTCCCTTAGGACTTATTTCCGGACCAATCTTTATAGGAACTTTCTTTCATTCTTTTTAACATAGAATCACCTTTTAAATTTCTCGAACTTATTTCTGAATAACCCTGTATATTATTTCTTTAATTTCATATTGCACTAATTTATGGTAATTTTTAAGGAATGCATTAATAAGCATAATTAAACGTGAACAAATAACAAACTAGTATATTGTATCGACTTAGAATTAAAATCTGGGGCACAATTTAATAAGTTACATAAATCAATTAAAAATAATTGCAATTATTATGCAAATAGCGTTTTCAGTACTCTTCATTTTCAAAAGCCTTTTCGAAGCACTCTAGTTTTTAACCTAGGATAAGCAATAAAGTACCTCCCTTTCACTGTACTACCTTGGCGCTATCCTTCTCGCTCTCACAGAGCTTCGTAATAGATCCGTCCTTTTCTAGAGGGGGGCGTACGTTTCGCAGGTAATGTTTGTTGCGGCTGTTAGTTGACAGTTGAAGTCCGGGCAACACAGATGCATCATATGCGAGTATACTTTCCGAAAAAATCGAGAAAATTAGTGAACGAGTGTTTTACTGTTACTCTTGTTTGTGTTTTGTTTTGGATTTTAAAAACTTGATTATTGGTTTTACATCCAGGAGTTTTTTCAAAATGGTGTTTGGAAGCGGAAATAAGTTTCGGATCAGAAGGTAGATACCTACTTCTTTTTTAAACGTTGGGCGCCAGTTTGTATAGCATTAGTGTTTAAATTATTCTACCATTTTTATCACCCTTTTTTATATTTTGTTTGGTCGATAAAGTTCTATGATAGTAACTGGGTTATACAGTGCGGTCCAAAAGTCACCCTCCGTCTTGACTTTTGAACGAGTTGAGATATCGACTTCAAATTTGAAACACTTAAGACAACCCAAACTATTTTTTTCGCATATATTTGATATTTTCGGCTTAAAACGTGGACAGAGGGGCATGGGGACATTTTTTTTAAATAAAAAGGGGGATAGTGTAATAAATCATTTTAAAGCTTATAAAATTCTCTATTTAACTTTATATATTTTTATTTTATAAACTTTTTTTTAAGGTTTTAATTTTTAATTTTTTTTTTTGCTAAAAAATGCGACTTTTTAAGATTTTTTTTGTAATTTTTTATTTATGTCAATTAAAATTAGTTTAAAAGTATAATTTACGTTTTTTCAACATAAAATAATTAATTTTTCAAAAATTGTTTGATTTTTTTAAGAAAATTTTGACGAAATATCCATTTTCAACCCTAGTTTAAACCCCCAAAAAAATGTTTAAAAACAATTAAAAATATATAGATAAATAGAAAAAAATAGAAAATTTTATAAGCTTTAAATAAGGTATCACACGACCCCCCTTATTAAAAGAAAACTTTCCCCCATCCCCCCTGCCCACATTTTAAGAGATGAAAATATCAAATATATGCGAAAAGATAGTTTGGGTCGACTAATTTAAGTATTCTAAAATTTGGTCGATATCTCCTCGTTTAAAAGTTAAGTGGGGGTGACTTTTGGACCGCACGGTATATTTAACAGCGGCGTAACTCGATTATTTATAAAATAAGTATTTTAATTAAAATTAAAAATATGGAAGAGAACCTATTCCCTCGAAAGCCGTTATGTCATCGCTGTAGGTGGGAGGTGGGTCAGAGGTCAAGTGACGAAAAGTGACACGGGGTGGGGTTAGGTATCAAGTAAAAAGTGAATTCACTTTTTTAATAGTTAAACGGAATTTTGTTAAGTTCAAAAATTATTTTGTTTTAAGTTGTTGTATTGGTGACGTTATTTCTTAGGGTGGTAGAAGAAGAAGTAAGAGCTGGAGGGATAAAAAAATTGTAATAATTTAGTACCATTAAAGGAAAAAACAATTGTTACCATTTATTTGTTTAGCTTATTAGCTGTAAGGAGTGATTTTAAACTAAAAATTCACCATGTAGTAGGTACTAATTACTAATTAATAATTAGTACTAATCCGAAAGATTCTTGTTCGAATCCAGAAGAATAAACAAAAAATTTGGGGGAGACGGTGCAAATCACACCACAAACTCCAGAAGTCCTGCGCAAGTGCCCTTCTAATGGCACTGATAAAATTCAGTAAAAAAAGGGCTTAAAAAACAACTGGATCCTTATAAAAATAACTCAAGAGCATTGGGGGTGTGACACATCCCTACATCTCTGCCTGGCGCCGTACCTATATTCTGAATAAGAACTTGTTATATAAATATATACCTACTTAAATATGCCATGATGTCTATGTCCTTAACTCTAAGTAAAGAATAACAATACATAAGCACCATAGTACCAGTCAATGCCATAAATTCCAAATTATTATTTCCTCTAAGTATCCCTTTAAAATTCTTTGCAGTAAAATAATATCAAATATACGTCCAACAGCCCAAGCAACGAAAAAAATCCAAAAGTCTTGAAAATTGGTGTAGATGTAGTCTAGACCTTCCTGATGAAGGTACCAAAAGCCCTCATCAATTGAAGTTGAGCTCGCGCCGCCATCTTGAATTTAAGGTACAATTTTGCAGTTTTTTGCAAATAATTTCTAAATAGTCAACTTGTTTAAAAAAAATGTTATTACAAAAAAGAAAGCTTATAAATTTTCTAAAAAATATTTAGTTAAAACTTTTTCTAACTTACTTAGTTTTTGAGAAAATAACAAAATGTTCAAAACTTGTGGCAATATCTTGATTTTAAGAAACACTTTTGGACTTTTTTGCAAATATCTTCTTAACGGCTAATATTTAAAAAAAAAATAAGTTATGATAAAGAATAATGCTTATGAAATTCTCTACAAAAATGATGGCGTATCTTTTCCTAGCTAACTTGATAAAGATAATATATACTTCAATATTTGCTTAAACTAGATGTAGAATTTTCGTTTGGTTTGGAACTTCTAAACATTCAATTTTTAAAAAAAATAAGATACTTATTAGAAAAAAGAAAACTAAAATTTTATGCCAAATTACAGATATCTTCAGAATTAAATGTTTTTTTCAATGGAGCTCTCTACAACTAGAATTATGAAACAAAAGACGTCTACCCTATCTCTATGTTATTTGTGCTACACTTTCCAGCCAACCAAATAAATACTGTATTTGTTTTTCATACAACAAATACAGTATTTATTTGGTTGGCCGGAAAGTGTAGCACTGAGCGGCACGAACGAACATAGCTAATGAAGCTAAAGTTTCCAACGTTTTTTTGCATCGAAAATTCAAATAGTATATTAAAGCACTTGTTCCTTAACACGTTTTTAGCGCACTAATACTTTAGAAAACTTGCCCCAAGCGGCTTGTTTTTTAAAGTTGTACTCATGCCCAAAAACGTATGTTATGAAACTAGTACTTTATTATACTATTTAAATTTTCGATGCAAAAAAACGTTGCAAACTTCAGCTTCATCATAGCTAATGTGAATCTGCAGAATAAGATAATTCTACTAAAATTTAGATGGTGCCAGTAATTTCTTTAATAAAAATAATATAGTTACACTTTTCGCCCGGCCAAGTAAATATTGTATTTGTTCAACAAAGAACAGATACAGAATTTGTTTGGTTGGGTGTAAGTGGGAGTCTATGTATGTATTCTATCCTTTTTTGGTAGAACTTTTGTCCCTGTCTAATCTAACGGGAGAAATCGCCATTATTGCACTGCACTGCAAAGTTATTTTTATCCAAAATTTGGACATTGAATTTCTACAAAATATGTTTTTCTACGACCTAATAGAAAAGTTAACAAGTTTTCTGACCGAAAAATAACCTATTTCTTACCATAACAGCAAGCGCAAAATTGAATTTTGCGCGCTAGAGTGTAGGCAACCGGGATGTTGTGTTCTGCCATTTTTTTAATATAAAATTATTATTTATCTTTAATCAAATCTCAATTTCGTGTGCTACATATGTATGTGTTAAGTATTTGTTGTTAAGGAATTATGGAGAGTTACAGTGATGAGGGTTTTTCTTCTAAACCACCAGATTTACAAAAAATTGTAAGTGCTGCGACCTTTTAAGGGATGTTGTGTTCTGCCATTTTTTTAATATAAAATTATTATTTATCTTTAATCAAATCTCAATTTCGTGTGCTACATATTTATGTGTTAAATATTTGTTGTTAAGGAATTATAGAGAGTTACAGTGATGAGGGTTTTTCTTCTAAACCACCAGATTTACAAAAAATTGTAAGTGCTGCGACCTTTTAACGTTATAAATTTACTGCCTGAAATTTATTTATTTATTTTAGATCGTAGAAAAAAACGTTGTTTGTATTACGAGCTCAAAATTGCTTATTTCTGCTTGAGCGTGGAATTTTCTGATCGAGGCGTCTAGCCAAGATCAACAACCACGCGAATACAAAAATAACTATTATCCATAAAAATTATGGGTCATATCCACCATCAGCTTTGTATTTCTGATTTTAGATAATTTATCATTTTTTACGGTTCATAGAATTGTCTACCTCAGGCTCTGTTAAGTTTTTCCAACCCTGTATTTCGTAATAAGCAATTTTAAACTTTGTTCGCTTTTTTAAATTTGATTTTAAATTAAAAGGTTTTTAATGTTAATGCCGAGGTTAATGCAAAAAAAGTAGTTAATTAATTCAAATACCTATCCTAATGTTTAAACTGTTTTGACAAATGTCAGGAATTTTAATACATTGTTTTTAGCGTTAATTTTTAAAAACTAAATAGCATGATTCTATCTGGAGTAAAAATAACAGTTTGTGGCTGGATAGCAGTTGTCTGATTTTCCTTGCTATAGGGCAGATTCCTCGCTTGCTTGCTCCTACTAAAACAATAGGTATAAATATTATTTATTAATTTCTACAAAAAATATAATAATTTAAAAAAATTAATATAATATTTAACATAAAAAAACAAACAATAAACAATAGTACGTTTCCAAAACAAACTTACAAAATCTACAAAAATAAATTATTGTTTACATAAAATACCTACATATTAATTAATATTTGTTAATTGAATTACTATTATATTGATTTAATTTAGCTTTCTGTTCGTCAAAACTAGAAAATTATAGTCTGAGAATATTTTTAATTAATGCCTTGGATGATAAATGAATTGTAAGTAGGTAATTTTTCAAAAATAATATTAATAATCACTTTCTTTATTGTTCAAATTTGCTATAGTTTATGTAGAATAAACAATGGATATGTTTATAGAGATTTCACCATTTACAATGTATGAAGAACCTGAATAATTTAATCAAAACGCAACTATGATAATACATTGATCTAAAAATTCAAATTTTCTTTTTCTTCACTACTATACGTTAAGTAGAAAATTAGTTCGGTAAAGTATTTTTTTCGGATGTCCGTAGAAAAAAAAAATAAATGCCATGTCCGGAAATTGACTACAGAACAGGTAAACCATTTCCAGAACGAGTCACCCATACTATCAATTTTCGGAATTGTAATGTTAGTTATGTAGATTGTCATAATTTACCAAGGAACTAATAACTCTTCTCTCTAGAATAGGCATTTCATTTGTAAAAACTGTCAAAAACGTAGCCAACATATACATTTGTCTGTCTTACTCGCACAGCTTTGTTCTAACAGAGACAACAATAATAGTTACTGGTAACTGTTATTGTTCAGGCCTGAATATACATACTATTTGTTTACAAACAAACCGAGATTTTGGCGATACTTTATATTAACGGTATGCGTATTCTAGAGAAAAGAGTTATTAGTTAGTTGTAATTTAACAAATTTGTTCATAATACGTATGAACATACATCTTTAGGAAACTGTTAATATACCTGACTAGCTTCTCTATACTCTTCTAGATATAATACACCATATATTTGATTATATTTATAGATTTGCTTCCAACCCGGAGAATTATATTATATTATGGACGACATTGTACCCCCATGTTGTTTATTTTTTGAAAAATGTCTCCTGTAGCGCCGTCTTTAAAGAAATATCAATTTGTGATATTATCATTGTAAAGAAAATTTAAAGGTGGATCTGAAAATGTATAAACAAATATATACATTTCCATTATACATCAAAAGTTGATATCACATCCGGTTAGACCGAAAGTATCGTCAAAATTTAACTTTTTTAAAGACTATGTCAAGTTGGGGATTTAATATAAGCCCTGAAAATTTAAAAAGTTATTTTTTAATGTTATGAAGATAATTTGTAGGCAACACTTTCGTTGACACCCGGCATGTTTTCGACATACATGTTTTTTACGTCTATCTTATAGAGATAGTCTTATCGGTCAATTTGCGTAATTTTGTTTTCTTTTATTTTATTTTTCCCTGTTTATGAAAAATGTCCATCAAAACATTGTTAAAATAGAAAATGCAACTGTTTAAATTGTCAACCCACTTATATTTAATAGATATCAACAAAACAGAGTAATTTCTATTTTAAATGAACGTGAAAAAAATATTTTATACAAACACGAATCAACTTTCTTCGCATATTATTGTTGTATATTTTATTTCTAAGTGTGCATCAAAGTTCTCATCCCACAATTATAGTTGGTAACAACATTTTTTTATTCTGGTATAATAATAACGATTATTCTTATTTTAATTACTTAAAATAATATATAATATATCCGAGAACAATCGGTTTTAGTTTGACTAATTATAATTATTTTTTTACCAGTGACCATGACTGGTAAAAAAATAATTATACCAAGGCTAGGTGCTAAAACTTCTAGCATAGAAGTATATTTATCCAAAAGCTACTGAACATAAAAATTATGTCTACTAAAGTTTATTATCCTTTATGGGTTCCTTTTCTCTTGGCACAATTTTGTTAAATATATTAACAAGTTTACGTGTTAATGTTTGTTTAACCTCGTACTATTCTACTTAATTAAGCATTCCCCAAGTCCAGGACTTGTTTGGGCTAGTAGTAGAGGGAACCACCGGCTTATACTGACTTTCTAAACAGTTTATAGGTAGTGTCCGTTTCACTTATCGCCTTCGCCAAATTTCAATTATTAATTAACTGAAAAAGGCAAATCAGCGCCAGTGAGAATCGATCTCACGCTAGTAGGCTTGCTATGTACACGCGCTAGCCACTACGCTGTGCCTCCCATTCAATTGGGATAGCTAATTAAAATTTAACTATTTTTTTTAGTTGCTGTTTTTACTCTGTAAGATATTTGCTATTCTTTATAGAAGGTTTACATATTCTTTATAATAACCAGTAGTTGGCGTAAACTCAGTTATCACTCATCAACGTTGAAAATAAACATAGAAATATAGGCTTACGGAATAATTTTGCCGAATTATGAGGGAAATTTTTATAAAAGTCACTAAATCAAAACATTTGACGACTAATTTGTTATACACAACATTATTGACTATACATATTAACTATTCATATTTAAGAATACGAAAGTTTTTAATTTTTATTTATCGATAACTTTTTTTCCACCTTACTCGTTTAAATGGAATCATTAAAAAAAATCAAGATAAAAAGAAATAAAAATGTAAATATTTAAAACCTCGCGTCAACGCTAGAGTCTACACGGCGCCTATGCGAGTACTGGAAATTCGCCGAGTACTGATAATAACACCAGAAAATTTCACGTTTAAAAAAAAAGGAAATGGTTAATTTGCTAAAAAAAATAGTTTATTACTAATAGAAAAGTTATTATTTAGAAGAGCACCTTGATTTTTTAACTTGAAATATTACAAAACAAGTATTATAATAGTTAATTGCTCCTGATGCCTTCAATGCCTACATTGACGACCTTCATACTCTCCTGGCTAAAGCCCCTGCTGGATGCTTTCTTGGTGGCCTAAAAGTCAACTGCATCAGCTACGCCGATGATATGGTCCTTCTTTGCCCTTCACTTCAAGGTCTACGTATGCTTATAAAAATATGTGAAGACTTTGCCAAATCACGTTCTCTTAAATACAATAGTAATAAGAGTAAAGTTTTAGTGTTCAAGTCCACAAATTATAGAGACCTCTGTGTTCCTCCTGTTTATTTAAATAACTCTGTTGTTGAACGCGTGTATGAAATCAAATACCTAGGTCACGTTATCAATGATATGCTAAGTGACAACTCTGACATTCAGCGTCACAAGAAAAACCTTTGTGCCCGCATAAACATGTTAGCTAGAAAATTCTCTAAGTGCTCTGCCGAGGTTAAGAACTCTCTTTTCAGGACATTTTGTTCTAACGCATACTGTGGTGAAATTTGGCTTGATCATACAGTGGCCTCGTGGCGAACTCTTCGCGTATGCTATAATGATGCATATCGCATTATCCATAGACTACCGCGCTATAGTAGTGCCTCGGAAATGTTTGCCTCTGCCCGAATAGATACCCTGGATGCTCTGAGATGCAAGTTGCTCGCCTCTTTTGTGAAGCGGCTACTCTCCAGTCCTAATGTTTTCCTAAAAGCGTTTGTATCTTCGGACTGCTTTTGGGTTTCTGCACAAATCGCCACTTGGCGACGCCTTTGTTTCTTACAAGTGACCTAATCATTTTATTTATTTATAAATTATAATTATTTTGTTTTGCTTTATTTTTATTTTTAATCATTTTATTATTTTGTAGTATATGGCCATTGTGCTGTAATAAAATTATTATTATTATTATAATTTTAAAATATGATATTTGTAATTTTAATTAAAGAATTAGTTATAGCTACTCTTGTATGGATTTTATATTTTATATTGTAAACTAATTACTTGTATAAAATAATGAATACAAGATAATAAAGTTTTCACCAAAAATACTCACACGCTATAACACGCTTATTTGGTTCCTGTTTTCTCTTATTCAGTGTTAATTTCCTCGTAACATTTCCTTTTTCTGGTAGTTTTATAACTTTTCATTATAACTAGCCGTTAATTTTAACTTTTGGCCCCATTTTAAATTACCAGCATGTAACCCTATAAAAATTTTACGATGAAAATACTTTGGTTTCCCATGAACTTTTATCAGATTTCATGTGCTATATCTGGAAATCCACACCGTAAAAATAAATTACATATTCCGTAAATGGTGATATGTTGTCCCCGGCCCTCACGTTAAAAATTACATATTCCATAATGGTAATATTACATTCTTTTACGCAAAATTGAATCTTTTTACACATTTTTACACAAATTTATGAATTATGCAGTATACTGCCCGCTAATACAAGTTGTCCTGTCTGCAAAAATACTTTTTGATATAAGCCACCATTGTGTTGCTTTACACTAGCCCTATGTGCCTACTAAAAAGAAATATCCTATCTAAAACCAAAATCCTAAAAATTAGCCCAAGATGTGGAATATTTTCAATGTTTTCTAAATAAAATTGTCCTAACTAGTCTTTACTAGACGAATAAGTCAGGACTAAGTCTAACCTTACAGATCTTAGTAATTTGATTAGACTTTTTAGATCATTTTGTTCTAACTTTCTCAGATAGAACAAATGCATTTAGTACGACAATTTTTTTTTGAAAGAATATCACGCATTGTTTGTTTAAAATAAACAGAACCCAACGCCATATTTATTTAAACAAATTGCAAAACCAAAACAATAAAACTGGCCATATCTCAAAACATCTAATTTTCAGATAGGACTACTTACAGTATAGTAAATTCATGTATTTTTCCTACGACCTAGTTAGTAGTTATGCCTATTTTCCACCCGTTGCCTATGACAACGGTTGTGAAGTGACAATGAGCTGATTTTACATATCTGCTGTCAGAAAATTAGTAAACGTCAAACACATAACCTCACATTGACAAACTAATTTTAAGATAATTTTTGCGTTTTTTGGATGTTTACGTATTAGGCGTAGAAAAAATAGTATACGCACCTCGATGCAAACCATTTCAGTGCACAATGAGTGATTTTTTTACTCGGCTGCGCCTCGGTGCATGATATATTTTTCATTCAGTTTTTACAGTGCAGATGTACTGATAAAAACTACATGTTATTTTATGATAATACGTTGTTTTTTGAATTAGTAAATTCCTGATGAAGTTTCTCATGGACGGACTTATTTATCAAGCTACATGACATTCCGTAAAGTTTTTAGGGCAGTATATATTCCGGTTTTATTAAAAGATATTTTATTAATATTTTTGAACAATAGATCTCAGAGCTAGAGAGAATATATAGTTTGTAACGCCCCTAATTTCCTCCAAAAAATTAATATAACAATATTAATATAAAAAGTACCTAACGTAACAAAAGAAAAGGCGCGTGGGAAAGGTGTGTAAAGAGGGTGGTATAGTTTTTTACCCATGCGTTTATAATATTCCGTGGCATGAATTATGGCAAAAATTGGAATTTAAGGCAAAATAATAGCTTTTATATATTTTTTATTTATTTTATTTAATAATTCGTGACCATCAATCAAAATATGATATGTATACGCCCTTAAGGGCATCTATTATTATCTTTTTAATTATAATTTGACCTTTCACTCCACCCATGTTAGTTTTACCATATAAATTCGAGATAAAAGTTTTAAAAATACAAAAATTTAGTTAAGGTGCAGAAGACGTTATAAATATGAAAAACACTATACATGAAAAAGTTATGCCTACCTATATGAATATTACACAGCCACACAAAAAAAGTATGGTACTTTTGACGAGACAAATGTATTCATATGTATTTTGACTCGCTGAACCCGAATCTGAAGCAAAAATAGCACCTCATTTTAAATAAACATTAATTATGATTCAATGGCGACTAAGTAAAAATTGTTTCTACAATTTGAAATTTTAATATATAAAAAAAAGCCACAAAACCTCAAATAAATTAATTAAGGATCTATCTGGTGGTCAGCGTTGACAGAGAATCTGCTAATCCAGAATTTTCTAGTTTGACGTAAAATCAATTTTTATTTGATTAACAACGTTGGTGGATTTAAAATTTTGTTGTAATTCAATAATAATATTTTATTGGATAATTTGTAAAATATAATTTTCGAGATAATTTTAGTATTCCATTTAAAATTTGTTGCTTAAATAGGTACATTATTTTATAATTTGACAAGTTCCTAAATTGGACTGATGTAACTTTGTAGCGGTTTTTTTCAAATTTCGTGATCGACTTTTTTAAAGCATATTTTAAGTTCATTATGATGTGCATGCTTTGCTATAATAAGCTCAGAACGTTAACTAAAATCACGTTCCAAGAGCAAACATCCTTAGATAATCTTTTAACTGGTCATAATTTAATTATGCAGATGTATTGCAAATAAAAACTTTTTTTTACGTTCATGTGAAAATAGAAAAATATGCCCAGTACCCAAGGATACAGTTTAAATGGACAGTGTTTTGGAATAGTTGCTGAACATTTTACTTAATATATTTTAAACTAATTAAATAAGATTTCACATTTTGTACATGTTGTGATACATGAACAAGTAAAGCAAATGATTAATTTTAAGTGTTTTAGTCACAACGTTAAGATATTAAAGAAAAAGTTCAACTACTTACTGTTATCTCATAATGTGGGTTATTATATTATTGCATAACTCAATTCAAATAGGCTAAGTCTAAGAAAAGTAAAAGTGGGCTTAAGTTGGCTCGTTTTTTATACCGCCTTAAAGAATCCCCTAATACCAATGGTGTTACCATTGTGTTTCAGTATGGTTTATTATCTCACCATACCGTTTGACATATTTATTAGATATTATCTATACCTTTGATATATCAAATGGACAAATGGACAGACGAGTATACCGAGAAGTATACAAAATTTTTCGGAAAAGTTAAAGGAAACTTTTATACGAACTTTTATAAGCTTCCTGCAGAAGAATGGTATACGCTTACTTACACCGAAAAAAAATTCCAAATTCTAAGTTTTTTGTACCAATGTGTGTTATTCAAAAAAATTAAAAATAGTAAAAGAAAAACTTAGATCATCATTTTATCGGGAACTAAACTTTTCAAAAATCGAAAAAATAAACAAAAAAGTTTTATCAAGCAAATAGAGATGGTTTATTTTGGTTTTACGTGCCCGTTTTTTGACGAATCCTTCTCTTAAAAGAGCTAAGTAGTTTAGAAACTGGCGGATATGGAAAATGGCCAATAAAGAATAGAAGAAAAAGAAGAAGAAGAAGAAGAAGAAGAAGAAGAAGAAGAAGAAGAAGAAGAAGAAGAAGAAGAAGAAGAAGAAAATAAATATTTTAAATATTTTTAATCAACATTTTTGACTACATTGATGTTTTTTTTGCTAATGTTTTCATTAAATGAAAGCAGGTCATTTGGTAAATTTTGTGATTTTAAAGTCAATGCTGATAGCTACAAATTATAGAATCCGTTATAATTAGAAAACTATCGTGGTACCATAATTAGAATTTTCTATAATTTTATTTATTATATACTTTAAATTTTAATTTTTAGTTAAAAACGCAAATTCTATTCATAATAATAGCAACACTGTGCAACAAACTATTTTTAATAAAAATTAGTGAGACCGGTTTGCCTTGATTATAATAATTAAAATTATTAAAATTTAGAAAAATTTTCAATAATTATAATTCGACGCTGACCACTCCAGTGCACTGAACACTGAACAGTGCACTGTTCCCTATCTGGAGTTAATTTTGGTATATCTTTGGCTACAATCAATCGTTTTTTTTTTGGCAGACTAACATCTCTACTCTAAATTTCTCTACTCCCTAACATCCCTACTCCATAACATCCCTACTCCATAACAACTCTACTCTGTAACATCCCTACTCCATAACATCCCTACTTCGTAACAACTCTACTCCACACTATATGCACTTTATTAGCCAGTTTATAATAAATGTTTGCGGTTTGCAGAACAAAGAAGCTTCTTCTTCTAGATTATTTTATTTTTTTTCCTAAAAAACGTTTATCTTTAAATTTAAATCTAGAACAATCATAAACGAATTATTCTAAAATTCACATTTTCCGCGTACTCTTAACATGCACTAATAAGTAAGTAATTAATAAACTAAATTCATATTTGACAGGGACTTAGCATGACATATATTTTTTTGAGTTAAGACAAGTGGCTAATCGAGTGTATATAGTGCGGAGTAGAGTTGTTACGGAGTAGGGATGTTACAGAGTAGAGTTGTTATGGAGTAGGGATGTTATGGAGTAGGGATGTTAGGGAGTAGAGAAATTTAGAGTAGAGATGTTAGTCTGCCTTTTTTTCGAACTTAGTGAATAATTTACAGAAAAGTAAATTTTTTTGTACAGTATTATAAAAACACCTACATAATAACAATAATTTTATTATGAATATTTAATAACTAAAATTAAAATTATTAATTAATTACCTGCCTATTTACAGTTTGATGAATAAAATAATGAGGTACCCTCATCATTTTCATATCTACCGTTACTGATCATAATTTTTCCTAAATCGACTAAATTTTATTATTTATTAGTTGTAATTTTATTTCAAAATTTATTATGATAAATATATGTTTTACAATATATTATTAATAATAAATGTATACATTTAAGTAATATTTTTATTATAGTAATAAATTTTACAGTTATCAAATCACAAATAAAGACTACAGGGAAAAATAATCAAAGTCGCATTTTTTTCAAAAATAATTTTTTTTATTCGATTGATTCTAAAATTGAATCTTTTTGTTTATGTTTTACAGGCGAAAAGTTAAACTTTGTGGCCCTAGGGCCAAAAAGTTTTTTTCGCCCGCTAACTAAAACTTGTTTTTTTTAAGCTTTTTAAAAGAATATGCTTTACCTTTACTGTAATATTTAAAAAGAAATATGACCTTTTGGTCACTTTTGGTCTTGAACTAACTGTTCTTTTTGACCAGATAGTTATTATAATCATTTTATACAAAATAATAATTTCTTCTATAACATAACCTCAAAATATATGTTAACCTATTAATCTGTATTCATACACTAAAATAAACTACAAATACAAAATTTCAATTGTAAAATCAATTTCAATATTTATAATATTCACAGAACGGTTTCAGAAGTATTATTTTTCATGACAGGCACGTTTTAACAGAAATTAATCAAAACACCAACTAAAGCTTTTTTAATTTGAAAATGAAACAAACGATTCAATTGTTTTTTTAGCAATTTTTTTAAGTAATAAGACAGTAAAAATAAATATTTTTTGCAATTTAAAATTAAGTATATTTTAATAATTTATTATAATTAGTAACAATCGAATAAAAACTATTGTATAATACACGGGCAAAAAGATATTTTTTTTTAATTTCGATTTCTAGGAAGGTTTATAACCCTCGGGCCGGCCCTATCGGCTTCTAAAAACCTACTCAATCGAAAAATGTGACTTTTCGCGCCGCTAGAGTCGACACGGCGCCTATGCCAGTACTGGAAATTCGCCGAGTACTGTTGATAAAATAGAGGTTTAAATCATTAGGTATCTATGACAATAGAACAGTCTATTTAGCAGGAGAATTAAAGAGTATATCCGGTAAAAAACTAGCGTTCAGATTATCTGCACAATTAATTATTATTTAAAATATCTGAAGTATGTCATTCTTAGTCAAATTTCTTCTGTTTAGCATACAGCTATTATTCCTTCATGCTCCAGAATATCTCGATAAATAGCTATTTTCATGCTTAAGTAATTTGGAAATGGTACTTACAAATCTTTTGTATTCAAATTTTTAATGTAAATATAACTACAATTTGTTACTTCTTTCTATAAAATAATTTTCTTTACATATCATATTTATTATTTTCGCAATTTCATACAGATTCATGAATAAACTGATGGTTTGGACTCTTAAATGTTGATATAAATATGTGTTACTGTTATATTATAGCGAATTTATTTTATTTTGTATTATTTATTCCTTGAGATTTTGTATAATTCTTTCTCATTATTTCAACTTTTTAGTCATAATAGTTCCAATAAGAGGTTTTTGCACTATTACTAAATCGCCATATGATTTTTTCGCAGCGAAATTGAACCTGATTTATCATAAGCGTGTTAAACTGAGATTACGTTAACTTCTGGCTTGCAGGCCTGTATAGATAATAAAATTGAATCTAGTATTGAACAAAGCATATTATAGCCTTAAGCTACTATACAATAATAAAAATGTATTAACAAAAAAACTCAAAATCATATTATGCGAAAGTTTAGTGCTGTCAAAATTTAATTACTGCGATAACCTATACCATTTCTGTATTGATGCGGCTGACTCTACACGTATTCAAAAAATACAAAAGTCATGTGTACGCTTTATTTACGGAATTCGCAAATATGAACACATATCTCAAAAATTCTCTGAGCTTGGTTGGCTTAATATGTCTCAAAGAAGAGTTCATCACTCAATGAGTTTTTTTTATAAAATAATAAGTCTAAAATCCCCTGAGTATCTACACAATAAAATTCTTTACCGAACGGATGTCCATAATGTCAATATAAGGCACAGAAAAATTTTAACTGTGCCACAGCATAAAACAGCGTTATTTACCCGAAGAAGTTTTTCGTTTAATATCGCTACTTACTATAATAAGCTATCCAATGAGTTTAAGGTAATGTCCCATTCTCAGTTTCCTAATAAATTTAAGAATTTTCTCCGGGCCAATGAGTTTTAGAAAGTCTGTCAATGTCTTTAAAAAAATGTAAGTTGTCTCTAAAAAAATGTAAGTAGTCTTTAAGAAATTTAAGTGGGGAGCTATGTTAAAATATTCTTTTGTTTTGTTGTTATGCACCTAACTATTTTTTTTTCTCATCATGTGTCTTTTTATTTAAATAAAATTAATAGTAAAACTAATCTATCTAATAATGAAATTTTTTATTTAAATTTTTTATATCTTTTGGTCGTGCGGAAGACCAGCTGCTGCTTTTATTAATTAGTATTTTTAAGCCAAATTTATTCTAAATGAAACCAGCATCTGAGCGCTGCCATTTTTCCTGTAAAATAATATTTTGTATAACTGTAAAACTTTGTAACTATTTTTTTGGGTAAATAAATGTATTTATTATTATTATTATTATTATTGAAATAAACAACTTATTATTTAGTAGTAATGGCCTGATTAAAAAACGTTTAGTTTACTTTTTTACGAAAAGAAAGGTTAATTTATTTAATTTAAGTATTAAAAAATGCGGGCGTGTTAAATTCCTTTAAAATTTAATAATTATTCATTGCACGTAAAAGTCATTCACCTTTTTCGTACATTTACTTATGCGTAATTACCAACCAGGAACCC
>OY294045.1:78925092-79069546 GCA_958510825.1 Brachypterus glaber | reverse complement strand
CGACAAAATAATTTATATATAACAAATAAGGAAATGAACTACATCGCGATCTAAATATAGTTTTGAATATTTAACTTTTGTCTTTACCATAATTCTTTTTTTAATTTTGTTTTGTTGGATGTTTTCCTTTTTAGAATCGAACAGTTAACCTAAAGAGTTTTCGTTTTAGTTACCAATGTTTTGATCATACGTTTGGTATTTACCGTTTGATTTGGGAATGATTTGGTCGCGTGAGGTTGATTTTTTTTTTATTTTTCGTTATTTTATTCTAAATCAGCGGTAGCAAAAATAGTCGAATGCAAAAATTAAGAATTTTGTCCCTGTTTTTTTTCCTGACCCACTGTGGAATATTTCGCTTTTCCGGTTGTTTAGTTAGTTTAGTTTATTCGTTTATAGTCCTCTGTACAGAGGTAATTTATACCTTATTAGACTGATTATTAACAAGAAATTTAAATTAATACAAATATTGCCAATCATCGTCAAAATTTACAGGCTTATTTTCTAACGCATTGAGAAGCCTTCTAGCCCTACCCGAAAACCCAACTAAAAAAAAAATTTTTCGACCTGCCCTAGTGTAGAATTTATTTTTTATAAACTAGTAAAATTACCAAATTTAATTTCCACAGTAAAAATAATTATTGACTAAAAAACAATGTCATAAAGACCACGGAAATTATCTAAAAAAAATAATTAAACTTTCAAATTTCGAAACTAGATTTCAGTTTTTTTTAGTTAGGAAACTAAATGAATAATGAAGAAAGCTTCCAAATAGTCATATTATAAAAAAGCTTCTACACCATTTATCTCTTAAAATAATCATTTAAGCAATAAGTAAGTATTAATTATATATTTATGAAATCTAAAGAAATAATTTTATTTTATTTAATTATCTTAGATAATTAATTTTAATTTAAATCATAAATATTTAATTGAATCAATATTTATATAAAAAATATTAAACAAATTATATAGTTTTAACCTTTTATCTTAAATTTAATAATTATCTTGCTATAGTTTTAAAGACACACTAATATTTTTTATTTTAAAATTTACAACAAAAAGTTATAATATACAATTTACGTCACAAAAAAAGACTTACATTTAGGTAATTAATAATATTTACATACGTTAATTGATCAGTTTCTTTGTTCAGTGGTTTTCTTGTATTTTGGCTGTTTTTAAAAGTTCTCGTCAGTACCGCCTAAACCGGTATCCACAAAAACACAGAAAAACCAACAACCGATCAAGGGACCCTAGTAATTTTAACTTATTAGAATAAAAAATGTAACATCAGGCCTAATATTTTTATCTGTAGAGAAAAAAGTGACATATGTGGTGTGTTAAATGCAGAGCCATTCACGGTACCCCTCAATATTATTAAGTTACAAAAATATGTGCCCAAAATCTAACAACGGATCCTAGTAGTGGAAGGTCTGAACATTAAATAACCACTTTCAGTAAAATCCCAACCGTAGCGCTTTTGGAGAAAAGGCTTAACATCTCTTTAGGAGGATTCACGCTTGGTACCATTTATTTTTAGAAATGAGTTTGCTTTAATCTTATATAATTTTTGCTGCAGAATTCGAATCCACTTTTAAAATTTTGCTAACTATTTGCATTTTCTATAAAAACGCAATTACTTATGCATTTAATGCTATTTTAGAACAACCATATTAAAACAGTCTTTTAGTCTAACGGTTTTTTAGCAAGCTAAGAATAAAGCTTTATTCTTATACTTTAAAATTGTAAAATTATAAAACATAATATATTTATGTTTTGTACCTGCTGACCCATTTATAAAAAGATATTTAGAGATGCTTAAGCCTAAATGTGTAGACTAGTGTTATTAGAAATGTTATTTTTTCTGACAGCGGTTCTCAATAAGTTATCAGTTCTTATTAAGGTTTTATAAAAAAACGTTATGTTTAAACTAAGGAAATAAGGAAAAATGCCATTTTTACATTGTTTAAAAATAATTATGTTGCTTTATAATTTTAATTTCTAAGTGTTTTTTTATTTTATGAACTGGATCTATAATTAAATTTCAAAACAATTTGTATTTGATTGATGATTAAGACCATTTACAGAATAATGTTTATCTGTTATAACCCAGGATCAAACCGTTCACCCAATCATATAATAATAAACCCATTTATTTTTTATTGATTATCTAGAAAAAAAATATCTGTATGAGTCTGACTAAACGAAATTTTACCACAAAAAGTATTTTTGTACTTTTAGTAAAGTATAATGTATTAAATTTTGGTTTTGGGACCGCTGCATTTAATCTCCACGATTCTTCTAAATTTGACACTATAATCAAAATTTGACGGATAGCACAGTCTACAAAGTTAAGCATAAATATCTGAAACTATGGTTTAATTAAAGGGTCTGAAAGTGCAATATATACACATATTATGCTTTGAACTTTTAAAAGCTGAATTTTAGGCTCGCCAAAAGAGCGTTAGGTTAAAAAACTATTTTAATATGGTTGTTCTAAAATGGCATTAAATGCAGAAGTAATTGCGTTTTTCTAGAAAACGAAAAGACTTAGCTAAATTTTTCAATGGGTTTCGAATTCTGCAGCAAAAATTATATAAGATTAAAGCAAACTCATTTCTAAAAGTAAATGGTACGAAGCGTGAATCCTCCTGAAGAGATGTTAAGCTTTTTCTCGAAAAGCGCTACGGTTGGGATTTTACTGAAAGTGGTTATTTAATGTCCGGACCTTCCACTACTAGGATCCGTTGTTAGATTTTGGGCACATTTTTTTTAACTTAATAGTATTGAGGGGTACCGTGCATTGTTGAAGAGTTTTTGATAATAAAATATTTATGTTACCTATAAGAAAATTGATAATTTTCAAAAACGTTAAAAAATTAAAAAGTTATGATTGCTATTTTTAATATAGCTTTTGTTAGATTCAAGAAAACATATTAAACGTACATTTTTTGTGCTAAAATTAGCAACGAAACAATAATAAAAATTATTTATAAACAAAGGAAGAATGAATAAGTGGGTGTTTCAAGGATTGTTTAAAAATAACTAATTATAGTATAAATCAATAGATTAAATTTTAGTTTAGAGAAACTAGAATATTAGTTAAACATTGTTCTAAAATTAAAATTTAAAGTAAACTATAACCCAGATAGAATTAATTATCTTTAAATGATTTGAATAATTACTAAAAGCCATATTTTTACCAATTTTTTTCATTAATCGTCTGATTCAAATTACATTACATTATTATTATACCTAGGTTATTAATAGTAGCCGGCATATTTACAGTTGTAGTCCTGTCTTCAGGACAATAAAAGAGGTTTACCTGGAAATAATTCAGGGAGTTTTTATTTTCGGTTTATTGGATAGGGTTAATGGCAGCAAATAAAACAAACAATTTTGCGACGTTGAACTCGATTTGGAACTGTTATTTTTTTAACGCCGTTTTCACAAAAAAAGGATTTTTAAAATATCTCTTAAACGTTACACTATACGTTTTTAGATTTTTAATGTTTTTTTCGAAAAACCAAAATTTTTCTTTATCGTCGATTAGGCATGCCCCTGAGAACATTTTGGGTGAAAATTTAAAAAATCTATCTGGCACTTTCTTTTTAATTTACGTAAAATTATTTTTTTTTAAATAATTCACACATTTTTGCCCCATTATCTCGAGTAAACCGATTTTTGATTGAATCACCATTATTAAGCATAAAAAAAACTTCCTAACCGAGTCATAAAGAAAAATCTAAAACCCTACAATATAACGTTTAAGGCGGTGCCGTGAACTTATAGCTAAGTCGTACAAAAAAATATATGATATTTTTGGAGATTTGGTCCTCTTTATTTTCATATCAAAAGTTTTTTGTCCTAGGATGCACCGATCTTGAGATATTTTAAAAAATCTGTTTGTTTTGTGAAAAATAAGTTAAAAAAAATTACAGTTCCAATTCAAGTTCAATGTCGCAAAATTATTTATTTGCGGCCTTAAACCCTACCCAATAAACCAAAAATCTAAACTCCCTAAATTATTTCCAGGTAAAGCCCCTTTTATTAACTTAAAGACTGGACTATAACTTTAAATACGCCGGGTACTGGTTATTAAATATAGGACTTTGCTATTTGGTGCACTAAAGCGTTTGTACTCAGGGAAAAAGTAGACTAAAATTAAAATGTGTGTCATATACAGGTTTAGAGTTAATAATATATATATTTTTTATTCAATTGAATCTAAAGTTTGATTTTTCGCACTGGTTAGAAAAAAAATAGTCGACTTTGGTCAATTGATATTGAAACTGATTAAATTTTAACCCAAATTTATTTTTTTGTGAATAGTGTATCATACATAGATGAAGATGATTTTTAGGGCGATTGCAGTTGCTAACCTCGCTTCCGAGCTCGGATAGCAATCTCCGTAATCGCCCTATACTTATATCATGAACTACAGTTCGAGTTGTATATGCACATTAGTTAATAGGTATTATGTATACTCTTAATACAGATCATCCATTCTTTTTGTATACACTCCAAGGTAGAATTTTTAGTTTGTGGCCGTGCTGGCTTACTCTCAGATAAAATCGGTATCAACCGCTTTTAGGACTGTTTGCAGTCGCAAATTATTATTTAGTTAAGTGTACAGGAATACAAATTCTACATACAAGTGTATACAAAATCGATGAATTACCTCTATGTTCTTTACATATACCAATATTTTATAGAGTACTGTAGTTTTTTCTACCTTACTTCCTAACTTTAAAAGTTTTCTAGTTTTTATTCCTTTTTTTTTGTTTTGCAATATTTCTTAACAATTTTATTATATTTAATATATTCCATTGTGTTCAATTTCATTCGTGCTTTCCATATGCATATGGCGATAACTTGGTAGTAAAAATGTATATGTATGTCAATGATAACTTTGTTGATTTTTTGCAATTATAAAAATATTTAATTTGAAATATTATTTCATTTTAATTTGCATTTAATTATTTATTATGAAATTGTCCACTACAATTGGGCCGTGTTATGCAGAAAGCTACCAATTGTGAGATGACAGTAAATTGTTGAACTTTCTCCCTAATAACTTTTAAACGTTTGAACTAAAAGACCTGAAAATAACCATTTTTTCCACCTGTTCATGTATCAGAACATGTACAAAATATGTAATCTGTAATTCAATTCCTGTAAAAGATATTGGGTAAAATGTTCCGTAGCCTACTGTCATCTCACAATGTGGGTTGGTAGTTTTCTATATAACGCGGTATTCACATAAATTATATTAAGCTGACGAGTTCTCTGGAAAATTTCTGACTCGCCACTTAGGCCCGAATTTTTAATATGCCGATAAACTGACAGTTAACGTTGAAATTATAATTTGTAATTGACAATATTCACTGGGTGCGAATTGTGTTACCAACTGTAGAAAAATAAATTAACCTAAGTATAAATCAATGAATTAATTGGTATAAACTAGAAAAACCAAAAAGAACAAAAAAAAGAATAAATACCAGGCCTAAAACTGTATAATCGGAAATCGCTTCGCAAATCCACCATTTATGTCAAAACAGATCCAAGTACATTAGAACTACTGGTTAGTTGGCAACACTTTGCACCCAGAGAATATTGTCAATTGACAATGTTCTCTGGGTTCGAAGCGATTTGCATTTGCTTTAGTTTTGGACCTGCTGTTTATTTTTTTTTTGTTATTGTTGTGTTTTTTCTAGTTTATACCTTAATTCATTGGTTTATACCTTTAGGGTACTTTATTTTTCTAAGGTTGGTAACACAATTCGCACCTAGTGAATATTGTCAGTTGGTTTTTTCAAGGTTAATAGAGAAAGGTGGGGGAAGAGTGGAGGGCACTAGGTATTAAAATTTTGTTATAATCAATTAAAAGCGCATCACTTAACTCGTTCGCTGCCGACAACCCACCTGGTGGGTCCATCCCCTATTCACTGTAGACTTAAATATAAGTAAAGTTACATTTTTTTAAAGCCTACACATTCCTCTACAAAATAAAATTAAATCCACCTTCCTATCTTTAATAATAAAGCGGAAAATTAATTTTGAACTCGACTCGAGATTTAGCTCAGTGGTCAATGGCATCGATATAGCCTGACACTGATCTAATGATCGTGAGTTCAAACCTCACTGGCGCCGATTGCCTTTTTCAGTTAATTAATAATTGAAATTTGGCGAAGGCGTACTCCCTAGATATATTGGTTCAAAAGTCAATTAAAGCCGGTGGTTCCCTCTACTACTAGCCCACACAAGTCCTGGACTTAGGGGATGCTTAATTAAGTAGAATAGTACGAGGTTAAAAACAAACAAACAAACAAACCGCAACATTCTATACAATTTTCGTCCGCAGAGAACGTGTTAAAAAGTATATATAACTTAATTTGGCAAAAAAAAATGCTTATACTGGTTTCCAAATAAATTAATCAATTTTAAGATAAGTCCGGCTATTTAGTGTACATACGTAACTTATGTTTTCTATTTTGCGACTTTTTATGTTTTTATGTTTTTATGTTTTATGTTTTTATGTTTTTTATGTTTTTATGTTTTCTATTTTACGACTCTTATAAGCTCATAATCACACGCTTTTGAGTGTTCTTATAGGCCCATAAGAGGTCTGTACTTTTTGTTCTCTTGGGTGGGCAACAGACTTTTGTTTTCTATTTTGCGACTTTTTATGTTTTTATGTTTTTATGTTTTATGTTTTTATGTTTTTTATGTTTTTATGTTTTCTATTTTGCGACTCTTATAAGCTCATAATCACACGCTTTTGAGTGTTCTTATAGGCCCATAAGAGGTCTGTACTTTTTGTTCTCTTGGGTGGGCAACAGACTTTTGTTTTCTATTTTGCGACTTTTTATGTTTTTATGTTTTTATGTTTTATGTTTTTATGTTTTTATGTTTTCTATTTTGCGACTCTTATAAGCTCATAATCACACGCTTTTGAGTGTTCTTATAGGCCCATAAGAGGTCTGTACTTTTTGTTCTCTTGGGTGGGCAACAGACTTTTGTTTTCTATTTTGCGACTTTTTATGTTTTTATGTTTTATGTTTTTATGTTTTTTATGTTTTTATGTTTTCTATTTTGCGACTCTTATAAGCTCATAATCACACGCTTTTGAGTGTTCTTATAGGCCCATAAGAGGTCTGTACTTTTTGTTCTCTTGGGTGGGCAACAGACTTTTGTTTTCTATTTTGCGACTTTTTATGTTTTTATGTTTTATGTTTTTATGTTTTTTATGTTTTTATGTTTTCTATTTTGCGACTCTTATAAGCTCATAATCACACGCTTTTGAGTGTTCTTATAGGCCCATAAGAGGTCTGTACTTTTTGTTCTCTTGGGTGGGCAACAGACTTTTGTTTTCTATTTTGCGACTTTTTATGTTTTTATGTTTTTATGTTTTATGTTTTTATGTTTTTTATGTTTTTATGTTTTCTATTTTGCGACTCTTATAAACTCATAATCACACGCTTTTGAGTGTTCTTATAGGCCCATAAGAGGTCTGTACTTTTTGTTCTCTTGGGTGGGCAACAGACCTGGCCTATCGCTTAACGTTTTCCGTGCAAATGTCAATGTTGCTTTAAAGTTGAATTTTCTACAAAATTTTGTGTTAAGGTTATTTTTACCATGTTAAAATTGTGGCTTTGTTAATTGCAGTAAAAAAGAGAAGAGATGACTATAAAATATATCAAAATATCATTTGTTCTTAGAATTTTAAACATGGTGTAAACTGTAATGCCAATCCAAAACAAAAATCTCTAAATCAGTCATCAATTTATATGTAAGTTCTTTTAAATTTTAGAGCAAAATAAAAAAAATTGTATAAAGCACTCGTTTCATAACACTCGCCGCAAGCGACTCGTTTTCTAAACTTGTACTCGTGCGCTAAAAACGTATGTTATGAAACTAGTACTTTAATATACTATCATACATTGTCATATGTCCTAATAGGACATTGATCTATAATATCAATTAAAAAAAAAAACAAGAATTTCATCGAATTAACCACATTTAATACTGTACTGCCCTTCTAAGTTAAAAATCCTATCTACATACGTTTAACATACACAGATAGGACCTTTCAGCTTAGGAAGGCAGAATATACGACATAGCCTATGTTACATAGGGTAATGTTAATATTCAAAGGATATAATAAATTCATTCCGTTATAAGGAAATGAAAAAGTCAGAAAATTGACACGGTATTGATTAAATGAGTATTAATTTTTTAGTGGGAATAATCGCAATACACTAGACTAATAATGTAATTAGATAAGTTATTTTTTAAATATTCATCATGTTTTAGCAATATATGTTCGGTCGAAAGAAAATAGAACCTTTTGTTGATTAACTTTCATGTATAGTATAGTACATTAATACATACAGATAATAAGACAATTACCAGCTTTATTTTAAATAGATAAACTCAATAATAACCCCCGCGTGGCTTTTATTTTATTGAGTGGATAATTATTTATTTTACCCACTCAACTGTCACTTGTCAAATTATTTTCTTGTAAATGTCATTAAAATTTTTAATAAAAATATGAATTCCTAAGCTATTTATTGGATAAAACCTTGTATGGCACTCATGGGTAAACCGATATTGCCCTCTCGAAAATTAACCTGCTTGGCTGGCGCCTCGCAGGTTAATTTTCTCATGGGAAATATCTTACTTTACCCACTAGTACCATAAATAACTATTATTATTACTATTATTTTCATTATTATTATTAAAAAACATTATGTTTAAAAGGTGAGGTTTGGAATTACCGATCTTCTTGCTTCGTTGCTTTGTGGAAAATGTGTGAATCTTTATTGAGAGTCGAAATAAAATTAGCAGTGGAGCAAAAAGGAGTAGAAAATTTAATATCGTTATTTCTGGACTCACTAAAGAGGAAATAAATTTTTTACTATTTATTATTTAATAGGAAAAAGCAGAAAGAGAATATAATCTGGAAAAACGATCAAAACTCTATAGTAATGGTAAAATTCAAAATTACTATACTTATTAACCCGATCAGTTTGTCTAATGTTTTGGTGGGTAGCCGTTTGGGTTTCGTTTACTTTTCGCCTTAAATAAAACCCCAAACCAACCAACCACCAAAACACACTAACACACAAACTATACAAAGCAACACCCGATCGAGTGACCCTAATTAACCCCTTCGAGGTATTAAAATACCAAAATAATCATTGACAATATTGGCACATTTCTTACGGACGAACATGTGTATATGTTTAATTACACATTAAATTAGCTAATTATATGAAATAATATTAATGCATTTCATTTTAATTATAAGAAGCCGCTTTAAAAAATATTAGTTTTTTGCTAAAATAAATGAGAATATTACTTATTGGTTTGCTTTTTTATCAGCAATCTCTTCTTTTATAATTATTTATAATTTAATATTTATTATATTGTGTAATGAAAAACCTGCATGTGTACTTTATAAGTTAAATTTTTTAATTCTTATTTCTATCCTAACCTATTTAAAATGTACCGGGTGTCCCATGGTAGGCTAATCACTTAAAATGTGGCGTTATTAACAAAGATACCAAAATTAAATTTTTAGTAGTTGAGATGCCTATTCTAGTTGTGTCTTAGCATGACGTTCGCCGAGATTTTGCTAATGTTTTCTCAAAAGGGGCACGTTTCATGAATTTTAATATATCTTTATATAATAAGTATTATTAAAAAAGTTTCGTCATGATCTTGATAAAATAAACTGAAATGTTTAAAAAATGTGATCAAAGACTGTATGTAAAAAAAAAACCTAAAAATAGGTTCATCAGTTTTAGTTTTATAATGGATATTTATAATTAAAGAACTATATATTTATTTTGATATGTTAATTTAAACTGTCAGAGTTAATTGCAAATCGGAAATTCAGTAGCTTTTAACGGTAGACTAGTAAGATTATTAAGCCAGATTATGTTAAATTAAGCAAAATTCTAAGTTTCTTGTGTATTTTATAATGGTCTAGTGATCACGACATGATCTGATCTCGTCCTTGGAAGAATGCATTAATATAATATACATTAGTTCACTAAAGCTAAAATATGGTTCTATTTTAAGATGCAGTTGTTTATTACAAGGTATTTTTTGCATTATTATTCTTATATACAACAAAAGTTTTTGTAAAATTGTGTAATATCAAAAAATATTTTACGTCCGTAATAAATAAAAATTTAAAAAACTTACTCATGGCATATCTGACAAATAAAAACATTGACTTGGACTTTTTTTTTGGCTCATTTTCTAAACTTATACTCGTGCGCTAAAAACGTATGTTATGAAACTAGTACTTTAATATACTATTATATTACCCTTGGTGCAGGCTAATAAAATTAAATAAATTGATTATTAATTAATATTAATTAATTTTGAAGGATTTATGTAATTATGTTAAAAAATTATTCTTCTGTAAATGGCAGTCTAAAGTCGAACCAAACTAAAAGGTAAATTTACCGTAGTAACATTGGCAGATGCTCTTTTAAAGCTATTTTTATTTCCAAACAAAATTTAATACACACCTGGCCCTAAAGGTTTACTTTTAAAAAATAAAGAGTGTGCCTCACGTGCCAAACATATGCTGAGGATTAAATTTTATTGAAAATAAATCTGTTAAATAAACTGGTCGACTAGTAGATCTAAGCATTTAATTTTTCTTTTAAACGGAGTGCGTTTGGCTGGCCCCTTTTTCTGGAGGGATGTCAGAAAAATACTTTTAATTTTACAATTTTTATTTATTATTTCTGAAAGACTTTCATAAATCTTTTAAAAATCTCAACAATTTTGACAAAAATATTTAAAATTTCGTTTGAATGTTAGCTCTCGACAATTTTTCGAGGATTTTTCAGAAATTTTACCATAAAAATCATTGTCTAAAATCTCGAAAGTCATCCGAAAATCTTGGGTCCATTTATAAATATTTTGTGGTGGTTCACCTTTTGGTAAAAATATAGTACTTCGGGCTATTTTAGGAGAATTTTAAAGATTTTTTCTATTTTGCGACTCTTATAAGCTGATAATCACATGAATTTTGTGTGTTCTTATAGACCCATAAGAGGTTTCTACTTTTTTTTCTATTGGGTTGGCAACATACAGAAGCCTATCTCTTGACGTTTTGCGTGCAAATGTCAATGTCGATTTAAAGTTTAATTTTTTACAAAGTTTTGTGTTTGGATTATTTTTTACCGTGTTAAAATTGTGGACTGATAAATTGCAGTGAAAAAAGAAGAGATGACTCTAAAATATATCAAAATATCATTTGTTCTTAGAACTTTAAACATAGTTTAAACTGTAATGCCAACCCAAAACAAAAATCCCTAAATCAGACATCAATTTAAATGTAAGTTTTTTAAATTTTAGAGCAAAATAGAAAAAATTGTATAAAGCACTCGTTTCATAACACGTTTTTAGAGCACTAGTACTTTAGAAAACTCGCCGCAAGCGGCTCGTTTTCTAAATTTGTACTGGTGCGCTAAAAACGTATGTTATGAAACTAGTACTTTTATATACTATTGTCATCTAGAGTTACAAACAAGAGCGTATCTATTATTATCTATAATTATAGATCTATAATAGAATAGAATAGAATAGAATAGAATAGAATAGAATATATTTATTTGTCATACTGCCATTATAAAAATAGATGTGACACGTCAGTAGAATTTATACTAATTTGGAGAATTAAAATATTTAAATAGAGTAGGCCTAGAAGGGAATGCTGCACATAAAACCTTTATTTAATAAAAAAAAATAAAAACCAAGGATGTAGTGTGTGAAAATTTTAGGGAATTTAAGTAAATGGCCATAGGAAGAATTTTAAAGATGCGATTTATAGTAGTTTACTTTTTCAGTTATACCAACATACATAATATCTTTTGTTTCATTCATTATTCAACTATATAAAGTTGGCAGCCCACTGTCTTGTCCAGTTAACTGGTATAATGAATGAAAGAGAATATATTAATATGTTCTGATTTATTTATATGTTAGTATAACTGGTAGAGTAAAATACTAGAAATTATCGCATCGTAAAAATTCTTCCTATAGGATATAGTGGAATGATATATGCTTTAAATAAGCCTTAGAATTTGATGATGATAATAACATGCGTTATGACTCGCTTCGTAACGAAATTTTTTCAACTATTCTACAAAAAAAATAAATTTTAGGAGCCAGTCTATTTATTGTTTTTATAGAAATGAACATATAGGTATAGTGAAAACAGCTGAATCTATAAAGGTAACCTATTGACGTTGGTTAGTCTATTTCAGAGATATTTTTCCGGGCACAATGTATATTACACATATTTTTATATGTACGTACATACGTGATATAATACCCCCTCTTTATTTTTCGTTAAAATTTTAATTATCAAAAATTAAAATTTTAATTGATATTTGTATTGATTAATTATAATTTAATGAAGAAATCGACATTTCGTTTAGCTAAACCATGATTTTTTTATATACCAAATTGGATTTAACTAAAATTAGAAACTAACTACCTGTCTAACTATTATTAATATATCAGGTTTAATTATTTAATGAAAATTTTGTTTGTTTTCAAAAGGTGTGTAAAATAATATTTCGTATAATTTATTTGTCTAATTATGAATTTTGAATATTACACACATATAATTAACATACAAATTTGTGTTTATAAAATAACTTTTTGGTTTAAATGAATAATGTAAACTTCATACCTATTATTTGGAATATTTAAAACAAAATTAATGGAGAGCCCCTAGCACAAGCCAAAAGCTTATTTGGGGCTCTCCATGACACTGTAATTAAATAAATAATAATAAATAAACAAATAAAAATAAATAAAATAGCCACCAGCTATGACTATATATTCTAGATCTTGACTGTGCAATTCTGTGTGTCCATATCACATCGTTCGAACGCGTTCATTCTGGCCACATGTCCTATCCGTTGCCATTTTTGTTTTGATACTCTTTTTATTATGTCTATTTCTTGTGCATTTAATTTTCTTATTCTTGCATGTTCCGTTATCCTTTGTGTCATTTGTTGTTTAGTACCCTTTTTTTGTTAGTGCCATAGTTTTCAATCTATGCGTTATAACGGGTAAAACACATGTATCGTATGTTTTTCTTTTTAAGCATGTTGGGATGTTTGAGTTTCTGAGTATAAAATTAAAGTTTTTCTATGAATGGTTTGGAATGGTAGGTAAATACACGCACTTTTCATATCAAGTGTTAGAATAAGCACATGCGGTGCCATCTCTTGTCTATAAGAGTAAAGAAAACTAGCAAAATTAACAAAAAAATATATTTTACCATGAAACATTAAATAATTTTATTTAATTTAAAGTTTTGCGTTGAAATTACATCTAGTTTCTTATTTTTTTTTATAATATTCGACCAGTTTATAATAAATTCAGTTCAATTACACTGCTCTACAAAAAAAAATTATTTGCCGCGGAGCTTTTAGTTGCGTCTGGCTATATTTGATGCCCTGATTTCGGAACCTTTTTCCGTTTTTCTCGATCAGCTCTTTTTTTCGAGATAAAGCGCACAGTGGGTTTTTTGCCTATAGTTGTAGTAAATAAAATAATTAAAAGCCATCCAATGTTTCATATTTACAGTCGAAGAAAAAGTATAGTTTATAACACGTATGGAATAGTCATTCCAGGCTCACGGAACCGTCATAATCGCCTAACTCAACTATTATTGTAGTAAATAACAAAAAAAAAATAAAATTAAAATTATTTTTATTTAAATAAACCATGCTATTTCATTCCAGTGCCTAGGTTATGTAAAGTTTATATAAAGTTACATTTAGATTGTTTCAGATTAGCGTTAACTGTACAACATTTTTTTTTAATTTTAAGATTTTCTTTTTAATTTCCTATTTATAATTAAAATTATTTGCTATTCATCGTAATCACTTCACTTGGAACAAACAAAAACTTGTATTCTATTGTTAAGTTTTAATACGAAAAACCATTTTGTTATTGTATTGATACCGTGAATAACCCAATACAATTATCAATAGTGTTAGAGGATTGTCTTCACTTTCTATATAAAGTAAATATTAAACAATTGCAGTGCACTATGGGCTTGAAGGCCTGTCCTCGTGGTCAAAAGTCAGTTTATGGTAGTACCGAGGGTGTACTTTTACGAAAGTTGGTGTGGTTTGGTTTGGAACTTTGAAAATTAAAAGAATACTGCTGCCAACAAAAAAAATACACTTCCCTCTAGGCCTAGGTTTCAACAAAAACTGATATTTCAATTTTCTTTAATTACATTTGTTCGAAAAAGAAAAATGTTTAAATTATTCTTTACCCCACTCAATCCCCTTATTTTACCCCGACTTTTAACCAAAAATAATAACAACCCAGAAGTTTCAATTTTAAGGTCTTTAGCTCAAAGCGTTTTCCAGTTATCGTGGTCACAAATTTCTTGAACAGACAGGCAGACAGACTAACATGCAGAATTAACAAAGTGACGTTATGTTTTAATGGAAATACTTGTTTTTAATATTTAAAGTTGCGAGGGTTTCCAAATATACAAAATCGTTCAGTACGGACGGTAACAAATTCTATAGTAATCCACACGGTAAGAAAGCTCCGACGAAAGGGGGAGGTATCACCGAACAGACGCGCGCTCTCTTCTTTACGTCATAAGCGTGCTTGCGTGCAAGTGAGAGGCACACACATTCCTCACAATGTGAGGCTCACATATTTTCCATAGTCACACATCCGTATGTCAAACAATAACAGCCATTATTTTAATCGATAGTAAACTCTTGGTTAGGAAGCCAAAACTTATATTTTATTAATAGAAGTGTTGGGTACTTTACCAAAAAGTTTAACAACGATGATAACAAGTGTTGGTTTTCTATTCTGCCGAGTTATTAAAATAGGCGCCTTGGCGTATGTATAGTTTTTCAATGTAGATTCGTCCATTTCAATTAACACGGCAGTCAAGAGTTTATCAACGATTGAAATAATAGCTACTAGTGTATGTTTGTAAAAACTAGAAATTAAGTCTTTAGTTGTTTCCCTGCCCGGGGAAAAAAAGTTTTTGTATGATCATACATAATTATGCATTATGTATAATTTTACGTAAAATTATGCATAATTATGCAAAATGATTTTGACCCTGTATGAATTTTGACCCGGTCATACATAATTATGAACCATATCTGGCCATGCATGACAAAGTTTTTGTATGATTATGCATAATTATGTGCGTAATTATGCATAATTATGTGCGTAATTATGTATAATTATACCTAAAATTTAGTATAATTATGCATAATTATACCTAAAATTAAGTATAATTATGCATAATTTTACCTAAAATTTGCATAATTATGTATGATCATACCGGCTCAAAATTCATACGTGCATGGTCAAAATTCATACATGCATGGTCGAATTACAGACATGATCATACAAAATTTTGCATAATTATGCATACTCATACAAAAACTTTTTTTCTCGGTATGTTCAATTGATCAATGGAAGTCTCGTGACAGTCTCCCAAAGATGCCATATCGTGACGTAGTTGGCTCCAAACTGACACTGTTTATAAAATAGGATATTTAATTTTATCACAAGTAAATAGTACATTATAGAATGCGTATTATTTTGATGTCCAGCCGTTCTAAAATTAAACATTTATGATTCAGTTTGTTTCTAATATTCTCAGTGAAAATATGTAACATTTTGTGCATGTGTTTATAAATGTATTAACTTTACCTTTTTTAATGAAATGGAAGTAAAAATGTGTTGTTTTAAATTCAAAATAAGGCAAGTTTTCTAAATAAGTGCACAGTTGTAGGTTTTATTTAACAATTATTTATTTTTAAAGTTGATCAGTTTTTGGTCTGTGTATTTATGATTACTGTGTATGACCAATAACTTCTATCTAAGGCCCATCCTAATGACCATAGGCCGTAGATTTTTAAGTTATTGGTAAGGACCGGGGGAAAAGAATTCAAACTGGTCGCCTGTAGTGTTTTTGTCTTGCGATAATGTGTTTTTATGTACGATAAACGTAATGCGTTAGATTAACGCCGAGTTTCTTGTAAACTTTCCTAAACCAAGTCAAAAGCTATCGGACTAAAAACGTATGTAAAACCCATTCTTCGTGACCAGAGAAGTGTGCATAAGATCGCACATATAGTTCTCCGCATGAAAGAAAGTCTCCGACGTAAGGGGGAGGTATCATTCGCGCTCTCTTCTTTCCGTTAAGACCGTTATAAGTCGTGCGTGCCTACATCGGACTTCCCACTTGCACACACATTCCAAACATATTTCCCGTAGCCACAGATCCGTGCGTCAAACTATACTAGATACACAGCTGTATCAGGTCAGCGCATTTTTAACTGGATCTTTTGTGACGTGCCTGCTAATGACCCTAACAGTTGAATAATATTTACAATTTTAAGTATGATAAAATGAATCATCCTACTATATGCAATAACGCACCAAATACGTTACCTTGGTGTCAGCAAAAGTTTAAATATGTAAATGTCGAGTAGATACAATTTCACTTTTTAAAATGCATGATTTAATAATTTAAGATGTTATGCAAAGTTAATCCAAAAGTAATATAAATTATTAATTTAATTTATTTTTAAAATTTAAAACAGCTATTCACCAAAATACAATAATTATTACCTTTAAAAAAAAAAATCAATTTATTGTACAATTTAATTTGTTATTTAATTATTAAGTTTTAGACTAAGCTACTATTTTATTTTTTTTGTTAATTATTGACTCCCTTTTATTGGGACTTGTCCTGTTGGGTGTCCTTATGAATAAATAAATAAATAAATAATACAATGTTTATATTTTGCTAGAGCCATTAAGTGTTTCTCTGTAGGCTTCCTTAATCTAATATTTTCAAAATGACCCAATTTAAAAATTAATCTTAGTAATCCAAGATTTTATTAAATTTAAAATTTTGATACAGTTATAACATAATTATATTTATAATAACATATATATATATATATATATATATATATATATATATATATATACAGGGTCATCCATAACTGGCATGCCAAAATTTAAGAGGTGATTCTAGATCCAAAAATATAAAAAAAGTTCCTATAAAGGTTGGTCCGGAAATGAGCCCTAAGGGATCTAGGGCCCGTTAAAATTGTAATAAAAATAAGGTTTTTAATTAATAACTCGGGTACCGTTTAAGCTAGAGCGGCGAGCTTTTGCATGTATACTAGTATTAATAAGGGCAATAAGTTTATGTTAATTTATTTTTTTAATTTATCCAGAGGCGTGCCCAGACGGACAAAATATATGAGGCTTAAAACATTTTTGCCCCAAACTTTTCTATGTGTATGTTTTTTGGATTTGTTGTAAAAAATATAGATTTCTAGAGTAAAAAAACATATAAAATATCATATAGTGTAACACTGTAGGAGCAACCGTTATCAAAAAAAAATACAATTAAGAGGAAGTAACATTTTGTGCCACCAAAAACGTTACTTTTTAAAAGGCTATTACTCCTTTAATATTAAATTTAGGTGTTTTGGTGTATAATACTTTTTTGCTCAGTTTTAAATGAAGAATCACACTGCAGCATTAAAATTTTATTGGTGCTTTTTTTTGTTCCCCATTCAATACGTCATCTTCGAAGGGCCGTAGCTCCCTTAGGGCTCATTTCCGGACCAACCTTTATAGAAACTTTTTTCATATTTTTGGATGTAGAATCACCTCTTAAATTTCGGTACGCGAGTTCTGGAACAGGCTGTATATAGCTGAAGTTTGCAACGTTTTTTTGCATCGAAAATTCAAATAGTATATTAACATAACACGTTTTTAGCGCACTAGTACTTTAGAAATCTCGACGCCAACGGCTTGTTTTCTAAACTTGTACTCGTACGCTAAAAACCTATGTTATGAAACTAATACTTTAATGTACTATTTGAATTGTCGTTGCAAAAAAACTTTGCAAACTTCAGTTTCATTAATATATTATTATTATTATTATTATTAATATAATACACGGTGTATTTGAAATAGGGTCAATAATTTTAAGGGGTGATTCTACATCAGAAAATATGACAAAAAATGCGACGTAAGGGAACTTATCCTATTTGAAAGTGGCTAAAAAATTCGGTTTTTATTTAATAACTCAGGAACCCTTTAAGATATAGCAAATATATTGCTTTTGGATTAACTTTGCATAACAATCCAATTTGTTAAATCATGCATTTAATAAAGTGAAATTGTTTCTACTCTACATTTGCATATTTAAACATACCATCGATTGCTAACACCAAATACAAGGTAACGTATTTGGTGCGTTATCTTTAGATTTTAAATTTGAATATTTATTTATTTATTGTTGTACATTACAGAAGAAATCCAAGTAGCACAATACATAAGATAAAACAATTTTGTAGAATTAACTAAATACTTAATAAATAACTAAGTAAATATAAAAGTTAAATAATTAAACATTTTTAAGATATTTCTTAAAACCTATTAAGCTTGTGTTAAAAATATCAATATAACACTGATTTAAATTTCTAGCCAATCTAGGAACTGGACTAAACTAAAATAAATTAGTTCTTGAAAAGGGAATGTGTAACAAGTTTGTATTACGAGTATGTACAGAAGATGCGCGAAAGTAAAAAAGTTTTAATATATCAGGACAAGTAATTAAATTGTTAAAAAGGTTATATATAAATAGTTTATCAATATTAATACGTCTATTTGCAAGGGACTTCAATCCTAAAAGAGATAATTTGTCTATATAGCTAATATCATTATAAACCTTAAGCTTATAAAGCAAAAAAAATTTTTCTGTACTTTTTCAATAAGGTTAATGTGACACAAATTGAATTAGAACTTTTAAATTATTTAGTTTTTTTTTTAAATCATATTAAACACAAAGTTAAATATATTTGATTTTTTAATATTAAATTAAGATTTTTTTATAAAAAAAAAGAATAGTTCATTAACATTAATTTTCTATATAATTATGTATATTTTCTCTTTGTTGCATGATATATCCTTCTTTGAAATCATCCTTCGCAAATTAAATTTAAATGGCATGAGACAAATATACAATATACATACATTTTGCATACATCAAAAAGAAAGTATTAAGCAAAACAGTTTTTTATATATGTATATTTTAATGTTGTAAAACAAACCAACCAACTTTTGCGATTGAATGAGCGATTAAAAATTTCACTATGATATTTCGAAAAAGTGACATCTTTAATTACAGGGCATTGTGGAAAATTACCTAATTAAAAGATATATCTTATATACTCTAGATTATTTTATTGCAATTACCAATTAAATTAAAGGATTCAAGTTTAAGAATAGCGGACCCCATGAGGCACTGCTAAACACACCATTTGTTCTTTTTATCTATTCCGGGCCCTCGATTTTTAGTCGTTTTTAACATTTTGTTAACAAGCCAATCTTCCTATGACTTTTAAAGTGTACATAGGTATTTTTCAATTTTATTTTCTTTTGTTTTTAGCTTTTTTAACGTTCTTCTTGTGCAATTTGATAAAAATTTAAATATATAAATATCTATTTTTATTTAAAACAAAGCTTAAGGGTTTTCACTAACATATATTTATAAACTTATTTGGACCCTCCATGACTTTGTAAATATGTCAAATAATAAATAAATATAAATTATAAATTTAAATAAATGGCTAAATATTTTGCAAAATATTAAATAAATATTAATAAATAATTTAATCCCAAATCTAGTTCAACAAGTTGTCATATAAAACACCTCATTGTAAGGTCTCTAATGAGCAGTAGTCGGCGTAAAATCAGTTATGACTCATCAACGTTGAAAATAAACACAGAAACATAGTCTTACGGAATAATTTTGCCGAATTACGAGGGAAATTTTTATAAAGGTCACTAAATCGAAACATTTGACGACTAATTGTTATACACAACAATATTGACTATACATATTAACTATACATATGTATATATATCAGTGTTTTTCAAAGAAAAAACCGATATTCGATTTTTATCTTTTAAGAATACGAAAGTTTTTAATTTTTATTTATCCATAACTTTTTTCCCACCTTAATCGTTTAAATGGAATCATTAAAAAAATCAAGATAAAAAGAAATAAAAATGTAAATATTTAAAACCTCGCGTCAACGCTAATACTGGAAATTCGCCGAGTACTGCTAATGAGCATAAATAAATAAATATTGGTTGTTTATACATTTCCAACTCTCTAAATTATATTTTTTGGGGGTTAATTGGATAAAACATTTCTGAAAAGGCTAAACTAATAAACAAATATTGTGAATATAACAACTTTCACAAAATAAAAATTGAATCATTACATATTTATTATTGTAAACCCGTTAAAGTACCTTTATTAAACCTGAATCTATATCATTATAAACCGCTATAGCAAAATTGCTTTTTAAATGCTTTGTTGAAAAAAATTTACTTGAATTTTAATTTTTATTACGTAATTGTATTTATACATAAAGATATTTATATTACAAATAAATTAATTAATGTTGGAATCATTACAATTATTTTCAATTTTTAGTCATTTGTTTTTAAATAAGAGGTTCCTAAATAAAATACAATTTAAAAAATATCTTTACAATTAAATAAATTAAATGTTGTAATGAAGATAAGGTTAACATATTTATCAAATATTATAAATTAGTAAAAATTACAAAAATATGGTACATACGTTGATTTATAAACTGGGACAATCAAGATCATTAACCTTTTATAATAATAAAATATGAAATAGGTAACTAAAATTTAATATAGTAAATATTTTAAAAATATAAGTATATATTTACAAATATTTCTTTTTCAATTTTGGTGAAGGTGCCATTAAAAAAATGAGCTTTTGCAAAATAATTTTAATATTTTTATTTAAAAAAAATCAGGGGTTGCATATGTCAAAATACAGCAAATAGAAAAAATTAATAAAATACAATAAACAGAATACATAAATAAATAGTACCTACAAAAAATAAAATTCATAGACCGACAAAAAAATAAAGAAATAGTATGTGCTATTTTTGTACTTTTTATTCACAAAACTAAATTTATAAGACATAATAAATAGTTAAATAAAATAAATAACAAGTCATAAAGATATGTAACTCTGCGCATATCATCTTATGCCATACTATTCATGAATTCGTGAATCACAGTGGATGGCATATTGCATTTTTCCAAATACCTAGCAGGTTAAAATATTGCTGTCAATAAAAGAATACTTCCCCCCTAATTTTATTTCTTCAGTATGTATGACAATTATATTTAACTTCAGCACCAAATTTATTTTAAACCTTCGTCAATATTTTTGCCATGACAATTTTTTTTATTACATTAAAACCATAGTAGCTTTGCCTGAGAAAACCACAAAACCCTTTTTTGAGAAAAGAAAAGTGAGAAAATAAATTATTTTCCTTTAAAATAGTAGACGAATTTAGATCTTTCAAGAAACGTCAAAAAAGTTATTTATTTCATTTAGTTTTATGTTTTTATTAAAATAAATTAGTAAATTAGTATAATTATTAAAACAGTGTTTTTTCTTAACCCATCAAGGACTCACCCATATATTTTACAATATATGAAATATTTATGAGATATAACTATTATAAGTCCAATTAATTTATTTTTACTAAAAACATGCATTTTTTTACGTTTTTGCTTGTTAAATTAGATTATTAGTAAAATGTAAATAAATCACTCGCTAGAAAATAAAAAATAAAACATAATTTGTGCATATGCTAAGCCATAAATAAATAAACCGAAAACTACATGCATTTTAAAGCAATCCTTACAAAAATCTGTAAATCTATATTAATATTTATACGGTAGACGATTAATAAATGAAAAAACTTGTCTTATCGAATATATTTCAAATTTTTAGTTAGTTTTACATTTAGTAAAATAATAAAGTATCATAAAACGCACTTATATGCATTTCTATTGTTGCTGCACAATGTCTTAACACTCTTGGTGCACTGATAAAACAGTTTATTTGTGTCAACTAAATATTTGGTTGCATGTGGCCAATTAAATTATTTCGTTGTGACAAATAAATTTTACTTCTGTCAAATAAACTATTTTATTCCCATTAATAAATCAAAAATTTAAATATTTCTTTACATGAACTAAATATTTATTTGACTCAAATAAAATTTGTTACTCACAACCAAATAATTTAATTGCCCATATCCAAATAAATCCTATTTGGGTATCCAAATTATTCTGCATTGAACGCCAATTTTAAACTCGGCCTTGTATTTTCTGTTTAATGCATGTAATATTTGACATATTTGTCTAAGTAGAATATCCTATTGTTCTTTAAACGAAACACACAAACTAAAGACGAATAAATAACGTAACAAAGTAATAAAGCAAATTGTATAACTCGAATCGTGCAGTCATAACAATAGACTATATCATTCAAGAATATATGTACTTAGGCCTCGAAAGGGTCTTGTTTGTGAATTATACAGATAATCTATTAATTTAGTATACACCTAACAGTAGAATTTTTATTTCCTGCACATCTCTGCATACCTTTTACTTAACTAAATAACAAGCGTTATAAACGCAACACGATTGATCGATCCGAGAGTAGGGTAGTATAGCTTTAATAAAAAAATCTAATTGAAGAGTGACTAATAAAGGGGGGAGGGGTTGACTTCTGGATGTCACTGTATAATAAAAAGTACTTAAAAAAAACTAAATAAAAAAATGCAATTAAGTACTTAGTAGGTATATACTTAGTTGGAGACAGTTTTTTTTAGATCCAAATAATCTGGGATTCTTCTTTTAAGCTTTAAAATTTAATGTACAGTTATATCTGCTAGTAGATACTAGATACTATAGTAGATACTAGTAGATACTAGTAGATACTAGTAGATACTAGTAGATACTATAGTATTCTAGTAGTATACTATTAATCGTAAAACAAAATTTGAAAATATTACTGACTTAAGTTTTTTAAACTGTAACTACAGTTATAAAAAGCAGGGTCCTTACTGCCGCTAGTACAAATATGCAGAAGAAAGACAAAAATGCTATGCTACGTGCATATGATATAAAAAAAAAACGTAATAATTGTAATTGTACGAAATTAACTGTAAACTGTATTTCATTGTCTTTCTGCCTCATATCTCTAGAAATAAGTTTACTAAATTTACCACCTCAGGAAAACAATCAAAACGGTTTATTTTTGCACGATAAGTACTTATCTACCTATATGGTTCTATGCCTAATGCTAAAAACGTATAATTTTCGGTTAAAATTCAGTTTAAACAAACAGTTTGAAATTAGGAATATTAAAAACTATATATACCGGGTGGTCCAAAAAAAAAACCGGACACTTTTTAAACCTTTATAACTTTTTTGCTTTTTGACCGATTTATACCAAATTTGAAATGAATATACTAAAAACATGTAAGATTCGGAAGATAACTTTATTTATTTAAAGTTTTATCATATTGTTCAGTAATAAAGCTTTTTCCGAAGGGGTTGTTTTAAAGCGTTGGGGATTAGAGCAAAATGTATATGATAACTTTCTGACCTAACTATGTTCAGTGATCTTTCTTCAATAGATGAGTATGTTCAAATTTAAATTTAAAATTGTAGTTTATTTGTTATTCATATTTTTCCGAAAGGTTATATATTGCAATAAATTGATTTTTAAACGTAAAAAAAAATGATTCAGTAGGCGTGTTATTTATCGGATATCTCTCAAAAAATAATCTCTTAGTTTAAAAAGTATTTAAAATTACCAAAAAACTGAAAAAATGTCAAATTACATTTAAAATCAAGGAGAAAAATGTGAAAGCTGAATTCTAGATGCATATTTTAAGAAAAATGGGTATTAAATAACACAAATATTATAAATGGTGTATGGAAATTCGAAAATTTTACTACACTAACATGAGAAATAATAAATCGCTAAAATAAAAGAAGATTTAAGTATTTTCTAAAACGAAGCAAGAATTTAAAGAAGAAATATGTTTTATTACAAATAAATTAAATTATATAAACACTGTCTTATTTTTTAACAATAATATAAAAGCACATTATGCTACAGGATCTTGGTTGGTTATTTGTAGTAATAATTCCATATTGGTTTACAAAAATTCCCATCATCCTTTATTTTAAGTTAAGCACTTTTTTCGTTCTGACAAAAACTAGACTTATTTCTTATTTTTCTACACAATTTTGTTTTTACATATATTCATTCGTATTTTAATATTTTTTTCAATTTTTTTTTGTCTTAAGTTAATAATTTAAAGTAATAACCAGTGATCGCGAATTTGGTATTCATTGCATATCCGGCTTGTTTGAAAGAGCCGCTTGCGGCAAGTGACGAGTGTGCAAACGCGCATTGAGGAACGGATGTTTTATAATATTTTTTTCTATTTTCGTTTAAATATTTATTTTTTAATAAAATTTTATTTATTTATTTTTGACAGTTTTTAGTTAATTTTGACAGTTTTTCAAAGTTGTATTTTGTAAAACGATTTTGCGTGTCCTAAAGTGAACTTTGTAAAACGCAAATAGAAAAGGCAAGCAGAGATTCAAAACGCGTTTCCCCCAAAGCGCACAGATGTCACTATTGCAATAGGTGTACAAATTCCCATAGAAATATGAGGAAGTGTACCTTCAGAAGTGGAAATAGTTGATCAATATTTTTGCCAGATGCTATCTCTCGCTTTGGACATAAAGCTTTTTAAATTTCCGTCAATCAAGTGTCAAAGGACTCTAAAACAAAAGTACAGTTGATTTCAACAAAACTGGAAAAGTGGGGTTAAGTAAAATTTCATGTTTTCCATAAAATTTATTTGTGTGAATGTGGATTATTTAAATGGGGTTATGCCTGTTTGAAAAATAAGGTTAGTTTAACCATGTCAAAAATCATATGTTATTTGTGTTTAGTAAATACTATTTGGATTTTAAAGCGTATCTCTATTGTTAATTACTGTATTTCTGCTCTAAAATATCCCTATTCTAAAATGTCTATTATTAAATCCCCTTATCAATATATTTTGTATATAATAAACTTGTTTTAAATACCTTTATTTTTAAAAACACTACTAGTATATTGGTCTCCTACAACTAGGTATTCCTCATAGTTCCTTAATTTAAAAATTATAATTATGGGTTTTACACCAGTATTCTTCGAGTGTTCTTGTTTTTCTGCTTTATCTCTCCCAATTTTAAAAAAATACATTTTTTGACTTTGACATTGATGTGGCAATAACAATATTGACACTAAATTTATTAACAAGTAAACAAATATTTGTCAAATGAAAGTTAGTCCACAATGTAATTTTTTTTTTATAACCCCACTTTTCCAGTTTTGTTGAAATGAACTGTATGTTTATTTTTATATCTAAAATAACCAAATATATTCAATTTTTAATATGATAATGATATTTTAATTGGTGATGATTAACTAAATAAACTAATTTATTTATTTTATTATACTTGAAATGATTTAATTATGTATGCTATCTTGTCTTAATCATTTAAATAAAAGACTAGACATTTTATTCTATTCACTCTCACATAAAAAATATTTTTTCTACGACTGCTTTAGAATGTAAGCAAATACATACACATTTCAAACACAGAATGAATCCATTCTAGCTCTAGATACGGTATGAATATTCCGTATCAAGTGTTAGAAAAAGCACATGTAGTGCCATCTGTTGTTTATAAACGTAAAGAAAACTGTAGCAAAATTAGCAAAAATATATATATTTTACCACGAAACATTGAATAATTTAATGCAATTTAAACTTTTGCGATAAAATTACATAAAGTTTATTAGTTTTTCTTAATATTTGACCAGTTTTTATCAATTTATTTCAAAAAATTAAAACTGATCCATTTATTGTTAAATATTTAAACCTCATATCTGTCACAACAATCTGACCTAACCTTTAATTTTTGTATTATAATTTGTAAATATGTGCTAAAATTAAATAAAAATATTTTTTACGTACTGATTTGATAAAATTATTAAATAACATTAATTTCTTTATTTAAAAATATGTTTTTTGTTGCATATACAATGTCGAGTCACAAAAAACATTGTTTTTAACCTTGTCCGCAGTTTAAAGCCATACAGTGTTTTATATTTGCAGTCGAAGAAAAAGTATAGTCTACAACACGTATGGAATGGTCATTCCGCGCTCGCGGAACCGTCATACTCGCCTGCCGGCTCGTATGACAAACTTTCCGCTCGCGCGGAATATTTTCTATTCCATACTAGTTATAGAATATACTATTAATTGTAAATATAATATTATTTATTAAGTCTAACCTAGACCTTTACTTAAATCTAAATTATTAGTTTAAACACTAATGAAATGTATATTTCATTTAATAATTATTACTATTCACTATGAATTTATTTGCTTCCTGAAGAACCTGTATTTAAAGTTAATTCATTGTTTTCACTTTTGATTTGTTATTATTACGAAAATTTAATTAACATTAATCGGAATAAATTCAGTTATGACTCATCAACGTTGAAAATAAACACAGAAACATAGGCTTACGGAATAATTTTGCCGAATTATGAGGGAAATTTTTATAAAGGTCACTAAATCGAATCATTTGACGACTAATTTGTTACACACAACAATATTGAATATACATATTAACTATAAATATGTAAATATATCGGTGTTTTTCGAAGAAAATAAAAATGTAAACATTTAAAACCTCGCGTCAACGATAGAATCAACGCGGCGCCTATGCGAGCACTGGAAATTCGCCGATGACTGTTAATTAAATAAGTTCATATGTTGGCGCTTGCATGGTGAAAGGTCATTAATGTTATTAAAGACCATAATTGTTTAACGATTATCATTCTCTGCGTAATGAAATAAATATTGATTATATTCGCATTTTAAGAGCAGTTATTTATCAAAACTTTTTATTATTAATTTTAAGTTTACTTTTCATCAGAGTAAAGAGCATTTCTTTAAATGACAATGGCAATTGGCGTTTCGTGTTTGACGTTCACTCATTCCCTGACAGCAGATATGCAAAATCAGCTGATTGTCACTTTCCAACCGCTGTTATGCAACGGGCAATAAGCACTAACTACTAACTGGATAGTAGAAAATTAATTATTTATGGTACTAGTGGGTAAAGTAAGATATTGCCCATGAGAAAATCAACCTGCGAGGCGTCAGCCAAGCAGGTTAATTTTCGAGAGGGCAATATCGGTTTACCCATGAGTGCCATACAAGGTTTTATCCAATAAATAGCTTAAGAATTCATATTTTTATAAGAAAATAATTTGACAAGTGACAGTTGAGTGGGTAAAATAAATAATTATCCACTCAATAAAGTAAAAGCCACGCGGGGGTTATTATGGAGTTTATCTATTTAAAATAAAGCTGGTAATTGTCTTATTATCTGTATGTATTGGATAAAGTATATTAGGCACCTAGCATGCGAACTAAGTCTTAAGTTTTCAAGACTGAAGTTTTTTTGCTACGACGGAGTCAGAAGACCGTTCGTATACGTAGTGCATATAATATTTTTTTCACTGCGTAAAGCAATTATTTTGACAAAGCTGTCAGTATCACAAATATGTTAAAGTTAGTAGGTAGTTATTATATGAAATATTCATAATACTGTATGATTGTAAATAAAAATATTAGATAGAAAATTGGCTTGTTATTGTATATAATAACATAAAATAATAAAAATAGTTTAATATTTCACACATATCTCAATTGCAAGGTTAAATCTAAGTAATCCGTAATATAATCTCTTCGTGTAATCAATAAAATCATAATTATAATTTTAAAATTCTTCTCATAATATAAAAAATCGCTTTTATGACTAATTCAAAGTATGTTGTAAATTTTATTAAACCTGTGGGAAAATCATAGAAAATGTACTTAGCTTGTTACACAATTGTATTTTTAAAATTAATTAATTCTCTTAAAACGAGCACAATAAACGTAATTTTGTTTGTTGTCCATATATGGACCATAACGGAGTTTGCATGGAAAAAATAATATTATGGTATATATTTTTCGCGATAGTATTTCGATGTAGAATGTATATGCATTGCACTATAGTGGCTTAATTAATAATACGGTATTAACCACTTCAGTTCTAGGTCTGGCAAAAAAAAAATATTTATAACTTAGTTTTTTTTGTCATAGTTTAGAACTTTTTTAAACACATATTTTTTAATTCAAGTTTTTTTTTATTTTGAATGTTTATTATTTGTATTCCAATTTTTTTTGAAGCCGATTGCAATTGCACTATTTTTTCTATATGAATATTTTAAAAATAAGCATGAAGTAATTCTTTTATAACAATTTTATTGTATTTTATAACACCTGTGTATTTTCCTGTTCCTAATTTATCTGACCGTCACTAGACATAGTGAAATTCTCAATACTAAAAGGCTAATATACTTACTAGAAACATGCAAAAGAAAAGTTTCTGTTATTTCTTCTCAGTAATTATCACAATTATCGGATAAGACGATATAAAACATACAGGTACTTACATGATACATATAGTCTAAGAGCTAGTAAATAATTTATTTACTCCCGCCTGTATGTTATGTCTTAAATGATTTAAAGTACATTCTAGTTGCTATTTTTAAATCGAATTACAATTTCCTTTTTAAAGGTAAGGTTAAAACCAAAAAGTTAATTTATAAATTCTGATTTAATAAAAACTTACATCTGTTATACGTCAAAAGCTATATTTAAAGGCGTTTGTCCCTTGACTAAGAATTATTGTGTGTAACTATGAAAATATCCTAATATAATAAATGTAATGTTTATGACTAAGTTAAACATGAGGTTTTAGGATACTTTTTTTTAGTACATACCTTTTTTGGGCTTCAATTATCCAGAACGTATAAATTTGGAAATTAGAATGTACTTTAAGACGTATGTAAAATTCGGCCGGGAGAAAATAATGTGTACCAGCTCTCCGACCATTACTACATATCTAATTTAATAGACCAATTCCTTCTGAGATAAAATTAAAGTTTTATAAAAAATAAGAAATACCTAACAGTGCATTGTTAATTAAAATATCTGGAAAATATTTAACCGCAATAGATCCTTCGTCACAATCTTGTGTAAATTCGCTTGTTCTTTTTTACATTTTGGCATCGAAAAAAAGGACCTAAAATAATTATAGGAGTTTTCTGCTAGTATCTCAGCATTGAAAGTGAATCTAAAGATTTTATTCGCAACTGTATATGTAATACATACATTACATGTAATAATAAAGTTTGGGAAGCACGTGATTTCTTGTCCCATTGTATTCACGCCTGGACCTGACCTGTATTGAAAAATAGAGACCAGTAAACTAATTATTACTGGTCTGCATTATAAATCATTAATTTCCGCTAGATGGCGCCACCGATTAAAATATCAAAATGGCTGAACTGCTGTTGTCATGATAAACACCAAAGTACTTTGATAAACTTTATACTAATATAATCTAATACATTTTCTTTAAAAAACCTAAATGTACAGTTTTAGTCAATGTTTTTTACTTTTGAGACTGAAAAGGATAATAAATTTTATAAACGGTGCCTTGTGAGCTATCACAAATGCTTTTTGTGGTTGTTTTTTTGGGTTACGCGTATTTGAAACTTCAGTTTTATATGATTGTGATTCTCTTGTGGAATGTAGTAAAAATTATTTGTGGTAAACATGAAAAGAACTAAAAAACTAAGTATTATAGTATTATTTTCTAAATTAAAATTCAAACATCTAGGTTTCAAAAAAGTTAGTACTTTATCTTTAAATAAAAACAGTTGCGAATAAAATAGTTTTTCTATTTTGCGACTCTTACAAGCTCATAATCACACGCATTTTGCGTGTTCTTATGGGCCCATAAGAGGTCTCTACCTTTTTTCTTTTGGGTTGGTAACAGACAAAAGTCTATCTCTTGACGTTTGCCGTGCAATTGTGAACGTCGGTTTAAAGTTTAATTTTCTACAAAATTTTGTGTTTAGGTTATGTTTTACCGTGTTAAAATTGTGGCTTGGTTACTTGCAGTGAAAAAGAAGAAGAAATGACTATAAAATATATCAAAATAATATTCGTTCTTAGAATTTTAAACATGGCGAAAACTGTAATGCCAATTCGAAACAAAAATCCCTAAATCAGTCATCAATTTAAATGTAAGTTTTTAAAAATTTAGAGCAAAATAGAAAAAATTGTATAAAGTACTCGTTTCATAACACGTTCTTAGCGCACTAGTTTTCTAAAGTAAACTCACCGCAAGCGGCTTGTTTTCTAAAATTGTACTCGTGCGCTAAAAACGTATGTTATGAAACTAGTACTTTAATATACTAATACAGGTCTCCCGGAAAATCGTACTTTTCCTCGACCTATAAATGGTCTCGAAAAAGTACTATTTTCCGAGAACATGTAATCTACTATTTCGAGGTTTTAATTAAAGAAAATCCCGAAGAAATATTAGGGGATTACCTCCTAGAAGGAATTAATTTTTTTCTATGTGATAATATTATGCATAATTTTGTTTAATGCATAATTGTGTATATTTGGGAATAAATGTTATTATAAAGTAGAAATATTTATATAAATAATTAGCACTTTTTATAATCACTGGATCGTCAATAATTTTGTAACCGTTTATCTGTTATTGTTTTTCCTAAAACGCTCTTAATTATAATTGAAATTAAATTGTTGTCTGGAGGAAAAATATAAAAGAGAAAACCACTAAATTGATACACATAATTCGTTTATTTTTTTAAATTGATTTCGTAACAAGGCTAACGAAGTAATAATAAACGCTCCCATAATATAAAAACAATTACTATACTGCTATACTACTACCATAGAAATTTACTATGATAAAAATGTCAAACAAATGATTGCATAATATATATCGATGTGACATTTTAACTACAGTGGCTAGATAATATTGCAATAAGAAAGATCAAATTATAATATTCTCTTTTTAATATACAAGCCTAGTAGTATGGTACTTCATAATTTCTCAATGCATTCATGTTACATGTGAAAATATTAGAAATAGATTTAATTTATCACGACACAATTATTTGAAGTTAATATCTCAGGAACCCTTTGAAATACAGAAATAAGTTTATGCATGTTTTTATATCAACAAGGCCTATTAATATATACTATTTTTATGTTTTAGTTTTAGCCAAGGGCGGGCGAAACGAGAAAGACCACGCACTTTTTTGCCCAATTCTTGTTACAGCGTAACTTTTTTGCTGTTTTTTAGTTTGAATATACATAAAAATACATAAAGGTCATATGATGTAATCATCTAAGTCTCACTGTTTACGAGAAAAATGCAATTAAAAGTAATATCTTTGGCTTTAGTAACTAAAAATAAACAACAATCCGTAAAGATGTGCAATGCATCGCATTCCGTATTATAATTTTTACTCTGAATCGTATATTGCTTTTTTTCTCGACATACTTTTTGGTCAATAAAGCCCAAGATAATACTTTTAATTGCATTTTTCTTATAAACAGTAAGTTTTAGATGATTACATCATACGACCTTTTTTATGTATTTTTATGTATAGGATCATATTCAAACTAAAAAACCGCAAGAAAGTTACACTGAAATAAATAATTGGGCAAAAACGTGCTTAAGCCTTCCCGTTTGCCCCACCCCTGGCTAAAATTTCGACATGAGAATAGTATATATTAATAGGTCTGGTTGATATAAAAACACATGCAAAAACTTATTTCTGTAATTCAAAGGGTTCCTGAGATATTAAACGAAAATCTAATTTTCGGGCCTGTCACTGAAGGACCGTAGCTCTCTTACGAAGTAACTTTGGACATAAGTTTATATGAAATTTGTTCATGTCTTTTGATAGAAATTCACCTCACAAAGTTATGAAACGCTTACTTGAAAATGGGTGTTGTATATTATCGTGAGCTGAAAACTTTAAATTAAAAAAAAAATCGCCTAAATGACCTAAAGTAGCGAAACCCCTTGGGGACTCGACTATATTAGACCTATATTTTCGAATGACGCTGATAGATCTATTGCCTAAAAGATCAACCTCGATTTTGTCGCACAGTGTAATAAAGTTAAAATTTTGTAAATAAAATCACAGTAACTGCTCTTAATTTAATCAAAATATAATAACCCCTTATCTCATGATTTTTTTAATGACCCCTTAGGAAAAAAAATTCATGCATTTTAACGTGCTTATAACCGGAAAGACTTTTTTAAAAAAATCTAAATTAATTTTTTTTTTTTTGAACGGGACGATCTCAAAAACTTTGGAAAATAGGTTTTTGCATTATTATATTTGTCAATGTAATTTATGGAAGTAATACTTTCAGACAATAACACTGGTCATACATAATGGAGAAAACTTTAATTAACAATATGACATAGTTTTTTTTACGAAATTCGCAAGATCAAAAAATCACTTATAGTACATAGTGCGTCCCCTTCATAATGGATAAAAGTTTGTTTTGGAGATATCACGTTAGTCTGTGATATCACTATAATAGATACACTAAAAAATCAAACTAGTGTCATATTTGAGACAGCATGCGGGTCAATGTCAACGAACTAATAACTTTTCTCTCTAGAATACGCATACCGTTAATATAAAATATCGCCAGCATCTCGGTTTGTTGGTAAACAAATAGTAGGTAAATTCAGGCTTGAACAATAAAAATAACCAGTAACTGTTATTGTTTTATATGTCAGAGCGAAGCTGTGCGAGTAAGACAGACGAATGTGTATAATGGCTACGTTTTTGTCACTTTTTACGAATGAAATGCCTATTCTAGAGAGAAGAGTTATCAGTTCGTTGGTCAATGTACTATAAAATGTGCTAGAAATCTGAATTTATAATTATTATTAATTATACCTACATCTAATCAATAAAAGAAAACTGATGAATAAATAATTTCGTACTGATAACGTTAGGCCTTTAGGGCAGACGAGACAGAAATTAATAAATTAATTACAGGTATGCCCGTATGGTAAAAAAGGTAAATAAAATGCACGATGGCAAAACTAGTTTAATGGTTTTAAAGCTTATTATGCAACTTATTTTTGTATCCTACCGCATTCCATTTGTGAAAGATATAATCGTTAATAAATAATTGATATATTATGGATCACGAGTGAATGAAAGTATTGTACCTATAGCAGTATTAAAATTTTTCAAAATAGGCTCTTCTAAATATACAGATATACAGTATACAGGGCGGTCCAAAAGTCACCCCCCCCTCCTAACTTTTGAACGAGTTGAGATATCGACTTTTTATAGGTTTATACCTACTAAAAAATTAACCATCTTTTCTTTAATTAACAACTAACAAAATTGAAAAGAATAGAAAAGAAGCCACGTCCAATTAGTTAGTTTTCACATGTGAATTTCGGTACCTAGTTAAGTTGGTAAAGTTGCTAAAGAAGGCATGTCCAATTAGTTTTTGAATAGGAATCTTGGTAGCTCAGTTGCTGAAGTTGGTAAAGCCGAAACCGTAGTTGACTTTTTTCTAATTTTCTATTCAGTTCGATATACCACTAATAATTTTCTTTATAAGAAATTTGCTCCAAATATTAATACGCTTTCATATGAGAGTTTTTATTTAATTATGACACACTGTATGTAGTTATATAAAATTAAAATAATAAAACAAATATGTTATAATTTTTTATCTTATTTTTTTAGCTAACATTTATATGAACATAATATTTTATAAAAAATTAATTATTCATAAGCTTTATGTTTATATTTACAACAAAAATAGTATATTTTGAAAATTTTGCATAGTTATGTGTGTAAAAAATTCAAATTAATTCGCGAATACTAAAAATGATTTAATTTAATTATATAACTATATATTATTGTTACTCTCTAAGAGAAATTTATAACCTTTTGACCTCATGTCGGACAAAATATACACAACTGTCATATATTTTAATAATTTAATAAAAAAATAAATTTAAATTATTGAATTATACATAAACGAATTTAGAATTCCTGATGAAACAATAAGATTACAATTTTGATATAGAAACTGTAAAATTTTATTTCTTTCTGTAAGTATTTATGGCAGTATTATATCATTCAAAATACACACAGAAAAATATTGTCTTAAATCAATCAATATGGCGATTTGTATATAACGAAGAGAATATATTTTTTTTCTACGACTGCTTTAGAATGTAAGCAAATACACACACTTTTTAAACATAGAATGAATCCATTCTAGCTCTAGATACGGTATGAATATTCCGTATCAAGTGTTAGAATGAGCACATGTAGTGTCATCTCTTGTTTATAAAAGTAAAGAAAACTGTAGCAAAATTAGCAAAAATATATATATTTTACCATGAAATATTGAATAATTAAATGCAATTTAAAATTTTCTGTCACAACAATCTGACATAACCTTCAATTTTTGAATTATAATTTGTAAATATGTGCTAAAATTAAATAAAAATCTTTTTTAAGTACTGATTTGATAAAATTATTAAATAACATTAATTGCTTTATTTAAAAATATGTGTTTTGTTGTATTTACAATGTCGAGTCACAAAAAACATTGTTTTTAACCTTGTCCACAGTTTAAAGCCTACAGTGTTCCATATTTGCAGTCGAAGAAAAAGTATAGTCTAGAACACGTATGGAATAGTCATTCCGCGCTCGCGGGACCGTCATATTCGCCTGCCGGCTCGTACGTATGACAAACTTTCCGCTCGCGCGGAATATTGTCTATTCCATACTAGTTATGGAATATACTTTTCTTTTATGCATACCATATTCTTATCCTTTCATATTTAAAGCACAATGTTGCTTTAAAGGAGAATATATTCTCTTCGTTATATCCAAATCACACATTCTTGATTCAAGACAATATGTTTTTCTGTGTAGAATGGTGCATTTTTTTAAACAATAGACTTGACTATTTTCAAAGTAAGTGCAAATTAAATCTGCCTCATAAGCCAGATGTCATTTAATTGCAACTTGTGGATGTATGCGGGTACAATTTAATACATTAACAAAAATTCTTTCTATATGCCAGTTCACTTAATTAAAAATATTAGGTTAAATTCTGATTTATTAGGAATCTTTCCTTGTTTACAGGTTGTCTTAAAACAACTTCCTAAAATAACTTATTTAAAAGGCTTAAAAAAAACTTAAACTTATAACTTTATGCTCATGACGTGTTGGATCCGAATTAAATTATGAAGACTACACAGAGAAAATGTAATTGTAATTTAATTACTGAATATTATTTGTATATGTGATCCTAGTTTTTATAGACTTGTAAAAGGCGTCCGACACTGTTAAAAAAACTGCGTTCAATGGGATTCAATGCATAATTTTAAACTCATTTAAATGAATGTATTTTTATCGAGTCCACGTAGACACCCTATCCAATCATATTTCACAAAAGATTTAGCCACACCCACAAGGCAATAAATATTTACTGTACCGGCTTTAATTTGTTTTATTTGTATTTTATGCATCGCGATGCATCGTGATATATAAGATATATATGTATTTAATATAATAAAATTTAATTACGTCCCTGTCTCACATTAATCTGTTTTAAATGTAAACATTCTATTATTCTGCCCCGACCAGATCGTTTTTTCAGTGATATAATGTTCTTATAGGAAATTCTTCTGACTCATTTTAAAATCACAGCCTAGGTTAACATATTCCAGGATGTACATTTTCATACCACTTTATTTTTAGACAAGATATTTAAGTATTTATATAGTTAGGTAGGAAAATATGCATCTATCTTGTTCAAATTCCAACTATGGAACTATTAGTTAGAGGAGAGTCGCCTAATTTCGGATACCATTTACAATGTATTCAATATTTAATACTCGGTATTACTTTTTGATATTTTTTTTATATAACCAGATACAACTTATTATAGCGAACCATGATTTATTATAAAAGCAATTTTATTACAGTTTATTTTTTCCAAAAAAACACGGTTAAAAAAAATCAGCGCATTTTTGTGCATTTGAAAAAGGGCTCCTAATTTCGGACATATCCGAAAAAAATTTTTCAAGAGTAGATCTGGATCCCATTGCTTATGTTTCTTGTTATTCCTTCACATTTAAGACGTAATTTAATCATTAAGCGATTTTCTACGAAATACTATAGGAACTATAATTTTAGATTCCCAATTTCGAATATCTTAGTATCTTAGGTAAGTTTCGTTTTTTCAAAATTGTTTATCTTAGTTTGTTGTATCATTATAAAAATAATAATTAATGGTTGGTTATCCTGAATAATAATTACCTTGCGGATATCCGAAATTGGGAATCAAATGCACAAAAATGGTCTATCCGAAATTAGGCAACTTTCTACTTTTTAGATTAGAAATTTGTAGAATGTTTACGTTTTCAAATTGCTTAATTATGAATAGTGGATCAACTTAACTAACATCATAACTTACCCAAGACAGAATCACGAACTTTTATAACGATTATTTATAAAATAAACAAGCATAATAATGCAACTGAGCACAAAACTGCCATTTGCAATATAAACGATTTGTGCTGCCATTTAAAGGGGAGAAGCTCTACCGTTATCATATTACAGGATGGATTTAGTTTGACTTTTGGCTTCACATAAAAGTAGGTTTCTGTTTACCTTTGCAGACAGTATCTTAAATACACTACTATCCGAAATTTGGAAACCATCCGAAATTAGGCGCATTTCCTCTACTATCTTCTAAATTAAAAAAATTAAATTTCTTTAAACTTATTAAAATTTTCAGAATATACTAATTAAAACTTACACTCGTGTGTAATGTATGTATACGTAATAACAATTTATTAAATAATTAAATAAAGTATAGAATTATAATAATTAATTGTAGGTTTCTAAATCAATATGGATCAATGATCCATATTGATCCATTGGATCATTGATAAATGATCAAATTCATCAGATCAATATAATAGTGGAATTAATACAATATTATTAATACAAATGATATAATGGGTACCTATATTTTCAAGCATATTATATAATAATATAATCAGTGACCTCAAATAAATATATATTTTTGTATTGAGATTATAAACATTATACTTTTTGAAAGTACCTAACTACTGCTTCTATTTAACGTAATTATTAAACAGGAAAAATCAATCATTAATAAGTAATAGTAATAGTATTAAAAAGTTTTTGGTCATTGACCACTAATGAAAGACGCTGCTTAAAATAGAATATGCAATAAAAAAAAACGCCTTGAAGATATGTAATGCCATACTAGTTTCATCGTGAAGAGTATATTTTCTCTTGATATTTATAACATTTTTATCAAAATATATCGAAAAAATGCGAAAAAATCTATTTTTTTGAATTTATAAGCATATTAAAAACAAAAGAAAAAGATATTTGAAAACCGATTTTTTTGGTTTAAAGCCCTATTAATAGAGAACCAATCCACCGCAAAAAAGAAATTAATTAGACCTCAATTATTTTTTTAATAGAACTATAGGCAAAAAACCACTCATAAAAACGAGCTTATCGAGAAAAACGAAATAAGGTTCCGAAATCAGCGCATCAAATATAGGCAAATAATTTATTTTTTTTTTTTTTGAGAGCAGTTTAATAGTAAATTATAAACATAATAACACGTCATTACTAGTTTTCCCCGGAAAAATCGTATTTATACGATCCTTATAAGGGAGAAAAATAACTTTTTGCAACTTGGGCGAAGGCGAATTTACATTTAAGACCTGCCGAAATTTTTTAAAAAGCAATAATAGAATTTATCAAGGTGGCCATTGAAATCGTACATTTTACAACATAGTTTGATTTAGTTTGACAGGTAAGAATTAAGTAAAGTTATTTATTTGTCAAATTCAAAACATATCAAAGCAAAAACACTGTATCCGCTTTGATTTGGACTTTTTTTTTTAATTAAAATTAGTAGAACAAAATTTATCGGAAAAATAAAACAAGCTAATTTACTTAACTTTTTTAATTATAAAGCATAATAAGAATGATTCAAATAGTACAATACAAAAAACTAACAAAAAATCCAGGACTTACTGTATTTTACCCTAGACAGTTTTTATCAAAAGCTTAACCCAACTTTTAAAATCTCTTGTCAAAATGATATGATGTTTACGATTTCAATGCCTTCCTTGATAAAACCTATTAATGCTTTTTAAAAAATTTCGACAGAGACCATAAAAAGCTGCATAGTTTTGTAATTTCCCCATTTTATTCATAAGGTAAAACACCCAATAGTTGACAGTCTAAGAAAAATTCTATGTTTTTTAATTAAAATTTTATCTAATATTTTTTTTTTATATTTGATTGAATACATGTGTTTAGATATATGTTTCCTTTTTATATTAGTACCAAAATGTTTGAATGTGATAATACAAACAAATATTTTTAATTTTTTTGTATACCCTGTAAAAATTGTTAAGTTGACAGGGGTAATAAATTAATTTACCAATAGTTGACATATAAAATATCTAATAGTCGACATAACATATTTTTCTTTTATTTTAAAAGAAATATTACTTTAAAAGCATAATGCTTTAAAAATGTAACTTATAAATTACTGTTTTTATTAAAAAGAATGCCAGTAAAGTTATATTTTTATTTAAATTCATCAAGTTTTACAAAACGATATCAAAGCACCAATAGTTGACACTATTTTAACCAATAGTTGACATAAAATTTCCTATTAACTTTAAAGCTCTAAATCTTATCTTATCTCTAAATGCTTTGCGACTAGAGGTTAACCAGAATTGTACAATAACTTACAAAACTGAAGTGAAGTTCTTAGCAAAATACGAAAAATAAGAGATGAGCATTTTAGTTAAAATACTTTGATATATTTTATTTTTTTATTGGAATTATAAAAAAAAAAAACATTAATTTTATCTTAAAACACCCATCCACATTTAGATCTTAATTAAATGTGCAGGTGTCCACAAATCAGGGAAAAGTCAGGTAATTTGATCAACTGTAAAAACTGGGAAACTGAAAAAAAAGCTGTGGTGTACATGATAAACTATTATTAAAACAAGTTTTTATTCATAGAGTTCTACCAATCCATAGATCAGTTTTACAGAAAAAAAGTTGAAAAAAATAAAAAATCATAACTCAAAAATAAAACAGGACTTTTAAATTTTTTACGAATATTGGCTTCAAAAACTTCTTTTTTATCTCTAAGTTCATGATCTGTACTAAAATCAGGGAAAATTTTTAATTTTTATCGGGGAGTTCAGAGAAGAATCAGGAAAGCATCATAAAAAATCAGGGAAGAATCAGGAAAAAATGAGGGAATCTTAATTTGAAAAAACCTGTTGTCACCCTGAGATGTATAATACAGTATTTTAAACGATCCCCACGAGCCGTAAAATTAGCTGTCAACTATTGAAATTTGTTGATTTTTTAATCTAATGGTTGACACCCCCTATGTAAAAAGCTAAAACTGTCTTATTGAGTTGTAAATAATCAGAAAAAGTTAGATTTGAACCCATAAAAGCCTGTAATTAAGATTATCATGCATAAAAACGTATTATTCACTAAATACTGAAAATTAAAAACACCAAATTTCTTAGCACTTGTCTTAAGAAACTGTAAGAAAAATGCGTACAAAAACACTCCACTAAAAAATTGCCTGCCATATTAAAACGCAACTCATCACGTGATCTTCAGTTGCAAATTCTAAGACTAGATGGTACTAGGTGCCCATTTATTATTTATTTCGCCTCAATAAATGTAATGTAATCTTATTTTAGGTTGTTTTATTTAAAACTGTCAACTATTGGGGTAGTGTCAACTATTGGGTGTTTTACCTTAATATTTGAATAACAGTAATTAGTTGATAATATTATGATGGCTATGAAAATGTCGTTGAATGCAAAATATTTTAGATTTATGATGATTATTCAACAATAATTGTTGATTGAAAGAAAGTCCTTATTAAAACTTTTACGTGCACGAATACGTAAAAAGAGATGAAAACAGAAACTTTCTTTAAATTCTGTTTATAGCGGGATCGAGATAACACGTTATAAAGGTTACGTTTATGTGAAGGCTATTACATCTTAAGATTACAATGAAAGGGAATCTGCAAAAATAGTTATGCTTAAGTTCTACTATTCAGTTGATCAATGCTTGATCAAGCCTCTGCTTAGTGATTACACCTGCAGGCCTGATCAGCTGAAACCACTTTTTTTAAAAGAACATTCATCTGATTTTGTTTATCTAAAACTGCAGCTAGACCATGGTTAATTTTCATGCATTTTAAACTTTGACACGAGATGCCTTCATCTTTTTAACCCTAATATTTTGTAATGATCAAAATACACTTAAAAAAGATGTGGTTGGGTCAACCAGGTAAATTGTTAAATACGAAAAAAAAAATTTATTGGGGCATCCCTGAATTTTTTCAGAATTTTTGAAAAAAAAAACATTTTTTAAAAAGATATGTTTCTTTAGACTTTTTATTTTTTTAAGGCCAAAGGATTTTTTATTTAAATCTTTTTAATTTTGAAAGAGAAATTCGGTTTTTAGCGAGGTTTTTGGCAATTTAATTAAATTTAAGTTTTTTTTAATCTCCAGACAAATTCTGTTATTTACAAACATAAAATTTGTAGTAATTTTTTCATTGGATGTAAATATTTAATTTTTTTTTTCTGGATATCTTGTATATTCAAGAAAAAAATATTGCAGATATTATGTATGTTTATTTCTGAACTAATCTAAAGACAAAAAACTTTGAAAATTAAACCTAAATAGCCTAAAAACTGAATTTATCTCTCAAAAAAAAAAATATATATATATAACTATTATTTTTTTCTGGATACCCGTATATCCAATAAAAAGATATATAGTGGTTTTTATGTGTGGACATATTGGGCTACATGCACAATGTTTTAAGACATGAAAATAAATTTTTGTGCCTGTCATTACTCCTAAAATGAAGCAATGTAGTGGATTTTCAAACTAAAAAGGGCACAGCTCAGCCATTTTGAAAGAAAACTTTCTGATTTTTTTTAAGGTTATCCATTTACTATCCCTTTATACCGTGCCGTATTAAAAAGATTTAAATAAAAAATCCTTCGGCCTTAAAAAGAATAAAACAGCTTAAGAAACATACCTTTAAAAAAAATGGCTGTGAGCGACCTCTAGATTTTTTTCAAAAATTCTAAAAAATATCAGGAATGATACTCTTACTTCAATAAACAAATTTAAGGGTGAGACCTCCAAATTTTTCAGTTTGAAATTTTGGTGGGTCACCCTAATGTATAGAACATTAATTGCATTGATACAGAATCTACAAAAACTGTGTTCGAAAATTTTCTTGAAATAAATAAGAGATTAAACGATATTTACTGCATCTTAATCCGGAAATCCGTTGGTACTTTCTATTGCCAACACGCTAATAATTAAAGGCAAATACCTCTTTAATTTTCAGTAGTGAAAATATGTTTAAAGTATCGTCAGGAATCTTCTTGCATTCCAAATCAAAAATGGTCATCGAGTATCTCAAACAAAACACGGTTTCCTGAGATTTAACGAAAATGGTTTTATACAGCATGCGGCATAAAGTCAGCACCATATGGAAAAGTGTTTTAATTAATAACTATTTTTAAAAGTTGATTTAATTGTTTAAAGATTCTAAATATAAGGCAGGGTGGCCACATGTCAGGGAAATCAGGGAGGTCAGGGAAATGTCAGGGAAATGTCAGGGAATGTTATTGAAAAAAATTAAAAATCAGGGAATTTTATTAAAAAACCTGGATGTTTATTTTTTTGTTTTATCCCTTTTTTTTTTCATATATTTTTAACTTAAAACCAAAAAAGTCAGGGAAATGTCAGGGAATTTTCCAAATAAAATTCTGTGGCCACCCTGATAAGGTTTTGGTAAAAAATTGTATATAAAAATTAAATTGGCATTTTCTCCCCCTGGAGGTGAAAAATGTAAAATTTTAAATGTAATTTTTCAGTTAATTTTTATGCTTTCCTAGATGGTAAAAAGTGGTTTTAAAAATATTTATTAATAAAAAACTTTACCACATGGTAGGCACTGTATAAATTTAAAATAAAACCATTTTCCAATACGCGAGTAAAAATTTTTAAAATATTTCTGTGGCCAATGTCACTTTGTCAATAGCAGCGTTTTCACGTCTAGTCTGATGTAATATTTTGAAAACACTGCTATTGACAAAGTGACATTGGCCCTTTTAGAACCATGTCATAGATTTATACTTCCGAGGTACACTCGAAGCAAACAAATAGATTTAAACAAGGCCTAAAGTAGACCCAAAGTAGACCAAAAGCACATCCGTATAGATGGCATTCCAAAAATAAAACGGAATTTTAATTTAAAAATAATTTTGATTGGATTAAACTGTCAAACTTGAATAAACACTTTTTAAAAAAATGCTCCCGTTCGAAAAAAAAACTGTTACAATTTTATTTTCTCTATAGTCTGGGTATTCTATACTTATTAAATATACTTGAGGGGTTTTTATTTCAAAGTCATTTTAAGGTAGTGCTCTTTTCCCAAACAGGTAAGCTCTGCAGTTTAACTTTCATTTGGTTTGTTTATTTTTACACTTCAATCTAAAATACACATTATAAAACAAAATTACAGATAAAGACTCTTTTATAAACCAGACCACCCAAATATATTTATTTCAATAGTTAAGGATGACAAACGAAACGAAAATATACACTAGGGTGCTTCTTAAAAATTAGATTTTTACGAAAATCCCCGAAGTTTTGGACTTTCTAAAAATGATGGGTACGAACTTTCAGGTCGATTGCACAACGTTAACGTACTGGTTGCAGCCCTAAGAAGGAGGAGGCACTAAACACTTTTTTAATGGTGTAATGGCTACCCAAACAGCAGATATAACTATTAGATATCCAGGGGATATACTTTCTGGATATAGAGTATATCCAGTATTGCCATTAGATATCCCAAATGTCCACCTATATCCAGGATATCCACTGTATATCCACGAGATATTCAGTGGACATCTATTTTTTTAACCTCCCCAAAGTATATCCACTGGATATCCATAATGGACCTCTAACGGATATCCAGTGGATATAATTTAGGGAGGTTAAAAAATTAGATGTCCACTGTATATTTCGTGGATATCCAGTGGATATCCTGGATATAGGCGGATATTTGGATGTCCATGGGATATCTAATGACAATCCAGATTATCTACTGGATATACTCTATATGCAGAAAGTATATCCCCTGAATATCTAATAGTTATCATGTGCTATCTGGGTACACGGTAAACCCTATCGAAAAAATGCAAAAACCAAAATGTTTAAAATAAACACTATTTTTTATCAAAAAAAAAAAAAAAATAAATAAATTGTTTTAAAATAACTATTTTTTCCATTTTTTAATTTTTTTACATTTTTTTGTAATTTTTGTTAGGATGTGCCGTTTGGTTTTTACACCCTTAAAATGTGTTTTGTGACCCCTTTTTTAAAGCTGGATGTGTTAGCGTTGAGCCATCTATCTGAAAGGGAGACGTAATTTTTGGACAATTTGGAACAAATTTAGCTAGTGTCCTTAAAACGCTATTTAAGGACCACTTTAATATAATCTAAAATGAAATTTACATTCTATACAATGCAATAATGCTTAGCAATGTTAAGTTAGTGTATTGCATTCCAACGCAATTTTTCACGCATTTTATCAGTAAAATAAAAATCCAATTATAAATTTAATTGAAATTAGGTTTTTTAAAAATAAATTTAGTTTTGAAAGAAACTTGTTGCAACGTTTCAAACATTATGCTTTATAAATATATTACGCATTAATGCATTAATTAATGCGCATTGTCAGTTTTTGATAAAAAATTCCAGGGTCACTCTATTTGTATGAGGGTATGTTAGTGTGTTTTGGTGGTTGGTCAGTTTGGGCGTTCACGGTAATTTTCTTAAACCCAACCGGCTAACCACTAAAACACTAGACAAAGTAACTGTTCGAGTGACCCTAAGCAATTCAGCAGATCTATTATTCATGACAATCATCAAAATTAACCTGACCTCCTTTTACAATATATATCTCGAGGGATCCCTAGGGCCTTAGTACTACTCAGGATTACGAGAAAGATAAAATTCTCAGAGAATCCTCTCTCTTTGGCAACTTTAAAATAAAAGGACCTCCAACGCATGGAATGAAAGCTGAAAAACAAAAAAAAAAACATCATTATCCTTGACTGTAATACTTTTTTTTATACAGGTTTAAATTTTTTAAAAATGGTTAGAAAAAAAATATGTTCCTTATAATTTTAAGGTTTGGGGGCGGTAACTTAAAAGTGGGAAATTCTGGTCTTTGATAAAATAGTAAAAAGCTTTATTATAGGTATTGAATAAAAATGAGCAGTTTTTAACTTTGTGATAGCTGCTTGTCACTAATGGACAATTCGGATTTAATTTTCTATGTCACAAAGGCAAAAACTGTGTTTTGAAATTCGCCTCCTCAAATAGGAGGAATGTCATGATTCATGACTCATGAACACTCATCGGCGAATTTCCAGTGCTCGCAATTGCTCGCAATAGCAATTCTATCGTTGACGCGAGGTTTTAAATATTTACATTTTTATTTTCTTCGAAAAACACCGATATATTTACATATTTATAGTTATGTATATTCCATATTGTTGTGTGTAACAAATTAGTCGTCAAATGTTTCGATTTAGTGACTTTATAAAAATTTCCCTCATAATTCGGCAAAATTATTCCGTAAGCCTATGTTTCTCTGTTTATTTTCAACGTTGATGAGTCATAACTGAATTTATTCCGATTAATGCTCATGAATAATATAAACATAACATTAAAAAAGTATTTTAACAATTTGTTGACAAATATTATTTTATTATATTTCACAAGATATTTTATAAAATGTTTACAAACATTTAATACTTAGGTATAAAAATTCAGAATAATGCTAAAATATATCTGTTATTGAGCATTTTAATATCTAGCTATAATATAAAATTTTTAAATATATTATTTATTTTAAATAAAATTTGTTTACCTACTATAATCTGATATATACTAGATACATTGACTTGAAGTTTGTTATATTGCCTATAATATAAAAAGGCCTTTCGCAGATTTGTATAGGAAAATATTTATTATTTTATATAAGTAAAAGAAGTTTTAAAAAAGGATTAAAACCTAGAATTTATGGTTTGTTATTAAATAAAATGTATCTGCTTGTAACAAATTATTATAAGATAAAATAGATAGCCTAGAGCTAAAAATAATATTATTGAATGCAGCTTGTGTGAAATTCGCACGAAATTCAATAAACGTATTCAGAGGGATATATGAGAACTTAAAGACAATGTCAGCATTCATACATTCTTTCAATTAAGTAGATTGATTAAGATTTATTCATTAGCTGTGAAGATCTGTGATGCTTTAATTTAAAATTAAACCTTTTAATGATCATACATCAATTATTGTAATATTATTTAGCAAACAACATAATATCGTCGGCTTACAAGTAAAGAGCACTAAGTCCAAAAACATGGTTTTGAGATATTGACAAATTTAACTTTCACTGTTGTTTTTTAATTTTTGTAATAATTGTTACAAAAATGCACGTTTCGCCAAACAAACACTCAGTCGCTTAGTGCAGAAACATTTGAAATAATCTACAAGTAAAACGCACTAAGTAGAATAGAATAGAATAGAAAAAGTTTATTGCAAAAATATATATACAACTTTAAAATATATAATTATTAATTACAGCAAAAGGTGTACATTCGACTAGGTCGTTCTTCCATGTACCCAAACAAAATATATAAAAATATAAAAATAAAAAAAAAAATATAATAAAAAATATAAAAAATGATAAATATAATAAAAAATAATTTGTAGATTTTGTTTTATAATAAACCCTCTCATAAGCAGATGCCTTCCATTAAGTGCACTAAGTGACTTAGTGCCTATTGCCAGATAAAATTTTATTCAAAATCAAACTGGTGCGTTTTGTATAGTGGGAACTCTCTTGGCAGTCCACCTAGAAGTTAGTTCGGTTTACCTGTACATAGATCATCAAAAATTAATTACAGTACCCTAAAAATCCCATTTTTGCAAAAAAGTGACTTAGTGCCTTTTACTTGTAAGCCGACGATATGTTTTCTATTTGAGTTGCATTTTAACTTATATTTTATAAGCTCATAATAATACGCATTTTTCTTGTGGTTATGAGCCCATAAGCATGTGCTTATTTTTTTTTTCTTGATTTGGGACAAACGAACATCGCTTATTATTTTTGGAACTAATAAATTTATACAAAGAACTAAAAAAAAATCCGAGAAAATCACGTTTATTACACTTACTTAGAAAGCAGTAACTGTATTTTTCGCATAGCAACTTGTACACGTTGAACACTGCTATTGACAAATGAAGTTATTGCTTCGGCAGTATATTTTTTCCACTTTTTTACGAAAAATAGAAATTTCTCCAAATGCATATTTGCGTCTGTTTTTTGGAAAAACCACTCAAATAGTAAAAAGTAGTATGACAATCGTCTCAATATACTATTGATGCACTTGTCTGATAAATAACTCACCGCAAGCGGTCCGTTTTTTAAACAGACGCGTGCGCCAAAATCGTCTATATAGAAAATAGTATCCCAACTAACACAGTAGCCATAATGTATCTCTTACCGCTCTTTCGCAGCAATATTACAGCCATATGGCTGCAATTTTGCTCCGAAAGAGCGGTGAAAGATACTTTACAGCTGCTGAGTTACTTGGGATGTTAAAATATCTACTATTATGTTGCAATCGTTCCAATCAAAATGAAGTAAATTTGATAGGAACGTCAAATTAAATAAAGGAATAAACACTTAAACTAAGAATTGACCAATGAAATGCGAGATTAATTAAAATTATTTTTATTTCAATCAATAAAATCATGAAATTAATGAAGTCAATAAAATCAAAGGAATTAATTAGTTATAATTCCTAGTTTAATTTCTTTAATTAACAATTATTATTAAAAATAATCGGAAATTTGTTTTTAGGACAAAGCTATTAGAAGTAGTCAGTCGTGTCCCAAAAAGCATAGTTGGCTAGAGCGTCTGCATGAAAAGCCAACTAGCCAGCATGAGTTCGATTCTCACTTGCGCCGATTTGCCTTTTTCAGTTAATACATAACTGAAATTTGGCGAATGCAATAAGTGAAGCGGACGCTCCCTATAAAACCTGGTTCAAAAGTCAGTATAAGCCTTTACTACTAGCCCACACAAGTCCTCGACTTAGGGGGTGCTTAATTAAGTTAAATAGTACGAGGTTAAACAAACATGTAATGTAATGAAATATAAAAATAAAATTTCATTTTAGATTATAATACTTTGATTTTAGATTAAACACGTTTTAGTATAAAAAACATATTAAACCCTTTTGTTTTGTAATTAAATCAAAAACTATAAAACTTGAAATTTTTTATAAATTAAGATTGAGTATATAAAATTTTACAAATTAAAATTTACATAAAACCTTACAAGTTAAGATTACATAAAATTTTAAAATTAACTAATAAAATTCCAAAATTAATAATTTGTTTTTCTTTTATTTTAGCCAATGAAATCAATTAATGGAGGGTTTACCCAATCTTTAACTCTAAAGAATTTGACCAATTAAATGATTGTATAAACTAAGCTTCAATGCATTCGCTAATTCCTAGTTTAATTAATTCAATTTTTGATTCAAATTATGTATATTCTTTTATTTTTTACCAAATCAAATTATTATAATTAAAAATATATTTTTTTTACTACCAGTTTTAGAAGTCACAATTATTTAGCTAGTTTTAAATTCAAGAAATTAAATAATTCTAGTAAGTAGTGAAAAAAATAATATATAAACCTTGGCAGAGAAGAGTCTTCTAACCTCGAACTCTTAATTCCTTCTATATAAGGCGCTTGGGTCTAGAAAATTTCTTCTCTACATTGGTATATAATCATTATTATTATGTTTTTTATAATTGAAAGTAGGCTTGCTTAAAAACAACATATAATAGGTAATCAATTAAATGAAGGTTATAACCTATTATAATAACAATTATTTCCTTATATGAAACCAAACAATAATCTGTTAAATATACATTAACTCCAATCTTTTAAGGTTTTAAGAAAACTAATAGTTATCTATTGTATTTACACTTGTTTAAACAAAATCAATAATGATCAATTTTCGCAAATAATATTTAATTGTTAAACAAACATAACTTGAGCAAAATTTAATCTTGCTCTCAAACATACATTGTTTACTTACTAACGCTACATTATATATTTATATAAATTTATAGATATTTTATGGGAGATATCCTTAAATTAGATACGTATGATGGATATTATAAAATCCAAGATATTGTATATCTTAATTCCGTGTAAAAAATTACTAAACCTCTTTTCCACAATACTACCTAATAAGGTTGTTAATTCTACATATGTCATTTATTAAAAGTTCTATACTTTGAATCTAAATGTATTTTTAACGTACTTGTGTACATTGGCTTTTTATACATAAAATACACCCTGTATATTTTTATTTGATCAAATTGATCAAAGGATTTCAAATCAATAAAAATAATTATTTGTAATATTTATGTGTATAAATAAATATGATTCAACTAGTAATATTCCAAAGTTTTAACGAACTCAATTATATTTTCTAAAAATTATACTGATAAACAATATTTTTTCTCATTAAAAGTTATAATTGGTGAATTAGTGAAAAATGTAAGGTAAATTTTGTCCAGGCAAGGAAAGAGGCTTCAAGAAAACAATACTTTACCCCATAGGGTAAAGAGACAAACGTAAAAAAAAAGTTATGTACAAATAGATAAAAAAAATCAATAAAAAAATATACCTACATACTTCAAGTTTATAAAAAAATAAATGAGAAAACATTTTCCTATATAAGTCCAATGCAAAATATCAATTGCAAAATAGTTTTTAGCCCCTTAATAATTATTACTAAGGAGAAGCCTATAAAAATATTCTAAGAACCAAACCTTTGGAAGTATAAAATTTTGTTGCTCAGTGTTTGATAGTACAGTAATTCTTATACAAACATACATATTTTTTTTTATTTTTAAATCGCATGTCATTGATTAAAACTTAATGAAGTGCGATATGTTCGCGTAGTATGATTTCTACTTCATAATAAGTAACATATGTCTTGAGTTAAATTCCTAAAAGTTACGAAGATAGAAGAAAGTGGTTAAACAAGTTAAAAAATAAAAGTGGATATGTACTCGCAAAAAGAGCACTTTTCCTTAATTACAAATCGGTATCATACGTGTGAAAATATTAGGTGCGTGTTTATATTTAAATATAAAAATAAATAGAATAATTTAACTGGGAAATTCGCCCCAATGTTGTCGAAAAAATGGTAAATTCATTAAACATATTCCATGTTTCATTGCCTTTTACTGGAATTTGCTTTGATCCTTTATCAGCAAGAATTCAGTTAACACAAAAGTCTTTTTTTGTTAAAATGTCCGCTTAATAAACTATTATTATACGTATTACGTAAATTTATATACAATAAACGCTTAATAAGCAGGCATTAAACCAAAAACTTAACCTTTGTGTTTACTGGGAGAGCTACTGAAAAATATTTGATTCCGTTTTGTAAATACAGGAAATTTTAAAATCATAAAATTTTTAATTCTATATTCCTTTTATTTTATAAAATGTACGACCCTTACATAAAAATTTTAACTAATACTTTAATTTATATTTGGAATCAATTATACTTATTTTTTTTGTTTTGTTTCAGGAGCCAGTCAAAAGCCTCGTACCTGGCCTCTCGTCGGGACCGGGAACGGATTGTCCCGGATTCTGAAACCGGAAGCTACAAGCGAACAATGTCTCCAAATGGCCACGCTCTTTCCACAGAAGTAATTAACGAATCTCAACGCGTTAACAGCAGAGAAACTATTTGGCCTTTAAACCGCTCCAACAAAGAGTTAATCAAAAACAACAACAACACCAACATAATTCGACGATCGTCATTAAACGAAAAGAATAAAAGCTCCCCTACCAAGGAAAAATGTGATGATAAAGAAGACTTAAAAACAGCCCTAGCTCTACCTGATGTTTTACCGGTTAATGTTAAGCTAATGGGAGCGAGACCTCAACAACAATACAGACCTCCAAACTTAAGTTTATCGTTAAACAACGACACGAACAAACTTATTAAATCTATGACAAAGTCCTGTTTAAGAACACCACCAGCTTCTCCACCTAAAAGTCCATCAAGAGTCTCCCCGTTAACACCACTGAGGACTTTAAATCCATCTGTTTCAACTACTTCCATTAATTCTTCAGCTGTAAGAACATCTGTTAAATCAATGGCCACACCAATCAGTTCTACTCCTAAGAGAAACTCGATTAGTACCAGTACTTCACCTGCAAGTCCCAAACGGACCTCTCCTCCTATTAAACCTTCCTTATCACCTAGTTCTCCTATGAAATTATCTCCTATAAGGACCTCTCCTGCTAACTCCATAACCGCGACCCCTCTTACATGTTCTCCCATAGCATCACCTCCAGTTTCTTCTAAATCTCCGATGAGTTCGCCACCATTAAGTCCTGACAATTGTCCGAAAGTTATTGAGGGTTTACAAATGATTCAAAGGACTGAGGTTGTTTTAAGGGTCAATACTTCTACGACTGATGCTGCTTCGCAAACGGAAAAGGACGAGTTACCTCCCACTCCGTTGCCTTGTAGGAAAAAACTACAAGAGGAGATTGAGTGCGAGAAGTTGTCTGAAGCCTTTGTTAATTCCTTGCCCACATCTGATAGACTGAAAGACATATTAGGTAGGTGAATCTAGTCATCAGTTTATAACAAAATACGTAAAGATTTTACAAATAATTTATTGTTTTAACTTTAAGTTTACAAAAGCTACAGTTTTTTTTATATCATTCTTTTTCAAAAAATTATATTAGAACTAAATCTTGCTTGATAAATATTTTTTTTTAAATAAGCCCATAAGGGAACTTTCAAGCATTACGTAACGCAAATTGTACCAAAATTCATATACTTCATACCCCGGATCCCCCGTTACTAAAGGTTTTGGAGATTTTTTATTTTGGCTACCCACCTAAATATGAAATCTCTACAGCCTTTAATAATGCGAGAAACTGGGTATTAAGTGTATGAATTTTGGTACAATTTGCGTTACGTAACACTAATGTCTTTTTTTTGTTCCATATGCAAATTTTACAAACAGACTTTTTTTCATAAAAGCCTAAAATACAGTTGAGAATCTGATCAATTTCACGTTAAAGTGATTATTTCTTAACTTTTCCTTAGGCTTAGGCTTATTACATGGGAGATTAGCAAAGCGGTCTAAGGCATCGATATAGCATTGACACTGAGCTAATGATCGTGAGTTCAAACCTCACTGGCGCCGATTACCTTTTTCAGTTAATTAATAATTGAAATTTGGCGAAGGCGTACTCCCTAGATATATTGGTTCGAAAGTCAATTAAAGCCGGAGGTTCCCTCTACTACTACTAGCCCACACAAGTCCTGGACTTAGGGGATGCTTAATTAAGTAGAATAGTACGAGGTTAAAAATAAACATAAAACATAAAACATAAAAATTTCTTGAATCTTACATTTTTGACATATTTGTAAATATTGCTATTCTTTCTAGTACCTGGCCCTGATCATAAGAAACCCACAGACTATGTACATGGTTTATTCCGTGTCGATATCACATCAAGACCGAGGCCTGCAAATTCACCATTTAGGAGTCGAAATAACACTCCTAGTAGTAGTCCACCTCCTACGCTTACGAGTAGTCCACTGACGTTAAGTTCTACACCCAGTAAATTAAGGTATGTATTATTCCATATCTATAAGTTTTAAAAATGTTTGATTTGCGCAGGGGCGATTTGACAGCACGAGCCAGTCCGGCCCCTGCCCGGGGCGGCTGTTTGTAAGGGTAGCCGCCCCTTACAAACAGTATTTTTAGAACAACAGCTTTTATCTTATTAAATCCAGGGATGTTCCGTATTGTAAAAAAAAATTAAACCCAGAGGCGCCCAAATGACCAATAAACTTTGGAAGTAGATTTTTTCAAAGGTGAATTTTTTTAGTCAAAGAGGTAAAGCTGTTTTTCAGTAATCTGAGGTAAAGAACTTTTATTTTTTTAGTACGGCGGACGTTCTTTAAGTTTGCCTGTGGCGGTTAAAAGTCTAGAGACGCCCCTGGATTTGCGTAATATTAGTACAGAAATTTTTGTTATTAATTGTTATTTTTGTTATTAAGTAACAACACAATCACGCTCACAAAAAAAAGTGGTGAAAATATTGTTAAAAAGGTCTAGTAAAATGTTTTAACGATGCAGTGTCTAAAATCTTTAACCCTTTAGGGGGCAGAAGGTAGAGTGCTATTTTAGACTAATTTTAACAATTGCGTTTGATGAGTATTTTTAGAAGAAAACTGATTTTATTTTATTTTATTAAATCCAGGGACGTTCCGAAGGGGGTGTGTAAAAAAATGTTTGTTTTTTAGCACTGTCGTGTATCTATCCAAGTAACACAGATGTATATTTTTGGGTAGAATCTATGCTTGGTAATCGTTTTAATACGTAAATTTTGTAATTTACATATAATAAATGTTTGTGAAGCGAATATGCAACCAAAAAATATATAAAACGTTTGCGAAGGGAATATGATACCAAAAAAACCTTTGTTTAAAAAAAAAAAAATTAAAGTAGAACGATTTTGTATTTCAGCATATATATTTAAAATTGGCCTAGCGCTTTCGATCAAAATATCATCATCAGGGCTTAGCTCTGAAAAGTAAGACAAGAATTAGAGGGGTTATAAAGTAAGGTTAAGTTTATGAATAAATAAAATTAAGAAGGGGTACTTACTCGTCAGAGCTTATTACAATAAAACGAGAGGTAATTTAAAAATATGGGGCCATAACAGTTAAACGGTAGTACATATTAAAATAACAGATAAATAAATAAAAAAAAACCTTTGTTGCTTGTGCTTGGGTACTTTTATTTTTTAGACAATGGTAAAAGCAACTATCACAATGTGTCACATGCTTAGGTAAAAGATAATAATACTTAATAATAAAATATATTAATTATTAGTTTTAAATCAGTTTTTATTTCTGTGTATACACACTATAGTAAACAAAATCACTATAATGACACATCTAGATGTGATCCATCTTTCTGGTTAAAAATAGAAACTGCATACTACATTTGCCTTCAGTGTCGGACTACACCAGTAGGCCACCTCAAAAGTGTCCATCTAAAGCCAAAAATTTTATACCATCAAAAATAGGCAAATCGAGTTTGTCTTTATTTACTATTATATTCTTAGGCCAATTTTTTATTGGTTATTTTTTTACTCCTCGGTTCGCTATTTAAACTTATATGATTGTAAAATTTTCGCCTGCAGCGCTAATAGTATACCTACTCCTTTACATATTCATAAAAAATTGCTTAAGAAGGTCCAAATTTGCTTTAAGAGTGTATTTACTTTTATTAGATATTCATACATGTATAATAATATTTTTTGCACGAGCAAGACTAAAACCTAATTTTACGCTTTCATTTTCGGGACTAAACTTGCCGTTTTTCTCCCTAGGGAATAAAAATCACGGCAACCTTGATAATATTAAAATATTATACTTACTATGTGCTTTGCTGGTTCAAAAATTAGGTTTGGTGGTGTTTTGTAAAAAATTAGCGATTCAAACCAATTTATTTGATTTTAACAAAGAAAACCTTTAAAAATAACATTGTTATAACAATTTAATGTATCATCTTCGTCCATTTTTTTGACGTTTGTGTCAACCATATTAAAAAAAAAATTAAATCGCGATAGCCATGAAACTGACTTTTCGCAATTTACAGGCATCTTGATTAAATTACGAAAATAAAACAACCGATTTTAGACGCGTGGTTTTTAATTTTAATTTTATCTACCTACCTAAATTATGTTTGGTCCTGCAAAAAATAGTGTATATACCTCAGGACTAAACTTGGCTGTTTTAGTCCCTATCATTTCTGTTTCCCTCGCTCGCTACGCTCGCTCAGGAAAAACTAATGCAGCGGGACTAAAACAGTCAGTTTAGTCCCTTGGTATATAAATAACTATTAAATGCTATCTAAAAATTAAAAAAAAAAAACAGAAAAAACCATATTTTTGTGTGTTATTTTTTAATTTGCTTATTGTAATTTTTTACCACTTAATAAAAAAGAGATATCTGCGCCCTTTATTTTATCCACGCTTTTTTTTTAATGTGTGGCCAGATTATTTGCTCAGTAAGACATCCAGTCCGACACTGTTATTCTTATACTTTTTATTTGTTACAGTTTGTCCCCAACAATAGCCATCCCGACACTAGAGCCAACCAGTCCACTATCAGGAAGTTCATTATATTTCACTACATCAGAACCAAAAGCAAAGTTCTTGCAAAGGTATAGCCAAGACATGAATCAATGCCACGTTGTTAAAGATACCAAAGATCTAAGTCAAAAGAAGGTAAGTAAGTTAGTTAAGTTTATGCAACTATTAACACTTAATTAAAATTAAATTTTGTTTTGCAGTCAGAAATTCAACAGCGCCATCTACTAAAGGTCGATTCAGGCATAATTATCACTAACTACACTAGACTGAATTAAGAAATTAAAAAATTAAGATAGTTAAGAAACATAACCTTAAATTTTATAATAAATTTTCCGTGGTATGCAACCATAAGGTAAATGCCAACTAGAGTGTAAATACGACTGAGTAAGTAAAAAAAAAACAATATCTATTGCGCAGGAAGATTATTACTATATTTGCAGTTGTTGGGACTAAAAATCGTGCTTTAAAACCAACTTATCTCCAAAAGTGCCTTTTATTTTCTTATGTAACTACTGTGTTTTTCCTTAACACTGAAAATATACGAATTTTTAAAATACACAGGTGTCGCCATCTTCATTTTTATACTTGGATAACGATTGTTTATAAAATTTTGCACTAAAGTTTGTGTATTTCAGAATTTCTTTTTATATGGTGTATTTTAAAATTCTATCATTATTTTATGCTATATTTTATACTTTTTGTTGTTAATAATTGTTGCATACCACGGAAAATTTATTATAGAATTTGAGGTTATGTTTCTTAATTTTATTAATTTATTAATTTCCTAATTCAGTTTAGTGTAGTTAGTGATAATTATGCCTAAATCGACCTTAAGTCCCTTTTAAGGGACTTTTAAAAATCAAATAAAATCAATAAACTAATACGTAATTAAAAATTACCTAATTAGATGGCGCTAACATTCTTTTGTAGTTTCTTTGGTTAGAACAGAAGAACTGTCTGTCTCTCTGTCTGTTTATAGTTGTGTCTTTTATAATAATATTAAAAATGGATTAATTTAATCTCTGTATGTAAAGTAATTTTACACCCGGTGTTGAAATCGACCAAAGAAACAATTTTTTGCATTTTTAGATTTAGAATTTCATGAAACTGTATAACTTTACAACAAAATGTCCGATTTAATTTTTTTTTTATCGAGCGATTCGAGACCTTTCTGGTTTGCGTCCTTAAAATATGGTTATATGGCGTATGGAAGAAAAACTAATATTTTTGGCGATAACTAAATTATTATTTATCATAAGGCAAAAGCACTGTTAAAAGGCATTAAATACAGGGTGATCAATAACTGGCATTCCAAAATTTAAGAGGTGACTCTACATCCAAAAATATCAAAAAAAGTTCCTATAAAGGTTGGTCCGGAAATGAGCCCTAAGGCAGCTACGGCTCTTTTAAATTGTAATAAAAATAAGGTTTTTAATTAATAACTCTGCTACCCTCTAAGTTAGAGCGACAAGCTTTTGCATGGCTACTAGTATTAATAAGGGCAATAAGTTTATGTTAATTTATTTTTTTGAATTTATCGAGGCGTGCCTAGGCGGACAAAATATGTGAGGCTTAACAAATTTTTGCCCAAAACTTTTTTATGTGTAGTTTTGTTGGATTTTTCGTAAAACATGTAGATTTCTTTAGTAAAAATACTTAAAAAATGTCATAGTGTAACACTATGGGAGCAACCGTTTTCAAAAAAAATGCAATTAAGTGGAAGTAACATTTTGTGCCACCAAAAACGTTACTTTTTAAAAGGCCATTACTACCTTAATATTAAATTTAGGTGTTTTAGTGAACAATACTTTTTTGATCAGTTTTTTATGAAGAATCACCCTGCAGCATTAAAATTTTATTGCTTTTTTTTGTTCCCCATTCAATATGTGAGACTTAGGGCTCATTTCCGGACCACCCTTTATACAAACTTTTTTTCATATTTTTGGATGTAGAATCACCTTTTACATTTTTGTATGGCAGTTACAGATCACCCTGTACATAAAATAAGTCTTAATATAAATATATAAAAAACATTTTTAATCATTTATAGATTACTATGGTCTGTTTTTTCAATACTATCTTGCTTGAAAATACAGACCATAGTTACCTATTTATTCATTTAATTGTTTATTTGCGAGGGGTTTATTTATTGGAAAATCCTTGTACACCTATCCAACAATCTTTTACAATCCTTGACAATTCCTTATTACACAATCCTCCAGAATCCTCCTCGATCATCTACAATCTTCCACAATCCTCTGAAATCTTTCCACAATCTTTAAACATCTTTATTAAAGTTTTTATACAATCTTTCACAATCTTTTTGACAATCTTTCACAATCCTTTGATCCTCACAATCCTTGTACACTTTTTTTCAATAAATAAACCCCTCGTTTATTTGTCTATTTGAACTAGCCAGCTTGTTTATTTTTGATTTTTTACCCAATCAATAATTAATAAAACAATAAATATATTAGATAAAATAATAATAAAATCCCACATAATAAAATTTATCCCCATTCTGTTCTTTTTGTTGCTAATAATAAATTTCGTTATTTTAGGATGAATTAGTAAGTCGGCTGGACCGGAAATTGGAAGTCCTTCGCAGTGAGGAATTGGTGGTATCTGAGGAATGCAAAATAAACGAAGAGCTGGGCGAGAACGTTGAATCTCACATTAACCGGCTCGCCCGACCTCACGAAGTGGCTAAATTTAGACTACACGTGGAGGAAGTTGGCAAAATCACAAGTTTACTTTTGGGCTTGTCTGGTAGATTAGCCCGTGCTGAAAACGCTTTAATGGGAATGGCTGAAGACCATCCTGAAAGAGTAAGTATACAAAATAGGCTTACTTTAACTTTTTTCTTAAGAATTAATTTTGCATTCCAAAACGCATAGTAAACAAGCAAATATAATTAAATTTTAAATAATAGTTATTTATGGTACTAGTGGGTAAAGTAAGATATTGCCCATATAACCTGCGAGGCGTCAGCCAAGCAGGTTAATTTTCAACGAGAGGGCAATATCGGTTTACCCATGAGTGCCATACAAGGTTTTATCCAATTAATAGCTTAGGAATTCATATATTTTTTTTAAATTTTAATGACATTTACGAGAAAATAATTTGAGAAACTTGTCACTTGTGACAGTTGAGTGGGTAAAATAAATAATTATCCAGTTAATAAAGTAAAATCCACGCGGGGGTTATTATTGAGTTTATCTATTTAAAATAAAGCTGGTAATTGTCTTATTATCTGTATGTATTGGATAAAAACTTTTTTTGATTTTAAATATTACTTATTAACTTAAAAATTAATTCCCCGGGAAAAATCGTAACATCATGGGTTAGAATTTTCGCATTAGCGTAGAACGTGCTAGACAGTAATTAATCCCCCCCAAAAACACAAAAGTTATGGGGGGTTAAACTTTTTAAAAAATCGAAAAAAGCTGAAAGAAAATTCCGATTAACGTAAATTTTTTTAGAAAATTTATTATAAGGATCAATTCTGAAAGTAATTTTGAAAGTAATCACCCCAAAAAAGTCATGGGGGCTTAAAAAATTTTTTAAGCTTTTTTTTTCAAAAACTTTTTGTTTTTCTAAAAATAAAATAAAAAAAAATTGAATTCTTTTGTTGAATTTTTTTTATTGAAAATTTTTTGTTCAAAATTTTTTAGTTTTTTAAAAAAAGATCTTATTAAAAAAAAATAATTGTTTTTTTTATTGAAAAAAAAAAATAAATTGAAAGTTTTTGCCCGATTTGTATAATTTAGCTTTTTGATTTTTGGGCAATAGGGCTTTGGATCTGACTAAAATTGTTATCTAATTTGATGTGACGTTTCGACGATGGATTTTCGTTGTTTTCGAACAGAGAATTAAAGATGACTAATCTTAGGCTTTAATTCTCTGTTCGAAAACGACGAAAATCCATCGTCGAAACGTCACAGCAAATTAGATAACAATTTTAGTCAGATCCAAAGCCCTATTCCCCAAAAATCAAAAAGCTGAAAAAAAAATAAATTTTTTTCGTTTTTCGCCAAAAGAAAATAAAAAAAAATTAATTTTTTTAAAGTTTTATTTTATTTTTTTTAAGCATTATATTTTCAGAAAATGCAATACCTATACCATTTACTGTGAATAGTATATAATGGAATGCGACCCATTACATATCTTCACGGTTTGTTAAAATAAATAAACCATGCACTATGGAATGCGAAGCTTTAAATATCTTCACAGCTTGCTTACTAATTATTTCCTTTTATTTGCAGAGAATCCTTGAAGCCAAACGTGATAAATTATTGGATCAGCTTGAAGAGGCTAAGAAACTGAAGGAATGCATTGACAAACGTAGCGTAAGCGTATCAAATATTTTATATAAATATCTGAATGCCGAGGAGTACGCGGACTACGACCATTTTATCAACATGAAAGCAAAACTAATAATGGACTCGAAAGAAATTTCTGACAAAATTAAGTTAGGGGAGGAGCAACTGTTTGCACTCAAAGAAACTCTTATCGTCACAGACTGATTTGTGTAACATTAGAATTTTAATTGATAAGTGTATAAAATTAATAGCCCAGTCGGGTGACTTCAAGTGGAGTCAGTCCTTAGAACTTGAGTGATGTTTGGTGTTTCAGGGATTTTCGAGGGTGCTCTTTTTTAAAAAATTAAATAAAATTACGAGACCCTGCAAAAAAAAATAGTTGGTCAGATTAAAACACATCGTTTTATGCTAATTTATTTATTTATTTATTTATGACACATGTTATTGGACCTGCTCAATCTAATTAAAAAATTAGTTTCGCTCTAGCTCTTTTAACATTCAAGAAAACGGATCTAGCTTTATAACAGTGCGTTTTTTGAGATAATAAATTAATTGCAAGTTATTAACCCCTTGACGCACCTTTTTTTTTCGGAAAAGTGGTTAATTTTTCACCAAATCGGCAAAATATAAGTCGCCCGAGTTAACTTCGAGTAAGCGGAAAAAAGCCAACCTACTGTCAACGAGTTAACTCCAGACTTAAGTGAAACATTTTTTTTTAATAAAAAATCATGAAATCATTTTATTTAAAATTTAATATTTTTTTTAACTACCTTTTAATCGGTGACTAAGTAATAGAGTTATTTGCAAAAAACTGCGAAAATGACGCCATTTGTCAAGATTGCGGATGATTTCCGAGGGTCTTAAACTTTTATTTTATTTTTTTATGCAAGAGCAACCTTAAAAACCTCTAAAACCCAAAACTTCGCTCAAGCTATTGATTGTCTCGAGTTGATGTTTCTCAACTGGGTTATAATGTGGATTTCATATTATAGGAATGTATGTGCAGTTTTGGGTAATTGCTCTTCCTTGGGTTCCCTTTTAGATAGTTTGTACAAAATTTATAACTTCTAGCTCACTCTAACGTTAACGTAAGCTAATTAATTTTTATTCAGCGCCTATTATAAACTACCTGTTTACAGTTATCCTTCTTAAAGTTAAAGGCTTATTCTCCAAGAAAATTTCTCATTCCTCAAAAAAAAAATGCTTTGAAACCATGAAGTCGTTATTTTAATGTCTTTTTTTTATAAAAGTTTTCATTAAGAATATTTAAAGCAAAATAATTAACATATCGCGTCATCCATTCAGAAACTATCAGTAGCTGCTTTAATTTTTCTTCTTGGATCATACTCACCTAGTACCATCTAGTTATTGTATGTAATATTAAATTTAATAAAACCTGTAAAAAACCTTTGTAAAAAAGCTTTTATTAGGCAGATTACTTGGTAAGGCCCATATACGCGACCTATTGTTTACTTTTGTTTTACAAAGTAACATTGCAACAAACTTATTTTTCCAGTTTAAAATTTGTTAACGTACAAAACAAAAATTACCAATTTCTGGGTAAAATATTTCATGTATATATATTTTTTTTTCGATTGCGGTAGTGGCGATACCCGCAAAAGTTTTCACTTAGCTATTAGTAATTTTTTTTTAATCTTTTAATATCTTAACGTGCCACTGTTCAAATGAAAATTTTAAAAATAGGCTAACAGGTATAGTTTGAATTTTCTCTATACAATAATTTCTCGTATTTAACTTTACTAGTTGAACCAACACATAATTATAAATAATACCTTCTGTTTTATTTATCCAACTATACAAAGTTGGTAGTCCATGGACTGAGGGGAAGAAAGGTATTATGTATGAATGTGTGTTGATACAACTGGTGAAGTTACGAGAAATAATCTTAAAATTGAAATTCAAACTGTATAAAATGAACTTTTTCGGAACCCACGATATTTTCAAATCATGCGATCGGGTTTCAGAAACAGGCAAATGTAATTTTTTAAAAGCTCGGTTAATATTTCGTACAGCAACTGGCTGAAATAAACAAAATTAAGCAAAATTACTGAAAATGTCACATTTTGACACTATTTGCCCAGTGTTATCCGAAAATGTAATATTTCGGTAACGAAAAACGATACAATAAAAATTAAAAAAAAAAACAAAATACTCATAAATGGTGTGGTTTGCAGTTAATAATAGAAACCTACAAAAAGTTCCAAAAAGTTCCTCAAAAATTTTGAGAAAGTCTAAATAATATTTTTTTTTGCAAAACACTGTATAATGTTTTTTTCAGTATTGCTTTTTTTCAATTTTCATTTGCCTGGTGACACGTGAAGATATTGAATTATTAAAAAAAAATATTCACGTAAACAGTATACAACTTCTGCGGGTATCACCATTAGCAAAAATGTTTATTGACCCAGCTTACTAATGAACAGTGACGGCATTTTTGGTGCAACAGTTAAATTTACTAAATCATGAAGATATGATAAGATTCAACAGCTAGTTAGCGTTTTGAGTTAGTGGCATCAAATTTTGTACATATGTATGCAAAATTCGCATAGGATATATTAATGTATTATATATTTAATACATTAAGGCCAAAAATCCGTCTAGATCTTTGGATTTTAAACAGTAAATCAGTGGGAACTAATGAAAATTAAAGGATTTTTTGCTAATGCAAATATTTCATGAGGATACTAATTGTTTGATTTCTGAACTTAGGCACATATATCTTTATAATACAGAACTCTGCTGCTTTACCATTCGAGTTTTATTGAATGGGCCTAGTCCAATGACGATTCCTTTCGCTTTCTGAGATCTTTCTCCCAAAAAGCACTGACATTTTTTATATTCTTTATTATAATTTTAAAAAGAGTGCTATCCTTGGGATTTTTATTGTATTATATAAATATGTATCTTTCATAATGTATTTTAATTTAAGTAAATGTACTTATTTTATTTTTTAGTATGGTTTTCAAACGTTTTACATTAAGTATACTAATGTTTGAAATTGCCATATAATTTGTAGGGTAATCCTCGCATATCTACTTGTTTGTTTTAAACAACTAGTGTGGAAATAACCTAATTGATGCATACAACCTGTGCATAGAATTTAATACATATTTTAATAATTATTATTATTAATCTACGACCAGATTGTGTCTTAAAAAAAATTAGAAGACATAAGTATGACTTTTTTATTTTACAGTGTTTTAACAATGTATAATATAACCTGAATATAATAATATAAATATACTCCATTAAAAAATCACTCAGAAATTTTTAAATTTAAAACTTATGTGGGATTTGTCTGAATTTTGTTATAAAGATCTACCTACTTTTGTTTTGCTAAAACTAAACTAGTTTCATGGGTTTCTATGGAACTTAATACTATAAACTCCTATTTTAGAAGCCCTAGAAGATCAAACTTAGATTATATCACAGTGCCATTATTATGATTTCAGGATTTTTATTGCTTTATTGTTATTGAAAGATTAAGGATAACTTTAAAGAGATACAGAGAGACATTATAACAAAAACTGTAGTTTTTATTAGATTTTAAAGGAAGGATATTATTTTGCTCTTGGCTTCTTGGCCCCCAATTAATTTAAAACGTAAAAAAAATATTCTAATATGTGGGATCAATTCTGAATATATTGAACTGCTTTATCACATGTATGGTTATTTTCATTGAATGAGTACATGACCAGGAATTAAATTTAAAAATTATATCAGTGAATTTTTATTGAACAAAATCAAAGTCGTCACAAAATATGAGAAACAAATATGTCAATAACCAGTATGTCCTCCTCTGTTCTCAGGCAAAACATTTACGCTTAAAACATTATTTAACCATTCGTCTTCCATTGCGAACCGAAACTGGAGATAATCTCATTTTTATGCACAAAAGGGTTACCAATTTGCTACAGCAAAGAATGAACTGGCCAGCAAGCTTACCTGACATGAATCCTTGTGAGAACGTGTGGAACATGCTAACAAGGGTCATTTTGATTGGAGATAAACCCTGTTTACCCTTCAGGAGTTAATTGTCGCTGCTCAAGAACAATGGAACAACATATCGCAGGAAGCCATTAAAAACCTTTTTATTGGCATGCAAAACGTGTTAATGTTTTTCTTGAGAACAGAGGAGTATATACTGGTTATTGACATCTTTGTTTCTCACATTTTGTGACGACTTTGATTTTTTTTTCAATAAAAATTTATTGATACGATTTTTTAAATTTAATTCCTGGAGGTGTACTGATTCCATTAAAATAACCTTACATGTAATAAATCATATCAATAAAATGTAGAATTGAACCTACATATTTGTTAAAATAATTTTTGCTTACGTTTCAAATTAATTGGGAGGAGCCAAGAGTTTTCGCGATGTGTGTATAAAAAACTGTGGAACATTATGAGAAAGAAAATTAAATATTAAACGAAGTCAAAATTTATTAATATAACCCCTAGAATTGGTTTTAATGAATCGTTTAAAATTGTATAAAATACTGCGCCTTGTTGTATCTCTTTAATAGTATATTTTGAATTGTATTTAGCTTGAAAGATAGAAATAAAATAAAAGAATGATTAGGTTATTTCTAAACTAAAAGAACAATTGGTAGATCTGGCCGCTTAGCCAATTTGGGCGCCTCTTACCATTTTCAAAAATGGCCAAGATGGTGTTACCTGATTATAGGCTGTTATTATTTGTGCATTTGATATTTAGTTAATATATTTATATAAGTGCAAACACGGTATAATGTATATAATTAAGAAGTTTTTAAAATAAATTTCAATTATTTTTACCTTATATTCTTTTGATACAAAAATAAATTCATGAAATTGTATATAATTTATAATTAATTTGTATCTGCTTAAAAAACTTTCCTAATATCTAAGATCTTTTTTAGATGCTTTTAAAATTTAGTGTATTCTAGTAAAATTTTCATTTGGATGTTAATCCATATTACTTAACTTTGGGCTGGACCCAAATATATTTCAATATTTAAATTATTTGAAGTTTATTTTAACTTTTTTATTATACACATATGCCTAAAACATCTTCCTACCAAGTATTTAATATATATTAGATGTATAGATCAAAATTATTAAATTTTACTCGAAAATTTGAGTAGAGCCAATTTGTAAATAATTCTATGTATTAAAAAAAAATCGAATATATTGGTGCTCTGGAAATTTAATATCATAAGTTGTTGCATTGTGATTTTTATTAGTGTTGAAACCAGTCGTATATGTATTTTTCTTACTTTATATTTTAATTTATCTGTAAGATTTTAATTTAAATACTTTCTCTGAAATATAGATAAATTCTGAGCTTTACGCATTGCTTGCAATAAATAAATAACCTAATAAAAAATAAAATATTTGTTTTATTAAATAGGGACTATCCATATATTACGTAACGCGGGGGGGGGGTCAAAGAAATTGTTACAGTTTGTGACGGGGGCGGATCTAGGTAAACGTTACGTAACGGAATTTAATAAATTTAATGTTTATTTCCTAAGCTTGGCAGATGTATTTTTAATTAAACATAAATTACTAATTAGTGGCCCATAATTCCCTTTTTCACACAAAAATTGACGAAACTATGCATATTTAAATAATATTGTAATCAGTAAAAAAAACTGTTGACATGGATATTAAAAAAAAATCTTACGGCCCTTTTCTTGCGTGATCTTGCCGATGAATCATCGGCGATGACACATTTTCGCGCGGAATGTGTACTCACAGAACACCAATGTGTGTACCTAAGCCAATGTCTAACAAACACTCAAGAAACAGAACGATCTGTAATGCCTTTTGTAGACTTGGAAACACACATGACTGTCCATGGAAGAATAACTAATATTTAGTTTTTGTATTTTAGTATCCTTTAAGTACATTAAGTGCTATATGTATTATTATAATAAATATGTATCATTTTTACCGTCTTGCATTATGCGGAATTCTGTATCAAGATATGTTAGAAAAAAAATACAAATTTTTATATTGTTACACGGGGGGGGGGAGTGTTGGTAAATGTGACAGTTTGTTACACAGGGGTGGGAGGGGGTCAATTTTTTTGAAAAATTGCGTTACCTAATATATGGACAGCCCCATACCTACCGTAAAACCTTTTAACTTTGCCCACGTAAATGTGGTTTATTGCTCAGGGAAAGTTCAAGTATTAAGTAACGAAAAATTTGCCTATTTTGAACCCGACTCCCCCTTTGTAACGCGGTGTAACATGTTCGAGAAATTTTAGTAAAAAAAAAATCGGTAAAAGTAATTAAGCCAAATGATTGACTATAATGTCAAGTTAATTGTATTTAATTTTTAACTAATAAGGAGAAAAAAATATTTAAAAGGGGTGGGAAAAGTTTTATCCAAAAACCGCAACTTTGCCCACAATACAAAAAAGTTACTGTGAGGCAATTTTAACGATGCTTGATACAGTTTTGCCCACTGTATACGTTTTTAAAAAGGTTTTTTTACTGTTAGGGGTGTATACTATACACTGTAAAGGGGTGCAGTAAAAAAATTAAAAAGGAACATATTTTTTTATTAAAAAAACTAGGTATAAAAATTAAAAAATCATTCTATGACAAGTGTTCTCTACGTTTATGAGTGTAACATAACAGGTTGTACAAAACAAAATATTAAAAGTTATTCTGAGTAAAAAAGAAGGTATCCAACAGACCTCCGTCTAAGAGAGGCTAATATTTTGACTATTTCTCAATTATATAGGGGCTGTTCAAGAATGACGTCACCTTCATAGGGGTCAGGGGGGGTTGGTCAAAAGGTGACGAAAAGTGTCGAAGGGGGGATGGGGGTCAGACTAAAGGTGACGTCACATTAAAAAAATGTTATATTTAAAAAAAAATAGTGAAGAATTTTTATAAAAACAACTACGACATAAAAGACTTTTAAATTTTACTTTAGGCGTAGCTCAACAAAAAATCGTAATTATTTTTTTCCTATTCCCTAAAATACGATATTTTTTTAACAGGCTTTAATGATTTAATTGTCAGAGGTTCTGGGCCTAAAAGCTTAGTTGGTTACAGACCCTCTAACCAACTAAGATTTTGCTTTATTTGTTGAATTATCTATTAAGTTTAAAAGTTTTAAATTAAAATATATTAAAATTTAATTGTTTTTATATTTTAGTAGGTTTACCTATTCTGCCCTACTAAGCTAGAAAGCAGTAACTGCATTTGTCAAAAGAAGCGGGCTAAAGCGTTTCCAAAATATTACATCAGAGTCGCAATGCGACAAATGAAGTTACTGCTTTCTAGCTTAGAGGGCAGTATATAGGTATAGACATATTCATGAATGATTAAACATTTTATTGAACATTTATTTGAAACCTTCCTCTATTATAGGGGGGGGTCTTCCAAAAGGTGACGTCATTTTTTTCTGTTTTATGGGGGGGTCACGGCAAAAGTGACGAAAGTTGTCGAAGGGGGGAGGGGGGTCAATAATTGGTCAAAAATAGGTGACGTCATTCTTGAACAGCCCCATATACAGGGTGTATTTGAAATAGGGTCGGAAATTTTAACAGGTGATTCTACATGATAAAAAATGACAAAAAGTTCCTATAAACATATGTCTAAAAATGCGTCATAAGGGAGCTACGCCCCTTTGAAAGTGGCTAAAAAAATCGGTTTTTATTTAATAACTCAGGAACCCTATGAGATATATTAACGAGGTTTTGCACGTGAATTAATCCTAATAAGGCCCATCTTTGTATGTAATTTTCACGTACTTATTTAAACCAGGGGTGTGCGAAAAGGGGGGTCCTTATCAGTTTTTTGTCCCAAACTTTTTTCTGTGTAACTTTTTTGCAATTTTATTTTTAAAATATGATTCCTCAGGTCAAAGTACATAAAAAAGGTACTCTTGTTGTAATACTGTAGGATTAACCGTTTTCGAGAAAAGTTAATTTGAAGGTGAAATTTCACTGTTCGAGGACAAAAAATTAAATACTAAAATGTCGAAAACCAAAATTTTAATGATGCAATGTTATTCTACATCAAAAGCTAAGAAAAAAAGTTTCCATACATGTAGGTCGAAAAAACGCTTTTAAAGCTACCATAGCCCTTTAAAAATGGTGCTTATTTAGGAGACCATAGCTCCATTAGGATTCATTTTTGAAAGTACCTGTATATGAGGTTTTTTTCTTAGTTTTTAATGTACATTCGCCCTGCATCATTAAAATTTTGGTTTTCAACATTTTAGTATTTAATTTTTCGTCCTCGAACAGTGAAATTTCACCTTCAAATTAACTTTTCTCGAAAACGGTTAATCCTACAGTATTACAACAAGAGTACCTTTTTATGTATTATGACCTGGGGAATCATATTTCAAAAATAAAACTGCAAAAAAGTTACACAGAAAAGAGTTTGGGACAAAAAACTGATAAGCCCTCCCGTTTCGCACACCCCTGGTTTAAATAAGTTCGTGAAAATTACATACAAAGATGGGCCTTATTAGGATTAATTCACGTGCAAAACCTCGTTAATATATCTCAAAGGGTTCCTGAGTTATTAAATAAAAACCGATTTTTTTAGCCACTTTCAAAGGGACGTAGCTCCCTTATGACGCATTTTTAGACATATGTTTATAGGAACTTTTTGTCATTTTTTATGATGTAAAACCATCTGTTAAAATTTCCGACCCTATTTCAAATACACCGTTTATTATAACATAGTTTACTTCGTATTTTTGCAAAAAAAGAATTTAAGAACAAAGCTGGATATAATAACACAAACAGAATTATCACTTATCATTTGGATCTTAATAAGATAGATCGCATGTGATTTTCATGTACTTATTTTAACCAGGTGTGTCCAAACGGGGGGGCCTTACCACTTTTTTGTCTCAAACTTTTTCTGTGTAACTTTTTTGTAATTTTATTTTTGGAATATGATTCCTCAGGTCATAATACATAACAAAGGTACTTTTGTTGTAATACTGTAGGATTAACCGTTTTCGAGAAAAATCCATTTGAAGGTGAAATTTCACGGTTTGAGGACGAAAAATTAAATACTAAAATATGGAAAACCAAAATTTCAATGATGCACGGTTTTTATATCAGAAAGTAAGAAAAAAAGTTTCTATATGGGTTTCAAAGCTATGGCCCTTTAAAAATGGAGCATTTTTAGGAGACCATAGCTTCCTTAGGATGGATTTTTGGAAGTACCTGTGTATGAGGTTTTTTTCTTAGTTTTTGATGTACATTCCCCCTGCATCATTGAATTTTTGGTTTTAACCCTTCGTTAGGCGCGCGGTCTACGATCGTAGACCATGCTTTTTTTTAGCTGGGTAACTTTTTACACGGAGTGTTTAAGCTTGCGCCCCTTCGAGTAGCTGTGCATTATGCGTCAATCTATTAGTACAGTAATAATTCACACTTTGAATGGGTATAATATTGTTTTTATTCATATTGAAACCTACCCGGTCTACAATTGTAGACCGCGCGACTAACCACGTTACCTTTTTTATTTTTGCATTTTTTTATTTTGTGTAAGTTTTTATGGTTTCTTTTTGTGAAATTAGTTTTTCAAAGTTAGTTTATTAGTTTAAAGATAAATTAAAGATACAATATGTCTTTACCACCAAAAAAAATAGCGGTTTATAGGAAGACACTGGTACGAGTCTTTTTGGGCATGAAAGAGCTCATACGTAATGTTTTTGATAAATAAGGTAATTTTCTGTTCTATAAAACTAAAAATTAATTTGTTTGGACACTAAATGTGCCTAAGAAGGGAAAATAAATCGAAAAAAAAAAGCTCAAAATACCATAACTACGATTGCAAAGAGCACATGTACAAGGCGCACGATTTCGAGTCAAATTTTATAATATTTTTTTCTTTTAATTTAGGTGTTTTTTATTTTTTTATAATCGTACATGTTAAAAAAAACAAATGTTTTAGTTTCAGAAAGTTTGTTAAGTTATTTTTATTTTTTTTAACAAATTACCGTACAGATGTAAAATATATGTTAGAATTGTATATCATTTTTCTTTTACCCTTAACACTTACTAAAACAATAATATTTTGAAAAAAATATATAAATAACTTTTAAATTCAACCAAATAAATAACATAAGATATTTGGTTTTTAAAAATATAAATGTGTTTTTTTTAAACAAAAAAATAAAATGGTCTACAAGTGTAGACCACGCGACTAATCTCGTAACTAAAACAAGCGCGCCTAACGAAGGGTTAACAGTTTAGTATTTACCGTTTTTTATGTATTTTGACCTGAGGAATCATATTCCAAAAATAATGAAGATAACTTAAATATTTTTCTTTAATAGTTGGCGCCTGTTAACTTTACACAGTACTGCTATTAACTCCTAAGTGATCTGCTACCCTTCTATTTCTTTAAATGTGGTATATGTTTCGTCTTTCTGTGTATAACTTGGCATTTTGGTAAATTATATTGGCATTTTACGAAAATCAATTTTTAACACGAACATTTAAGCAGTTCAAAAGGAGGGGCGGACTTTTGAAACTTATGGTACTTTTTTTTATTTATCTTCCTATAAAAATATTAAATCTAAAAGGGATATTATTAGGTTTGGTTGGGTGTATACATTCTTTCCAGTGATAATTTGCAACCTTATATTTTGCATTTTTATTGGTTGTGGAATCCTCCAAAAAGGAAGAACAGTCTCCAACAAAATACAATCTTGTGCTTAAAATTCCATCAAGTAACTCCAATTCAAATTTATATTTATTATAGTTTTTCATTGCCTTAACGCAAATAATTAATTCTTTTGATAAAACATTAACATTCATAGTTAGTTGAAATATTTGCGAGTCAAAATTAAAAAAGTAAATTGCTGGTTCAGATAATTCAAAATTACTTACTAACCAAGAAAAATGTTTAAGGACAATATGCTTTTCTAACACGTGATTTTTAAATTCATTAATATTTCCATTCCATGAACAAAACAATAAACTACATTTTAATGGTCTATAAGTGCAAGTTTTTACGTGTTCCAAGTCTCCCACAAAATTACAATCTTTATATTTGCATGGATATTTAAAACTTGTTGCGATTTTTTCAAGAGTATAATTTCTAGCTGAATTAATCTTCTTTTTGCAAAGGGGGCAATTATCCAGTTTAATGATACATTGTTTGCATAAACTATGACCCTCTTCACAAAGATAAATGGGTCTGCTTAAATATTCAAAGCAAACAGGACATTCCAGCTCATTCAATAAACTTTTATTTATTTCGTTTACCTCCTCGTTTTTGTCAATATTGTGTTTTCCATCATTTTTTGAAAAGTCATCGTTTGCAAACTCACAACGTTTTTCATGCCACGCAACCTCCACATGAGATAAATACATGCAACATCCATTTTTATCAAACGAGCATGGAAATTTGATAATTTCTATAACTTTTTCATAAACATTATTTCTTATAAGCTCTTCAGATTCCTGTGTACAACGTCCACAAAATGAGTTATTTTCACTGTTTATGTAAATTGGCGATATTGATAAATATTTTTTGCACTTGAAACAAATTAAAAACTTTAGTTCGTAATCAGGAACACACGAATTTCTAAACATTTTTTTTATAGTGGGATATTCAGAATATACTAAAAATAAATTTTTATGAAATTAAAATTTATGTGCGTTGAGATATGAGCAAATTATCAATTTTTCATATCCTGTAGCATAAACTTTTTGATTTGATATTTAATATAGAATACCTCGAACGTTATTATACACGGTGTATTTGAAATAGCATAGGAAATTTTAACAGATGATTCTACATCATAAAATATGACAAAAAGTTCCTATAAACATATGTCTAAAAATGCGTCATAAGGGAGCTACGCCCCTTTGAAAGTGGCTAAAAAAATCGGTTTTTATTTAATAACTCAGGAACCCTTTGAGATATATCAAAGAGGTTTTGCACGTCAACTAATCCTACCCAGGCCCGTTTGTGTGTGTTATTTTCATGTTCTTATTTCAACCAGGGGTGTGCGAAATGGGGGAGGCTTCTCAGTTTTTTGTCCCAAACTTTTTTCTGTGTAACTTTTTTGCAATTTTATTTTTGAAATATGATTCCTCAGGTCAAAATACATAAAAAAAGGTACTCTTGTTGTAATACTGTAGGATTAACCGTTTTCGAGAAAAATTCATTTGAAGGTGAAATTCCACGGTTCGAGGACGAAAAATTAAATACTAAAATGTTGAAAACCAAAATTTTAATGATGCAGGGCGAACTACATTAAAAACTAAGAAAAAAACCTCATATACAGGTACTTCCAAAAATCAATCCTAATAGAGCTATGGTCTCCTAAATATGCACCATTTTTAAAGGGCTATGGTAGCTTTAAAAGCGTTTTTTCGACCTACATGTATGGAAACTTTTTTTTTTAGTTTTTGATGTAGAATAACATTGCATCATTAAAGTTTTGGTTTTCGACATTTTAGTATTTAATTTTTCGTCCTCGAACCGTGAAATTTCACCTTCAAATGAACTTTTCTCGAAAACGGTTAATCCTAAAGTATTACAACAAGAGTACCTTTTTTATGTATTTTGACCTGAGGAATCATATTTCAAAAATAAAATTGCAAAAAAGTTACACAGAAAAAAGTTTGAGACACAAAACTGATAAGGCCAACCCGTTTCGCACTCCCCTGGTTTAAATAAGTACGTGAAAATGACATACAAAGATGGGCCTTATTAGGATTAATTCACGTGCAAAACTTCGTTAATATATCTCAAAGGATTCCTGAGTTATTAAATAAAAACCGATTTTTTTAGCCAATTTCAAAGGGGCGTAGCTCTCTTATGACGCATTTTTAGACATAGGTTTATAGGAACTTTTTGTCATATTTTATCATGTCACCTGTTAAAATTTTCTACGCTATTTCAAATACACCCTGTAGAGTACCTCGAATGTTATTATACAGTACGGTATATTAAAAAAAACACTGCCCAGTAAAATCGCTTTCCCATTTTTCACCTTGCGCATTAAATGGATTTTTTATTATTAGATTCACTTTCAGCAACCTCAAAAACCCCAATATACAAATTTTCACTAAAACTGCCCCCCACCTTTCAGGGGGTGGAGTTAGAATTTTGTTATTATCAGATTAACTTTAAGCTACCTCAAAAACCCCTATATCTCAAGTTTCACGAAAACTACTCCGCGCCAGTTAGGGGAAGTAGTTAAAAATTTTTTATTATCAGATTTACTTTTAGCAACCTCAAAAACCCCTATATACCAACTTTCACATCAACTACCCCCCCCCCCGCCCCTTAGGGGGTGGAAAAATATTATTAAATTCTATACAGCAATTTAAAAATGTTTGTGAAAAATTATTGTATTTACCCCATTTGCTCACGTTGTCCCACCCCAATGTTTACCAAAAACAATCCCGAGCGAGAACTTTTAGTAACTTACCTCAATTTTATTATTCAATTTATTCAATTTTTTTAACAGGTTTTTACAAAAATATAACATTAATTACCGGCCAAACCCTGAGGCTTGTGTTGCGGTTTTTACTATTTTTATATATTTAAGTAATTCTACTATTTGATATGAAGTAATCTAATCTAAGAAAAATAAAATAAATATTGTATCCATTTATATAGAAAATGAGGTATAAAATTTGTATTTAAATGTGTTTGAATGTGTGAGTGAGACTCGGAGTGAGAAGAGGACAGCGCATATTTTATATTTAATGTTAGAAATATAAAAAGTGCCAAATTTCAAGTCTCTAGCTTAACGCTTACTTAAGTTATCGTGGATACAAGATTTCCCGGACAGAACGACCAATCGACCAATAGATCGACAATTTTTTTTTGCTTGAAATGGATTTTAAAAATACGCAAAAAAAATAAAATTTTTTGCACGAATTTAAGGCTTTCCGAAATTTTGAAAATTTTCAAAATGGGAAAGCAAAACACGTTTTTTTTAACTTTTAATTTCCCATTTATAAGCTCTTATTTGGCGCTTAGCTCGTTTAGTTTTAGTTAAATAATTTTAATATTTTGAATAAATATTAGAATGCATTAAATAGAAATAAATTCAGTTCGACGTAATACATTTTTAAAATATTTGTTTAACGTTTGACTCACACTTATGGGAGAAGTTGGTAAATTTTAGTGTTAGAGGCAACTTTGGCGGATTTCCGGCACTGGTTAGAATCTTTTGATTATTTTCAAATTTGGCACATAAATTTCAAGACCTTTCAATTTTTCACTTATGAAAAAATACAGACAATTTTCAACGATTTTTTTATGGTAATTTTACGAATTTTAGCCCCCCCCCCCCCCCCTTGGCACAATCAGAAAAGTATGATCACTCTCACATATTCAGAATTTTCTAGTTACACCTTAATAAAAATTTTAAGATAATAAAAAAATATAAGTTCCACCCTAATGATATACATAAAAAGTATATATAACGTATACAGGCTGATTCAGAAATGGTGAATCAAACGAAAATGGTAAATTCCCCATGCGAAAATAAGACAAAAAGTAGAATTCCGTACTATGTAAATTCATGTAATTTTACAATATTTTACATGCAGTGTGTGTATTTGGAACAAAGGTACCCTATCCAGTTCTCGGATGGGATTGTTTTTGGGAAAATTCGGGGTTAGGTTTTTCAAAAAAGAAAAAAATTTGGAAAAAAGTTTTTTTTTATTCTCGTTTTTTTTTTATCCTTTTAAATGTATGTTTTTACATTTTTTTTAATATTCTTTTTGAATTTGTTTTTATAACAATAATGAGGAAGCATTCTTTTAATATTTTACATTCTTGTTAAAAATACGCAAAAAAAAATAAAATTTTTGCACGAATTTAAGGCTTTCCGAGATTTTGAAAATTTTCAAAATGGGAAAGCAAAACACGTTTTTTTAACTTTTAATTTCCCATTTATAAGCTCTTATTTGGCGCTTAGCTCGTTTAGTTTTAGTTAAATAATTTTAATATTTTGAATAAATATTAGAATGCATTAAATAGAAATAAATTCAGTTCGACGTAATACATTTTTAAAATATTTGTTTAACGTTTGACTCACACTTATGGGAGAAGTTCGTAAATTTTAGTGTTAGAGGCAACTTTGGCGGATTTCCGGCACTGGTTAGAATCTTTTGATTATTTTCAAATTTGGCACATAAATTTCAAGACCTTTCAATTTTTCACTTATGAAAAAATACAGACAATTTTCAACGATTTTTTTATGGTAATTTTACGAATTTTAGCCCCCCCCCCCCCCTTGGCACAATCAGAAAAGTATGATCACTCTCACATATTCAGAATTTTCTAGTTACACCTTAATAAAAATTTTAAGATAATAAAAAAATATAAGTTCCACCCTAATGATATACATAAAAAGTATATATAACGTATACAGGCTGATTCAGAAATGGTGAATCAAACGAAAATGGTAAATTCCCCATGCGAAAATAAGACAAAAAGTAGTATTCCGTACTATGTAAATTCATGTATTTTTACAATATTTTACATGCAGTGTATGCATTTGGAACAAAGGTACCCTATCCAAAGTTCTCGGATGGGATTGTTTTTGGGAAAATTCGGGGTTAGGTTTTTCAAAAAAGAAAAAAATTAAAAAAAAAGTTTTTTTTTTATTCTCGTTTTTTTTTTAATCCTTTTAAATGTATGTTTTTACATTTTTTTTAATATTCTTTTTGAATTTGTTTTTATAACAATAATGAGGAAGCATTCTTTTAATATTTTACATTCTTGTTAAAAATACGCAAAAAAAAATAAAATTTTTGCACGAATTCAAGGCTTTCCGAAATTTTGAAAATTTTCAAAATGGGAAAGCAAAACACGTTTTTTTTAACTTTTAATTTCCCATTTATAAGCTCTTATTTGGCGCTTAGCTCGTTTAGTTTTAGTTAAATAATTTTAATATTATGAATAAATATTAGAATGCATTAAATAGAAATAAATTCAGTTCGACGTAATACATTTTTAAAATATTTGTTTAACGTTTGACTCACACTTATGGGAGAAGTTCGTAAATTTTAGTGTTAGAGGCAACTTTGGCGGATTTCCGGCACTGGTTAGAATCTTTTGATTATTTTCAAATTTGGCACATAAATTTCAAGACCTTTCAATTTTTCACTTATGAAAAAATACAGACAATTTTCAATGATTTTTTTATGGTAATTTTACGAATTTTAGCCCCCCCCCCCCCTTGGCACAATCAGAAAAGTATGATCACTCTCATATATTCAGAATTTTCTAGTTACACCTTAATAAAAATTTTAAGATAATAAAAAAATATAAGTTCCACCCTAATGATATACATAAAAAGTATATATAACGTATACAGGCTGATTCAGAAATGGTGAATCAAACGAAAATGGTAAATTCCCCATGCGAAAATAAGACAAAAAGTAGAATTCCGTACTATGTAAATTCATGTAATTTTACAATATTTTACATGCAGTGTGTGCATTTGGAACAAAGGTACCCTATCCAAAGTTCTCGGATGGGATTGTTTTTGGGAAAATTCGGGGTTAGGTTTTTCAAAAAAGAAAAAAATTTGGAAAAAATTTTTTTTTTATTCTCGTTTTTTTTTATCCTTTTAAATGTATGTTTTTACATTTTTTTTACTATTCTTTTTGAATTTGTTTTTATAACAATAATGAGGAAGCATTCTTTTAATATTTTACATTCTTGTTAAAAATACGCAAAAAAAAATAAAATTTTTGCACGAATTTAAGGCTTTCCGAGATTTTGAAAATTTTCAAAATGGAAAAGCAAAACACGTTTTTTTTAACTTTTAATTTCCCATTTATAAGCTCTTATTTGGCGCTTAGCTCGTTTAGTTTTAGTTAAATAATTTTAATATTTTGAATAAATATTAGAATGCATTAAATAGAAATAAATTCAGTTCGACGTAATACATTTTTAAAATATTTGTTTAAAGTTTGACTCACACTTATGGGAGAAGTTCGTAAATTTTAGTGTTAGAGCCAACTTTGGCGGATTTCCGGCACTGGTTAGAATCTTTTGATTATTTTCAAATTTGGCACATAAATTTCAAGACCTTTCAATTTTTCACTTATGAAAAAATACAGACAATTTTCAACGATTTTTTTATGGTAATTTTACGAATTTTAGCCCCCCCCCCCTTGGCACAATCAGAAAAGTATGATCACTCTCACATATTCAGAATTTTCTAGTTACACCTTAATAAAAATTTTAAGATAATAAAAAAATATAACATAAAAAGTATATATAACGTATACAGGCTGATTCAGAAATGGTGAATCAAACGAAAATGGTAAATTCCCCATGCGAAAATAAGACAAAAAGTAGTATTCCGTACTATGTAAATTCATGTAATTTTACAATATTTTACATGCAGTGTATGCATTTGGGTTAGATTTTGAAAAAAGAAAAAAAATTGGAAAAAAGTTTTTTTTTATTCTCGTTTTTTTTTTTAAATCCTTTTAAATGTATGTTTTTACATTTTTTTTAATATTCTTTTTGAATTTGTTTTTATAACAATAATGAGGAAGCATTCTTTTAATATTTTACATTCTTGTGTAATATTTTTTTTATTTTTGGACAAATAAATCATTTAAATGTGTTTCAGACACTATTATCTAGACCGTAATAAGGAACTTAATTAAAATTCTTTGTTGCTTTAATATGGACTCATTTGGAATCCTAATTGCGAAAATTTTGTCCTTTGTTTAGACACTCCTTTGTGGAATTTTTCATAACACTTTACTAAACTTAATAAAGTTTTTTTTTATTGCAATGTCTTATGACTAGTTCGCATTTTTTTATAAACTAAATTTATTATAATTGGAAAGAACTGACAACGTGACAAAATTTAAATAGGCATTTCTGATGTGTTTTGGCTTTATTTATATTTTTATAACCGTGTAGAGACCGGGGCCCGTTGCTACTGTACACGGTTCACCTGGGCGATTTTAAATAAAAATTTCGTGGACCCCTACATTTTTTGGACTAAAACATGCCTGATGATATAAGAAATCAATTTCCATTTGAAAGAAAATCGTAAGATACACTTTTTTAGAAAGATAAAAAAACGTTTTTTTGAGTAATAGGGTGTGTCAAAAAATTCCTATTTGAGAAATCGAAAACGCTCTCTGGCTCAAAAGTTGCTCCTTGGTAAAAAACTGTGGCTACTCAAAAATGAGCCAAATCGATTAATGTTTAGAGGTAGCTCAAAGCACTCAAACTTTGAAAAATATCGAAACCTGTTTTTCGGATTGTGATTGTATATAAAATTAATGAAATTTTGGAGGGTTTCTTTGGTAATATTTAGAAACAATACTAATTGTGAGAAAACTAAAAAAATTATATTTCCCCTTCCCTTAAGTTAGAACATAAAAAAATCGCCAATTATTTGAAGATTTTGCGAAAATTTATTGAAAATAGGCATATTTAAAAGGACATAACTTCCTTAGGAATGATTTTCTGACCAAGGTGCATATAAACTTTTTCTATGTTTTTAATGTTAAATAACCACTCATTACTAAAATATTTGTTTTTTGCTTTATATTTTATAATTTTTTTATTTTTGGTTCTGCATGCATGCATTTATCTTTAAAACGGTTAAACCTGCGATGTTAAACCACAGAAACTTTTTTGTGTATTTTTACATAAAAAAGTATTCCAACCAAAAAAAGTTTTAGGCAAAAAACAGAAAATCTAATCGAAATTAATTTTTTTTACTCAACTTGAGGAAAAAAATTATGTTTTCTGTATAGTCATGTTGGTTAACATGTATATATGTTTATAAACTAATATATAATTTTGCAGATTTTTTATTTAAAACTATTTTTTATGCACTTTTATAACTTTTAATTAAATTTTCGCGAAATCTTCAAATAATTGTCGATTTTTTCATGTTCTAACTTAAGGGGAAGGGGGGATATAATTGTTTTAGTTCTTACATTTAGTATTGTTTCTAAATATTATCAAAGAAACCCTCCAAAATTTCCTCAATTTTTATCGGTATCAGTTTTTATCCGAAAAATAGGTACCGATTTTTTTTTAAGATTGAGTGCTTTGCTACCTCTAAACATTTATCGATTCGGCTCATTTTTGAGTGGCCACTGTTTTTTACTAAGGAGCAACTTTTAAGCCAGAGAGCGATTTGGATTTTGAAAATCGCGATTTTTTTGACACACCTTGTTACTCAAAATAACGTTTTTTTATCTGTCAAAAAAAGTGTATCTTTTACGATTTTCTTTCAAATGGGAATTGATTTCTGATGTCATCAGTTATGTTTTAGTCCAAAAAATGTAGGGGTCCACGAAATATTTATTTAAAATCGCCCAGGTGAACCGTGTGTAGCTGTTGGCAAAAATACATAAGAAACTTTTTTCATACTGCCACTAACCCAACTTTAGTAAAATTTGTTTAAAATATTCATCTAAAAGACCACGTACAATTCTTATGGGAAATGGCCCCCGGTTAAAGGACCCGCACATTTAGTGAGGAAAATGTCTTTCCGCAGATTGCGCTGAAAATTTGGTATGTTGTAGAACTTAGTTCCTGAACAAAACTGGCAGAGTCTCAACCGTAGCATATGACTAGTTTTGATGTAATAACCGTTTAAGTGCTTTCCTTGCATTTCATGAATTAATTGATTGTATCTCGGAAACAACTAGCATTGGAGAAAAAAAAATGCTGCAAGTTATGCGTTATAAGGGTGTGGATTTCTTAGATATGATAATCTTATATACAGATATGATAATCTTATATACAGATATGATAATCTTATATACAGATATGATAATCTTATATACAGATATGATAATCTTATATACAGTGCAGATGTATCCCATTCGGGCAAACGAACAAAAAATTTCGATGACGTTTTTTTCACTTTTCTCGACGTTTTAGATCATTTTGAGTCGAAATCTGAAAAAAAAAATAAAAATTTTCGTATGTCAGTACGTACGTAAGTACATAACCACCATTTCTGGATTGTGATGGAGATTTTACCTGGGGTTTTCGAAAAAATGTGTTTCATGAAAAAATAAGAAACTTTAAAAATGTCCGTCCCTCTGATGTCACGTTTTTGTGTACAAAAACAATTCGATCGACTCAAAATTTTCGGCAAAAATCAAATTCTATGAGGGGAAGATCCCTATTGTTTTTGAAAGTAACCCCTCCCCAAAAAAAATAACTTATGGGGGGTTAAAATTAAAAAAAGGAAAAAAAAAACTGAAAGAAAATTTTAATTAACGTAATTTTTTTAGAAAAAAATACTTTTGTTATGAGGATCAATTATACCAACTTTGAAAGTAATTCCCCCAAAAACAAAAAAAAGTTAAACTTTTTTAAAAAGTTTTTTTTTTAATTTTTCTTGTACAATTTTTTTTCAATTTTTTTTTTTTTTCGTTTTTAAATTATTTTTATTTTTTTTTGTTTTTTTCGAGAAAAGAAAATAAAAAAAAATTTTTAGTTTTTTTTTATTTATTTATTTTTCTATTATTTGGGAACATGCAATATACTATTTACTTTGAATAGTATAGAATGGAATGAGTAGCATTACATATCCACTGCTTGTTAATCATAATTTAGAAAAATTAGTTAAAAAAAAAAATAATTCACATATCTTCTTTCACATGTTCCGCTTCTGCGCGATTTTCCAGCTTTTCCTCGCTTTGTATACGTTTCTCCAGTTGTATAAAAGCTCCACAGGGTGGATCAACAAGTTCGGCCGCAGTTTACCGCAGGATTCGTAAACCTGCGGGCGTGTAGCGCGCGCGGAATTTCATACGAACATGTCGTTCTCGGTTAAACTGAAACAATTTCAGATACCCAAATGCAAGGGCGAAAAACTAGCTAAAATCGAATTTAGAGGTAAGTAGGTATATAATTATTTGCAATTATTTTGCAGATTTTTTAAATGGATCGTGAAAAGTAAAAGTTACTCTCGCTTTTGTTGCACATGGTGCATTCCTAAAGCCTAGGCTGAATATCATTTGCTTGTAAGTAATATTTAAGTTTTAGTAGGTTACCTATTAACTTATTATTATTTTAGTTACTATATCAAGTTAAATTACTTCAACTACACGATTCTATAGATATAGTTGACTGTAAACATAATTTAAAATATACACTCAAGCAATAATTTCCATATAATTTAGCAACAGACAAAAGCCCACAGTGTTTTTTTTTGAAAAAAATAGTTATTTATGGTACTAGTGGGTAAAGTAAGATATTGCCCATGAGAAAATTAACCTTTGAGGCGTCAGCCAAGCATGTTAAAAAGTCCAAACGAGAGGGCAATATCGGTTTACCCATGAGTGCCATACAAGGTTTTATCCAATAAATAGCTTAGAAATTCATATTTTTATTCAAAATTTAATGACATTTACAAGAAAATAATTTGACAAGTGACAGTTGAGTGGGTAAAATAAATAATTATCCACCCAATAAAGTAAAAGCCACGCGGGGGTTATTATTGAGTTTATCTATTTAAAATAAAGCTGGTAATTGTCTCATTATCTGTATGTATTGGATAAAATATTTTTTTTATAAATATTTTGTCAGATGCCCGGGCCTCGGGGAAACTTTTTACCCGGGCCCCCATTTTTCCAAAATAATTTTCCAGCCCAGCCTCGTAGCTAAGGCACTTTTACGGGAAGGGGGCGCCCCTCCTGACAAAAAAGTGTCTACTAAGAAAATGGTCGTCAGCCTAGCATTAACTAAATTTTTGACGAATTATGTTACTTTCTATTTTTTTTTATTTAGAATTGTGAAACTGAAGCTTAACAATTAAAAAAAAAATAAGAAAGCCCCAGCGCCTCAAGCAAAAATTTTAACAGGTTTAATGGGTAATTTTAATTTTAAACTAGATGAAACGTTGCAAGCACCCTGTCAAAACATCGACACTATTGTACACTAGAGCCATCTAGTTTGCAAATTTCAAACTAGGTGTTTTGTTTGATTTTAAATTCTGTATCTTTAAAACATTATATTCTAGCAAAAAACTGTATATAACATTTTTTATAGGGCTTAAAAAGAGCTTTTATTTAAAATATAATTTTTTGAAATCGGGTTATAAATATGTGAGAAAAAAACTTTTACTGCTTTAAACGCCAATATAATTAGGAAAACATTGTTTATAACATTTTTTGACCAATTTAAAATTATCTTTTATATAAGTGCTAAATTAACCAAATACAATAATAATTACCTTAATTATAAACAAAAAACGCTAAAAATAGGATTTTTACCCTATTTTTACCCCCTTACCCCAATCGTTTACCCCAATATATAATCAGCTCTTCGGAATACGATAAGAAACAATATGCAAAAAAACGCAACTCGATATCTCATGTAGAAATGAAGTTAGAGAATTTACACCCAGACAGACAGACAGACAGACAGACAGACAGACGGACGTAAAAATATTTTTTACTATTTCGAGAATGGTCTAAAAGGTCGAGAAATGTGAAAAAAAAGTGGTCAAAGATTTTGACTTTTCGGCGAAGATTTCAATACATCGGCACTATGTGCCGATGTAAATATTGTTTCAAATTTTATAAAATTGCAAGAAAGCTTTAGCGCTGCAGGCAATTTCTTTTACAGACAAATTTCACGTTTTACAAGCTCGAATAAAAAAAAAAGTAAAATTTCATAATAAATTTTTTTTTAAGTCTATGGCCCACCTGAATGAAGGTTCTGTATATTTGCTTGTTTTGGCGCCCTTATCTTTCTGGAGGGAGTATAAATAAATAAACCGTTTATTGTTAACTAAAAGAAATTGTGGACGCCGGGCCCCCCTAGAGCCCGGGCCGCGGGGAATCTTCCCCCCTGAATATATGTGACCTTCGACGAAAAAAGGTAAGTAGTGTGCGAAAACAAGTTTTCGAGAAAAACGCGTTTAAATTTGCGGAGGTGTGTAACGACTCAACGGGAGGTTGTAGAAACAGTTTCTAAGAAATTTTGGATGAGGGGACTTAATAACAATTGAAAATCGACCAAATAAAAAAAAACAACATGGTATACCTGTCAACGTGGGTTTGTAGGTTACTACTTGGTTAATCCGTTATTAAAGAAAAATCAAGGTGGAAAAAAATACCATGTGAGAAACAATAAAAATAGAAAAAAAAAATAAAAATACATTGCCCAGTAAAAGAGCATTCTCATTTTTTAACTCCGCGCGTGAAATGGATTTTTTATTATCAGACTCACTTTCAGTAACCTTAAAAAGTCCAATATACCAATTTTTACGAAAACTACCTCTGGCCCCTCAGTGGATTTAAAAAAACATTATTTTAAGATTCAGTCTTGGCACCCTCAAAAACCTCAATACATAACTTTACAAGAAAACTACCCCCGCCCCTCAGGGGGGGGGGGGGGAATTTTGAATTTTTTTAGTATCAGATTAACTTTCAGCAACCTCAAAAACCCAAATATACCAATTTTCACGAAAACAACCCCCAGCCCCTCAGAGGATGAAATTAGAAAAAAATTATTATCAAATTCGGATTCATCGACTCCAAAAATATTTTGACGAAAATATTAAAAGTATTTAAAAATATTTACCCACTCACCCTCATGGGGTAATGTCTCTGCCTTCAAGTAGACAGAGACGTACGTAATTTTTCGAATAATCAAAGCTTAACTTGGTATTATTACTATTAAAAATAGAAGATGACTATGGTCTTTTTTTTCAAGCAAGATAGTAAATTAAAAATCGCACCCTAAATATTTTTACAACGGTTTTGAATAGTATATGTTTGTGTATAGAATATAGTTATGTTTTATAAAATAAACTACGCAGTATATTAACACATCCAATATTCGAATCTGTTTTAAAAATATTCACGGTGCGATTTTTAATTTACTACCTTGCTTGATGAAACAGACCATAAATTTAGTTAAAACATGAACTCAGGGGTATTTTAAACATGTTTTTAATAAATTAGTAAAACGTTCGTTGAGTATTTCTCATAAAGCATTTCTTAAAGCCTAAATAAACTCATTAATAATTTATTTTAATAATTATTATTTGTTAATGATTTTTATATATGCGCATTTAAAAAACACTAAAAAAAAATATTTTTTTTTCCTAAAAACTACTAAAATGCTACAAATATATTTGGAATCAACATGAAATATACAAAGAACTTGCCAATGGAGATCTCTACAACTAGAATTATGAAACAAAAGACGTCTACCCTATCTCTATCTCATTTGTGCTACACTTTCCAGCCAGCCAAATAAATACTGTATTTGTTTTTCGTACAACAAATACAGTATTTATTTGGTTTGGCCGGAAAGTGTAGCTATTGTGAATCTGTAGAATAAGACAATTCTACTAAAATTTAGATGGCGCCAGTAATTTCTTTAATAAAAATAATATAGTTACACTTTTCGCCCGGCCAAGTAAATATTGTATTTGTTCAACAAAGAACAAATACAGAATTTGTTTGGTTGGGTGGAAGTGGGAGTGTATATATGTCTTCTATCCTTTTTGGGTAGAACTTTTGTCCCTGTCTAATCTAACGGGAGAAATTTCCATTAATGCTACTTTTGCCCATGGTCTATGCGGAAGATTATTTAATATTTCAAAGAACAATTTTTTAGAATTTTTTGGCCTGTTTTTGCATCAATAAATAACAGCTGTTTTTTCCTTTTAAAGAATTTCCTTAAAGTCCACCCGTGTATGAAATTTTCCCTAAATCAAAAGTTTACTCTTTTTATTTAAAAAAATATACTAATACAAAAAGTTTTTAAATTAAATTCAATTTGTTTTCAATCGAAAATTTTAATCAAAAGTAACTACTTTTGTTAGAGTCTAACCGGACTTACTTTTTTCTTGAAATATTGTTAAACCTAGGTTAAATCGAAAGAAATAAAATGGAATAAGATTTGTTCTCGTTCAATTTAACTTTTTCGTTCATTATTTTAACATTGTTGAGTGTTTACGATGTGCATAGGGTTAATAAAGGGTGATTTAAGAATATGCTACAAAATTTTAAGGGGCAACTCTACAATAAAAAATATTATTAATTTTCTTGGTTTTATATTTAATACAATACATAGTTGTTTAATGGGTTGCCTATTCCTAAATAAATTCAAACTTGAGTTTGCTTATTAAATAAAACGTCTGTGGCTGCCATATAAGACAGTAAAATTGTACTGTTTTATATTTCATTAAAAAAATACTGAGTATTTTGATGTTTTTTATCTAATGTAAGGTAACTAAATAAAAAATTAGGTAATTTTTAAAAGATCTAGACTATCTAGACTAGACATTAATGGTCAAAATAGTAACGTTATTATAACTATAAAATCTATTCTTGATATGAAAAACAGAAATATTTGGATTAAAACACTTAAAAGATATAAAAGGCTGTGGTGAAAAGTGAAAAATGGTTTATAAAACAAGGTGAATAAAATTTGTAGAATCTACTAGGTAAATCTAAATAAAATTAGGCAAACCTCCATACATAAATATCACACTAGTGTGATATAAAAATATTAAACTAGTGCCATATGAGGTGTTTTCAATAGAACAAAAAAGTGTGCTAAATGTCAATTTTTTATTTTAAAAAGATCTAGACTGTCTAGACTAGACAGTAATGGTCAAAATAGTAACGTTATAACTATAGTTTCTATTTTTGACATAAAAAACATAAATATTTGGATTAAAACACTTAAAAGATATAAAGGGCTGTGGTGAAAGGTGGAAAATGGTTTATAAAACAAGGTGAATAAAAGTCGTAGAATCTACGGGGTAAATATCTAAATAAAATTAGGCAAACCTCCATACATAAATATCACAAGCGTGTGATATAAAAATATCAAACTAGTGCGATATGAGGCGTTTTCTAAAGAACAAAAGAGTGTGCTAAATGTCACTTTCATAGAGGAATGTAGGAAAAATGCATTTGAATCGTCTATTTGAAGAAGGCTCTAAGTAAACAAATCAAGTTTTCAGAAGACAAAATCTGACCCATTTTAAATATAATTCTACTTTAAAAATAATTTATTTTGTTGTAAATTATACCATCAGTAAAGCTACCGGCAGTAGTATCTACTACTTACCTACTATAAAGTATTACCTACTTACCTACTTATAAAGTATTTTTTTTTTAGCCAGAAGTTTTTGTGTAAAAACAATAAAAAATTACTTAAATAGAATATATAATTTATTTGAGGCGTATATATATTTACAGTATTATTTGTGTCATTTCGCCTCAATGATTATTTATGTCGATAAAAAATCTAATACAGAAAATAAAATTAAAATGAATAACCAGCGCACCTATTTCTAGATGCGCTAGTAAGCTTACTTACCTTATAAGGTATTGCGTTTAAAATAATACTTATCTGCTATATCTTCTTTACCTAAAAAATATTATTAGTCAATACCTTACCAAAGTTTAAATATTTTGCCTAAATAAAGAATTTTTAATAAAATTCTTGATAAATCGTTAAAATAATTAAAAAAGAACGAAAAACTAAATAAAAGTTAACTTCTAACGTTTCAGGATCTAATTTGATCCCCTTTTTAAAGAAAATTATTAGTTTTTGAAAGAATTTGTGCAATATTTGGCTTTATCAATCAAAATATGACAAATGTCAAAATATGTCATTTCGAGATAATTGAAACAAAGACACCCGTAACAATAAAGAGGTGTAGAGAAATTAATTTGGAAAAGGCGTTTTTGTTGAAAACGTGTAGAGACGATAATTTGGAAAAAACTTTTTTATCGATATAAAAAATCATTAAGGCGAAATGGTTCAAATTAATAATACTGTAAAAAATTACTTGGTACCTTCTGTATAGTAATTAATAAAACAGTTCAAAAAAATAATCGTACTGAAAAAACTAACAAAACCGTTTGTGTTACGGAAAAATCGTTTGTCGAACAAACGTTCACGGTCGTAAGAGATGCTAGCCACATATATTTCTTTTCAAAATACAAATGCGGGGTTACAGGCAATTTTGGGGAAATTTATATATCTTGAGAACCAATGTGGCAAAAACAAAAGTAATGGTGGCACAAACGTTCACATAAGGCCCCCTTTCCGATAGGTTTATGCCTAATGTGGGATTACAACTTCACACTGACTTATTATTTTGCTCCTATTCAGTTGTCGGCCAGGCTAGGAAGTCAGCTGGCTTGGTGCGTTCTTCAAATTTAGTAAAATTAAAGCAAGTTGCAAAACAACTTTACACTACGATATTTGAAGAACTCTTTGACCCAGATACTAAAATTTGGAACAAAGATTTTCTAAGTAGTAGAGAAAATTTGTTTCAAATTTAAAGTCTCTATGTCAAAGTGGTCTTAAAATATCGTAGTGTAAAGTTGTTTTGCAACTTGCTTAAGACTTTAATTTGACTATAGCATTAATTTTCACTATTTAAAATATTATATATTATTAGAATTAACTTGGAGCGTAATTATGTTTAATTGATGACCTTATGTTTTAAAAGCATAAAAACTAAAAAGTTGTATTTCAAAAACACTGACTTAGTGCCTTTTTCTAATAGAGGATTCATTTTTCGTGCAATAATACTCAGTAGTAATATCATAAGTGCATGTTGAATTATCGATAATCTTTTTACTGTATTAAAAAAATATTTTGCTTGGCAATTGTTTGAATGCATTTTTCGTGTTTTGACGAAAAATGCACGAAAACAATTTCCTTAAGCAAAATGTTTTTTTTATATACAATAAAAAAGTTATGTATAATTCAACGTGCACGAATGGTATTTTAAAAGACTATTTCACAAACAAAATAAAAAAGTATATAAATTTTTTTATTTTATATAATTTAAGAACTAAACAACAACTTGAGATTATTTCAATAAAATAGTTGTTATCATATATTTTAGCATTTAAATAAAGATCTTTGCTGTTTTTTTAAAAAAGTTTAATTTTCAACTGAAAAGAAATAAAATAAAGGGTGTTTCCACCCGTAAACAAAACAATTTGCGATCCGTTTCTAATAAAGTTTGGCAACGCTGTACTGGTACCAGCGCAGTCATTTGATGTTTTGATTTCCGTCATTTAAAAGAAGTAAATTATTTACTGTAAATATATTTTTAATAAATAAGTATTTAAATTAGTTTTGAGTGGCCTATTTTTAATACCAAGATTCAATTAAATAAAAATTTATGAATATCAGTGATTTAAAACTTTTAAGATGAAAAGTGCATAAAATATAATATATTATCTGAAATTAATTGGGGTTTATACCTAGGATGATTTGGTAATAAAATAAGCATTTATATTACTTATCAATAAAAATAAATCAAGCTTCACAAATTTAAAACAAATTTTGCAAAAATATAACCTTTATTAAGATGTCAGTAACTGTCAGTTTCTTGTTTCCATAGTAACCAAGTGATAATTGCACATGTGCAAAAATTATCAGATTCATTCTGATCTGATTGGTCAAGAAACTAAAAATGCAAGGTTTTGATTGGCCTATATATTGTTTGTGAAATAGTCTATTTAATTTGTCTAATGTACTTATTTGTAAGCATATCTTCTACAGATAGTATGTTCAAATCCATATTTTAACAATGAAACAACTGGATGCATTCAAATCATACATTAGAAAATTGACTTGTTGTTTTCGCTAATGCAATTCCTGTTTTGAAATTATACAATGAAGATCCTTAATCAAGGGACTATCTCGCGCAGCAAAGTGTTTATCAAAATCAGTGAATGTCAGATAATTATAGTTATCTGCGCACAAAAAAAAAAGCTGCCAACAAAATAATACTTTTACCTATAGGCCTAGGTTCATTTAAATCAAAAACGAAAAAAGAAAAAAAAAATCAAAAAAAAATATAAAAAAAGTAAAATTTTTTGTTTTCAAGTTTTTCAAAAAAAAAATTTCAAAAAAAAGTGGTCACAAATTTCCCGGACACACAGACAGACCGACCGACTGACCGACCGACTGACCGACCGACCGACTGACCGACCGACTGACCGACCGACAGACCGACAGACAGAATTTTTTTTATCGAAATTGTATTTTTTGGATATAAAACGTCCAGAAACGTAAAAAAAAGATATATTTTTTTTTTACTAACGCAAGATTCATTGTGGAAAGTAAAATGAGGTCAATTAATATTAAGTATTATTTTTACTTTCCACAAGGAAAGTCTTGCTTTAGTAAAAAAAATTCGAAAAAAAAATATTGCTTTTTTTACGTTTCTGGACGTTTTATATCCAAAAAATATCATTTCCGTCAAAAAAAAAATTCTGTCTGTCGGTCTGTCTCTCACCGGGATAACTCACGAACGCTTCGGGCTAAATACTTCAAATCTGGACCATAGCTTAATTGTCCAAAGTTCTAGGTTCAGTTTATTTTTCGTTTGAACTTTTTGGTTTGGACTTTTTTTTACGAAAAAAAAAACTTTTTTTGAACAAAATTTTTTTTTGATTATAATGAACGAATTATTACGTAACGTTTCTAGGGGGGGTGGGGGTAATTTCGGTGTATTACGCCCTTGTTAATGGTATAGGGAAATAGCGTTACAGGGGGTGGGGGTGGGGATCCAAAATTATAAAAATTTGCGTTACGTAATACTTGAACGTTCCCATATGTATTTCGTTGCATTTACAATGCTAGTGAGAAGAAACATTGTCTTCAACCTTGTACGCAATTTAAAGCCATACAGTGTTTTATATTTGCAGTCGAAGAAAAAGTATAGTTTATAACACGTATGGAATAGTCAGTCGTTACGTGCTTGCGGGACCGTCATACCTGCTTGCCGTTTCGTATGACAAACTTTCCGCTCGCGCGAAATATTGTCTAGTCCATACTAGTTAGAGAATATACTACTATTTGTAAAGATACAAGTCGCTTGAAAAACAACTTTACAGTAGTATATTTTATCGCCCGACTTGATGACGTCATCGCCCGACTTGATGACGTCATCGCCACACTTGATAACGTCATCGCTAAATCTGATGACGTCATCACCCGAAGTCCAAATTCCAAAGTCAAAGTATAAAGTCCAAAGTTTAAAGTCCAAAGTCCAAAGTCCAAAGTCCAAAGTTTAAAGTTTAAAGTCCAAAGTCCAAATTAAAAAGTAGAAAGTCCAAAGTCCGAAGTCCAAAGTTTAAAGTCCAAAGTTTAAAGTCCAAAGTCCAAAGTCCAAAGTACAAAGTCCAAAGTCCAAAGTCCAAAGTCCAAAGTTCAAAACCCAAAGTCCAAAGTCCAAAGTCCAAAGTCCAAAGTCCAAAGTCCAAAGTCCAAAGTCCAAAGTCAAAAGTCCTAAGTTCAAAACCAAAATTCCAAAGTCCAAAGTCCAAAGTCCAAAGTCCAAAGTCCAAAGTCCAAAGTCCAAAGTCCAAAGTCCAAAGTACAAAGTAGAAAATCCAAAGTCCAAAGTCCAAGGTCCAAAGTCCAAAGTCCAAATTCCAAAGTCAAAAGTTTAAAGTCCGAAGTCCAAAGTCCAAAGTAGAAAGTCCAAAGTTTAAAGTCCAAACTCCAGTCTAAAGTCCAAAGTCCAAGGTCCAAAGGCCAAGGTCCAAAATCCAAAGTTTAAAGTCCAAAGTCCAAAGTCCAAAGTCCAAAGTCCAAAGTCCAAAGTCCAAAGTCCAAAGTCCAAAGTCCAAAGTCCAAAGTCCAAAGTCCAAAGTCCAAAGTCCAAAGTCCAAAGTCCAAGGTCCAAAGTCCAAAGTCCAAGGTTCAAAGTGCAATGTCCAAAGTCCAAAGGCCAAGTGTCAAAGTCCAAAGTTTAAAGTCCAAAGTCCAAAGTCCAAAGTCTAAAGTCCAAAGTTCAAAGTCCAAAGTTCAAAGTCCAAAGTCCAAAGTCCAAAGTCCAAAGCTCAGTCCAAAGTCCAAATTTCGAAGTCCGAAATCCAAAGTCCAAAGTCCAAAGTCCAAAGTTCAAAGTTCAAAGTTCAAAGTCCAAAGTCCAAAGTTTAAAGTCCAGTCCAAAGTCCAAAGTCCAAAGTCCAGTCCAAAGTCCAGTCCAAAGTCCAGTCCAAAGTCCAGTCCAAAGTCCAGTCCAAAGTCCAGTCCAAAGTCCAGTCCAAAGTCCAGTCCAAAGTCCAGTCTAAAGTCAAAAGTCCAAAGTCCAAAGTCCAAAGTCCAAAGTCCAAAGTCCAAAGTCCAAAGTCCAAAGTCCAAAGTCCAAAGTCCAAAGTCCAAAGTCCAAAGTCCAAAGTCCGAAGTCCGAAGTCCAAAGTCCAAAGTCCAAAGTCCAAAGTCCAAAGTCTAAAGTCCAAAGTCCAAAGTCCAAAGTCCAAAGTCCAAAGTCTAAAGTCCAAAGTCCAAAGTCCAAAGTCCAAAGTCCAAAGTTTAAAGTCCAAAGTCCAAATTCCAAAGTCCAAAGTACAAAGTAGAAAATCCAGTCCAAAGTCAAAGGTCCAAAGTCCAAAGTTCAAATTCCAAAGTCAAAAGTTTAAAGTCCGAAGTCCAAAGTCCAAAGTAGAAATTCCAAAGTTTAAAGTCCAAACTCCAGTCTAAAGTCCAAAGTCAAAGGTCCAAAGGCCAAGGTCCAAAATCCAAAGTTTAAAGTCCAAAGTTCAAAGTCCAAAGTCCAAAGTCTAAAGTCCAAAGTCCAAAGTCCAAAGTCCAAAGTCCAAAGTCTAAAGTCCAAAGTCCAAAGTCCAAAGTCCAAGGTCCAAAGTCCAAAGTCCAAAGTGCAAAGTGCAATGTCCAAAGTCCAAAGGCCAAGTGTCAAAGTCCAAAGTTTAAAGTCCAAAGTCCAAAGTCCAAAGTCTAAAGTCCAAAGTTCAAAGTCCAAAGTCCAAAGTTTAAAGTCCAAAGTCCAAAGTCCAAAGCTCAGTCCAAAGTCCAAATTTCGAAGTCCGAAATCCAAAGTCCAAAGTCCAAAGTGCAAAGTGCAATGTCCAAAGTCCAAAGGCCAAGTGTCAAAGTCCAAAGTTTAAAGTCCAAAGTCCAAAGTCTAAAGTCCAAAGTTCAAAGTTCAAAGTTCAAAGTCCAAAGTCCAAAGTTTAAAGTCCAGTCCAAAGTCCAAAGTCCAAAGTCCAGTCCAAAGTCCAGTCCAAAGTCCAGTCCAAAGTCCAGTCCAAAGTCCAGTCCAAAGTCCAGTCCAAAGTCCAGTCCAAAGTCCAGTGCAAAGTCCAGTCCAAAGTCCAGTCCAAAGTCCAGTCCAAAGTCCAGTCCAAAGTCCAGTCCAAAGTCCAGTCCAAAGTCCAGTCCAAAGTCCAGTCCAAAGTCCAGTCCAAAGTCCAGTCCAAAGTCCAGTCCAAAGTCCAGTCTAAAGTCAAAAGTCCAAAGTCCAAAGTCCGAAGTCCGAAATCCAAAGTCCAAAGTCCAAAGTGCAAAGTGCAATGTCCAAAGTCCAAAGGCCAAGTGTCAAAGTCCAAAGTTTAAAGTCCAAAGTCCAAAGTCTAAAGTCCAAAGTTCAAAGTTCAAAGTTCAAAGTTCAAAGTCCAAAGTCCAAAGTTTAAAGTCCAGTCCAAAGTCCAAAGTCCAAAGTCCAGTCCAAAGTCCAGTCCAAAGTCCAGTCCAAAGTCCAGTCCAAAGTCCAGTCCAAAGTCCAGTCCAAAGTCCAGTCCAAAGTCCAGTGCAAAGTCCAGTCCAAAGTCCAGTCCAAAGTCCAGTCCAAAGTCCAGTCCAAAGTCCAGTCCAAAGTCCAGTCCAAAGTCCAGTCCAAAGTCCAGTCCAAAGTCCAGTCCAAAGTCCAGTCCAAAGTCCAGTCCAAAGTCCAGTCCAAAGTCCAGTCTAAAGTCAAAAGTCCAAAGTCCAAAGTACAAAGTCCAAAGTCCAAAGTCCAAAGTCCAAAGTCCAAAGTCCAAAGTCCAAAGTCCGAAGTCCAAAGTCCAAAGTCCAAAGTCCAAAGTCCAAAGTCCAAAGTCCAAAGTCCAAAGTCCAAAGTCCAAAGTCCAAAGTCTAAAGTCCAAAGTCCAAAGTCCAAAGTCCAAAGTCCAAAGTCTAAAGTCCAAAGTCCAAAGTCCAAAGTCCAAAGTTTAAAGTCCAAAGTCCAAAGTCTAAAGTCCAAAGTCCAAAGTCTAAAGTCCAAAGTCCAAAGTCCAAAGTCCAAAGTTTAAAGTCCAAAGTCCAAATTCCAAAGTCCAAAGTACAAAGTAGAAAATCCAAAGTCCAAAGTCAAAGGTCCAAATTCCAAAGTTCAAATTCCAAAGTCAAAAGTTTAAAGTCCGAAGTCCAAAGTCCAAAGTAGAAATTCCAAAGTTTAAAGTCCAAACTCCAGTCTAAAGTCCAAAGTCAAAGGTCCAAAGGCCAAGGTCCAAAATCCAAAGTCTAAAGTCCAAAGTCCAAAGTCCAAAGTCCAAAGTCCAAAGTCTAAAGTCCAAAGTCCAAAGTCCAAAGTCCAAAGTTTAAAGTCCAAAGTCCAAATTCCAAAGTCCAAAGTACAAAGTAGAAAATCCAAAGTCCAAAGTCAAAGGTCCAAAGTCCAAAGTTCAAATTCCAAAGTCAAAAGTTTAAAGTTCGAAGTCCAAAGTCCAAAGTAGAAATTCCAAAGTTTAAAGTCCAAACTCCAGTCTAAAGTCCAAAGTCAAAGGTCCAAAGGCCAAGGTCCAAAATCCAAAGTTTAAAGTCCAAAGTCCAAAGGCCAAAGTCCAAAGTCTAAAGTCCAAAGTCCAAAGTCTAAAGTCCAAAGTCCAAAGTCCAAAGTCCAAAGTCCAAAGTCCAAAGTCCAAAGTCCAAAGTCCAAAGTCCAAAGTCCAAAGTCCAAAGTCCAAAGTCCAAAGTCCAAAGTCCAAAGTCCAAAGTCCAAAGTCCAAAGTCCAAAGTCCAAAGTCCAAAGTCCAAAGTCCAAAGTCCAAAGTCTAAAGTCCAAAGTCCAAAGTCCAAAGTCCAAAGTCCAAAGTCTAAAGTCCAAAGTCCAAAGTCCAAAGTCCAAAGTCCAAAGTTTAAAGTCCAAAGTCCAAATTCCAAAGTCCAAAGTACAAAGTAGAAAATCCAGTCCAAAGTCAAAGGTCCAAAGTCCAAAGTTCAAATTCCAAAGTCAAAAGTTTAAAGTCCGAAGTCCAAAGTCCAAAGTAGAAATTCCAAAGTTTAAAGTCCAAACTCCAGTCTAAAGTCCAAAGTCAAAGGTCCAAAGGCCAAGGTCCAAAATCCAAAGTTTAAAGTCCAAAGTTCAAAGTCCAAAGTCCAAAGTCTAAAGTTCAAAGTCCAAAGTCCAAAGTCCAAAGTCCAAAGTCCAAAGTCCAAAGTCCAAAGTCCAAAGTCCAAAGTCCAAAGTCCAAGGTCCAAAGTCCAAAGTCCAAAGTGCAAAGTGCAATGTCCAAAGTCCAAAGGCCAAGTGTCAAAGTCCAAAGTTTAAAGTCCAAAGTCCAAAGTCCAAAGTCTAAAGTCCAAAGTTCAAAGTCCAAAGTCCAAAGTTCAAAGTCCAAAGTCCAAAGTCCAAAGTCCAAAGCTCAGTCCAAAGTCCAAAGTCCAAAGGCCAAGTGTCAAAGTCCAAAGTTTAAAGTCCAAAGTCCAAAGTCCAAAGTCTAAAGTCCAAAGTTCAAAGTCCAAAGTCCAAAGTTCAAAGTCCAAAGTCCAAAGTCCAAAGTCCAAAGCTCAGTCCAAAGTCCAAATTTCGAAGTCCGAAATCCAAAGTCCAAAGTCCAAAGTGCAAAGTGCAATGTCCAAAGTCCAAAGGCCAAGTGTCAAAGTCCAAAGTTTAAAGTCCAAAGTCCAAAGTCTAAAGTCCAAAGTTCAAAGTTCAAAGTTCAAAGTCCAAAGTCCAAAGTTTAAAGTCCAGTCCAAAGTCCAAAGTCCAGTCCAAAGTCCAGTCCAAAGTCCAGTCCAAAGTCCAGTCCAAAGTCCAGTCCAAAGTCCAGTCCAAAGTCCAGTCCAAAGTCCAGTCCAAAGTCCAGTCCAAAGTCCAGTCCAAAGTCCAGTCCAAAGTCCAGTCCAAAGTCCAGTCCAAAGTCCAGTCCAAAGTCCAGTCCAAAGTCCAGTCCAAAGTCCAGTCCAAAGTCCAGTCCAAAGTCCAGTCCAAAGTCCAGTCCAAAGTCCAGTCTAAAGTCAAAAGTCCAAAGTCCAAAGTACAAAGTCCAAAGTCCAAAGTCCAAAGTCCAAAGTCCAAAGTCCAAAGTCCAAAGTCCAAAGTCCAAAGTCCGAAGTCCAAAGTCCAAAGTCCAAAGTCCAAAGTCCAAAGTCCAAAGTCTAAAGTCTAAAGTCCAAAGTCCAAAGTCCAAAGTCCAAAGTCTAAAGTTCAAAGTCCAAAGTCCAAAGTCCAAAGTTTAAAGTCCAAAGTCCAAATTCCAAAGTCCAAAGTACAAAGTAGAAAATCCAAAGTCCAAAGTCAAAGGTCCAAATTCCAAAGTTCAAATTCCAAAGTCAAAAGTTTAAAGTCCGAAGTCCAAAGTCCAAAGTAGAAATTCCAAAGTTTAAAGTCCAAACTCCAGTCTAAAGTCCAAAGTCAAAGGTCCAAAGGCCAAGGTCCAAAATCCAAAGTCTAAAGTCCAAAGTCCAAAGTCCAAAGTCCAAAGTCCAAAGTCTAAAGTCCAAAGTCCAAAGTCCAAAGTCCAAAGTTTAAAGTCCAAAGTCCAAATTCCAAAGTCCAAAGTACAAAGTAGAAAATCCAAAGTCCAAAGTCAAAGGTCCAAAGTCCAAAGTTCAAATTCCAAAGTCAAAAGTTTAAAGTTCGAAGTCCAAAGTCCAAAGTAGAAATTCCAAAGTTTAAAGTCCAAACTCCAGTCTAAAGTCCAAAGTCAAAGGTCCAAAGGCCAAGGTCCAAAATCCAAAGTTTAAAGTCCAAAGTCCAAAGGCCAAAGTCCAAAGTCTAAAGTCCAAAGTCCAAAGTCTAAAGTCCAAAGTCCAAAGTCCAAAGTCCAAAGTCCAAAGTCCAAAGTCCAAAGTCCAAAGTCCAGTCCAAAGTCCAAGGTCCAAAGTCCAAAGTGCAAAGTGCAATGTCCAAAGTCCAAAGGCCAAGTGTCAAAGTCCAAAGTTTAAAGTCCAAAGTCCAAAGTCCAAAGTCCAAAGTCTAAAGTCCAAAGTTTAAAGTCCAAAGTTCAAAGTCCAAAGTCCAAAGTCCAAAGTCCAAAGCTCAGTCCAAAGTCCAAATTTCGAAGTCCGAAATCCAAAGTCCAAAGTCCAAAGTTCAAAGTTCAAAGTTCAAAGTTCAAAGTCCAAAGTCCAAAGTTTAAAGTCCAAAGTCCAAAGTCCAAAGTCCAAAGTCCAAAGTCCAAAGTCCAAAGTCCAAAGTCCAAAGTACAAAGTAGAAAATCCAAAGTCCAAAGTCCAAGGTCCAAAGTCCAAAGTCCAAATTCCAAAGTCAAAAGTTTAAAGTCCGAAGTCCAAAGTCCAAAGTAGAAATTCCAAAGTTTAAAGTCCAAACTCCAGTCTAAAGTCCAAAGTCAAAGGTCCAAAGGCCAAGGTCCAAAATCCAAAGTTTAAAGTCCAAAGTCCAAAGTCCTAAGTCCAAAGTCCAAAGTCCAAAGTCCAAAGTCCAAAGTCCAAAGTCCAAAGTCCAAAGTCCAGTCCAAAGTCCAAAGTCCAAAGTCCAAAGTCCAAAGTCCAGTCCAAAGTCCAAGGTCCAAAGTCCAAAGTCCAAAGTGCAAAGTGCAATGTCCAAAGTCCAAAGGCCAAGTGTCAAAGTCCAAAGTTTAAAGTCCAAAGTCCAAAGTCTAAAGTCCAAAGTTCAAAGTCCACAGTTCAAAGTCCAAAGTCCAAAGTCCAAAGCTCAGTCCAAAGTCCAAATTTCGAAGTCCGAAATCCAAAGTCCAAAGTCCAAAGTCCAGTCCAAAGTCCAGTCCAAAGTCCAGTCCAAAGTCCAGTCCAAAGTCCAGTCCAAAGTCAAAAGTCAAAAGTCCAAAGTCCAAAGTCCAAAGTCCAAAGTCCAAAGTCCAAAGTCCAAAGTCCAAAGTCCAAAGTCTAAAGTCCAAAGTCCAAAGTCCAAAGTCCAAAGTCCAAAGTCCAAAGTCCAAAGTCCAAGGTCCAAAGTCCAAAGTGCAAAGTGCAATGTCCAAAGTTTAAAGTCCAAAGTCCAAAGTCTAAAGTCCAAAGTCCAAAGTCCAAAGTCCAAAGTCCAAAGTCCAAAGTCCAAAGTCCAAAGTCCAAAGTCCAAAGTACAAAGTAGAAAATCCAAAGTCCAAAGTCCAAGGTCCAAAGTCCAAAGTCCAAATTCCAAAGTCAAAAGTTTAAAGTCCGAAGTCCAAAGTCCAAAGTAGAAATTCCAAAGTTTAAAGTCCAAACTCCAGTCTAAAGTCCAAAGTCAAAGGTCCAAAGGCCAAGGTCCAAAATCCAAAGTTTAAAGTCCAAAGTCCAAAGTCCTAAGTCCAAAGTCCAAAGTCCAAAGTCCAAAGTCCAAAGTCCAAAGTCCAAAGTCCAAAGTCCAGTCCAAAGTCCAAAGTCCAAAGTCCAAAGTCCAAAGTCCAGTCCAAAGTCCAAGGTCCAAAGTCCAAAGTCCAAAGTGCAAAGTGCAATGTCCAAAGTCCAAAGGCCAAGTGTCAAAGTCCAAAGTTTAAAGTCCAAAGTCCAAAGTCTAAAGTCCAAAGTTCAAAGTCCACAGTTCAAAGTCCAAAGTCCAAAGTCCAAAGCTCAGTCCAAAGTCCAAATTTCGAAGTCCGAAATCCAAAGTCCAAAGTCCAAAGTCCAGTCCAAAGTCCAGTCCAAAGTCCAGTCCAAAGTCCAGTCCAAAGTCCAGTCCAAAGTCAAAAGTCAAAAGTCCAAAGTCCAAAGTCCAAAGTCCAAAGTCCAAAGTCCAAAGTCCAAAGTCCAAAGTCCAAAGTCTAAAGTCCAAAGTCCAAAGTCCAAAGTCCAAAGTCCAAAGTCCAAAGTCCAAAGTCCAAGGTCCAAAGTCCAAAGTGCAAAGTGCAATGTCCAAAGTTTAAAGTCCAAAGTCCAAAGTCTAAAGTCCAAAGTCCAAAGTCCAAAGTCCAAAGTCCAAAGTCCAAAGTCCAAAGTCCAAAGTCCAAAGTTCAAAGTCCAAAGTCCAAAGTCCAAAGTCCAAAGTCCAAAGTCCAAAGTCCAAAGTCCAAAGTTTAAAGTCCAAAGTCCAAAGTCCAAAGTCCAAAGTCCAAAGTCTAAAGTCCAGAGTCCAAAGTCCAAAGTCCAAAGTCCAGTCCAAAGTCCAAAGTCTGAAATCCGAAGTCCAAAGTCCAAAGTCCAAAGTCCAAAGTCCAAAGTCCAAAGTCCAAAGTCCATCCATCCCACTTGATGACGTCATCGCCCGACTTGATGACGTCATCGCCCGACTTGATGACGTCATCGCTTGACTTGATGTTGTCATCGCCCGACTATATGACGTCATCGCCTGACTTGATGACGTCATCGCCAGATCTGATGACGTCATCGCCCGACTTGATGACGTCATCGCTAGATCTGATGACGTCATCGTCCAACTTGATGACGTCATCGCAGACCTTGATGACGTCATCGCCCAACTTGATGACGTCATCGCCAGATCTGATGACGTCATATCCCGACTTGATGATGTCATCGATAGATCTGATGACATCATCGCCCGACTTGATGAAGTCAACACCCGAAGTTCGAAGTCCAAAGTCCAAAGTTTAAAGTCCAAAGTCCAAAGGCCAAAGTCCAAAGTTTAAAGTCCAAAGTCTAAAGTCCAAAGCCCAAAGTACAAAGTTTAAAGTCCATTGACATAAAGACTTTGTTCCAAATTTCAAGCCTCTGGGACAAAGCATTTTTAAAATTTCGTAGTGTAAAATTGTTTTGCCATCGACTTGCATTTTTATACGAACTATTTTTTAAACATTTATCCCTAAAAGTTATTGCAATATCACTTTGTATTATAAAGATTAATTATAACGTGACATGGCAAATATATATTTTTTATTGGTAAAATATATAACAACAAAAGTACACGTTAAAAATATCAATGACATTTTTATATTTTTATCTTGATGGAAATGTGAATAATTAAAGTTTTATATTTAGTAAAAACTATAGTTACTAAAGGGTGAATCCGTAGTTACGGGTGTGACAGTCAAAATATTTTTATTTTTTTTATAATTTTTAAACATTAAATAAGACAAGTCGTCTTAAGTGCAAATTACATGTTTTAAAATATGGCCAGTTTTAATATTTTTGTTTGAACTTTTTGAAAACATGTTTATTTCTGCTTTCCTTAAAATAAAAAATACGTGATATCCGATAATTTTTTTTTTGTAAATCATCAAGTGGCATTTGTACAGTAGGCTACTGCAGGGACGATCCGAGGATGGTGTGGGGGGATGTCGCATCCCCTCCCTCTCAAACCGATCGAGTCGGTAAAATTTTAGGTCAGTCGGCAAATTTCAAGGTTTCCACAGATCAGGGAAAAGTCAGGGAATTGAAAAGGATCATCTAGAAAACCTGGAATTTAACTACTTTTTTCCTAAAATACAAAGAAAATATTAAAAATCTTCAAAAAACAGGGTATTTTGGCTAAAAAGGTTTCATTACTTTTTATTTACTTTTAAATTCGTAAAAATTTTCTCCTGCTGTATTTTTGTGAAATTTGGAATTGCAAAACCGTTTCAAAATAAAATTTGTAAAAAAAAATGGTCTGCGACACTAGAGTTTTTTTATTTATTTAAGATTATAAAAATTAAGAGTGAAATTTGACAAAAAAAATCGCCTGCAGCGCTAAAGCTTTCTTGCATTTTTTGTGAAATTTAGAATAATAAAACTGTTTAAAAATTAAAATAAACCATCAAGTTTTACAAAAATTTTGCCTGTGACCTGGGATTTCTTACGTTTAAATTTTATTTAGGCGTAAAAATTCTAGCCTGCGGGGCTGGAGTTTCTCGCATTTTTTTTTAAACCGTTAAATTTAATTAATTTTATTAATTTAAATTTAAAAGAATACACTGATAAAAAGGTACTGAAAATTACAATATTGGTTCTGTGAAAAATACCCAACTTATTTTGAATTTTTACAGATTTGTTATATTTTTACCTTTTGTTTTTGGAATTTTACACAAAAACTGTACTATCAATTTTTATTCTGGAAATTTACGATTTAGAATTTGTAAAATTTAGATATCTATCATTTAAATAAATAATATATATATATATATATATATATATATATATAATATAATATATATTATATATATAATATATATTATATATATAATATATATTATATATATACATATAATTTTCTTATCTTAATATTTAACTCACTCACAATAAGAAAAAATATTTACCACAAAAAAAATACTGGACGCTTTAATTTTGACATTTTTTGAATTATCTCGGCCATCCCTAATAACAAAATAAAATAATCCGTTTTAACAAATTATTTTCGGAAAAACATTAAAAGGTTATAAATAAGTTATGATTTTGAAATATTATCAATTTTCATAAATAATGTTTTCTTCAGCAGAGTCGAAAGTTCCGTGGAGTCTCCCAGTAGTAAACTGAAAATAAAAGCTTTGTAATTAATGAAAGAAATATGTTAATATAAATGCATAGTGTGCCTAGATAAGGATTGTGACCTATTTTAGCACTATTATATGAAGGTCTATAATAATTAAACTTGTAGTGGGAATTGTTGTTACACTAAAGAAACCTAAAATTATACAAAGAGAAATGATTACCAAAAACAAGTACGTAATATTCAGCATGCTAAGCAATTTAATTTTAATCTATAAAGAAATTGTATTGTTCTACTACAGAATTTTCACAATCAAGGGGGAAAATCCCTACCAAAATGTCATATAGCTGCTATTTCAAGCTTCTTTGCACTCATCACTGAGCATATATGGGTATGTTGGCTTTCGGACCGATTGTTGAAAATTAACAATACCTATTAAAAATAAGCATATCTGTATCGAGAGCGTAAAAATTGGTGGCGCATCTAATGTTGCATCAAAGTACTACATTAGATGTTGGCAGACCTGTAATCTGATACGAATTATCTATATCTAAAAACACAGGCGGAGAAAAAAGTTGTCTTAAAGCCAGCACAGCAAATCAAATTATAAATAAAGAATAAAGTTTAGTGCCTTAAAGACGGAAAACTATTTAAATATATAAATAAATTACACTGCTCTACTACAGAATTTTCACAATCAATAAGAAAATCCCTACCAAAATGTCATATAGCTGCTATTTGACGCTTTTGTGCGATCATTAGTAAGGATATATCGGGATGGTGGCTTTCGCACCGATTGTTGAAAATTAACAATACTTATTAAAAATAAGCATATCTGTATCGAGAGCGTAAAAATTTGTGTCGCCATCTAATGTTGCCCCAAAGTACTACATTAGATGTTGGCAGATCTGTAATCTGATACGAATTATCTATATCTAGATACACAGGCGGAGAAAAAAGTTGTCTTAAAGCCAGCACCTAGTACCGACACAGCAAATCAAATTATAAATAAAGAATAAAGTTTAGTGCCTTAAAGACGGCAAACTATTTAAATCTATAAAGAAATTGCACTGCTCTACTACAGAATTTTCACAATCAATGAGAAATCCCTACCCCATGTCATATAGCTGCCATTTCACACTTTTTTATAATTATAATCACAATATTTTTTTGAAAAATATCCAAATTTTGGTAAATTATTATGAATTATTATGAATACCAAAATGTCATATAGCTGCTATTTGACGCTTTTGTGCGATCATTAGTAAGGATATATCGGGATGGTGGCTTTCGCACCGATTGTTGAAAATTAACAATACTTATTAAAAATAAGCATATCTGTATCGAGAGCGTAAACATTTGTGTCGCCATCTAATGTTGCCCCAAAGTACTACATTAGATGTTGGCAGATCTGTAATCTGATACGAATTATCTATATCTAGATACACAGGCGGAGAAAAAAGTTGTCTTAAAGCCAGCACCTAGTACCGACACAGCAAATCAAATTATAAATAAAGAATAAAGTTTAGTGCCTTAAAGACGGCAAACTATTTAAATCTATAAAGAAATTTCACTGCTCTACTACAGAATTTTCACAATCAATGAGAAATCCCTACCCCATGTCATATAGCTGCCATTTCACACTTTTTTATAATTATAATCACAATATTTTTTTGAAAAATATCCAAATTTTGGTAAATTATTATGAATTATTATGAATTCCAAAATGTCATATAGCTGCTATTTGACGCTTTTGTGCGATCATTAGTAAGGATATATCGGGATGGTGGCTTTCGCACCGATTGTTGAAAATTAACAATACTTATTAAAAATACGCATATCTGTATCGAGAGCGTAAAAATTGGTGGCGCCATCTAATGTTGCCCCAAAGTACTACATTAGATGTTGGCAGATCTGTAATCTGATACGAATTATTTATATCTAGATACACAGGCGGAGAAAAAAGTTGTCTTAAAGCCAGCACCTAGTACCGACACAGCAAATCAAATTATAAATAAAGAATAAAGTTTAGTGCCTTAAAGACGGCAAACTATTTAAATCTATAAAGAAATTGAACTGCTCTACTACAGAATTTTCACGATCAATGAGAAATCCCTACCAAAATATCATATAGCTGCCATTTCACACTTTTTTAAATAAATATCCAAATTTTGGTAAATTATTATGAATTTCTGTTCTGTTCTGCTCAACATATGCATACTTATGGCTTTCAAATGCATAGAATTATGATCAAGTTAAGCAGAAGAAATATTGGCAGCTGTTAAAAAGATACATGAAGATGGAGAGCCCTTAGCACAAGCATAGGCTTATTCGGGGCTCTCCATGACACAGAATGTATTTATTGTACACATAAATAAATAAATAAATAAAAGTTTAGGTTTTGTCTTGGGTAAGTTAATATATTAATTAAGTTGATCCACTAGTCATAATTAAGCAATTTGAAAACATAAACATTTTACAAATTTCTAATCTATCTAAAGCAAAAAGTTGCCTAATTTCTCTTGTGCATTTAATTCCCAATTTCGGATATCGGAAAGGTAATTGTATTTCAGGATAACCAACCATTAATTATTATTATTATAATGAGACAACAAACTAAGATACATAATTCTGACAAAGAGAAAATTACTTAAGATACTAAGATATCCGAAATTTGGTTTAGATTCCCATTCCTATAGGATTTCGTAAAAAATTACTTAATCATTAAATTACTCCTTAAATGTCAGGAAATAACAAGAAACATAAGAAATGGGACCCACATCTACTCTTGAAAAAAATCGGATATGTCCGAAATTAGGAACCCTTTTTTAAATGCACAAAAATGTGCTAAGTTTTTTTAATCGAGGTTTTCGAAAAAATAAACTGTAATAATTCTTTTTATAATAAATCATGGTTCGTTATAATCAGTATTCGGCAAATTTCCAGTACTCGCATAAGCGGCACGTCGACTCTAGCATTGACGCGAGGTTTTAAATATTTACATTTTTATTTCTTTTTATCTTGATTTTTTTTAATGATTCCATTTAAATGAGTAAGGTGGTAAAAAAGTTATCCATAAATAAAAATTAAAAACTTTCGTATTCTTAAAAGATAAAAACGAATGTCGGTTTTTTCTTTGAAAAACACCGATATATTTATACATATGTAAAGTTAATATGTATAATCAATATTGTTGTGTGTAAAAAATTAGTCGTCAAATGTTTCGATTTAGTACCTTTATAAAAATTTCCCTCATAATTGGTAAAATTATTCCGTAAGCCTATGTTTCTGTGTTTACTTTCAACGTTAATGAGTCATAATTGAGTTTATGCCGACTACTGGTTATAATAAGTTGTATAGTCATCCACACGGCAAAAAACCTCCGACGCGTACGTGCAAATGAGACGCACTCACATTCCATACATATTTTCAATAGGCACACATCCTTGTGTCGAACAATATGTTATTATACAGGGTGACTCAGAGTAAAATTTAGTTTTCAAACGTTCCCCCTATAAAAACTACAAAAGTTACAGATAGCGCACTAGCGTCAAAACGTAGCTAATACATGTGGATTATTAGTAAACATGGAGATGTGGTCGGGAGAACAACACGCGTTTATGGTAGAGAATTTTTTTAAATCGAACGATTCCTACTATTGTGGCAAATCGATGCGTCGCGACGTTTCTGTAATTATTCTCGATGTTATGCGGTATTCTGGTGAAATTTTTTTTGACCCTGGCGGTTTACCACAGAATCCGTTTCTCGAAATCGTTTAACACATAAGTTGGTTGATTGGTTGGGGATGTTGCATTATTTACGCGGCAGATGTTGTAATGTTTACAGAAACGTCGCCTAGCTAAAACGTAAGAATCGTTCGATTTAAAAAAGCCTCCATCATAAACGCGTGTTGTTCTCCCGACCACGTTTACTAATAATCCGCATTAGGGTCCAAACCAAAAGTTGCCTTTATTATAGTGTTGTGAAGTTATTTTTTACTAATAAATATTTTTCTAAAAGGTTAATAAAGGTAGTCTTTTTTCTCCTATTTTCGTTTGGACTTTTCTCGGGCTGAAGATGAAGTGAACTAAGCACTTCGAAACATGTTCCCATATTAATAAAGAAAATAGGAGAAAAAAGACTACCTTTATTAACCTTTTAAATTTTCAAAATTCCTACCTGAGTATTATGGCTCACAAATATTTTTCTACTAATGTTATAAATTGTAAAATTTCGTTATAGCCGAACAGAGATTATAACTTTTATTATAACTTACTCAGTTAGGCTGGCCATCCAATCTTCTATCGTATTTAAAGTATACGAGAGCGGAGAATATACTTAACCACGTACCACTTTATTCGAGAGCGGGTATTCTAGTGAGGCGGCGCTTTGGAAACAGCTTAAAACGATTGTTTCTTAACTTAAGAATAATATATTAAATAAATGTGAATAAATTCAAGAACATGAAAGATCAATTCTTACTTCTAAGTCCTATAGTTAAATTTATTTGACAAGGCTTCTAGCGCAAAAAATTTCTAAAGACACCGACTATATATAATTACCTCAACAAAAGAGTTTAAGCTTATATATTTGCAAGCTAATTACTATTCCTGACATCTGAAATGATTATTTTAACCATAATATATATTTGTTTATAAACTTATATCTATGAGTCAACTTTTAAGTTATACCGACAAGGAAGTCACCGAAAAGGGTCCGATCTATTGAGAACAAGCCGGATTTTGCCGAAGCAAACCTTGTTAAGACAGAATGTATTTGCGCTATGATTAAAGCAATAAAAAGTTTTTTGGAAGTCGTTTTGATTTCCCGCGGGGGCCTTAAAATGTATCAATATTTAAGAAATTTTAAAACTTAATTCCAACCTCAAAACCCCTTATAATGCAATTTTCAAATTGGGATTAACAAATTTTTAAAATATAACGTACATATAACTTTTATACATAACTTTCATATATGACTGTTATAGGTACCTATATATGTACCGTACATAACTTGCTTTTTTCGGGGTCCAAAGTAAACGTATAATACTCCTCTACTGTAAAGCTGTGAGAATTATAATAATAAAAACAAGCTGTCAAGATATGTAATGCTACGCATATATTATTTACAGTAAATGGTATATTGCATTTTCCCAAATACGAAAAATAAAAAAAAAAATAATTAAAAAAAAACTTTAATAAGAGTGTAAGTATGAGTAAGTATAAAAGTTAAAAACATAAAATACAACAACAAATGTTATCTAATGTCATACTATACTATTGTATAATTTTTGGTTGGTGCATATATAACACTATGTTGTATTAATTACACTATAATTCTCAGTGCATTATAATATTATATCTTCACGGCTCGTTTTTTATGCCTTTTAAAATTATAATTTAAACACCTTTTTGATGTTATACGCAAAGGGGCCGTAATGAAACGTAGTTAATTTAATAAACAGTGATGAAGCTCATTACTGCCAATTGTTATTTAAATTGTAAGTTCAATTTCGGAATATATAAGTTGTAAATAAGATTTTTAATTTTTATTTCAGAATCAGTTATAACAGAATCAGTTATAATAAATTTAAAATTCAGATTTTTAAAATGTATTTCAGAAACTATAAAATGTCATTTGGATTTGTAACTTATATTTCAAAGTGTATAAATTTAGATTCGTAACATCTATGTATTTCAAAAAGCATAAATGTTTTCTTTTTCTTTCCGACACAATAACTTAAGGAAGAATAATAAAATCGACTTTAAAGTTTTAGCAAAAATAAACATTGGTAAGCACACGAAGCCTGTTTAAGCTGAAAAGAACCTCCCCCAAAATAAGAAAGTTATGAGGGGGTTTAAAATACTGGTGCCAACAAAATAATACTTTCCCCTATAGACTTAGATTTATTAAAATCAAAAACAAAACAAAACATAAAAAAAATTAAAAAAATTAAAAAATAAATCTATTTTTTTTTTTTTTTTTTCGTTTTTCAAACAAAGTTTCTTTTTTCGAAAAATGTATTAGAAAAAATATGTTTTTAAAAAAAATAGGAGAAAAAAGACTACCTTAAAACAAGATTTTTTCTCGGGCTGAAGATGAAGTGAACTAAGCACTTCGAAACATGTTCCCATATTAATAAAGAAAATAGGAGAAAAAAGACTACCTTTATTAACCTTTTAAATTTTCAAAATTCCTACCTGGGTATTATGGCTCACAAATATTTTTCTACTAATGTTATAAATTGTAAAATTTCGTTATAGCCGAACAGAGATTATAACTTTTATTATAACTTACTCAGTTAGGCTGGCCATCCAATCTTCTATCGTATTTAAAGTATACGAGAGCGGAGAATATACTTAACCACGTACCACTTTATTCGAGAGCACACAACAAAATAATACTTTCCCCTATAGACTTAGATTTATTAAAATCAAAAACAAAACAAAACATAAAAAAAATAAAAAAAATTAAAAAATAAATCTATTTTTTTTTTTTTTTTCGTTTTTCAAACAAAGTTTCTTTTTTCGAAAAATGTATTAGAAAAAATATGTTTTTAAAAAAAATAGTTTTTGCCCCATTTTACCTCCTTACCCAAATGAAAGTTATGTATGAAAGTTTTGTATGAAAGTTATGTATGTAGTTATGTTAGGTACCTATGTCACGTATTTTGTCCTCACATTATAATATTATATCTTCACGGCTCGTTTTTTTTATGCCTTTTAAAATTATAATTTAAACACCTTTTTGATGTTAAACGCAAAGGGGCCGTAATGAAACGTAGTTAATTTAATAAACAGTGATGAATCTCATTACTGCCAATTGTTATTTAAAATTATAAGTTCAATTTCGGAATATATAAGTTGCAATTGAGATTTGTAATTTTATCTCAGAATCAGTTATAACAGAATCAGTTATAATAAATTTAAAATTCAGATTTTTAAAATGTATTTCAGAAACTATAAAATGTCATTTGGATTTGTAACTTATATTTCAAAGTTTATAAATTTAGATTCGTAACATCTATGTATTTCAAAAAGCATAAATTAATTTTAAGAAAGTGTTATTATACCCTCCGCAGTTTCACAGCAGATAAGTATTATACGTTGACTTGTGCTCAAAAAAAAAAAATTGACGAAAATGAAAATCTTTAGTTCCAAACAACCTTTAAAATTTTCCGTCTGTCTGTCCGTCCATGCCTAACGTTTTCTTTTTCTTTCTGACACAATAACTTAAGGAAGAATAATCAAATCGACTTTAAAGTTTTAGCAAAAATAAACATTGGTAAGCACACGAAGCCTGTTTAAGCTGAAAAGAACCTCCCTCAAAATAAGAAAGTTATGAGGGGGTTTAAAATACTGGTGCCAATAAAATAATACTTTCCCCTATAGGCTTAGATTTATTAAAATCAAAAACAAAACAAAAAATAAAAAAAAATAAAAAAAATTAAAAAATAAATCTATTTTTTTTTTCGTTTTTAAAACAAAGTTTCTTTTTTCGAAAAATGTATTAGAAAAAATATGTTTTAAAAAAAAATAGTTTTTGCCCCATTTTACCTCCTTACCCAAATGAAAGTTATGTATGAAAGTTTTGTATGAAAGTTATGTATGTAGTTATGTTAGGTACCTATGTCACGTATTTTGTCCTCACATTATAATATTGTATCTTCACGGCTCGTTTTTTTTTATGCCTTTTAAAATTATAATTTAAACACCTTTTTGATGTTATACGCAAAGGGGCCTTAATGAAACGTAGTTAATTTAATAAACAGAGATGAAGCTCATTGCTGCCAATTGTTATTTAAAATTATAAGTTCAATTTCGGAATATATAAGTTGCAATTGAGATTTGTAATTTTATCTCAGAATCAGTTATAACAGAATCAGTTATAATAAATTTAAAATTCAGATTTTTAAAATGTATTTCAGAAACTATAAAATGTCATTTGGATTTGTAACTTATATTTCAAAGTTTATAAATTTAGATTCGTAACATCTATGTACTTCAAAAAGCATAAATTAATTTTAAGAAAGTGTTATTATACCCTCCGCAGTTTCACAGCAGATAAGTATTATACGTTGACTTGGGCTCAAACAAAAAATTGACCAAAATGAAAATCTTTAGTTCCAAACAACTTTTAAAAATTTCCGTGTCTGTCCGTCCGTGCATAACGTTTTCTTTTTCTTTCCGACACAATAACTTAAGGAAGAATAATCAAATCGACTTTAAAGTTTTAGCAAAAATAAACATTGGTAAGGATACGAAGCATGTTTAAGCTGAAAAGAACCTCCCCCAAAATAAGAAAGTTATGAGGGGGTATACATTTAAAATACTGGTGCCAACAAAATAATACTTTCCCTTATAGGCTTAGATTTATTAAAATCAAAAACAAAACAAAAAATAAAAAAAAAATTAAAAAAATAAAAAAAAACAATTTTTATTTTCGTTTTTCAAAAATAAATTCTTTTTTCGTTAAACGAAAAATGTATTAGAAAAAATATGTTTTTGAAAAAAATTGTTTTTGCCCCATTTTACCCCCTTACCAAAATGAAAGTTATGTATGAAACGTTTTGTATGAAAGTTATGTATGTAGTTATGTTAGGTACCTATGTCACGTATTTTGTCCTCACATTATAATATTGTATCTTCACGGCTCGTTTTTTTATTCCTTTAGAATTATAATTTAAACACCTTTTTGATATTATACGCAAAGGGGCCGTAATGAAACGTAGTTAATTTAATAAACAGTGATGAAGCTCATTGCTGCCAATTGTTATTTAAAATTATAAGTTCAATTTCGGAATATATAAGTTGCAATTGAGATTTGTATTTTTTATCTCACAATCATAACTGACAGAATCAGTTATAATAAATTTAAAATTCAGATTTTTAAAATGTATTTCAGAAACTATAAAATGTCATTTGAATTTGTAACTTATATTTCAAAGTGTATAAATTAAAATTTAGATTCGTAACATCTATGTACTTCAAAAACCATAAATTAATTTTAAGAAAGTGTTATTATACCCTCCGCAGTTTCACAGCAGATAAGTATTATACGTTGACTTGTGCTCAAAAAAAAAAAAATTGATGAAAATGAAAATCTTTAGTTCCAAACAACTTTTAAAATTTTCCGTCTGTCTGTCCTTCCGTGCCTAACGTTTTCTTTTTCTTTCCGACAAAATAACTTAAGGAAGAATAATCAAATCGACTTTAAAGTTTTAGCAAAAATAAACATTGGTAAGCACACGAAGCCTGTTTAAGCTGAAAAGAACCTCCCCCAAAATAAGAAAGTTATGAGGGGGTTTAAAATACTGGTGCCAACAAAATAATACTTTCCCCTATAGGCTTAGATTTATTAAAATCAAAAACAAAACAAAAAATAAAAAAAAATAAAAAAAATAAAAAAATAAATCTATTTTTTTTTTTCGTTTTTCAAACAAAGTTTCTTTTTTCGAAAAATGTATTAGAAAAAATATGTTTTTAAAAAAAAAGTTTTTGCCCCATTTTACCTCCTTACCCAAATGAAAGTTATGTATGAAAGTTTTGTGTGAAAGTTATGTATGTAGTTATGTTAGGTACCTATGTCACGTATTTTGTTCTCACATTATTATATTGTATCTTCACGGCTCGTTTTTTTATTCCTTTAGAATTATAATTTAAACATTTTTTGATGTTATACGCAAAGGGGCCGTAATGAAACGTAGTTAATTTAATAAACAGTGATGAAGCTCATTACTGCGAATTGTTATTTAAAATTATAAGTTCAATTTCGGAATACATAAGTTGCAATTGAGATTTGTAATTTTATCTCAGAATCAGTTATAATAGAATCAGTTATAATAAATTTAAAATTCAGATTTTTAAAATGTATTTCAGAAAGTATAAAATGTTATTTGGATTTGTAACTTATATTTCAAAGTGTATAAATTAAAATTTAGATTCGTAACATGTATGTATTTCAAAAAGCATAAATTAATTTTAAGAAAGTGTTATTAAACCTTCCGCAGTTTCACAGCAGATAAGTATTACGCGTTGACTTGGGCTCAAAAAAAAATTGACCAAAATGGAAATCTTTAGTTCCAAACAACTTTTAAAAATTTTCGTATGTCTGTCCGTTCGTACATAACGTTTCCTTTGTTTTCTTTCCGACACAATAACTCAAGAAATAATAATCAAATCGACTTTAAAGTTTTAACAAATATAAACATTGGTAAGGAGAAGAAGCCTGTTTAAGCTGAAAAGAACCTCCCCCAAAATAAGAAAGTTATGAGGGGCTATACATTTAAAAAATTAGTAAAAAATAATATTTGACACATAAGACTACAGAGTTGAAAATCTTTATACAAATTGTATAGACACCTGATATATTTGGATAACTTAAACTCTAATGTTTGAAAAAGTATTAATTTATTTATATCAGTCGTGTCACAATTGTGCAAGTCTACATTTTAATTAAAAAACCTTACAATACAAGTAGGTATTTTTTATTAATTTATTTTTAAATTTACATGAGGCGAAAGATTAATAAAAATTTCGGACTTGGATTCCTGCAGCTGCATGTCTTTATTATATACAGGGTTATTCAGAAATAGGATCATTAAAAAAAAACAGGAACTCCTAATGGTTCCAGAAATCGATTCCAAGAATAAAAAAAAATAAAAATTTCATTTTAAAAAACCCCGTTATCCGAGCTTCTTGTGAGGCTGTTAAGGTTGTTAAGGTTAAAATGAAAACAATTTACATCTTTGTGGTTTTAAAGCTGATGTAACACTCAATTATTGTTTTATTATAATAAATAAAATCACTTGCAAAACCCAACAATGGGCCAATATATCCTCAAACAAATCAAAACAAAATAAAAAATTCAAAAAAACTTATTCACCTGACTTCAAAACATTAATAAACATAAATAAATATTTAAGAACTCAATATATTTTTTTCTACTTTCAATAACTCATCGTAACCGCACATAATATGTGTTAGTATTGCTATAAAAATCAGAGCCATATCTTTAATATTTATATAAAATTTTCATCATCGAAACAAAAAGGGAAAATCTCATTTTTTAAATTTAGAAGTGTATAAAAAATAAAATAATAAAGATATTTCAAATCTGCTTTTTTTGGCTCAAAGCCCTATTAATAGACATGACAAAACAAAATAATTGGATCTTAATTATTTCTTTTATCACAAGGATGGACAAAATAACCACTGTGCGCTATATCTAAAAAAAGAGTTGACAGAGAAAAACGAAGCAAGGTTCCGAAAACAGCGGTGCAGCGCCACAAATTTAGAATCAACAAAAATGGTAAAAATGGCAAATTTTTGAGTAGAGCAGTGTTATCTGTCACTGTAATGTCATGCGTTAAATATATCAAGCATTAGAGTGGTATTGTTTTCACATGGTTTCATTTAAATATTTGCATGTGCCTCTTTAAGTAATTTTTCAGAATAAAACATATTTTGCATGACGACGTAACCTGTCATTTTAGTTTTTTCGAGATATAACTCAAAATCCTGTATTTGCGCCTTCGCCAAAATTACAAATCAGTAATCTTAATACTGCTGCCAACAAAATAATACTTTCCGCCATAGGCTTAGGTTTATTAAAATAAAAAACAAACAAAAATAAAAAAATAATAAAAAAAAAGATTTTTAAATTTTTATCAATTTTTTTTTTTACTTTTTTTTAAAGGTTTCTTTTTTCGTAAAACGAAAAATAAATTGAAAAAAATATGATTTTGAAAAAAAATATTTTCATCCCATTTTACCCCCTTACCCCAACCCGATTGTTACGAAAAACAATCCCAGTCTAGAACTTTGGATAATCTACCTGTAGTCCAAATTTGAAGTCTTTAGCCCGAAGCGTTCTTGAGTTATCGTGGTCACAAATTTCCCGGACACACAGACTGACAGACCGACAGACACACATTGCAGGCGATTTAGCCCAAAATACGATACCCTTCTTTAATGAATTCTATAAAACTAAAAAAAATCTAAAAGAGTGCAGAGTTATTTTCAGCAAAAGGGGTTCAAAAAATAATTTAATTCATTTATATAGAAAAAGTTAGTTTTTAATTGTGAAACATTACTTAAATCCATTGGAAAATTTGAATTATTTACATCTAATTTAATTCTGTTCAATTTTCAAAGGGACATAAAATAGAAGTATTATGTTTATATAATAAAAACTTTAACAATAATAATAACAATAAGTATAACAATAAGAATAGCAGAGAAAAAGTTGCATCTATAAAAAATACTATAAAAGCAAAGAGTGTTATTATAGTATATTAAAGTACTAGTTTCTTAACATACGTTTTTAGTGCACGAGTACAAGTTTTCTAAAGTACTAGTGGGCTAAAAACGTGTTATGAAACGAGTGCTCTATACATTTTTTTCTATTTTGCTCTAAAATTAAAAAAAAATACATTTAAATTGATGACTGATTTAGGGATTTTTGTTTTTGGATTGGCATTACAGTTTACACCATGTTTAAAATTCTAAGAACAAATGATATTTTGATATATTTTATAGTCATCTCTTCTCTGTTTTACTGCAATTAACCAAGTCACAATTTTAACATGGTAAAAATAACCTAAACCCAAAATTTTGTAGAAATATAGAAAAATACATTTAAATTAATGACTGATTTAGGGATTTTTGTTTTGGATTGGCATTACAGTTTATACGATGTTTAAAATTCTAAGAACAAATGATATTTTGATATATTTTATAGTCATCTCTTCTCTTTTTTACTGCAATTAACCAAGTAACAAATTTAACGTGGTAAAAATAACCTAAACACAAAATTTTGTAGAAAATTCAACTTTAAAGCGACATTGACATTTGCACGGAAAACGTCAAGCGATAGGCCAGGCCTGTTGCCAACCCAAAAGAACAAAAAGTACCTCTTATGGGCCTATAAGAACACGCAAAATGCGTGTAATTATGAGCTTATAAGAGTCGCAAATTAGAAAAAAATTAATAATATTGACACGATCAACAATAAAAAATTAAAACGTTCTACTGTACAAGTAAAGCAAACCCGTGATAAAATTAATATAATTAATATAATATGTTTTAAGCATTCAGTTACGAGACACAGTTCCAGCCCCCAGCTCCCCGTCTAACATATTAATGTTAAAACTGTTTTTTAGACGCGCCTTTAGGAGGGCCGTAGCTTCGTTAGGGCTCGTGTCCTGACCAACCTTTAAAGCTTTATAGGAACTTTTTTTCATATTTTTGTATGTAGAATAAAGTCTAAATATATCCGCAGTGAGTTTTCTATCTACAGCATTAAGAGAAGAAACGTCGAAAGAAAAAATACATTTTCAACAAAGAATTAGAAACTATTTAGAAAATCTGGCAGTGAAAAACGCGCCCACTTTTCTATGCCACTGATATAAACTTTTGACAATAAAGACTATGTTGGTATTGTAACCCCTGTTCTTAATTTATTTTGTTTTTTTTAATATTCCTTATTTTTTATAAACTTTCATATTTAAAGCGGTAGGTAGAGATTTAATTCCCTTTTCTATGCTTAAAGTTAACCATACCTGAAAATTAGTAAGATTTTCTAATTTTTATGTATTGAAAATAAAACATGAGCCTTTTTTTTTAATTCAGCCCCCGTTTTTAAAATTAAACCACTTTTTTGCTACACCACTGGTATAAGCTACCACATTTACAGATTCAGGTGTGGCTGTTACTCTTTTTTAATTTGATAAAAATATAAAATCCTCATTACTTTAATATTATTTTTAAAAGGCCCCTTCTTTCTACGCCACTGAAATAATATTTTGTATTTCAAGCTTTTGGTGGGGCTGTAACTATTAGGACATGTTTTGCATAAAAAATGTGTTTTATGTTCAAGTTAAGGTTAATTCAGTTTTTGAATATAGCGCCCTCTAGCGGCTTAACGGTAAGATCTAGGATGTTGGCGACCACCCTATCGTCTTAAGGATGGTCATATTCATATTTAAGCAAATTTTCAGGAAAATTAATCTACGCCCAAAAACCCAATAAAAAGGTGCCTCCTTGGAATGGACAGCAGTCCAATACGTTAGGCAACATAAATTTAGGTCTCCAATACAAACCCAAAAAGAAAATTTCCTAAAAATATTATATTTGGATTTTATCACAGTGCAACAAAAAATGTGCATTATATGCAAAATTATTAAAGAAGGAGGCAGAAGGACCTCGGTCAAGAGCATTTTGGGAGTCCAATAAATAAACGTTTATTATTATTTATTAAAGAATACATAAAACAGCTTATTAGACACAAAAACAAATACAAAATCTTCACACACAACGGGGTATTTAATAAATATCAATCAAATTAAGGTGTAGGTCATAAGTTCCCTAGGAAACTTTAGATCTACTGTACACATAGCTGTAATAGTAATAAAAATTTAAAAAGATAGTTTTTTATTTAAAAAAAGCCGATCCCGGCAGTCTAGTGGATAGCACATCTGGCTTCGGTGCTAGGGATCGTGGGTTCAAATCCCACTTAGGGCATGGTTGTTGTGTTGTCTTTATCAAATATGATAATGAATACTGAAAAATAAATAAACTGTATCTCGTTAAAAAAAAAATCCTAAAGACCAAAAAAATAAAAAAAAAAATATTAAAAAAAAAACAAATCGACACTCCCATCGAACAAGGATGTAACTCAAGTTAGGCCCATTTTGAGTTATACTCATAGGTAAACGCCTTGAAAAAAGATATACTACTCAGATTTCTCCACAGACCATTTTAACCAAAAGTTTACCTAAAAACACTAAAGTAAGAAATCCTAAACTTGAATATTATCGAAAACAAACAATGAATAATAAATAAATACTTATACAGTTAAATAGAGAATTTTATAAGCTTTCAAATGATGTATCACGTGGCTACCTTTTCCACTTCAGTTATTTGCTCACCCTTAAATAAAAAAAAATATATTTTAGAAATTTAGCTGTCGTGAAAAATGACAACATATGAGTTACGGCTTTGTTGCTTGGGGGTATCGAAATATCTTACCTTCATGTAATTTAAAATATAATCTAAAATCTTATTTTTACCTAAAATATGCATAATTTTATTTTAAAACAACAATAATTATACTTTTATCTCTTTCTGTAGAACTTCTATCTTTATCTAATCTAAATATGACAATATGCTGTCAAAGTCAATAGACAGTTATTTTTAATTTTTTTATATTTTTCATATTTTATTTAGTTTATACAGTATATTTTAATATATTTCAATAAAAATGATCCAGCGCATATGGCACGAGTATGGAAGATTATGGAGGAGCAGTTAGAAGCTTTGAAAATTTGATAACCAAGATTGAGAAGCTGGAGCTGTGTTCCATATAAATTATATGTATAACTTAACACTCTGTGGTGTAAAATACCTTCGAAAAGGTCCCTAAATGAGTTTAAATAAATACTAAATACTAAATACTAAATAGGCGGCAGTCCATTAGAAAACAATCATGCAGTACTTTCATTTACTACGTGTGTAGCATGTTGTGAAAAGTATAATAACAAAACGTTATCTGCCATCACGAATGTCAATGGAAAACAAAAATAAAATAAAAAGCTGCACGCTAATGAAAATTAATTTGGAAGATAATAACAAAATTAAAAAATCAATACTCATTTATAAATATTTAAATTATAATAACATAATGAGAAATGAATGCATAAGGTTAGTAAATGAACAATTATAATTTTAAGGAAAAGTCTTTAGTGTTCGGGTCTGAAGCTTTTTTGCTGAGACGGAGTCGAGGCGAAAAATCAGTCGAGAAGACTTAATACAGCATATACTATTTTGTCTACTACCTAAAGATAGTAACTCCAAATATCAGTTAAAAATAAAGTTTAAAAATTATTTTGACATAGCTGTCAGTTTGACAAATAAGTTGAAAAAAGTTGGTAGTTGTCTCAAAAATTTTTCATTATTGACCGTCATCAATAAACAATGCTTAACAACGGTCAATAATAAATGAGTTCACTGATTTTATTGGTTGCCAAGGTAAACAATCCTTGACAACGTATATGTAAGCTAGCACTTAATTAGGTAGTAGAAAAAGATATATTTTTGTATTTCGCTATAGTTTTATTAAAAAAGCAGTAACTCCATTTGTCGCCTAGCAACGTTTTGACGTCAACTCTGATGTAATATTTTGAAAACGCTGCTATGCTACAAATGGAGTTACTGCTTTCTAGCATAGTAGGGCAGTATTGGTCAACCAATAAGTCAATATAGACCAAGTTACCTTCAATTGACCCTAAACAAAAGTTTTCTACTCTTTTTTGGTTATGAGCTAGACCGCCACAAGTGCATTTTTTTAGCAACATTTTTAAATGCCAAAATTAACAATTTTAATATTGTGGAACGACGCTATCGCAAAAAAAATGGGTTACTGTGGAATTATAATTTTTAAATACGATTTTCATTAAATGTCAATTTTGATACTCGCAAAGAATAAAATTTATTTTCTTCAACCTTTTTTAAGTTTCTGGACAACTAAACGTGTTTTCTACATAACTGTTTTCTTCATGAAGATTTCCAAAAATCTTGCTTTGTTAAATTTTTCATTCTAACAATAAATGTTAGATTAAATTTATTTCAAATTTTGTATATTAGATTTGACATGTTTTTATGAACATTGACATTTTTAAAGATATTTTAAAATTAAAAATTTTAATAGAAAATTTATGTTTTTAGTAAAAACAACTATTAATAAAGAAAAAAATATATGTTTTTAAATTTTGGCATTTAAAAATGTTGCTAAATGCTAAAAAAAATGCACGTGTGGAGCTCTAGCTCAAAACCAAAAAAGAGTAGAACACTTTTGTTTAGGGTCAGTTGAAGATAACTTGGTCTATATTGATTGGTAAAAATTTCATAGTGATATCTCTGTTAATAACACCAGAAATCATCTGATTAGTCTTAGACGGCCCTGTATAAATGATAATGATAAATAATTATGTTTGCATAAGGTTAGTTTATGAACAATTATAAATATCATTTAAAATAAAAAAATTTGAAATCGGGTTATAAATAAGTGAGATATGCTAAAAAAACCTTTTGCGCTTTAAACGCAAATATCTCGAAAAAAATGCATTTTAGGAAAAAATTGATTATAACATTTTTTGACCCATTTAAAATTATCTTTCATATAAGTGGTAAATTAATAAAATACAATAATAATTGCCTTAATTATAACCAAAAAAACGCTAAAAATATTAGTTTTACCCCATTCTTACCCCCTTACCCTCAATCGTCTAATCAGCTCTTCGAAATACGATAAGAAACAATATGTATAAAAATCCGCTTGTCGATATCTTGTTTAGAAATGGAGTTATCGAGTTAACAGACGGACAGACAGACAGACGGGCGAATTTGTTTTTTACTGATTTCGACTTAGAAAGGTCCAAAACGTCGAGAAACGTGAAAATATGGTCAAAGATTTTGATTTTTCGGCTAAGATTTCAATAAATCGGTACTCTTAGTAGCACTAAGTTCCGATGTAATACACAAGTTTTGACTTTATAATAATGACATTATTATTTAACACATTGGGTTAAAGCTTAAGGGGAAGGGGGGTTAGTTTAAAGTAGAAGATATCTATACTTAAATAGAATTTATAATTTATTTGAGGCTTATATATATTTACAGTATTATTAATTTAAGCCATTTCGCCTCAATGATTGTTTATATCGACAAAAAAATCTAAAACAGAAAATAAAATTAAAATGTTCTTATCAGGCGCACCTATTTCTAGATGCGCTGGTAAGGTATTGCGTTTAAAATAATACTTATCTGCTATATCTTCCTTACCTAAAAATATTATTAGTCAATACCTTTCCAAAATTTAAATTTTTTTGCCTAAATAAAGATTTTTTAATAAAATTCTTGATAAATCGTTAAAATAATTTTAAAAGAACGAAAAACTGAATAAAAGTTAACTTCTATCGTTTCAGGATCTAATCTGATCCCGTTTCCAAAGAAAATTATTAGCTTTTGAAAGTATTTGTACAATATTTAGCTTTATCAATCAAAATATGACAAATGTCAAAATACGTCATTTTGAGGTAATTGAAACAAAGACACCTGTAACAGTAAAAAGGTGTAGAGAAATTAATTTGGAAAAGGCGATTTTGTTGAAAATATGTAGAGAAGTTAATTTGTAAAAAACTTTTTTATTGAAAAGAGGGCTAAGTTAAGTTACCGCGTAATACTTCATCTTTATTGTATTGGTGTCCAAATATTAGATAAAGATGAAGAGCATTCGCTAATACAGTTATCTCTGCATAATTTTATGAAAATTGATTCTTTTAGCTTTCGTATTTCTGTGATAGGCTCTTTAGTTAAAATTTTTGTATTATCAAATAAAAAACGGTGACAATTATTAAATGAGTGATCAACTAATTTTGAAGAAAATATATTTTTTTGACAGTTTATTTTGTGTTCTGTCAGACGGACAGATAAAGGCCTACCAGATTCATCGACATAAAATTTCCCGCATTGACAGGGAATGCAATAAACGCTGTTTCTAGAATTTATATTTGCATTATTAAAAGGCTTAGTTTTTGTAAGAATTTGACGTAAAGTATTATCTGTTTTAAAAGCCGTACGTATATTAAATTTATTACCAATGCGTTTTAAAGACTCAAAGACAAACCTGGTACATAAGGTATTATTAAATTTATAGAGTAATCTTTATTTTTAGGTTGTCTAATTTTTGGATTTTCTATTTGAAAATTAGTTGTACAAATAAAATTGACGGAGTAACCATTTTTGGATAGTGTATCGTAAATTGGACTTTTTTCCCTATTAAAGTCATTAATATTTGTACATATTGTTTTGGCTCTATCATATAAGGATTTAATTATGTCTTTTTTAACTGAATTGCAATGATTTGAATTGAAATTTAGGTATCTACCTTTATTAGTTGGTTTACGGTAAACATTAGTAAAAAGTTTGTTTTCAGTTTTAGAACTAAAACTTTACAAGTGTATCCAAAAATGGTAAGCTATTGTTAGATTCCCTTTCAATAGTAAATTTTATTGTTTTTCAATGTTCTTAAGTAATTTAGAAGATCAAGTTCGTTATAACTAATAATTTTCTTTGAAAACGGGATCAGATTAGATCCCGAAACGTTAAAAGTTAACTTTTATTCAGTTTTTCGTTCTTTTTTAATTATTTTAACGATTTATCAAGAATTTTATTAAAAATTCTTTATTTAGGCAAAATTTTTAAACTTTGGTAAGGTATTGACTAAAAATATTTTTTAGGTACAGAAGATATAGCAGATAAGTTTTATTTTAAATACCTTACCAGCGCATCTAAAAATAGGTGCGCCTGATAAGAACATTTTAATTTTATTTTCTGTTTTAAATTTTTTATATAAATAATCAATGAGGCGAAATGGCTCAAATTAATAATACTGTAAATATCTATACATAATTATAGTCTTTCTCAATATTTTATCTCTGGCAACTCGAGTATCAGTTCAAATTACCATTTTTACAATATAAAATTATTCTAAAGATATGACTACTGCATGCAATATAAAATTTACATGACTTTTTCAATTTATTCATTCTTATCCATTTTGACATAAAATATAAATGTATATTTTATGTCGAAATGGAACATGTCGTTTAAATGAGATACACATCCGTTTTTTAAATAAAAAAATGATTAATCATCAATCGATCGTAATATTCTAGGGATATGTTAGGTTTGCGTCACACTATGGAACGAAGCAGGCCATAAGCATGACATTATATTTTTTTTGAAAACGAAAGTCGGGATTTGGATAAAATTTGGTGTAGAGTTATTTTCAGGTACGAGAAAGCTGGGTTTCGTTTTTGGAAAAAATCTTGAAAATATGGATATCTTGAAAAAAAAAATAAATCATATATTTTTTAATAAGATTAATTACCATTTAGTGTACAAGAAATATATTTAGCTAAGTACCTATTTAAACCAAAATTTGAAAAAATTCTGGAAAATTTGAAGGTATGACAAAATTCCAATTCTAGCTAGGGCAGGCCTGCCTGGTTGTGGCCACCTCTTCAGTTGTGGCCACTTCTATTTTTATTAAGAATTTCGGCTTATTTATTTTATGGTTATGGTTATGGTTATTAGGGTGGAGGGTAGCTATCTACACGCACTTAGGCCACTTAGCTGGGCCCATTGTACTACCTCCCTTTGGTCGCAGCATTTAATTTAACCTCTCAGCCATCCAATTCTTTGAATATATCTAAGAAGATGTCTGGGAGTGATGCTGCTTATACCGGCCATGTCGAGCCAGTACTCGTCTAGCATGGACCCTCTTATTAAGGCTAACGCTGGACAGTGACATAACACATGTTCCATTGTTTCCTCTTCCATGTAGCATCCTCTACAGATGGGGTCGACTGGCTTCCCCATGATGTTAAGATGCTTATTTAGTTTGCAGTGACCTGTTACGATGCTTGCAAACTGTCTTAGGTTATCCCTTTTTAGTTGCATACAAAAGCGTGCTGTCTTTTCACACGGAGTGGGAAGGGCTGCTCTTGCATGTTTACAGTCGTTTCTCGTAATCCAATTACGGGTGTGTTTTATGTGAGTTTCTTGATTAATGAGAGCTGTTTTAAAAGCGACAGATACAGGGATTATGGGCTCTGGACCAATAGGTACAGAGCCTGAGCCTGCTCGTGCCAATCTATCAGCTTCTTCATTGCCTACATTTCCATTATGCCCCTTTACCCATGAGAGTGTAACAGTATTAGAAACTGCCGCTTCCTCCAGGGATTGGTGACATTCCAAAACTAGCTTTGAAGTAATTTTGAAAGACTTGATTGCTTGTATGGAAGCTTTGCTATCCGTAAGAATAGTTATTCTTCTATTACTGATTTCCCTTTCAGAAATAGCTCTCGCAGCATTTGTTATGCCTATTACCTCTGCCTGAAAGACCGAGGCATGCTTGCCAAGGGAAATGCTTATTTCTAACTCTAGATCTGGGCAGAAAACTCCTGCACCTGATCCTTCAGTTGTCTTTGAACCATCAGTGTACATGACAATGTCAGGTACGCTGTCAGTTTCTTCTTTAGTGGAAGCATAAGCTTGGTATGATCTATTAAAGATATACCTGGGAGCAACTAGATCGGTCTGAGATTCAAGAATGGGAGCTTGTGACACAAACCGTTCAAGAATAGACTCATGTCCAGTACGCGTTCCTCTTGCATTCCACGTACTATTTGCTTTCAGCCTAAGCGCTGTCTTTGCGGCCTCACCCTCAACAAAAATATTAAGGGGAGGAATACAAAGCAGAGTCTCTAAAGCTGCAGTTGGTGTTGATCGCATTGCACCGGTTATACTCATAAGAGCTAGTCTTTGAATATGATTTAGTTGCGTTCTTGCTGTAGTCAGTTGGGTTCTGGGCCACCATACAACTGAGCCATATGTTAGCATAGGCCTTATGACAGCGGTGTACAGCCAAAGGGTGATCCTGGGAGACAAACCCCAAGATCTGCCCAGTGCTCTACGACACTGCCAAAAAGCTATGCATGCTTTTTCTGTTTTTTGCTTAAGGTGTGGTCCCCAACACAGTTTGCTGTCAAGAAGAATTCCCAGATACTTTACTTCTTTAGAAAAGCTGAGTTGTTTTCCGAAAAGAAATGGGACTTTGAGGTTTCCCAGTTTCCTTTTCTTAGTGAACAGGACCATCTCAGTCTTGGCTGGGTTAACCGAGAGAGAGTGATCATCACACCATTTCTGTAGAATATTGAGTGCGCGCTGAATGAGATCGCACAGCACGCTCTCAAAATTCCCTGTAAGTAGTATGACTATGTCGTCTGCATATCCTATTGTGTAGAAAGAATTATCGTTAAGGAGTGTTAATAGGCTGTCCACTACAAGGTTCCAAAGGAGAGGAGAAAGAACTCCACCTTGTGGGCAGCCTCTTGTTACAACTCCTCTTGTGATTAATCCCCCTATGTTTAGTTGAACTGCTCTCCATTCAAGCATGTGTTGTATCCACTCAATGAGTGTGGGTGATACACCATGTCTTTGTAGGGCAGTTTTAATGCTTTTAAAAGACGCTTTGTCAAACGCTCCTTCAACGTCGATAAACACAGAAAGTGTCGATGCTTTCAGTCCCAGGGATTTCTCGATTTGGGAAATTACAGCTCGGAGAGCTGATTCCGTCGATCTGCCAGGGATGTAGGCGTGTTGATTTGGGTGTAGTTTAACTCTAGAGAGTGCACCATCCCGAATTTCTTTGTCAACCAGTTTTTCTAACGTTTTTAAAAGAAAAGACGTCAGGCTAATTGGTCGGTAGGATTTAGCTAGTGAGTAGTCTTTCCTTCCAGGCTTAGGAATAAAGGTTACTTTAACTTCTCTCCATGCTTTCGGAATGTATTTGAAAGCTATACATGCCTGAAAAATGTGTTTTAGTGGACTGGAGATTATATCCAGGCCCCACTGCAAAAGCGCTGGGAATACTCCGTCCAATCCTGGAGATTTAAAGGGAGAAAAAGTCCCAATGGCCCATTTTATGCGTTTCTCGTCAACCAGTTTGGAGGCCACTTTCCAGTCCTCTTTACTTGGAGGTGGAAGTGTATGTGGATGCCATTCCTGATTGGGAGTAATAACACATCCTGGGAAATGAGTTTCTAGGAGTATTGTAGAGGTACTTTGAAGGTCATCTGTATATGAGCCATCATTCCTTTTAATACTACCTAGTTTCTGTGATGAATCCTTGGAAAGGACTTTCTTTAGTCGGGCGGCGACCGTGGTAGATTCTATACTGCCACAAAAGTCCCTCCAAGCTCTCCTTTGATTTTCGCGAATTAATTTTTTGTATTCTTTTCGGTGCTCTGAATAAGCGGTCCAATCAGAATCCAACCGTGATCTCTTCGCCTTATTAAACAATTTTCTTGTTTCATTTTTCAGCTTTTGAAGTTTAGCACACCACCAGGGGTTAGTCAACTTCCTGTTTGCTGGAATTTTAATGGGACAAGAGTCCTCATATGAGTTAACGAGAGACCTTTGAAGATTATGTACATATTCTTCAATGTCGTTCGTTGAGTTAAAAACATTAGGGGGCTCCTTGACTCTGTTTTTCAGATGACTAATGAAAGCCTCCCTGTCTGTTTTCTTGGGGTTTCGATAGGCTTTTAACTCAGCTCTATCCAGATTTAACCTAAAGCGAATCCATCTGTGGTCCGAAAAGGAGGCCTCTGATGATACACGCCAGTCAGTTATTTGTTTTGAGATATCAGAAGTGGCCAGTGTAATGTCAATTACAGTCTGACCCCGGCGTGTTACGAATGTAGGTTCGCATCCACGATTTAATATCTCTAGGTTTGTGCCAGATAGAAACTCTAGCAGTACTTTGCCTCTTCCGTCGATGTTTTTGTTGCCCCACACAATGTGATGAGAGTTACTGTCACATCCAACTATAAGGCTTTTTTTCTCCCGTTGGCAAAAGTTTATCAGGTTGGCAAGTTCCTCTGATGGAGGTTGCGTACCTGTATCTTGTGGGAGGTATGCCGATGCTATAAAAAGTTCTTCTTGGTTACCCTTTACACTATAGTTCATTCTCACAGTTGTTAGGTCAGCTGTGCTGAACTGAGTTACTAGAGTAGCTTCATATTGCTTAGGTATGTATATACACGTCCTAGGCTTTTGAATATAGCTATTTACAAAAATAGTCCCTTTTAAGCTGCCGAAGCCGGAAACTTTCGATTTCACAATCCAGGGTTCTTGGATTAGTGTTATTGTGTCCGCATTACTGTCCAGGTGACGGCAGATGGTAGCTACCGCCGCCCGGCAGTGTTGCAAGTTAATTTGTATAATCTCAAGTCCAGACATTGGGAATGACTATTTGGTGAGTTGAGATCCCAACATCAACAGACCCCCTTATTGCTTGGACTTATTTATTTTAAATATCGCGTCTACAATATACAATATCACATTTACCAATCTACCGGTAATTGATTTGTAGGTGGCGCCATAGCTAGGGAATATGTGGCCACAAATGATGAAATATACATTTTTATAAGTTCTTATTTTTTATTATTGTTTTGTTTGTTTTGTTTGTTTGTTTGTTTAACCTCGTACTATTCTACTTAATTAAGCATCCCCTAAGTCCAGGACTTGTGTGGGCTAGTAGTAGAGGGAATCACCGGCTTATACTGACTTTCGAACCAGTTTCTAGGGAGTGTCCGTTTCACTTATCGCCTTCGCCAAATTTCAATTATTAATTAACTGAAAAAGGCAAATCGGCGCCAGTGAGAATCGAACTTACGATAGTAGACTTGCTATGCATACGCGCTAGCCACTACGCTATGCCTCCCATTGTCGAATATTAAATGGTCCTGTTTTAATGTATAACAACTGTTTTTAAACATATTACGTAATTATATAGAACCAATGTTCGAAGAAAAAAGTTACTTAGTAAAAATCCAGAAAATAACAAATCGTGTTAAAGCCTGACCTAAGAAATTTAGCTTTTTTTCAAGTAAAATGAAGACATTTATCTAACTATTAAGTTTAAAAAAATCTTGAAACTTTTCTGAAAGATTTCTAGAAAAATTATAAAAAAACCTAAAAAAATGTGATGTTTGGATAAATTAAATAAGTTAATAATTTTTATTTAAGTACTTTTATCAAAAACAAGTAATTCCCCCTAGCTTCCTTGAATTATTCCTTCAATTTATTTTTACAACTACGTCTCCTATTTCAAATAACAGGGTCTGAGGCTAACAATAAACTGTAAAAGATATCCTCATTGTTTGCCTCTCCAGTTTTTTCATATGGAACAAAATATGCAAAAAACTTTTAAATAAAAAGTCACACGTCAAATTGATAACTTCCTCCTTTTTTGGAAGTCGGTTAAAAAGTAGAGTTTATTTGAAAAGTTTATATACTTTGATTAATTTACTTAAATTTATTATCAAATAATTTAGTAACGTAATTTCCACATAAATTCACCCACTACAAAGAAATCCTGTAAGAGTCTATGTGATAAGTATTTTTTTAAGTTGTTGTTTAACATAAAAAATTAAACTAAAGAGGTTCTGGCTGCCATTGGTGGCTAATCTTTGCATAATATTTTTCCTGACTTAGTTCACTATAATGTAGTTAAAAAAATATGCTGGACTTGCGGGACTTTGACAAAAAAAAATAAAAAGTCGGAAGATTAAAAAAGAAAAATAATAATAATAATAATTTTCTTATAATATAATACACTTTTAAATTGTTAATATTGCGCAAATAATAGAAAAACATTATATTAAGAACTCTTGCAAAAAAAAACATTCCTTTAACTTAGAACTTAGAACATATTTATTATATATTATATATATTATAATTATTTTATTATTTCAGGTGTGTCTCATTTGACAAAAATCTTGGAAGACAATGGTAGTGAACTAATAATAGTAGACGAAGTAAGTACACTTAAAAATATACATTTAAATTACACTATGGTCTGTTTTTTCAAGCAAGATAGTAAATTAAAAATCGCACAGTAAATAATTTTACAACAGGTTTGAATAGTATATGTTTGTGTGTAGAAATAAACTATGCGTATATTCGCACATCCAATATTTGAATCTGTTTTGAAAATAGTCACTGTGCGATTTTTAATTTACTATCTTGCTTGAAGAAACAGACCATAGTTTATAAGGTTTTGTAGCTCACTCATATCTTCACATTTTCTAGTAAAATCTTTCGTTCTGAATCCAAATTTGACAAGAAAATTATAATCCAGTCGTCAGGTGAATAAAAGCGGCTTTACCTAAAAATGATTCAGGAAGTTTTAATTTTGCATTTATTTTATGGGGTATAGCGCTACAAATAAAAAACCATTTTTCCGACCTTAAACCCGATTTGGAACTGTCATTTATTTGACGTATTTTTCACAAAAGACGGATGTTTTTTAAATATCGCAAGATCGGTGCATCCTAGGATAAAAAACGTTCTATATGGAATGAAGAGGAGCAAATTTCCAACATTTTTTGTCTTATGTATTTTTTTGTACGACTTATAACTAATTCACGGCACCGCCTTAAACGTTACACTATACTGCCCTGCTTAGTTAAAACGTCCTAACTAACAGTACTATTTTCCCTAAATTTTTCGATTAAATGGCCAAATTTTGCAGGTTCAATTTCAATTTTTCTAACTTTTCCCTGTTTTCCCTGACAAGTGGGAACCCCAGAGAATAGAAAAATATGGCATAGAACAACCGTTATATGCAGATAAGCCGAAAATGACAAAAATGTTAGTTAGGTCGTTTTAACTAAGAAGGACAGTATAGGTTTTTAGCTTTTTATTTTCTTTTTGGGATAAACCAAAATTGTTCTTTATTAGTCGATAAGATCATTTTGAGTGAAAATAAAAAAAAACTATCTGGTGGTTTCTTTTAAATTTTTGTAAAATTACAAATTTTTAAATAATTTACATCCAAATGTCATTCAGTAAACTGATTTTCTATTGAACGTTAAAAACGTAAAAATCCGGAAAATCTATGCCGGCATTGATCCAAAAATAGGACGTTACATGTATACATGTCATTTTAAAGGTTTTTTCATGTCATACAATGGTGAATTTCAATCCATAATCGGTTAACTTTCCACAAGATAATGGGGCATTATGGGGCAATGAGCAAATTATTTTAAAAAAATAAATTTTACAAAAATTTAAAAGAAACCGTCAAAGTTTTTTTCTAGTTTTCACTCACAATGATCTAGGAGGCATGCCTTTTCGACTAATAAAGAAATTTTTGCTTTTTTCCAAAATGAAAATAAAACATATAAAGAACTTTCACTTTCGGGTTTAGACCGTTAATGGATTTTCACTTTCCGACTTTTCGTCTCTTACTACTAGAGACATCTTCAGGGATTAATCTGAAACTAAGTTTCGAATCAACTTGTGTCACTATTTATGACGAGTTGTGGTTATTCACCCGTACGGTGGTACGGTTTACATAGGTGAAACTAAGAGAAAAATTTCTACAAGACTTCAAGAGCATGAGCGCAATATAAGAAAGAAACAAATTTCCTTATCGGCAGTAGCCGAACATGTACATGAAACAGGTCATAAAATCAATTTGTCTGAAACAAAACAAATATTAACAGAAAACAGAAAAATGCCAAGGAAGATACGGGAATCGATAGAAATCATCAAGCATCCTAACAATATCAATCGGGACACTGGTTACCACTTACCTGCAATATGGAAGTCTCTGATAGGAAAAACCTTGTCACGGGTGAATAACCACAACTCGTCATAAATAGTGACACAAGTTGATTCGAAACTTAGTTTCAGATTAATCCCTGAAGATGTCTCTAGTAGTAAGAGACGCAACCTCGGAAAGTGAAAATCCATTAACACGGTCTAAACCCGAAAGTGAAAGTTCTTTATATCTTAATGGCCGTGAAAGCTTAAAATCTAAAAATGAAAATAAAACGCTTAAAACCTATAGTGTAAGGTTTAAGGCAGTGCCGTGAATTAGTTATAAGTCATACAAAATAGTTATTTATGTACCAAGGGTATGAAGTATATGTTTATGCCCTGAGGGGACGAGCTTACGATTTTACCCCTATCGTTGCTAGGAAAATGCTGTATTAATAAGTTCATCAAAAACTGTTTTTTGTGTCTTTATGTTTAAATGTTTGAACATTAAAATAGTATTGCAAAAAGGGACCAAGTTATATAATATAGGGTGTATCAAAAATTGGCATTATAAGCAAAATAATTTCTCATAAAATTTTATTTCTGGTATAAGTTGGCATATTATTCAAAACATAAAATGCACTCATCGGAAAAATATACTGTTTACGGGAAAATCGAGTAATATGAATCTTGTTTAAGAGTAAAGTGACTTTATAAAATTAAACTTATTCTAAAAAGTTATTCTAAATTGCATGAAAACGTCATATGAAGAGTACAACTAACATAAGGGCCTAACCCACAAAATAATTATTTTACAAAAATGTGATTATTTTTTTTTTCCAATAATATTATTTATATTTTAATAGTGTTTAATTGCTTACATCGTTTTATGTAGATTTCAACAAAAAAAACTTGAAATAAGGGCTTAAACAATAGCCTTAATTATCAAAACGGACTAACCCACATATTTCTTATAAGGTTGTTTTTGCATAAAATATTCTCTTTACTAGTCTTAAATAGGTTCATAAGTCTTTTTTAATCAAAAATAGTTAAAGGTAAATATTTGGGTGGGGCAAAAAAAGCAAATTATTAAAAAAACCTTTTTCACACGTTTATTATAAGATTGTTTTTTTATAAAATCTTGTCTTTTCTTGTTTTAAATAGGTTCATAAACTTTTTAAATTAAGAATATTTAACGGCAAATTTGGATGGGGCAAAAAAAATTATTAAAATTTGTACCCCTAAACTTATTTTCCAATGCATTTTTTGCCACTTCTAGTAACATATTAGGATTGTTTATTACCTAAAGCGATAAAGTACGTTAAGTCGTACCCGTTTCAAGCAAAAACAGTATTTCAAAAAAAATGAGATTTAGGCCCTTATGTTAGTTGCACTCTTCATATAAAAATTTTGGTTAAAAATTACCAAAACAGGACCAGCCAAGAATTTGTAACATATAAGATAAAAGTTAGTGTATTATCCAGAGTCTAAAATTCATCCATAAAAGTGGAATCAAATTATTCCGCATAAGGGAAGACCAAAAATTCAATTTATTTGACCAACTTATGTAAACATTTTTGGTAAGTATATTTAAAATTTAAAATTAATAATATATGTTATTAAAATTAACAGATAGATAGATAGAATATTTTTGAGGCAATTTAAAATTAAACTAATATAAAAACTACATTTAAGAGTTTAAAATTAAAATTTTTAAATAAAAATACTATATATACCCCCCCCCATTTTGTACGCCCCTGTTTAAAATTATCAAATAAAAATTACATAAAATAATAACCTTTATCAATGCGATGTATCAATGTTAAGGCAGAGATATTAAATAAAAACTACTTTTTAGATGTACCCTTAAGAGGGTCGTTGTTCCCTTAGGGCTCATTTCCGGACCAACATTTATAGGAACTTTTTTTCATATTTTTTGACCTAGAATCTCCCCTTAAAATTTTGTAACTTATTTCTTATTTACCCCGTATATAACCAAATTTTATTATCGTAACTATAACATACTAGTATGAAGAATAGCATACTACACACATTTTATTACTTAACTACAACAATCAATGACGTCACACTAACTATTCGTAGTAACCACGTAGCCTAGGTGGTTTGCTCACATAGTAAGTATTTCTATCCTTTTTATTATATGGTGAAGCTGGAGCTAAAGTGGTCTAACTAACATTTTTGGCAAAAATGAGTTACGGCCATATATCAATACTAGACATTGTATATTTATAGTTTAAACGCATTTTAGCTCTATAAACCTGCCCAAACCCCTTAATTTAAACGATAACATTTAGGAACTCTACATTACTTTATTTTTTAAATTTGTTAAAAACGGTTTAACTCATTGTATTTTAAATATGTATTTTCCTATTTCCAAATAATATTTGCAAAAAATATATATAAGCGAGCTTTATATAATATAATAAATTTATTTTTGGGTGTACCCAAGTATTACGCAACACTTTTTGGGGTATACTAAATAGGCCTGTTTTTTACAAAAAAACAGTGTCACAATATGAATAATTTTAGCTTAAAACGCACAAGAAACGTAGTATAATATATAAAAAGACCCACCAAATAAGATTATAATTAATTTAATGTAATTTTAAAGCCATTTCACACATAAATTTTAGAAATTACTATTTTTGCCAAAAGTGAAAAAGCTAAAGTGGTCTAAGTAACATTGTTTCCAAAACTCGTTATTTCCCAAACAAAACCAACTATTGAAACAATTATGCGTGAAATAGTGTAGTACTACCTTTAAACTATACCATAAAATTATTTTTGGGTGTGTCCAAGTATTACGTAACACTGTTTAGGGTATACTAAATGAGTCTGTTTTTACAAAAAAAACATTTTTTTGTAAAAAATAGGCTTATTAGGTATACCCCAAAAAGTGTTACGTAATACTTGGACACACCCAAAAATAATTTTATAGTATAGTATAAAGGTAGTACTACAGCATTTAATGCATAGTTGTTGCAATAGTTGGTTTTGTTTGGGAAATAACGAGTGTTGAAAACAATGTTAGTTAGACCACTTTACCTTTTTCACTATTGGCGAAAATAGCAATTTCTAAAATTTATGTGTAAAATAGCTTAAAAGTGGCATAAAACTAATTAAAATTTTATTTGTGGGTCTTTTTATATTCTATACAACATTTTTTTGCGTTTTTAGCTAAAATTATTTATATTGTGACCTCTTTTTTGTAAAAACAGGCTCATTTAGTATACCCTAAAAAGTGTTACGTAATACTTGGACACTCCCAAAAATAATTTTATAGTATAGTTTAAAGGTAGTACTACACTATTTCATGTATAACTGTTGCAATAGTTGGTTTTGTTTGGGAATAACGAGTGTTGAAAATAATGTTAGACCACTTTAGCTTTTTTACTTTTGGCGAAAATAGAAATTTCTAAGATTTATGTATGAAATAGCTTTAAAATGGCATTAAAATAATTCAAATTATATTATATGGTTAGGTTTAAGTATTGTTTTACACCTAATGTGCCAACTTATCCAAAAAAAATTAAACTTTTGTGTAAAAAGAGACTATGAATTTTTGTCCTAAAAAGCCTAAAAAGTGTCGCGTAATAATTGAAGGCACCCAAAACTAAAGTTATTTTAATGAGATAAGTTTTTTTATATTTTATGCTAACATATGCCCAAAAAGTTTAGTTTTAAAGGTTAAAGTTATAAGTAGAAACGCGTTTTCCTAATTTTCTCCATATTTACATTTTGTTAGTTAGACCACTTTAGCTCCAGCTTCACCATATTTCTGTTCACTCCAAATTATATTTTTTCGAACAAGAGGAAAAAATAGGTTAGGTATAATTTTTTTTTGTAAGCCAGGCGTTAAAAATATTTGTAAGATTGTTTTGCCAGGTACTTTTTTGTGCAAGAACGGATTAAACTGAATTAATTTTAAATAATCGTCACATATCATTCGTGGATAATGTAGGTGCCTATAATAAATGAGTTAAATAAAAGTAAGTAATTTATAAGCTTTGCAAAAATGTTCTTGCAAAGTTAGGGCAAGCCTAATTTTTTCCTTGTAGACCTCATCTTTGGTTCTCAATTTCAAATGTCGCAAAATAAACAAATAAATCAACTTTTTAACCTCGAAAAAGATTTTGGTATAATAGTGTCCTACTTTACCAACTAACTATGACGTCATTTAAACAACACTCTTCAAGCCATACTAGTATGTTACAGTTACGATAATAAAATTTGGTTAATGTGAAAGAGAAAATTATGAATCTTGTTCATGGGAAAAGTGCCTGTATTTAGGAAAATACAGAAAAAAAATATAAAATAAATATGTTAAATTAAATAAAAATGTCAAATTTAAATTTTATTTTAAATATACTCATTTTTTTTTTTTTTATTTCCTATTAAGATAAAAAACACTAACAAGCTTCCAAAAGCATGCCGTTAATTGCATTTTTTTTTTCTGGCACTTTTAGGGCATTTTTGTATCCGATATCTCACAAACGGTAAAAATCTTGGCAAATTTATATTTAGGACAAAAACTTTTACTTAAAAATACAGATGCGCGAATTTCTCCCCAAAAACAGTTTCAATTTGTAATTTTTGTTTAATTAAAATTCATAACTTTTATTCAAGTTTTCAAATACTTAAAACAAATTTTATTATAACTTTGTTTAGCAGCTTTTAAGTCTAAAAACAAAAGTAATTGTTTTGTAATTAAACAAAAATTTAAACATATTTAAAGTTAAGTGCTTAAAATACAGGTAAAAAAAAAACAAGAAAATATGTAATGCATTCCATGGTATACTTATCACTAGGGTGAAGCGAAAATTTTTTTTCTCCCAATCATATAGCACTTTATACCAAAAGTTGTCTTTATTATAGAACATAACCAGTAATTTTTTTCAATTATTTTGGAAGTCGTTTCCCCACGGAGGTCTTGAAATTAATTAAAATTTAGGATATTTTAATTTTTGTTGAATGAACCAATACTAATCCCAATTGCATTATAGTGGTTTTTGAAGTTGCTGAAATCGAATATTTATATAGGGGTTTTTGAGGTTGCTTATACCATTTTTATTATCAGATTCACTTTCAGCAACATCAAAAACCCCAATATACCAATTTTCAAAAATCACCTCCCACCCCTAAGGGAGTGGATTTAAAAAAATATATTTCAAGTTGCAGTTTTAGCAACCTCAAAAACCCCTTTATACAAATTTTCACGGTAATATGATTGATTGATTGATTGATTGATTGATTGGTTGATGAAGAGAAACAAGATAAGGATTCGTACCTCAAACACCCCAGTCCGCACATATATGGATGCAACATGGCAAAGAAAGATTTTTTAGGTAACATGTGCCATATTACATGAGACGTCATATACATATGTATGCTACATAACATGCAATATTGCATTGTTATGTATCATACATATCGCATGAGAACATACACGCTACATAAAATGTTATGTATTCACCATATTGTGGCGACATATGGTGACCATATGTGCAGGATGTAAAATGGTAACATTAAATATGGCGTCTATATTATTTTAATTTTTGTAGGTTAGAATCACTTATATTCTTAAGATTGTTGTTAATAATAAAAGTTTTACCCTTTTAAGGGTAAAAGTAGTAGAAACGCATGTATTTTTAGACTTACACTGATTTTAGATAGTTTGAGACAAAAAATTTAATTTTTTTTTTTTTGAAATGATAATTATTTGCTATTTTTCTCTAAACATTAACTTTTTGTGTGGCGCATGATTTTTAAGCCTGGTAGAAAGTTCGCTTTTACAGTAAAAATGCATATTGCATAAGAATTTTATCTGAAGGATGCTATATCTAATGGTTTTTATATACCTACTTTAATAATTAGGTTTATCAAAAAGACGTAAAAATTTTCAATATGTCTAAATCTACTCCATCACAACAAACGAGTAAGTATTATAAAATGTATTTGAAAGAAAGAGAAACAACTACAAGTAGCATTCGGAAACGCCTACTTTCATTGTTATGTTGCCGACATGTTGCTGACATGTTGCTTGTTATGTAACTGATACATAACTTGAGGCGGAATTGTTGCGTTCCAAGTACTTTACATTTACTATAAAAAATACATGGCTGCAACATCACATAGAACAGTGGTTATGTACCTGCCATGTACCTGCCATATATTTGTGCGGACTGGGACTGCGGCCATCTGGGGGCCTATTGTGTTATTCTTGAGTCTCTTGCTAGTCAAACAGCTTCGTTTCCTTTATCAGGCTTACTAGGCTGTTTACTAGATTTTCATTGGAGAGCATAGCTTCTGGGTTACCATTTCCCGGTTGCCGGTATCTCCAGCGGTGTAGAGCCACGCAGTCAAAGAGAACATGAGAGGCTGTTTCCGCCTCCTCATTACACAGTCTGCATATTGGCTCATCACTATATATGAAAATAATTCAAAATATTTACCTCCTCACCCTCGCGGGGGTGGAATTTTTTTATTATCAGATTCGATTTCAGCAACCTCAAAAACCCCTATAATGCAATTTTCAACAAATTTTTAAAATCTGGTTATATTCTATAATAAAGGCAACTTTTGGTACATAGTGCTATATGATAGAGCGAAAAAAATGTTTTTCGCCCACCCGCACCCCCGGGGTTGGAGCTCACAGTTGGTAGGACAGGGAGACAATTTTAGTACAAAAATCTTTTGTAAAATACACGTTGTATTTGAAATAGCGTAGGAAATTTTAACAGGTGATTCTACATGATAAAATATGACAAAAAGTTCCTATAAATATATGTCTAAAAATGCGTCATAAGGGAGCTACGCCCCTTTGAAAGTGGCTAAAAAATACGGTTTTGATTTAATAACTCCGGAACCCTTTGAGATATATCAACGAGGTTTTGCACGTCAACTAATCCTACCAAGGCCCGTTTTTATGTGTTATTTTCATGTACTTATTTCAACCAGGTGTGTGCGAAACGGGGTGGGGGGGGGCTTATCAGTTTTTTGTCCCAAACTTTTTTCTGTGTAACTTTTTTGTAATTTTATTTTTGAAATATGATTCCTCAGGTCAAAATACATAAAAAAGGTAATACTGTAGGATTAACCGTTTTCGAGAATAATTCATTTGAAGGTGAAATTCCACGGTTCGAGGACGAAAAATTAAATACTAAAATGTTGAAAACCAAAACTTTAATGATGCAGGGCGAATGTACATTCAAAAACTAAGAAAAAAAACCTCATATACAAGTACTTCCAAAAATCAATCCTAATGGAGCTATGGTCTCCTAAATATTCACCATTTTTAAAGGGCTATGGTAGCTTTAAAAGCGTTTTTTCGACCTACATGTATGGAAACTTTTTTTCTTAGTTTTTGATGTAGAATAACATTGCATCATTAAAATTTTGGTTTTCGACATTTTAGTATTTAATTTTTCGTCCTCGAACCGTGAAATTTCACCTTCAAATGAACTTTTCTCGAAAACGGTTTTATGTTAAAAAATGCAGGAACGCTTTTTTGAAAGTAAGATTTGGTATATGTGACACACTGAAATTTATTTTAATATGTAAAATAGTTTTAAAACATAGTGGAAATATTTACATATAATTTATCCTGAAAAGGGATTTTCTTTCATGTTTTTATGTATACCTTCACTTTTCCTACATTATAAAGGGTATATATCTTTATCCTTCAAAGCTTCAAAATATAAATTCAAATTTGTAGACGTACGTGTGAAGATAAGCAAAAAAAACAATTTTTTAAGGGAATAGTTATATGCATGCCAGGGCCCGGAGGAACATCTTTGCTGGACGAGTCTGATTTTCGAGCCAATGATTAAGCTATATAATATCAGTTAACTTAAATAAATTATAGAATATAATATAAGCAGGATGTAATATATATTATTAAAATTCGCATTCTATAGTAGACTCGTCTCTATTATATATATTTTTTTTCTACGAAGGTACGGAATAGTATATTCTATAACTAGTATGGAATAGACAATATTCCGCGCGAGCGGAAAGTTTGTCATACGAGCCGGCAGGCGAGTATGACGGTCCCGCGAGCGCGAAATGACTATTCTATACGTGTTGTAGACTATACTTTTTCTTTGACTGCAAATATAAAACACTGTATGGCTTTAAACTGCGAACAAGGTTAAAAACAATGTTTTTTTGTGACTCGACATTGTAAATGCAACAAAACACATATTTTTAAATAAAGCAATTAATGTTATTTAATAATTTTATGTCAAATTTTTGTGACAGATATCAGGTTTAAATATTTAACAATAGATGAAGCAGTTTTAATTTTTGGAACTAAATTCATAAAAAACTGGTCAAATATTAAGAAAAAAAAAACTAATAAACTTTATGTAATTTTAACGCAAAACTTTAAATTGCCTTAAATTATTTAATATTTCATGGTAAAATATATTTTTGCTAATTTTGCTACAGTTTTCTTTACTTTTATAAACAGATTTGCAGAAAATTGTACTCAAGTGCTGTGACCTTGTAAGGTAACTTACTGTCTGAAATTTATTTATTTATTTTAGATCGTAGAAAAAATATTGTTTGTATTACGATCACAACATGTGGTTTCTGCTTTCGCGTGATTGCTTATCTCGGCTAGACACAAATTCCACGCTCCAGCAGAAATCAGTCATTTTGCGCTCTTAATACAAAAATAACTATTTCCAAAAAAGAATGACGTTTCCTTTATTTTTTCCTATTTTTTTTTTAATTTTAGCCCCTAGAACTTTTTTTTTTGTTTTTTTTTTTGGTGGGGATTTTTTTAAATTTTGGTATAATTTAATAAAAGTATTTTTGCACAAAAAAAATAATTTAATCGGAAATTTTCTGCAACTTTTTTCTAAATGCTTAGATCTTTATAACCATCCCTTTTGTGGGGATTCTTTTTAATAGGCTTTGTGTCTTTACCAAGATGGATTATTAATGAAAGTTTGAACTCGATCGGATTATTATTTTTTTGAGTTATTTTGCGGACAAGAAAACCTGAAATACCGACAGACGGACATTTTTAAAACTTGTTTAGAATTGTATACAATGCACTTTAATACAAAAATGTTTTATTTTTGACCTAAAATTTTGCTTTTTTGGAGTTGAAGTAAACGTATAATACTCATCTACGGTAAAGCCGCGAGGAGTGTAAAAAGGATTAATTTTTTCTCAAAATATTTATTTCATAAGTAGTATCCGGCGTATTTTCAGTTATAGTCCAGTCTTCAAGTTAATAAAAGAGGCTTTACTTGGAAATAATTCAGTGAGTTTAGATTTTTGGTTTATTGGGTAGAGTTTAAGGCCGCAAATAAATAATTTTGCGACATTAAACTCGATTTGGAACTTCATTTTCTTAACTTATTTTTCACAAAAAACAGATTTTTTAAAATATCTCAAGATCGGTGCATCCTAAGAGAAAAAACTTTAATATGAAAATAAGGAGAACCAAATCTCCAACATTTTTTGTATTATGTAATTTTTTGTACGACTTATAGCTAATTCACGGCACCGCCTTAAACGTTATGCTGTAGGGTTTTAGATTTTTCTTTATGACTCGGTTAGGAAGTTTTTTTTTTATGCTTAATATAATGGTGATTCAATCTAAAATCGGTTTTCTCGAGATAATGGGGCACAAATGTGTGAATTATTTAAAAATAAAATAATTTTACCTAAATTAAAAAGAAAGTGCCAAATAGATTTTTTTAATTTTCACCCAAAATATTCTAAGGGCATTTGGGGCAGACAAAAAGGGCCATTGGGCCTACTTGTCAGGCGTCGGAGCCTACCCACCTTTTACTACTTTTACTACTACTTCTAAGGGCATGCCTAACCGACGATAAAGAACAATTTTGGTTTTTCGAAAAAAGATTAAAAATCTAAAAACGTATAGTGTAACGTTTAAGAGATATTTTAAAAATCCGTTTTTTGTGAAAAACACGTTACAAAAATGAAAATTCCAAATCGAGTTCAACGTCGCAATTTTTTTTTTACCCAAAAAACTGAAAATCAAAACTCTCTGAATTATTTCCAGGTAAAGCCTCTTTTATTTGCCTGAAGACTGGACTACAACTGTCTTACATACATAAACGTATTTTTGTTTCAGAGATTCGATTGGCCAATTGCCCGGCCGATAGAAGAAAATGAGCTCTTGCTAATCGAATTATATTCCCGAAATCGTTTGTTTGCTGATAAATTGCTGGGTTCCTTTTGTCTGGTCCTACAAAGGGTCGTAAGAGACGGAAGACTCCGGATTGCTGACAGCTTGCTTGATCCCAATAACAGGCCACTGCCCGTAAGTAATTCTTTGTCGAAATCTTTGTATTTTTAGGGGGTTGTTCTAATTTTTGGTTTAAAAAAATCGAATTATTTTTTTTTTGCTTTTTTATACTTCTCAGTATGTGTAGAATATGCTCCTAAAATATTTCTTCTTTAAAATGTTATACATATATATGTAGTTTAAAACACATACTGCGTGAGTTTTATTTCCACCCCTCATAACTTTTGAACGAAGTGAGATATCAACTTCAAGTTTGAAACACTTATATAAGACAACATAAACCATCTTTTGGCATATATTAGATATTTTTAGCTTTAAAAATGTATACAGGGGGCAAAGGGTTTTTTTTTAATGGGGTTGTGTGATACATCATTTTAAAGCAAATAAAATTCTCTACTTGACCTTATATTTTTTAATTTTTTATAACGTTTTTATTTTTTAATTTTTTTCCTAAAAAATGCGATTTTTTAAGATTTTTTTTGTAAAATTTTATTCATATTATTTAAATTGGTTTAAAAGTATAATTTACGTATTATTATTATGAAATTAAGCATTTTTCAAAAATTGTAAAAATTTTTTTAAGAAATTTTGACGAAAATTCCTATTTTTAACCCTATTTTAAACCCCCAAAAAATGTTTCAAAAAAATAAAAAAATATGTGGTCAACTAGAAAATTTTATAAGCTTTAAAAGAATGTATCACACGACCACCTTTTTCTTTGAAAAAATTTCCCCTTATGCCCCCCTGTCCACATTTTATTTATTTTTATGCTAAAAATATCAAATATATGCCAGGGATGGTTTAAATTGTCTTATTTAGGTGTTTCAAATTTGAAGTAGATATCTAGACTTATTCAAAAGCTAAGACATAAAAAAACTTTTAACGCGTTTTTCTCAAAATGCTATTTTTCAAAACGGTTCCAGCGATTGAAAAAAAAACTATTTAGACTTAGACTTAAATCTTTTGGCAGTTTGTCGAAAATCATGTTGGCGAGTTCGCTTGTGTATTTTCCAAAAGCTTGTTATTTTTTATTCACTCTTTTTTACCCGTTTTTGGCCAGAAAATGGCATTTTTTGTTTGTTTTCACTTAAATTAACTTATTGTTGAAATTTTGACACTAGCGAACTAAAGGACGTAATTTTTAACAAGACTGTTTTTGATTTTTGTGTTTCAGACCAATGGGGTCGGATCAATTTTAGCGCGTGCTGCACACTTATTTATGACGGCAAAAAAAGTAAATATTTTTTTTGTGAACTTTAAGAGTTGCCTAATATAGTCCAAACGAAAAATTTTTTGTTTAATCCTTAATTTTTCGCTTCAAAAATCAGAACAACCCCTTAAGTGAAAGTCAAAAGCTCAAAGAAATTAGTATTTTTGTCAGAATCCTTTTAACTTTATATAAATGATTAAAGTACACAAACCTGCATCTTTGGGAGATTGTTCTTGTTTCATGCTTCTTCTTGTACGCTAATAAATTTTCTTCCAATAAATTTCTCATCACATCAACTTCTTTTCAGACGAAAGTTTAAAACCAGAGGGACCTAGGGGTCCAGGAATAACCGAAAGTGATAAAAATCTGAACTTTTGAATGTTGGCCATAATGCCATTTTAAAATGGCATTAAAATTTTTTACAGTATAATATTGTTACAAAATAAAAAGAAACTCGGCCACATTAGGGCGGCCCAATTTGTTTTAAGTGTGCAATTGTGACAAAATTTGTTATAAAGGCAATTTTTTTTCCAAAGACGAAAAAATTCTTTTCAAAAAATATTTTTTTTTCGTATTCACAAATTTTCCGGACAGACAGACGAAAATATTTTTTTTTATGTAACTTAAAAAAAGCGGTAAAAATAAATTAAATTAAATTACATAGTCCGTAAATGGTAATATGTTGCCATATACCGGAATGGTAAAAATTACATAGTCCGTAATGGTAATGTTTTGCATAGACCGAAACAGTAAAAATTACTTAGTCCAGAATGGTAATATTTTGCATAGACCGGAACGCTAAAAATTACATAGTCCAGAATGGTTTTGACTTGAAATTTGAAAAAAAAAATTACTACTTAGAAAATGTTTGTTCCAAATTACAAGTCTCTGTGTCAAAGCTTTTTTAAAATATCGTAGCGTTAAGTTCATTTGGTTTAATAAACCAAACGACCCCCAACCTTAATACCAGTATAAACTGCTTACATATTTCTTTAAAGATCTATTGGTTGATAAAGATCGTAATTTATAATGAACGTAATTTTTAGGCCACAAATAAAGCATTTAAATATCGTACATAAATAATAATTACTTTTTTTACACTTTTAACACTTTAACCTAGCAGCATGCGTCGCTATCCCTCTAAGAATAACAATATTAAACGGTCCGTCTCATGATGCGACGCCTTCTTGCTTATTGTCCAAAGCGCACGCGCGTCTTAAAATAACATAGCCCGACATTGTAAAATCATGTAAAAATATGTAAATCAATGTAAATATATTTTTTTTACATTATTTTACATTCTTTTACATTATTTTACATTCTTTTACACCCTTTAACATTATTTTACATTTTTTTACATTCTTTTACATTATTTTAAATTATTTTACATTATTTTATATTATTTTACATTCTTTTACATAAATTCATGAATTATGCATAGTCCAGAATAGTAAATTTATTATTTCGTACTATGTAATTTCATGTATTTTTACATTATTTTACATGCAGTTTTTACAGTGTATGAATAAACTGTGAGAAAGTTTAAAATATGTTAATTGCGTAAACTAATTTTCTCAAATACTGTATAAAAAGATTTTATTAAATTGTATAACTAAATTTTACTATTTTAATTACTAATTTATGACCTTTAAAGCTCGTGTAAAATGAACTCATTTAACATGCAATCTAAAGCCGTTGTGCTACAATGTGAAAATTTAATACTACTGAAATTGAAAGTTATAATTATATTACACAAGTTTGAAACTTGAAGTTTGCCAGGAATTGAGCCTAGGGGTCGTCTATAAAATACATACAACTTTTTTAGGTGATTTTAAACCCCCTCCCCCATTGTCACAAAGTTTTGACCCCCCCCCCCTATGTGACGCCACACTCTAATTTTACTAAAAAAAATCGAATTTTTCATTTTGATGAATTCGTTAGAAAATATCGTCTTATGAGAACAACAAGATTTTAACTCTATAAATTATAAATTTGAGTTGTATGATCAATCAAAACTTTAAAACCATGAAACTTACCTTAAATTTCATAATTGAGTGGTGTATTATGCTGATGGGCTTATATTAGGATAAATTAGTACCTATAGTACACATTTTGATGATATTTTAAATATTAGCTAAAATAAATAATCAGTTGGAACTTTAATAACCCAAAAACCTATGAACAGTAGTAGTACAATAGTGTTCTGTACTGTACCGAGTGGTGTCCGAACTTGAGGCGAACTTTAGTTTTTCATTCTTGTTATTTGTAGTAACCAACAAAATTAAAAAACTCAATCGGATAGTTTTTTTTTATTTAGATTTTATTTATAAAAATCTGCACCTATTCAATTATTTGTCTATATCTCGGCTATTTCTAATTATAATAAAAATATTATTATAAATAAAACAAAGATTGCTTAATTTTCTACAAAAAAGTAAATACCATTTTTTAAAATCGTTTGCCGTTTTGTCACAATACGCGATTTAAGTTTAAACTAAAACAAAAAAGTATATATTAATCTTTATATTTATTAAAAATTTTCTAAGGAGGCTTATTTTAACGCAAAATGTCAAATTACCTTAAAACACATTATTTTTAATAAATATAAAGATGAACTTTTTTGTTTTACTTTAAACTTTAATCGCGTGTTGTCACAAAACGGCAAAAGATTTAATAATTAAAAAAAATATATTTACTTTTTTGTAGAAAATTAAGCAATCTTTGTTTTATTTATAATAATATTTTTATTATAATTAGAAATAGCCGAGATATAGACAAATAATTGAATAGGTGCATATTTTTATAAAAAAAATCTAAATAAAAAAAAACTAACCGATTGATTTTTTTAACTTTCCTCTTAAATCCTTGGTTACTACATAAATAACAAGAATATAAAAAAACTAAAGTTCGCTGCAAATTCGGAAAAAAGCCCTTAGAATTGCACCGTGAAGTGTTTTATCATTATAAATATTGATTTTAAGAGATACTTCTTTGCCGGCACAGCCGATGGCCTCTGTAAACTGTGTTAGTTCTGGCATAGTAAGCAGTTTCATATAATTAATATTAATTAATTATTATTATTAATTTTGGAAACGTTTAAACAATCAAAAATTTCAAACCCTTCTTTTAAAAATCTAGTATTTGAAAATTTATGTAAACATCTTGTTTTCTTCTTTATAGTTATACATTACGTTTAATTAATAGAAGGGTTTTAACTTTAAATACTTGTTTTTATATTATTTTATTGACTTAGTGCTCTTTACTTGTAAGCCGACGTCGTGGGCCTACAAGTGAAAGGCACTAAAAGTCCATGTCTTTTTTCAAATTTAGTTGAACAAAAAATTTAAGTAGTTTACTACTTCAATTTTTTGTTATTTAACTGCAAATGGGACATTATTTTGTCCAAACATGTCATTGCGATTTGCTGTAGTTGTTTTCCAAAAAAAATTATTACAAAAATTAAAAAACAACAATGAACGTTAAAGTCAATATCTCAAAACCATGTTTTTGGAGTTAGTCCTCTTACGATATATTTGACAATAAACTAACCTTAAAATTTTAATTTAATGCATTTTAAAAAAAATGGAACCAATTTGTCAGACAAGAATAATACAAAATTTTCTTTCTCTTTTCAAAATTACTAATAATACCAACCCCTAATTACTTTTCTGGGGGCCAAGCTATATTGCGATGCGTGTATATGTTGTGAATTATATTATCATGTTGCTGTTATCATACCTATTTGTCATCGGCTATCTTGGTGCCAAGTAGTCTCGGCTGGTTACTTACTAACCCATGCATGAAATTGTTTTTGAAATTGATGTTTTTTTTGTTAGATTGATAAATGACTTTAAGGGATAAGTGCCTACAACGCGTTGTAGGCAATGTACCGTGCTACACTGTGAGAGTACATTATTTACCAAGTGAGAGAAGTTTAACATTTTTGACCTGCGGTCTAAAATGTTAAATCTTATAGTATTTTTTTCACTACCAGTACAATTAATTAGCTATTTATTTTACTAAAATTTAATGACAAAGCTACTTTCTTTAGTTAATTTTTCTTCAAGTTCTTCCCTCTTCAATACAACTCTGCCTACTGATTTTAATGAACCGGAAAACCCCACAGTACCCCATATCTTTGATACAAATTCACCTCATACAGAACACTCAGAAACTTTAACACATAATAATTTAAAAGTAAAAAAAAATATACCAATAACATCACCTGCTCATATAAATATGTCTTGCCGAAATTGTACAATTAACTATAATTTTTATGAGTAGTTTACAAAATTACTAATTACTTTTGTTAAATTTTGTTAATAAATATGGCGTTTTAAAAAATAAACAATTTTATTTTAAGGTTATATCAACAAAAGACCAGATTGTTTGTGCTGCGCAAATTGCGCAAGGCTTGCAGGAAGGCATATGCAACCTATAAAACATTGTCGTTTTACGAGTTGAATATCTAATATCTAATATAATATATTATGGGGGTTGTACCTCTAGTAATCTATGATCTTTATGGTAATCTATGGGTTGTATAATCTATGGTTGAATATGATGGACCAATGATTTCCACTTTTCCAAGTGTTTTTTGTAAAACATATTTTATAGGTTAATATTTTTTAATTTATCATGCAATAAATAAATTTGGTGCCTAAAGACACTTGCAAATAGCAATGTGATTTAATAATTATGTGAAATGTCAGATGCCATAACAGCTGAATAAAAATTCATTATTAACCATGGTGCAATTTCATTATTTTTAGAACCTCTGACGTCATAGGTAGAGAAATAATATTTCTACCATGAAAAGAACAGTAATAAAGATGTGCTTTTTGGTGGTGAAAAAGATATGTTTTTGGTACGGATAACCTGCAATTTAATTACCGGTTATTATGGTCTGTTTCATCAAGCAAGAGAGTAAATTAAAAATCGCACTGTGAATATTTTCAAAACAGATTCGAATATTGGATGTGTGAATTGACTGCGTAGTTTATTTTATAAAACATAACTATATTCTATACACAAACATATACTATTCAAACCTGTTGTAAAAATATTTACCGTGCAATTTTTAATTTACTATCTTGCTTGAAAAAAACAGGTTTTTAATAGATATTGTAAAATTAAAATTCTACAGTCAAATATTGCTTTTTAAAAGTTAAAACTTTAATTTTTTAAAACTACGAATCTTGCCCAATTGCCTTAATTTTAAAATAATACTCTTAATTTAAAACTTGATTTGAGGATAAAACGAGGGATACAACTTTAATATTGCAATTCATCGTAAAGTTAAAGAGAAAAGGATTGTATATAGTTTGACGCACGGATCTGTGGCTACGGGAAATATGGAATGTGTGTGCAAGTGGGAGGCCCGTTGTAGGCACGCACGCCTTATAACGCTCTTGACAGAATGAAGAGAGTGCGAATGATTCCTTCCCCTTTCGTCGGAGACTTTCTTTCATGCGGATGACTAGAGTAATTATTTTTACTATAGTCGAGCGCGCTCTCAACTTTACGCTTTAACCTCAGTAAGGCAGGATGCGTGCAAGTGAGAGACACAATCGTCTATAGTAATTGCGCCGGCTATATAGGATTTTGGCCTAAATACGAAAAATAATAAGATTTTGCAGATTTTGATATGCTTGTAAAAATAATTGCGTTCCCAAAATATTAGCTCATTTTACATAGGATATGGGAAGATTATGAATAAGAGATTGAGAAAGAAAATCCCCATTGACCAATTTAAATATCGCGTTGAGTGATATACTGATGACTAATTTAAGATAATGTAATAGCTTTTGACGATTTTTTTATATTTATTATTTTTGTTCAATATTATTAAATAAAACCTTGAAATCATCATCATTTTACATTTTTTAAAATAATCATATTTATATTTTTGTCATTTATCTAAAAATGCCCCATTAAAATTATATTCTTCTTTAACGATTCCGTTTTTCCTATAAAACAGTAATCCTAATTTTATCAACCATTTTTGCAGTGTATGGTCTCTAATAACCACGGGTAAAATTAGTATTTTAAAAAACTCTTTTTTCAAGTATTGTGTTTTTTTATTAATTATTCGTTTTTTGAAAAGAGAAACAATTTTCAAAAAAAAAAGTCTTTCTCCATGAGTCATGGACCAAGTGACTCAGTGAGTGTTAACAGCGTCGAAATGACATTCCGCTTGGTGAACAATAGTTTAAAGTGTCTAATAACACAGCCACACAAAAAGAAAAATAGTTAAAGAGTTTAATTTTATTTACAAGTTTTTCTTAGTAGTAGGATATTTTAAATTTACCATTTTATTCTGAATATATAAAATATGTAAAACGGTAGTAAATATAGGTTTTAGCATACCAAAATTGGTTCATAGAAGATAATTTTATGCAAGGCTATGTATTTTTGCTCTAAATAACATATTGCATCGGCGCTTACTACTAAGAGTGCCGATAAATTGAAATCATCGCCAAGTCAAAAAATTTTAACTAGTTTTTTCACATTTCTCTTAAAAAAATGTTTTCGTCCCTCTGTCCGTAAACTCGATAACTAGAAAAGGTATCGACAAGCGATTTTTTGCGTATTGTTTCTTATCATCTTTCGAAGAGCTGATTAGATTTCGGAGGTAAACCATGGGGGTGAGGGGGTAAAAATCTAATAAAACTCCTATTTTAGCGTTTTTGGTT